>OX637400.1:34228653-34854225 GCA_951799425.1 Ilex aquifolium
ATCACGGGCTGGGGTACGTCGCTCTTTGTATATACTTTTGTTTACTTGTTTTTATTGTAGATATTGCATTGTATGTGGGGATGAGACGACCATAATAGATTGGTTAGACAACCCTTAGACCCCAACATGAATATTTGACCAAGACCCACCCGAGGATGCCGGTGATAACTTTGAGAATGAGGAGGCTAATGTCCAAAGGGGTGGGGGAATGCAAAACCCTAGAATGCCAAACCATAGAATGCATTTCCCTCCTAGGAATGAAGGGAACAATATCCCCATTGATCCTCTGACGAGGTCAACGCGGGATTTTCTCTAACCCACACGTAGCACCACTCCCTCATGCATTCTCTTACTGGTCCAAGCTCATGCCTTCCTAGTTAAGCCGAAAATGTTGCAACTACTTCCTACATTCCACGGAATTGAAAAGGAAAATCCTTATTTGCACATTAAGGAATTCGAGGATATAGTTGCAACCTTCCTCACTAATTACGCTATGGAAGACATAGCTCGATTGAAATTGTTCCCCTTTTCCCTTAAGGACAAAGCAAAAACATGGTTGAATTCCTTGTGGCCTTGATCCATAACCTCTTGGCACAAATGCTTTCCGAGTTTTTGAACAAATTTTTTCCGGTGTCTAGAACCACCGCTCTTAAAAAGAAAATCCAAAACTTCTCGAAAAAGCCCAATGAGCAATTTTACAACTGTTGGGATTGCTACAAGGAATTGCTACAATCCATTCCACATCATGGTTTTGAATCATGGCAAATGGTGAGTTCCTTCTACGAAGGGATCACACCGGGCCATAGACAATTCATTGACATGATGTGTAATGGCGAGTTTTTAAACAAGGACCCCGATGAGGCCCTAGACTACTTTAGTACATTGACACAAAATGAACAATCTTGGGATATAACGGATCCCACCGATGTACCAAGGTCTTCTCCGGGTAGTAATCAAGCACATAGGGGAGGGATGTATGATTTGAGAGATCGGGAAGATTTGCTCTCAAAAATTGCCAAGTTGTCACGGAAGGTGGAAAGTTTAGAAGTTAATAGGAGACACGAGGTGTCTAATATTTCAAAGACCGAGGAGGGTTGCTCAATTTGTGAGAGTGTGGAGCATTTAAGGAAGTGTACCATGAGCAAGTCAATGCCTTCAACCAAACGAGGCAATCATTCTCTCCACACTCAAACACTTACAATCCGGGTTGGAGTAATCATCGGAACTTTAGTTGGAGAAATGAGAATCCCACTCCTCATGGGTCTAATGCATATTCACCTCCCATGCCTCCTAAACAAAATCAATACCAAGGTCAAGGTCAAGCATCTAACTCTCAATACCCTCGGTCCAATCAGCAAGGGTATTCATCAAACCAACCTCCACAAAATTTTTCCCAAAGTCCACCCCCACAAAATTATGGTCAACAAGGACCATCCAATCCTCCCACCTACCAACCTCCCCATAAGAGGAACTTGGAGGATGTGGTTTACAATTTCATCCAAAGCCAAATCACCTTCAATAATAACATTTTGGCTCAAATCACAAAACTGACCAATGCCATAGGGACGTCATAACAAGAGAAGGGGAAATTCCCCGCTCAACCCCAAGAAAACCCTAAAGGCCAACATGTGATTGAGTCATCCGAACCCATCAAGGAGAGTTGTGAGCAACTCAAAGTGGTCACCACCCTTCGAAGTGGAAAACAAATTGATAAGACCATTGTGCCAAAAGTCTCACCCAATGCCACATTGCCATTAGAGAAAGAGACTAAGGATAATTCCGAAGGGGGTGAGGTGAGTGAAAAAGAAAAAAATGTTGATGAAAGTGTGCATGCCTCCCCCATTTCGGCCACTTTTCCCAATCGTTTGAAGCCACCCGTCAAGGTGGCTAACTATTTTGATATAATTGAGATGTTCAAGCAGGTTAAGATCAACATCCCACTCCTCGATGCCATAAAGAAAATCCCTTCATGTGCCAAAATTTTGAAGGATTTATGTACTGTGAAGAGGAGGCTAAACGTACACAAGAAGGCATTCCTCACCGAGCAAGTGAGCTCAATCTTGAGGACTAACACCCCACCAAAGTTCAAGGACCCCGGATGCCCTACCATTGCCATTACAATAGGGAATTTCCGGGTGGAGCAACCTCTTCTTGATTTGGGGGCAAGTATCAACCTCCTACCGTACTCGATGTATCAACAACTCCAACTTGAAGAGTTGAAGCCAACTCCAATCACTCTTCAGTTGGCGGATCGTAGCATCAGAACACCGAGGGGAGTAGTTGAGGATGTTTTAGTCCAAGTTGATAAATTTTACTTCCCTGTTGATTTTATTGTGCTTAACATTTACCCGGTTGCAAATCTTAGCTCCCAAATTCTTGTTATGCTTGGTAGACCTTTTCTTGCTACATCTAATGCTGTGATTAATTACAGGAAAGGTCTTATGAATCTTTCATTTGAGAACATGACTATGGACCTCAATGTTTCAACTTTTCTAAACAACTGAGGGATGATGAATAGGCACATGAGATCAACCGGATCGACATATTGGTGGAGGATCACTTGGAACTAATGAGCACCTTAAAATTGGGGGAGGAGGAGAATGTGGATATAGAGGAGGTTGATGAGCAAGAGGAGTTGGAGAGCTTGAATGGGGTAGAAAAATAGACCCCTACATTTGAGAAGCTTCCACATCAAGTCAAGAAAATCTTTCCATCGTATATGCAAAAACCCATCTTGGAGTTGAAGCCATTACCATCCAATCTCAAGTATGCATACCTTGGGGATGAAAAGACCTTTCCGGTGGTGATTAGCTCGACTTTAGAGGCAAAGCAAGAAGAGGATCTCTTGAAAATGTTGAGGAGGCACAAGGGAGCGATTGGTTGGACAATTGCCAACATCAAGGGGATAAGCCCCTCATTTGCACACACCACATCTACCTTGAGGAAGACTCAAAGCCATCTCAACAACCACAAAAAAGGTTGAATCCAATCATGAAGGATGTGATGAGAGACGAGGAACTAAAACTACTTGACGTGGGCATCATTTTTTTGATTACCGATAGTAAGTGGGTCAGCCCCACGCAAGTAGTACCCAAGAAATTGGGAGTCACTGTTGTTGCAAAAGAGGAGAACGAGCTCATTCTAACAAGGGTAATCAGCGGATGGAGAGTGTGTATTGATTACCGAAAGCTCAACTTGTGCACGAGAAAAGACCACTTCCCATTGCCATTCATCGACAAGTGTTGGAAAGAGTAGCTGGGCATCTATTTTACTGTTTCTTGGATGGCTACTCCGGGTACAACTAGATTGAGATCGCTTTGGAGGATCAAGAAAAGACCACCTTCACTTGCGCCTACGGTACTTTTGCTTACCGATGCATGCCTTTCGGGGTGTGTAATGCCCCAGGGACTTTTCAACGTTGCAAGATGGGGATTTTCAGTGATATGGTGGAAAAGATTGTGGAAGTGTTTATGGATGACTTCTCAGTGTTTGGGGATTCATTCGATGGGTGTTTGGAGAACTTAGAGAGAGTTCTTGAAAGATGTGAGGAGAAGAACTTGGTCCTCAACTAGGAGAAGTGCCACTTCACGGTGACACAAGGAATTGTGCTTAGGCACATTGTCTCGGCAAAGGGGATCGAAGTTGACAAATCAAAGGTTGAGGCCATTTCCAACCTCCTTACGCCAAAGGTCATCAAAGATATCAGGTAGTTTCTTGGCCATGCCGACTTTTATCGTCGTTTTATTAAGGATTTTAGTGTATTGGTCCGACCTTTGACCAATTTGATTGCAAAAGATGTCCCATTTATTTGGTTGGATGATTGTGAGGCATCCTTTAAAAAATTAAAGAACATGCTTATTTCACCTCCAATCATGCGACCACCCAAGTGGGACTCACCATTTGACCTTATGTGCGACACGAGTGACTATGCGGTCGACGCTGTGCTCCATCAAAGGGAAGACAAGAGACCTTATGTAATATACTATGCTAGTAAGACTCTTAATGAAGTACAAATGAATTACACTACTATTGAAAAAGAGTTGCTAGCTGTAGTATTTGCATTGGATAAATTCCGGTCTTACATCATTGGTTCACCTATAGTAGTCTATACCGATCACTTTACTTTGAATTATTTGTTGTCTAAGCAGGATGCCAAACCGAGACTCATTAGGTGGATACTCCTCCTACAAGAATTCAACTTGACGATCAAAGATAAAAAAGGAGTTGAGAACGTGGTGGCGGACCATTTATCTCGACTTGTGGTGCAAGATGCTGATGAGCACATTCCTATCCCTGACTCTTTTCCTGACAAGTATTTACTTTCGATTCATTATGTTTGTCCCTGGTATGCTGACATATGTAATTATCTTGCAAAAGGACAAATACCATCGCACTAGATCCTGGAGGATAGACGAAGATTCATGGTGGATGTGAAGTACTTTTACATCGACAACCCGTACCTGTTCAAGTACTGCCCTGAACAAGTCATGTGGAGATGCGTACCAGAAAATGAACAACGGGAAGTCCTTGCATTTTTCCATTCGGAGGTGTGCGGTGGCCATTTCTCTTCGAAGAAGACTTCGGCGAAGATTCTAAAGTCAGGTTTTTATTGGTCTTCTTTGATAAAAGATTGTATCTCTTTCTGTAAAGAATGTGATAGGTGGCAACATTTGGGTAGTGTGACCCGTAGGAACATGATGCCCCTATCCCCTGTACTTGTTATCGAGATATTTGATTGTTGGGGCATCAACTTCATGGGTCCTTTTCCCGTGTCATTTGGCTACCTATACATTTTGCTGGCAGTCGACTACGTGTCCAAATGGGTGGAGGCTATCCCGACCAAGACCAATGACCATCGGGTCATGGTCAAGTTTCTGAAGGAGAACATTTTTTCGAGGTTTGGGATGCCTCGTGCAATGATAAGTGATGATGGGTCGCATTTCTGTAATAGACCATTTGCATTGTTGATGCATAAATATGGCGTCACACACAAGGTGTCCACCGTATATCACCCACAAACCAATGGCCAAGCCGAGTTGGCCAATATGGAGATAAAAAATATCCTATAGAAAATGGTCAATCCCAATAGGAAGGATTGGTCATTTAGGTTGACTGATGCCCTTTGGGCTTACCGCACAACTTATAAGACAATTCTAGGCATGTCTCCCTATCGGCTCATCTATGGAAAGGCTTTTCATTTGCCGGTTGAAATGGAACATAAGGCCAATTGGGCCATAATGACCTTGAACTTCAACATGAGAATGGCCGGAGAAAATAGGAAGCTTGAAATGAATGAATTGGAAGAGATTCGAAGAGATGCGTATGAGAGCTCTAAAATTTCAAAAGCGAGGGCTAAGATCTTTCATGATAAATCCATTGTAAGGAAATCATTTGAGCCCAGAAAAAAAGTGCTCTTATACAATTCTCATCTTTCGATCTTTCAAGGTAAACTCCGATCCCGTTAGGATGTGTTTGATTTATTCCGTTGTTGTCCCCAATCTCCCAACATCATCCCTCAATGTGTGTATGGGTTATACAAATAGGGGAGTGTCACTCTCCCTCGGAATGATGCAAGAGATGGGGTAAACGGAATAGTGGGATGAAATGTGTGTGTGTGTGTGTGTGAACAAAAGTGCTCCCTAAGCGCAGGGAGACTTTCGAATGTCGTGTTTTACTTGAAAATCGTATTCCAAGGTCATCTCCTCAAGGAAGGAGGTGAATCGTGTTGAAGGTGATTTTAGTGAAAAAGAGAAAAGTGTAAAAATCTTTGGTGTTTGAGTTTGGTGATTTGTTTTCTTGATAAAATGAAATGGAACAAGTGTTGGCTAATCCGAAGAGGTCATTCTAATGGGAATGCCAAATCAACTCGAGACCTTCCTCCAATAGGGACTAAAATGGAGGTGAGGATCCAAGAATACGCCGTGACAAGTCTACGGTGTATCAAAGACTCACAACCACGTTCACACTCAACCTAGTCAAACCGAATCAACGTACACTATGAAGAGGAATAAAAATGAGTTGAAAATAGCATACCCAAGAGGAGTTTTCCCTTGGATTAGCCAAATATAAGCTTAGCTACTCATGAATAATGGAAAGACCTGAATAATGTAAAGAGACATAATGAATAAATGGAGATTGGAACTTAACTCAATGCAAGAAATCTTAAACTATGAAGAAAAATATTCAATACCCATTTTAAAAGCTTGAAATGAAGAAAGCTTAATACAACAATGGTGAACTACAAAATGTAGAACTAAACTTGAAATGTACTTGTAATAAATGACCTTAAAGACATTAAATGAAGCTTACACAAGTCTTACAGGAAACTACAAGTAAAATGGATGGAAGAAAATGAAAAAACATAAATTTCTCTCTCTAAAACTTCATCTTCTTCCTTGAGCTTCACTCTCTACAATGCAATGTGTATGGCTAATGGTCTCCCTCCTTGCCAAAAAACGTCCATGGAGCTCCCTAGGGTCTGTGTGATAGGCCTCCCATCCATAGGAGGCTGATTGGATGAAATGGGCAGGCTACCACAGGCCTAGCCTGCACTCCCAGGCTTCCTCTCTTCTCTATCTCCTCATTAATGTCCAAGCCTCCAAAGTCCAAGCTAGGGTTGAGGAGGGGATGTGTGTGTGTAAGGAGTGTCAGGGAACAAGTGGGAGATCCAACGGTGGGACCCCCAAAGTTGCAGAGCTTGAGATACAGAATCTGACGTTTTCAGCAAAACCTACCGGTAGATCGCGAGAAACCTACCGGTAGGTTTTACTCCAATGAGCAAAACCTATCGGTAGGTTTGCGGTAGGTGCAGGTCCAGTAGCCAAAACCTACCGGTAGGTTTTCACTTGTTTTGCTAATTTCTTGGTTCCTTCGCCTTCCAAGCTATCGTCAAGCCTCCACCTCATCTCCATTTACCTTAAGCACCCTGATAGAGCCTAACAAGCATCATTTAAACCTTTTTACCTGTAGACATACCGAAACTCCGTTAATAGCTCGAACATTGCAATTCCACTCGTTTTAACCGCAAAACCAAGCGTGAAAGGGATGCAAATGTACATATAATATGCAATATTCTGTGCTAATCAGAATGACCCCTATCTTATGAAGGTGGCCTACCCCAATGGAGCTGTGGAAGTCACAAACCCCAAAGATGGCAAGACATTCAAGGTCAATGGCCAAAGACTTAAGCCATTTTTTGAGGGTTTTGAAGGACAAGGAGTGGGGGAAGATTTGATGGATCCGGTTTACCCGGACTTGTTGGAGTAATAATTGACTTGATCCGAAATGTGTACACCCAAGTGTAGGCGGTCAAGCTGTAGTAATAATCTAGTTTGAGTTTGGAGTCGAATCCACAGGGAACTCTTCTTGGTGTTTTGGGGTAAGCAGTGGTGGAGACTTATTGATTGTAACCCTTGAGATTTGAAGTTGTGTGAGGTGTGAGATTTCCTGGACAGAATATAAGATTCTTTCCAAGAGAATTTTCTTAAACAAAATATGAGATAAGCTTTAATGTAAAAGAGTCACTCTTTAGTTCAAGGATCTGGACATGTAGTTAATTATCCGATTTATTACATTTGTGCTTGATAACTCAATTAACCCCCGTGTCAATAGAAGGTTAATCGGAAGATAAAGGTGGATTAAGAGAATTAAGAACACAATTCCGATGTCTTTCTAGAAGTTTACAAGAATTGTTTGTGCCGAGACTTAACCCGTCTACAAACAAGCAAGTGTTTTTACAAGACATCCAACCATGACATTAATGTTCCATTTCCATTCTTTAATTGAAGCACAATAATGGTGAAGATTGAAGGGTAGTCATGAAGATCTAGCCGGGGTACTTGCCTTGAACCAATGAGTCGTTCTATACAAGAGTTATTTATGTTATAGAAAGAACTCCTGATTATACAAAGTACCTTAACTTTGCTAGATGCAATCAATCATTCAATAAGCATGAGGAATATAAAGCGTTAAGCATAATCGAAATTGCACAAATATAACGTCCGGATAATTTATACATGCCCTTCTCCTCTTACTAAAGAGTGAATGAGAAACTACTCACTCTTCATGGCTTGGGTAAAGCTAGAAAAATGAGTGATGCTCATTCCTCCAAGTAGAGGGATCACAAAGCAAAGCACACTAAACAGGGAGCCGATCTTCGACAAAGAATGAGTGAATCACGTTCCACCCTTCACGGCTTTGGCGAAGCTCTAGAAAAGTGGAAGAGTTTCACTCCTCTAAGGGAAGAAAGAAGCTCAAGCAATGGAAGTGAATGATGCACAAATTAAAAGTAGAAGAAAGATAGTCACTTTTGGAGGGTGATCGGTATATAACCGACATTCCATAAGAAACCTGACATAACTAGTGGAGATGACAAAGAATATCATGGTAAATTTTGAGCCTTGCTATACTTTTGAGAGACAATCAACATTTACTCAAGTAAGGTCTTTCACTCTCAATTTTTTTGAATAATCTCATTAACCTTATTTTGATTGACGCAACTAAGGCAATCTGTTGACATATCCCACAAGAGATCTGTTCATACGACACATACATGTGCACATACTTGAGAAAGGATCTTAGGCCATCTTTGACTTAATTTTGAGCCTAAAGCCATTTATTTTACAAAATTATATCCCTAGTTAACCGTGATTGAGCCTCTAATGAATGATCTTTTTCCAAATAGCCCGTATGATTACCAAGCCACAAGAGAATATACTTGACATACATTTGCTATATAATTTTCTTGTACCCTCTTATAAATCAATATGATATAGAAATGCAAGGAAGAGTGAAAAAGCTATGGAGGCTACTATTCAATGACAAGAAAAATCAATGGGAACAATTGAAAAAGAAAAGAAGCAAAAAGGCAAGAAATTGCCAAGAAAGTGAAAAATGAGAAAAATGAAAGAAAGAAATATCATTTATGGGCAAAATGTCGAAAAGCTAGAAAGAGGTGTGCTACACTACATGAACAGAGGATAGCTTTTGAATACCATAGACGTCATTTCGTTAGCCACTGACCTCTGGCCACATTACAACCTATGAAAATCCCTAATTGATCTCAAGTCTGAAGCATGTGTGTGTTGTCAAACAAAAGTTGGGATATGTTAAATAGTTTTTCCTTAATTACATCAATATTCTTCCATGAGATTATGCCAAGAACATGATTAGTCTACTTTCTACAAGTTTCACTTCCATACTAATTACACATGTGATTTTTCAATTGGTCATCCTCTGATCACATGCCCTGTGAGAGACAAGTCACTATAATCAGAGCGAACTTTTGCTGAGAGCATTCTACGAGAGGTTTGTGAAATCGAAGCTATCCATGGAAGGTGGTAAAATGGAATGTTTGTTATATAACAATTTTTGTTTCTGGAATGACCATTCCTACTACACAGGGAATTCCAAATACCAATGTGACTGATGCTAATTTTCACATAGAATAAATACCTATGAAGGAGGAGCATGCGGGATATAAGTTGAAATTGAGGTTTGGGTGTCTCAACGATCATGATGCTAATTTACTTTAACCAGCAATCTCACATACATATCTGTTCAACTGAAGTTTGTGGGTAGCTTCACTGGAAACCCTCACGAGACAACACTCATCCACTAGGGTAAACCTAGTGGTTTAACGGCTTGTTGCATAAGCTAAATGCAACCGGATGACCTACGAAAATGGCATTAGGAGTAGATTTTCAATTATTGTATTACTAGAGACTAGCAATATTTAGGTTGGGAGGTGTGATTAGTACTTAAAATTAGCATTTTACTATGCATTTTTAAGACTAATTGTACTTTGATGGAGTTTAAGTGATGTCATTTCAAGTCTTAGAGTGAACAAGGACTCAAAGAACAATAAGTATCACACTTGAGTGTAACACCAGCACATTAGGGAACAAAATTAGAGAAATTTGGAGCACAACAAGAACGTTCGAACGCCAACTCACGTTCGAACGTCCACTTGAACTAAGAGCAGACCTGACTTCTGAGAGAAGGCATGTTGCAGCCAAGAAGGAAGACTATGAGGCTCTGAGGCACTTGAGTACCACGTTCGACCGCCATCTAATGTTCGAACGTCCACTTGAGTTGATTTAAGACCATACTACTGCATGGAGTGTGGAAATAGGTTTCCACAAAAGACCACAGGCCACTTGAGTGAGAAGGTCAGACCACATCTGGCGTTCGAACGCCCATACAGCAAAGACATAAGAAACGTTCGAACGCTAGACAACGTTAGAACGCCCATAAAGCAAAAACAGGGACAACGTTCAAACACCAACTCACGTTCGAACGATCTCCATAGACTGACTACAGAGTAGTTGGCTTTTCACTTGGACTTGGGCGGCATACACTATTCCTTCACCCCCTCTTGTCTCCTGCTCTTGCCTATAAATACTCTCATTGTTGGAGAGCTCAAGAGACCAAGTAAAGAGGTTGATGGAGGCTTAGACTCCCACTCATATTGTAGAATTAGCTTACATTTCCTTGTATAAAGTAGTTGTTCTAGAGATTAGTTTGGCTTTAGTCCAACATCTCTTAACTTGTTATAAAAGTAGTTTTATGCTTACGATTTCACTTACATGCATAGAGGGAGATAGCTTACCTTGGGATTCCATTTTCGAGTCCGATCATCTTGTACCTTAAAAATAACAAATACCGCTATACATTTGATAATTTAAGCATAGAGAGAATACCAGTTTTCCAAGAAATGTGGTTTTTAAGTCTCGGTTGATAAGTTGAGGTGTCAAACCGATCATGTGCTTAGTTATTTTAGCAAGCAACCTTAGAATCCACATTCATTCCCTCATATATCACTATTAAGCTAAATCTACATATACATTTAAAACAGATAAAAGTGATAAATTGAACCATTCATTTCATAGAATATGATTTGTTCACATCAAAGATTCAATCCATCCATAAAAGAAGCAAAAACACAAAAAAGCTTTTAACCCATAACAGTAGGAACTATCATTCACAACAAACTAAAACACCATACATGAAGAAACAAACACACAAAACCAAGAACAGAAATCAATCTCCTCCACCAAGTCCTCTATCTCCACCAGGTCCACTAGGTCCACCAGGTCCACCCCTCAGATAGCCAAGGATCTCCTCCTGCTGTCGGAGAATCTTGTCTTGGTTGGCCTCGATGCCAAGCATAATCTCTCGTAGCAATCGGTGGGTGCTGGTGCCTGCCTCCTCCTGAGTCTGCATATACTCTCTCTCTAACTCCCTCTCCTCCTCCTCATTGAGCTCATCCTGAACTTCGTCGACTCCTCGGGCAGGGGGCTCCTCCTATCTCGCTGCTGGGCCGCCACTATGCCCTTGGTTCCTTCGGAAAGAAGCCTTGTTTAGGCCCCATCAGTTTTTGGATTTCCATCTCTGGTTTCACCCTTACCCAGTGATCTTTGCACATCTTAGTCACTAGGGTGCCAAATGGGAGTGAGTTCCGCTTCACATTGCACCCTTTCTTCATTTCTGTCAATATGAGGGAGGGGAGATCGATACTGTGGCCTTTCCTAAGAGCGTAGAGAAGACGGGCCATGTCGGGTAAAATTTCATTTTTCCTTCCTATCGGAGCAAAATTCGACACTGCAATCATGTTTAACATTTTGTACTTGTCAGTGAGCTCCCCTTGTCTAAAAAATTTCTTTGCAGTCCAAGAAAATTCGGACACACCCGTCAGCTCCTTCCCCACAACATTCATCGCCACATTCTTTCTCGGGGGATAGGCAGGACTTGGTACCCGAGGCACGTCTTGCCTTATCCCCCCAAATGTAATCTTCATCCACATCGATGTGGATCCCCCTCACATAGCTTTTCAACGCCCCATTGACGATCTTGGCGTTGGAGTAAAACTCCCGCACCAAGTCTACTACGGCCTCTCCGCCGTTTTGTAATTATAAAACCCAACCGCTCCTCTCCATCTCCGCAAGCAACCCCAACTCAACAAAATCAGTTAACACCATATCACACTCACAAACCACAACATGTTTTTGGTAGAAATTATCGTACCTGTCAGCTTTTAGAGCCGTAGGAAATCTGGTCTTGTCGTATCTTAGCGTAAGGGGGGGCTTCCCCTCTCTCACCTCAACTACTTCTTCCACGAAATTGGGTTCCTGGGTTGGTGGAATGCGCCTGACAGGTAGCTTGACCCTTGGCATGGTGTTTTCGGTTTTAAGTTTGTGAGGGTGTTGAAAGCTTTGATTTCTTGGTAAAAATGGAGATTCTTAATGTGGGAATGGTCTTGGGAGGGTTGGTTTGGGGTAAAAATAGGGAATGAGGAGTGTTTTGAGGGCTGGGTAACGAAAGGACAGCCTAGGGTTTGGAGTTTTTTCAAAGGTTTTGGGGTTTTTGAAATGGGGAAGACGATCCAGGCTTTTATAGTATGAGAAGTGACGTTCGAATGTGTGTAGAAGGATTTTAAACATATTGTTCGAACGTGGTTGTCGTTCGAACATGATGAGCTCCCAGTACTTTTGTGTTCTATCAAAGGCCAAAGTACTGTAAATTCTCTTCGTTCGAACGGTCTATTACCGTTCGAACGTTAATCTCGTTCGAACGTTCTATTGGCGTTTGAACGAGCTGAGCTCTCAGTACTTTTGAGTTCTATCAGGAACTTCATCAGAGGCTGAGTACTGCAAGCAGTTGACGTTCGAACGTCATCTGGCGTTCGAACGTTGAATCAAAAATAAAAAATTTCCTGCACTACACTATACACAATCAGAGAGGGCTAAACACACAAGTTTAAACCAAAAACCTATGGCGTCTCAGGATAAGTCCCTGCCCACGCTTTAGGTTGGTATTTTGGGACATTCCTTACTCGGCCCATATTTTCATTTCAGTCAAAAGAGTTTGTACAAGAAGATTTTTACACTTTTTACAAAAAAATCGGACCTTTGGCTTTCATCCCAACAAAAGTACAATTTCCTACAGAAAATAATCTAATCCGAGTCTCCCTCTGTGTCTGTGTAGTTCGGACAACCAGTGACTCTCCCAATTTCCTCTCTCACAAACCGGTTAAGCAAAGTACCAGAATAGCATGGCGTATCAGGGTAATCCTTACTCAGCCCATTCACTATCCAGTCTAATCGATCGAGTGCGCAACCAGAAATTGGTTCAGAACACTAGTTATATCTTTTCTCGTGAAAGACTCTGTCACACTGTTTACAAGCACCAAGTCTTTTGGCACGACGACGTTTAGCAAAGGTGCTTCTGCCATAGAGGGGTTTCGCTTGTTTTTCTTGGATTTCGACCTTCCTTACCAGTCTTGCTTTTCTCATGATCACAATATTCACATCAGATGGAAAAGTGCGTAGAACTCCTAGGCTAAACCAAAAAAGTTTAACATCCATGCTTTCTAATCATTAAGACTCACTATCTGGTTCTTTAACGTCTGTCAGTCACAAAGATGATTGAAGCTGACTCACAGACATAATCATCAATTTATACAAAGCACGGTACATAATATGATCAGAACAACAATAACAACAACAAAAACAACAACAAAAATTTTAAAAATTTACAGGCACATGGTGGCAAATATGAACTGTAGTTCTCACCCCCCAACCTAAACAGAACATTGTCCCCAATGTTTCAAATTTACCAGTTTACGGATCTTGGAGCTGAGGTTGAAAGGTAGAGATCTGTTCATCTACCGAAACCAGCGGCGGCTGGGAAAAAAGAGCAAAAAGATTGGGGGCCTTATAAAGGCGCCCCAGTGGGTCGGGTTGAGTTAGATTTTTCCTGACCTGATCCAATTGAGTGTCGGCAGGCACGAATCTCGGAGGAGTATTCTGGTTCCATTAAAAGAATGTTTTCCACATTTTTAACAAAGTCCTCCAAAAATGGTTTCAACCGCTGACCATTAACAGCAAATATATTACCATTCGAGGGGTTTTCCACTTCAACTGCTCAATGTCCAAACACCTTTTTGACAATATAAGGTCCAGTCCATCTTGACTTCAACTTACCAGGAAAGAAGTAGAGTCTTGAATTAAATAACAGGACTTTTTGAGAAGGCTCAAAAGATTTCCGCACAATGTTTTTGTCATGAAAAATTTTCATCCTGGTTTTAGCAATCTTAGCATTCTCATATGCTTCATTTCTCAATTCCTCCAATTCATTTATCTGAAGTTTCCTTTCTAGTCCGGCCTTGTCTAGGTCAATGTTCATTGCTTTAATAGCCCAGTATGCCCTATGTTCCAATTCCGCAGGTAGGTGACACGGCTTTCCATAGACTAATCGATAAGGAGACATGCCCAAAATTGTTTTACAAGCAGTTCGGTATGCCCAGAGTGCATCAGTTAGTCTTAACAACCAATCTTTGGGGTCTAGATTCACCATTTTTTCTAAAATTAATTTGATCTCCCGATTAGCTAGTTCAGCCTGTCCACTGGTCTATGGGTGATAAGGGGTTGCAATTTTGTGAAAGATCAAGTATTTTTTCATCAAATTCCAGAAGGGACGATTGCAAAAATGAGCACCCCCATCACTTATGATTGATTTCGAAATTCCAAACCGGGACAAAATATTTTCTTTTAAAAAAGTTGATCACTGTTCGGTGATCATTGTTTCGGTATGGAATTGCCTCAACCCATTTGGATACATAGTCTACAACCACTAAAATGTATAGATAGCCAAAGGAAGGGGGAAATGGTCCCATAAAATCGATGCCCCAACAGTCAAAGATTTCAATCACTAGATGGGGTTTAAGGGCATCATGTTTCTTTTAGAAATGCTTCCCAACCTTTGGCATCTATCACAAGTTAATCAAAAGGCATGGACATCTTTGAAAAGTGTGGGCTAGTAAAATCCACACTACAATATTTTTGCAGCGGTTTTTCTTGATGAAAAATGGCCATCGCATGCTTCAGAATGACAAAATGTTATTTCGTGGCTGCTTTCATGAGCGGGGATGCAATGCCTTATGATTTGATCCTTACAGTACTTGAATACGTAGGGATCCTCCCAAAAGAAGTTATGAACCTCCCTCAGAAATTTCTTTTTGTCCATCATGGTAAAGGACGGGGGGAACGTACTAGTAACAAAGAAGTTAGCAATATCCGCGTACCATGGTGTCTTATCAATCATGAACAGTTGTTCATCGGGGAATTTCTCATTGATTGACAGTCCATCTTCACGAAATTCATATGTTAATCTGGACAAATGATCTGCCACCACATTCTCGACACCTTTCTTGTCTTTGATGACAAGATCAAACTCTTGGAGCAAGAGTATCCATCTCAAGAGTTTTGGCTTGGCGTCCTTCTTTGTGAGCAAGAATTTTAGGGCTGCATGGTCAGTGAATACAGTAACAGAAGAACCAAAAACTAATTTTTTTCAGAGCAAAAACTACAGCAAGCAATTCTTTTTCAGTTGTTGAATAATTTATTTGAGCATCATTCAAATTTTTGCTTGCATAGTAAATCACATGGGGTTTCTTATCTTTCCTTTTTCCCAATACAGCACCTACAACATAATCACTTGCATCACACATTAGTTCAAAGGGTAGAGTCCAGTCAGGGGGTTGCATTATTGGAGCAGAAATTAACATACCTTTAAGCTTTTCAAAAGCTTTTTGGCATGCTTCATTCCACACAAAAATTACGTCCTGACTCAGAAGATGACACATGAGTTTGGCTATGGTACTAAAATATTTTATGAATCTCCTGTAAAAACCTGCATGCCCTAGGAATGATCGGACATCCTTTACAGTCTTAGGGGCGGGCAAATTTCCAATCAGATCTATTTTTGCCTTGTCAACTTTCATGCCCTCAGACGACACAATGTGACCAAGGACAATACCTTGCGTTACTATGAAATGGCATTTTTCCTAATTTAGCACTAGATTGGCTTCCTTACATCTGATTAGCACCTTTTCTAGGTTGGCCAAACACAAATCAAATGAGTCACCATAAACAGAGAAGTCATCCATGAATAATTCCAAAAAATTTTCAACCATGTCACTGAAAAAGCTTAGCATACATCTTTGGAATGTTGCAGGAGCGTTACAAAGTCCAAATGGCATCCTTTTGAATGCAAAAGTGCCAAAGGGCATGTGAAGGTTGTTTTCTCCTGATCATCTAGTGCTATCTCAATTTGATTGTATCCAGAATACCCATCTAGGAAACAGTAGAATGCATGGCCTGCAATTCTCTCTAGGACTTGGTCAAGAAATGGAAGAGGAAAATGATATTTTCTAGTGACCAAATGGAGTTTTCGATAGTCAATACACATTCGCCATCCTGTGACGACTCGAGTTGGTACTAGTTCATTTGTATCATTTTTGACCACTATGACCCCATAATTTTTGGGCACAACTTGGGTTGGACTAACCCACTTGCTATTAGAGATGGGGAAGATTATCCCTGCATCTAAGAGCTTGAGTACCTCAGTTCTCACAACTTCCTTCATGTGAGGGTTTAGTCGTCACTGCATTTGACGAGAGGGTTTTGAACCTTCTTCAAGGTATATAGCATGATTACAGATGAACGGGCTTATACCTTTCAAGTCAGCGATGGTCCACCCAATGGTGCTTTTATGGCTTTGAAGAACTTCAATCAGTTTAAAATCTTGCAAGTCTGTGAGCTTAGATGAAATTACCATTGGGTATGAATCGTCATCTCCTAAGAATGCATATTTGAGGTCAGATGGGAGAGTTTTCAATTCAGGCTTTGGTGACTTGATACTTGATGAGAGTGGTTTTGTGCCACTTGGTGAAATCTCTTCGAATTTGGGGGCCCATGTCTCAACAACATGAGTAGGGCAACTTTGTGGATTTGGGCCATCATCTATTGTTTCATATGAGCTAAACTCTAGCAGAGAAGATTCAGTAGGGTTCTCACATAATGTGTCATTCAGATGTTCCTGTATCAAAAATTCAATGGAGTTTATTTCCCTTTATTCCTTATCTTCTTCTGGATGCTTAGCAATATTGAAAATTTTCAGCTCGAGAGTCATATTCCCAAAATTTAATTTCATGACTCCATTCCTGCAATTGATTAGTGCATTGGAAGTTGCTAGGAAAGGTCGACCAAGAATGACGGGAATTTGGTTCTCCAAATGTATTGATGGCTGAGTATCTAGAACAATGAAGTCAACAGGGAAGACAAAGTTGTCCACTTGGACAAGTACATCTTCAACAATGCCTCTAGGGGTCTTGACAGATCTGTCGACCAACTGGAGTGTGACACAAGTGGGTTTGAGTTCACCCAGACCCAACTGCTGGTAGACAGAGTAGGGTAGCAAATTAACATTGGCTCCAAGGTCTAACAGTGCTTGTTCAATTATGAAGTTTCCAATGACACACGACACAGTCGGACACCCCGGGTCTTTGTATTTTGGAAGGGTTTTGTGTTGAAGAAAGGCACTAACTTGTTCTATTAGGAAAGCTCTTTTTTGGACATTCTGGCTTCTCTTGACTGTGCACAAGTCTTTTAGAAACTTGGTATAAGACGGAACTTGTTTGATTGCATCCAGAAGTGGGATGTTGATGTTTACTTGCTTAAAAAGCTCGTAAATTTTAGTCTGATTTTTCAACTTCTGTTTGGTTTTGAGTCTATGAGGAAAAGGAGCAGGAATGGAACACGAAGGCTCTCTTTGTTCAATCATAGGCTCAGGTTCTTCTTCAAGTTCAGTTTCAATTGATTCAGGTTCAAATGATGAGTTGACTGGGATTGATTGACGTTTTGGCTTTGGAATGAGCATGTCTCTTATGGTCTTGTCAATCACCTTGCCACTTCTTAGTGTAGTGACAACTTGGGCTTAGTCTTGTGGGTTTCTTGTGGTTGAAGGGTTCCCCACATGGAATTGGCCTTGTAGTTGCTTTGGTTGGGCAGGGAACTTGCCCTTTTTGTCTGTGGCCATGGATTGGGTCAACTTTTGGATGTGGCTTTTAAGATCCCTGAAAGATTGAGTGGTCTGGGTTTTGAAATCAGTGAAAGCCTATGTGGAATTATTGTCATAGTTCATTTGGCTTTGCATGATCTGATTCAGTGTGTCATCAAGGCTCCTCTTTTGTGGTGGTTGGTATGGCTGATATACGGGAGGTCCTTGAGGTGGTGGGTATGAACCTTGTTGTTGGTTCATGGGCATTGGTTGTGTGTTCCTCCAACTGAAGTTCGGGTGGTTCCGCCACCTTGGATTGTATGTTTCAGAGTATGGGTTGGAGTAAGGCTTGTTAAAGTTGGAAACTGAATTTGTTTGTTCCAACAAGACCTCTTTGAACGTTGGGATGGTAGGACACTCCCCAATAGGGTGTCCTGTTAGCGCACAGATTCCACACACTTGTTCTGTGGAAGAGCTAACATCAATTTGATGGACCTTCTTCATCTCTAAAACTTCAAGCTTTCGAGACAAAGTAGATATTTTTGCTCTCAAGTCATCATCATCTCTCAAGACATACTTACGTACTTGGGAAGTAGATGGTCTGGCTTCTACAGTGGTAGGAGAGGCTGAGTCCCACATCTGAGAACTATCAGATATGGTGTCAAAAAAAATGAATGCCTCATCTGGACTTTTTCCCATAAATTCTCCTTGAGCCATCATTTCGACAAACTGACGTAGTCTAGAGGGTAAGGAGTCATAGAAAAATCCTACCAAAGTCCAATTCTCAAAAGCGTGATGTGGGCAGGATTGGAGCAGATCTTTGAATCTCTCCAAACTTTGGTAAAAAGTTTCTCCTTCTTTAACCGCAAAATTCATGATTTGCCTTTTTAGTACATTTGTGCGATATAGAGGAAAAAACTTTCTGAAAAATTCATTTTGCAATGCCTACCAGTTAGGTATTGAAAGAGCTTTTAAAGAATTTAGCCATTGTTTAGTTTTATCCCTTAAAGAGAAAGGAAAAAGTTTCATCTTGGCTAGTTCAGAATTGTCTTGAAATGTTCCACACAGTTCATCAAAATCTTTTATATGCAGATATGGATTTTCTGCATCCAATCCATGAAACACGGGTAATAACTGCACTGTCCCCGACTTTACAGTAAAGAGGGGCGCATTTTCAGGAAATATAAAACAAGAGGGGACACTATTTCTTATGGGATTTAAGTAATCCCGCAAAGTTCGAATGTTAGGCACTTCCTCCTCTCTTATAGAGACTTCTCCATTTCTCTCATTATTTGCTATATTACTCTCACAAGAGTCTGCTACTGATCTAGGTGAATTTAGTTCAGGCTGATTCACAGACTCACAAGATTCTGCCGGCAAATTTTGATAGTGAGGAGTGCCCTCAGACATAAAGAAAATAAAACAAAGTTATTCACAGTAAACCAAAGAATATATACAAAAATGAAGGTCTTTTTCCCTTTTACCTTAAAACACCTTTAATGGCTCCCCGGTAACGGCGCCAAAAACTTGACTTGATCTGAAATGTGTACATCCAAGTGCAAGTGGTCAAGTTGTAGTAATAATCCAGTTTGAGTCCGAAGTCGAATCCACAAGGAACTCTTCTTGGTGTTTTTGGGGTAAGCAGTAGTGGAGACCTATTGATTGTAACTCTTGAGATTTGAAGTTGTGTGAGGTGTGAGATTTCCTGGACAGAATATAAGATTTTTTCCAAGAGAATTTTCTTAAACAAAATATGAGATAAGCTCTAATGTAAAAGAGTCACTCTTTAGTTCAAGGATCTGGACATGTAGTTAATTATCCGATTTATTACATTTGTGCTTGATAACTCAATTAACCCCCGTGTCAACAGCAGGTTAATCGGAAGATAAAGGTGGATTAAGAGAATTAAGAACACGATTCCGATGTCTTTCTAGAAGTTTACAAGAATTGTCTGTGCCGAGACTTAACCTGTCTACAAACAAGCAAGTGTTTCTACAAGACATCCAACCATGAAATTAATGTTCCATTTCCATATCCCAATTGATCCTCCGGCGAGGTCAATGCGGGATTATCTCCAACCTACTCGTAGCACCACTCCCTCATGCATTCTCTTACCAGTCCAAGCTCATGCCTTCCTAGTCAAGCCGGGAATGTTACAACTACTTCTTCAATTCCACGAAATTGAAAGAGAAAATCCTTATTTGCACATTAAGGAGTTTGAGGAAATAGTTACAACATTCCTCACTAATCATGCTATGAAAGACATAGCTCGCGTGAAATTGTTTCCCTTTTCCCATAAGGACAAAGCCAAAACGTGATTAAATTCCTTGAAGCCTCGATCCATAATCTCTTGGGCAAAAATGCTTTCCGAGTTTTTGAACAAATTCTTTCCGGTGCTTAAAACCATCGCTCTTAAAAACCAAATCCAATTTTTTTTGAAAAAGCCCAATGAACAATTTTATCAATGTTGGGATCGCTACAAGGAATTTCTACGATCCATTCCACATCATGGTTTTGAATCATGGTTGTTGGTGAGTTTCTTCTACAAAGGGATTGCACCGGGCCATCGACAATTCATAGACATGATGTGCAATGGGGGATTTTTTAAACAAGGATCCCGATGAGGCCCTAGATTACTTTAGTACATTAGCACAAAATGCACAATCTTAGGATATCACGGATCCCACCGATGTACCGAGGTCTTCTCCGAGTATTAATCAACCAAGTGGGAGAGGGATGTATCACCGGATGGAGAGTGTGTATTGACTATTGGAAGCTCAACTCTTGCACAAGAAATGATCACTTCCCTTCGCCATTCCTTGACCAAGTGTTGGAGAGAGTAGCCGGACGCTTGTTCTATTGTTTCTTGGATGGATACTCTGGCTACAATTAAATTGAGATCGCATTGGAGGATCAAGAAAAGACCACCTTCACTTGCCCTTTCGGTACCTTTGCCTACCGACGCATGCCATTTGGGTTGTGTAATGCCCCAGGGACTTTTCAAAGATGCGTGATGGGAATTTTCAGTGATATGGTGAAAAGATCGTGGAAGTCTTCATGGATGACTTTTCCGTATTTGGAGATTAATTTGAGGGTTGTTTGGAGAATTTAAAGAGAGTACTTGAGAGATGCGAGGAGAAGAACTTGGTCCTCATCTAGGAGAAGTGCCACTTCATGGTGACACAAGGGATAGTGCTCGGGCACATCATTTTGACAAAGGGGATCGAAGTCGACAAATCCAAGGTTGATGCAATTTCCAAGCTCCCCACACCGAAGGTCGTCAAGGATATCAGGTCGTTTCTTGGCCATGCTGATTTTTATCGTCATTTTATAAAGGACTTTAGTGCATTGGCTCGACCCTTGACCAATTTTCTTTCCAAGGATGTCCCATTTGTGTGGTCGGATGGTTGTGAGACATCATTTAAAAAACTCAAAAGCATGCTCACTTCACCTCCGATCATGCGACCACCCAAGTGGGACTTACCATTTGAGCTTATGTGCGATGCAAGTGATTACGTAGTCGGCGCAGTGCTCGAGTTGATAACCGTAGTATTTGTATTGGATAAATTTCGGTCTTACATCATTGGTTCACCTTTTGTAGTCTACACTGATCACTGTACTTTGAAGTATCTTTTGTCTAAGCAGGACGTAAAACTGAGACTCATTAGGTGGATACTTCTCCTACAAGAATTCAACTTGACAATCAAAGACAAAAAGGGAGGTGAGAATGTGGTGGGGGGACCATTTATCCCGACTTGTGGTTTAATATGCCGATAAGTATATTCCTATCCCAGACTCTTTTCCTGACGAGCACTTATTTTCTATTCATTCTGTTTGTCCTTGGTATGCTGACATATGCAATTATCTTGCTATAGGATAAATACAACCGCACTAGAGCCTGGAGGATAGACGGAGGTTTATGGCGGATGTGAAGTACTTTTACTTCAATAACCCGTACTTGTTCAAGTACTGCCCTGACCAACTCATGAGGAGATGCGTACTTGAGAATGAACAACGGGTCATCCTTGCATTTTGCCATTCCGAAGCGTGCGGTGGACACTTCTCTTTCAAGAAGACTTCGACTAAGGTTTTACAATCAGGTTTTTATTGGCCCTCATTAATCAAAGACTGTGTTTCTTTCTGTAAAGAATGTGATAGGTGCCAATATTTGGGTAGTGTGACCCGAAGGAACATGATGCCTCTCTCCCCTGTACTTGTTATTGAGATATTTGACAGTTGGGGCATCAACTTCATGGGTCCTTTTCCTGTGTCGTTTGGCTACCTGTACATTCTGCTGGTGGTGGACTATGTGTCCAAATGGGTAGAGACTATCCCAACCAAGACCAATGACCACCGGGTCGTGGTCAAGTTCTTAAAAGAGAACATCTTTTTGAGGTTCGGGATGTCTCGTGCAATGATAAGCGATGGTGGTTCGCATTTCTGTAATAGGTCATTTTCATTTTTAATGCATAAGTATAGCGTCACGCACAAGGTGTCCACCGCTTATCACCCACAAACCAATGGCCAACCCGAGTTGGCCAATAGGGAGATTAAGAACATCCTAGAGAAAATAGTGAACCCTAATAGGAAGGATTGGCCACTTAGATTGACCGATGCCCTATGGGCTTACCGCACTGCTTACAAGACCATTCTAGGCATGTCACCCTATAGGCTCGTCTATGGCAAGACTTGACATTTGCCGGTTGAAATGGAACATAAGGCTTACTGGGCCATCAAGACCTTGAACTTCAATTTGAGAATGACCAGAGAGAATAGGAAGTTAGAGATGAATGAATTAGAGGAGATCCGTAGAGATGTGTATGAGAGCTCAAGAATTTCAAAAGAGAGGGCTAAGATTTTTCATGACAGATCCATTTTAAGAAAGACATTTGAGCCCGAACAGAAAGTGCTCTTGTACAATTCTCGACTCTCTATCTTTCAAGGAAAACTCCGATCCCATTGGGATGGCCCCTATCTTGTCAAGGTGGCCTACCCCAATGGAGCCATGGACATCACCAACTCCGAGGATGGCAAGATATTCAAAGTCAATGGCCAAAGACTTAAGCCATTTTTCAAGGGTTTTGAAGGTCAAAGGGTGGAGCAAGAATTGGTGGATCCAGTCTACCAGGATCTTTTGGATGATTAACTGTTCACGTAGATTTTAGTGTACAATCACTTTACTTTATCATTTAATTTCCAAGTTATTTTGTTCACTTACTTTATCTTTGCGTTTAATGTTTTCTTTCAATGTGCAGATTACGGTATTTTTGTCAAAAGCTCTATGTGATGTGTTCTCTAACCTTACTTATCTTTTAAAGTCCTTCATTGCATACCATATTGCATTGAGGACAACGCATGAATCAAGTTGGGGGGTGAGGTGCACTATTTGTATGATACACCAATTTTTTGTGAAAATTTTTGTTGATGATACCAATTTTTTGTGGTGAAATTCACCTTTCACATGATCTACAAATTTTTGTTTAAGAATAGTTGAGAAATGTGTGAAAAAATTGAAATTTTTTTTGAAAAAGATCTAAATGTTGACCTATATTCCGCTATTTAGAGCATTGTTGGTTTATGGATAGTTTTGTTATTTGCTTTGAATTGTGAATACATGAGCACATTATAAAGGTTTATTCTATCCTAAGAGTATCACATACTTGTTTGCTTTTGAACTCAACCATAAGTGTACCATGAACTTGTAATTTTGGCAATTTACGGATTGAGTTCACATTTTAGTGCTTGACATGAATAGTGGAGATGAGTAAGAACCCATGAGAGCTTTAGTGCCAACCCTTGTGTTGTCCGAATTTGATATTGACAATTTACGTGCAAGTATACACGATCAACAAGTAATAAAGTGATAAGTAGAGTATCGTTCCCACGGAGAATTATTACTAATAACTTCCAAGTACTAACTTTATATCAATTCAATTTTATTTAAACAATTGGAATTGAACTATGGAATTACTAATTGAACACTAAGTTATGATAATTCTACGACAACTGGTCCTGGAGCTAGCATCCCATTTTCGACCTACCGGTAGAAGGAACAAAAACCTACTGGTAAGTTTTGTCTACTGGACAAAAACCTACCGGTAGGTTTGTGCTACTGGTGTCCAACCTACCGGTAGGTTTCCCGCGACCTACCGGTAGGTTTTGCCCAGAAGTGCCAGAACGCCTGCAACTCAAGTTCCACTTGCCTAGGGGTCCCACAATTGATTCTCCCACTTTTTCCTGACATCCCTTACACACACACATGTCTCCCCACACCTAGGGGTGGACTTTGGAGGCCATTGCATTTATGAGGATGGGAGTGAAGAGGGGAGCCAGGGGAGTTGTTGGGTAGGTTGTTCCTAGCCTGTCCAAGCCATCAAATCTCTTCCCATTGATGGGAAGCCTGCACACACAGGCTAGGGGAGCCTCATGGACGAAAATGCATCACTCTACTCACCATATATTCAGAATTCACAAGCCATTGAAGGTGGGGGATACCTAAGCTTAGGAGTAGTACAGGGAGGAAGATGATGAATAGTGCTAGGGAGATAAAATCCATGTTTTTGCATTTTCTTCACGCTGTAAGTTGTAGTTCCCCTGTAAAATCCAGGGAGGAACAAGCTCTTTTTGTTTTATTTTTTTTCGTTAATGTACATATATATATGAAAAAAAAAAGGGAGTATCTCATTTCTCATGTTACTTTAATTTTTCTCATTGCAAGATTCCTTGTGCATTGAGGACAATGCATGGTTCAAGTTGGGGGATGAGGTGCACCATTTACATTGTCCACCACTTTTTGTATAAAATAATGGGAAATTTGAAAATTTTAAAAAAATATTTGGGCACTTTTTGTGTAAAGTATCTAAATTTGAACTATATTCCGCTATCCTAATTGTTGTGGGAGTTATGATTGCTTGATCTTCACTTTGAACTTTGAATACATGAGCAAATTATAGAAGTTTATCCTATTGCTAAGAGTATCACATACTTGTTTGCTTTTGAACTCAACCATAAGTGCATCATGAACTTGTAATTTTGGCAATTTACGGATTGAGTCCACATTTAGTGCTTCACATGAATAGTGGAGATGAGTAAACCCCCATGTGAGCTTTAGTGCCAATCCTTGTTGGAGGGAACTTACAATTACTCAAGGAACAATTTTTCAAATTCCAAATTTGTTCAATAATCTCATTATGCTTGTTTTGGTTAGGTGCATTTGGGTAGTTAATTGACTTTGTCTTGATATGTACAATGCTCTCCCATGCTTATCTAGAAATGATCTTAGGCCATCTTTGAAATGCTTTGAGCCTTTGCCTTTTTCTTCTGAAAAATTTATCTCTAGTGCCGTGATTGAGCCTTAATTGTAAATTCGTTTCCATACCACACATTTGACCAAGCCAATGAAAATGATAAATATCTACCTTACCTTGTTTGTTCCTAGTGCTAAGTATGAGTGATCATAAAAGAGAAGGAAGTATGGTGTGGAAACTCAAACAAAAGGGATGAATGAAGTTGAAAGTCAAAAAGTTGAACGAAAAAAAAAGAATGAAAAATACAAGAAAAGGAGAAAAAATGGGTGAAAGAAGAAAGAACGATCAAAGAAAAAAGGAAAATGTTAAGGAAAAGAAAAAAAAAAAAGAAAAAGAAACAAAGAGTGAAGTGATGGGGTTAGCCTAGAAATCCCATAAAAGGGAGATCTTTTTGAAATAAAAATCATTCACTCGGAACAACCCTCTTTGTTTCCCTATATCCTTCATTTCATCTGCCTCAATATCACCCCAAGGCCTCATTATTACGTGTGAAAGTCCTAAATGATCTAGAGAAGCATGGGGATGCATACTTTTTAAAGAAAAAGAGAAGTTGGTTTGCTATCTAATGCCCTAGCATTCCTTTCATGAGATTATGCCAAGGTTGTTTCATTTTTATGCATGTGCTTCATTTTTGGATTATATGTGAGTATATTTCGTTTTGAGCACAAGATTCTATCTCACATATACACATGGAGAGCATGTCAAGATAATCATAGTGTGATTCATTGTTGAGAGAAACCCTTGGTGAGTTTTGCATCAAAGCTGAATTTGGATGGCTAAATGAATGTGAATTCCGTTGAGTAAATGCTTAAATTACATATTCATTTCACACACACACGAGTTTGAAAATGAATGTGTATGTGAATTGTAACACCCCGCATTTTCTTTTATATATGTATATAGATATATAGTAAATAATTATTGTAAAAATGTGGATATGTGTAATGATGTAAGAATGAACCATATAGGTTGTAATAGTAGGAGAAATGCTAGAGATGCATATTGATTGGGAAGTTTGAGTTTCAAAGACGTTTAAACTTGGAAAGGGTGAGTAGATGAATTTCTAAATATTTTTAGGTCAAAATAAGGTGTCCATTGAATCCGGAAGGTCGAACAACCTTGGGAGAGGTAATATGAGGTGTATTGGAAGTTAGGAAGTATTTTGGAGTAAAGACACACTTAGAGAGAATTTGGGTAAAAAGGAGTTGGGACACCTTCTAGTAGGTCATAACTTTTTATTCTTATGTCCAATTGATCTGAAATTTGGACAGTAGATAGTAGACATCCAGGGCTACAAAAGTGTATCTCACGAACATTTTCCAAATCAATCTCTAAATAGGCCAAAACTGCACTGGAAGTTTCAGCAAAAACAGGAATTCTGTTCGAACGTGAAATGACATTCGAACGTGAATCGACGTTCGAACGTGAATAACGTTCGAACGTAAGTGTGTTCCAGTACTCTTCTCTGATGGGAAAAACAAAAGTACTGGGAGCAACGACCGTTCGAATGCCAATGACGTTCGAACGTGAGTTACGAATTCTGAACTTCAGAATCGCACACATGAGGCCATTTCTTCCACTATAAATACATAAGGATGCCTCTCTTTGCATCATTTCAACATTTCTAACCCTAGGAAGACTTAGAGAGGAGAAAAGAAGGGGAAAACACAAGAATCAAGGGAGGATTTTCCTATTGAAGAAGATCCAATCTTCATCTTCTTCACTCAAAACTAAAGAAGCAAGGTAGGGGTTTTCTCTCACTCACTTACATTGAGACTAGGGTATTTATATATGTATGTTTTGGCTATCAATGGTATATATATATGCTATGGAATCATCATCTCTTAGGCTTTTTGGCAAAGATTACATGTTTTGAACAAAGTTAGGGTTTAATACCCATGAAATCTCTTCTCTAGTTTTAAAACCCTCATTTTTGGAGAGTGATTTATTTCCTTCTTAAATGCTTTCTTTATTATGGATTTTCGAACCCTTAGTGCTTTGTGTTGGGTGGAACAATGATGTTATTGTGATCTCATGTATTTTCTTTGTTGGTTGTGGAATTATTACATGATATATTTTGGGGGATTTTGGATAGATGATTGTAAATTGAAATCAATATTGGAATTGTAAGCTTGGTTGAGTTGTTTGTGATGCACATGAGTGAGAGGTTCCTTGTAAGGATGCCCACCCCTTCCCAAGAGGTTCCTTGTAAGGATGCTTAGGAATCCAAGATGATCTAAAGGGGGTGGAGGTTACCCGAAAGTATGCCACCTACCGAAAGAATGGGTGGTGGAGGTTGCCCTAAAGTATGCCACCTACCAAAAGAAGTGTGAGAGGTTCCTTGTAAGGATGCTCACCCCTTCCCAAGAGGTTCCTTGTAAGGATGCTTGGGAAGCAAAGATGATCTAACGGGGGTGGAGGTTACCCTAAAGTATGCCACCTACCGAAAGAATGGGGGGTGGAGGTTGCCCTAAAGTATGCCACCTACCAAAAGAAGTGTGAGAGGTTCCTTGTAAGGATGCTCACCCCTTCCCAAGAGGTTCCTTGTAAGGATGCTTGGGAAGCAAAGATGATCTAACGGGGGTGGAGGTTACCCTAAAGTATGCCACCTACCGAAATAATGGGGGGTGGAGGTTACCCTAAAGTATGCCACCTACCGAAAGAATTGTTGGAAATGGTTTATGGCAATTAATGGTGATTATTTGTATGTGGTACTCGTTTATTCATTTAAGTAATGTTTTTTTACATAAACTTGAGATCCTTTTCAAATGTCACTGCTTTATTTCAAATTATGTATCTATGTTATGTTAAAAATGAGACCGACCGTTTTAAATGCTTTTCTAAACCTTGTATGGGTTTGAGAGAATGTTTCTACAGAGCTTTTTGCTCACCCCCTACCGCTAACATTTTTCAGATTACCTGCTTGAGGAGGACGTAAGGGTCGAGGAGCCCGCTAATTGGGAAGCTCCCGTAGAAGGGAACGTGGACCCCGAGGTGGACGCATAGAGCGACCTCCTTTCCTTTTTGGACTAGACTAGGATATTCATTTTGAACCTTGTAAAGTCTAGTTTTCTTTTGTTATTTCCGCCGCGCTACATTATGTGATTTTTGGAATGTAAAGGCCAAAATGGGTTTATTCTTTTGGGATAATGCTGTAAATTTTATGGATGACTTCATGAAGTCTTATTTATTGATGGATTATTTTAGTGCTCTCATGATGTGAATGTTTTAGAATGTAATGTCGTCCAGGGTGTGTTTTGGGGTGTTACATGAATACTCTAGAATAGCATTTAAGGCTATGATGTGTTTCATGTGTGATTCGTTCGGGTATGTTAGACCAAGCTATTTTTGAAATCCCAGTGCTAGTTAGGATAAGGGAATATGCTTTAAATATTGGATACTAAGAAAAGAAGTTTGTAGGTACCTTCACTGAAAACCTTCACGAGACAAAACTCGTCCACTAGGGATCACCTAGGGGTTTAAAGGCTTATTGCATATGCTAAATGCAATTGCGGAATTAATATAGGTTTATTTTGTTTCCTTGCTTTTTACATTTTGTTTGCTAGGGACTAGCAAAGCTTAAGTTAGGGGGTGTGATGAGCACATAATATTGCATATTTGAAGACCTCATTACATGCATTTTAACTCAACTTTTGCATTTAAGTAATTAGAGTTAGCCAAAGTTGTCAATAATGTTTAATTTTCGATGTTGCGGGTAATTATAGCATAAATGATGGATTTTAGAAACTTGAAACTATGTGTGGATGTGTGGTGAAGATATGTACACATTAAATGAGGATTTGGAGGTTTAAAAGTGAAAGAAATCAAGGAGGTATTGGTGTTTGGTAACATAGGCATCAGCACCCACACCATTTTGTAGTAATACCCCGGGTTTCCTCCATTTTTACCATGATCTATTTAGAATCTGAAAAAGTGAAAAACATGAACGTTGTAGATCTGGATATCCTGTGTATTGTTTCAAAATTGCAGTTCACTCAGACGGTTGGATCAAAAGTTATGATAATTCTACGTAAACTGGTGCTGGAGCTAGCATCCCATTTTCGACCTACAGGTAGAAGGAACAAAAACCTACCGGTAGGTTTTGTCTACTGGACAAAAACCTACCGGAAACTTACCAAAAACCTACCGGTAGGTTTGTGCTACTGGTGTCCAACCTACCGGTAGGTTTCCCGCGACCTACCGGTAGGTTTTGCCCAGAAGTGCCAGAAGGCCTACAACTCAAGTTCCACTTGCCTAGGGGTCCCACCATTGATTCTCCCACTTTTTCCTGACATCCCTTACACACATACATGTCTCCCCACACCTAGGGGTGGAATTTGGAGGCCATTTCATTTATGAGGATGGGAGTGAAGAGGGGAGCCAGGGGAGTTGCTGGGTAGGCTGTTCCTAGCCTGTCCAAGCCATCAAATCTCTTCCCATTCAAGGGAAGCCTACACACACAGGATAGGTGAGCCTCATGGACGAAAATGCATCGCTCTACTCACCATATATTCAGAATTCACAAGCCATTGAAGGTGGGGGCTACCTAAGCTTAGGAGTAGTTCAGGGAGGAAGATGATGAATAGTGCTAGGGAGATAAAATCCACGTTTTTTCATTTTCTTCACGCAGTAAGTTGTAGTTCTCCTGTAATATTTATTTCTTACATTGTAATCTCTTTTAATTCTAGTGTAACCAAGTTTAATTCAATCTTCTTGCATTTCCATAATCTTTGATGGGTTTCAATTGTCTTCTCTGCTACTTTTCCATTTTAGTGTTACATGAACTTCTCTTTGTAGTTTACCATTTCCTAGCATTAATACAAGTTCTAAGTTTCATTTTCATCTCATTTTCATTTCCATTTCCTTTACATGTCTCTTTACATTATGCATGTCTTGTCTTTTATTATGAGTAGCTAGATTTTAAGTTGGCTAATCCAAGGGAGACCTCCTATTGGGTGTGCCATTTCAACTCATTTTCTTTCCTCCTCTTAGAGTATGATGGTTCGGTTTGACGGGGTTGAGAGTGGATGCGGTTGTGAGCCTTTGATATCCCGTAGGCCTGGTCACGGGTTATGCTTGGATCCTCACCTCCATTTCGTCCCTAGCTTCTCACGAATTAATCGTTCATCTAAGCTCTATTCGTGGAAGGTTTCGAGTTGATTTGGGATTCCCATTGGAGTGAAACCTTTGGATTAGCCAACACTTGTTTCATTTCATTTTTAATAAAAACTTCACTCCCCAAACCAAAACTCAAAAGATTTTACACTTTTCCGTTTCGACAAAATCACCTTCACACACTTGAACTTTCCGTCCCTGAGGAGACGACCTTGGAATAATTTTCCAAGTAAAACACGATATGCAAAAGTCTTCTTGCGCTTGGGAAGCATTTTTGCCCACTGGCACATTTCATTTTCCATCATCCCCTTGCCCTTTCTTTGGACATCATCCCAAGGGAGAGTGACAATCCCCTTCATACACACATCATACATACACATTGAGGGAGAATGTTAAGAGGTTAGGAACAACAAGGTTTTTGATCAAGCATTTTTGGCGCCGTTGCTGGGGAAGGTTAAGCGTCGAGTTCAAGGTGATTTTGGACGATATAGGTAAGTCACGTGATTTACATCACGGGCCAAGGTATGTCGTCTCTTTTGTAAATAGTTTGTAAATAGCTTATGTTTTATGTAATGTCTTATAATTTTTATGATAATGTATTAAATGCCCCATATTATGAAAATGTGTGTGAGATTTGTGAAGAGTATGGGCACATCACTAGTGAGTGCCCAATAAATTATCCGGTTCAAGACTTTGCATGCGAAGGTTCAAATTCAGTTTTGGACTACTTAAATTTTTACCCCAACCATTATGTTGCAACGAGTTATTCGAGTTATGGTTGGGAGAATGAACCCTATAATTTTTCATCCAATCTCACACCACCAAATGAATTTTTCCACTATCCAACATATGAGGACTCAACCGAACAAGAATTGGAAAATATTCTTTACGAGTTTATGCAATATCAAATGGAAGTCAATGACCAAGTAGCCCAACAATTTTCTGAAATTAGAGATGACGTTATTGCATTGACTAATGTTATAAGTACTATGCATCAAAAACAACATCTTGAGCATAGTCAATGTATTGAGGATGATCATCTCAATGGAATGCAAATTGATGTTGAATCTCCCACCACTCTTGATTGTGAAAAATTTAATGATGATGTTATCTCACATGAGGCTAATGAGCCCAAGGTCATTTTTCCATCAAAGTGTGGTGTTGAGATTCACATTTTTCAACTTGGGGAGGGCATTGAAATGGAGTTAAGCGTAGAAACTTTTGAAGATAAATTGTATACTCCATTGTTAGAATTGCATAAACTTGCCTACACCTCGGTTTGGTTGAGAATTTTGAATCATTATCCTTGCTATGTTTGGATAGATGGGTTAGGAAGGGCATTTATACAACAAAAAAATTGTAAAATCAAAAAAATCAATGGGCGCAAGCTCATATCCGAATTGAAACCGGATTGACATGAGCCCTTTTTGTTTTGTTTCCATGTACATAGTAGTTAGATTTCTTTTATTGTTATAGTTTTATTTTCATAAATGTTGTAGTGTAGATTTTAGCATGAAGCTTGTTTACCTCTTCCTAAGTTGGACTCATTTCACTTTGAGCATCATTGTAGCAAATCTTATTGGGTATCATGTTCTAGTCTAAGTTGGGGGGTGTAAACAAACTTTTTATGTTTTATTTTTTTTCGTTAATGTACATATATATATGAAAAAAAAAAAGGGTGTATCTCATTTCCCATGTTACTTTAATTTTTCTCATTGCATGATTCCTTGTGCATTGAGGACAATGCATGGTTCAAGTTGGGGGGTGAGGTGCACTATCTACATTTTCCACCACTTTTTGTATAGAATAATGAGAAATGTGAAAATTTTAAAAAAATATTAGGACACTTTTTGTGTAAAGTATCTAAATTTGAACTATATTCCGCTATCATAATTGTTGTGAGAGTTGTGATTGCTTGATCTTCACTTTGAACTTTGAATACATGAGCACATTACAGAAGTTTATCCTATTGCTAAGAGTATCACATACTTGTTTGCTTTTGAACTCAAGCATATGTGCACCATGAACTTGTAATTTTGGCAATTTACGGATTGAGTCCACATTTAGTGCTTCACATGAATAGTGGAGATGAGTAAACCCCCATGTGAGCTTTAGTGTCAATCCTTGTTGGAGGGAACTTACATTTACTCAAGGAACAATTTTTCAAATTCCAAATTTGTTCAATAATCTCATTATGCTTGTTTTGGTTAGGTGCATTTGGGTAGTTAATTGACTTTGTCTTGATATGTACAATGCTCTCCCATGCCTATCTAGAAATGATCTTAGGCCATCTTTGAAATGCTTTGAGCCTTTGCCTTTTTCTTGTGAAAAATTTATCCCTAGTGCCGTGATTGAGTCTTAATTGTAAATTCGTTTCCATGCCACATATTTGACCAAGCCAATGAAAATGATAAATATCTACCTTACCTTGGTTGTTCCTAGTGCTAAGTATGAGTGATCATAAAACAGAAGGAAGTCTGGTGTGGAAACTCAAACAAAAGGGATGAATGAAGTTGAAAGCCAAAAAGTTGAGCGGAAAAAAAAGAATGAAAAATACAAGAAAAGGAGAAAAAAAGGTGAAAGAAGAAAGAACGATCAAAGAAAAATGGAAAATGTTAAGGAAAAGAAGAAAAAAAGAAAAGAAACAAAGAGTGAAGTGATGGGGTTAGCCTAGAAATCCCATAAAAGGAAGATCGTTTTGAAATAAAGGTCATTCACTCGGAACAACCCTCTTTGTTACCCTATATCCTTCATTTCATCTGCCTCAATATCACCCCAAGGCCTCATTATAACGTGTGAAAGTCCTAAATGATCTAGAGAAGCATGGGGATGCATACTTTTTAAAGAAAAAGAGAAGTTGGTTTGCTATCTAATGCCCTAGCATTCCTTTCATGAGATTATGCCAAGGTTGTTTCATTTTTATGTGTGTGCTTCAGTTTTGGATTATATGTGAGTATATTTCATTTTGAGCACATGATTATATCTCACATATACATATGGAGAGCATGCCAAGATAATCATAGTGTGATTCATTGTTGAGAGAAACCCTTGGTGAGTTTTGCATCAAAGCTGAATTTGGATGGCTAAATGAAGGTGAATTCCGTTGAGTAAATGCTTAAATTACATATTCATTTCACACACACACGAGTTTTGAAAATGAATGTGTAACACCCCGAATTTTCTTTTATATATTTATAGAGATATATATATATAGTAAATAATATTTGTAAAGATGTAGATATATGTAGTGACATAAGAATAAACCGTAGGAATAAATGCTATGGAGACAATTTGATTGGGAAGTTACGTGTCGAAGATGTTTAAACTTGGAAAGGGTGATTAGACAAGTTTCTAAAAGTTTGTAGGTCAAAATAATGATTCCATTGAATCCGGAAGGTCGAAAAACATTGGGAGTGGTAATATGGATGTATTGGAAGTTAGGAAGTGTCTCGGAGTTAAAATACACTTTAGCGAGAATTTGGGTAAAAATGGGTATTAAACACTACTTAATGTTTTGGCCATAACTTTTTATCCTTAAGTCTAATTGATCTGAAATTTTTACAGTAGATATTAGACAGTTAGGGCTACAAAAGTATGTCTCATGAAAATTTTCCAATTCGACCTCTAAATGGGTCAAAACTGCATTGGAAGTTGAAACAAAAATCTGGCAGTCAAACCGTACCGGTACGCGTACCGGTACGCTGAACTCCAGTAGCTAAACTGTACCGGTACGCCTGATAAAGCCAGCCCGATCCGACTGCAGGTCTTTCTCCATTTCTTCCACTATAAATACTTAAGGCGACTATTTGAGCCCCATTTCAGCCTTCTAAACCCTAGGCACCTTTAGAGAGAAAGAGAGGGAGAGAAGAACATCAAAGATAAGGAGAGATACACCATTTTAGAAGATTAAAACCCTAGATTTCTAAGATTTCACTTCTCTACTCATTCTCTTTTCTTCCATTCTTCACCCACTCTCACCCAAATCTTTTGAAAACCCTAGGGAGGGGGAATTAAAAAGGAAAAGAAAGGAAAGCAAGAAGGTCTTGAAGCTTGGGTATTTGGATAAAACTCTTGAGCATTGAGGTAGGGGATTTCTTTCTAATCTCTTACATTGAGGCTAGGGTTTATGTATATATATATATGTTTTTCACTCTCATCCTTATATACATGATAAGAAATACATGATTCTTGTTCCTCTTGAAATAAATGCCATGTTTTGAACATTGTGATGGTTGGGTAACTATTAAATTTCTCATTTTCATCTTCAAACCTTGGTTTTAAAGAGAAATGGATTTTTCCCTCTATTTTCCCTTGGTATTGCTTTCAAAACTTTAGTGTTTGATATTGTACACCAAAATGTTACTTATGATGATCTCTTGCTCATTTTCTTCCATCATATTATGAAACATTATATTAGAAATTGTGGAATTTGGTAATTCCTTGAAATGTTGATGAATTGAGAATATTTTGGTTTCCTCAATTGTATGGTTGTTGTGAGGGACTTGGATTGCCTTCGAGAGATGCCGTAGAGTGTTAGATGTTAGTCTACCCCAGTGGGGGTGAGATGGTTTCCTAGCACTTGTAGTGGGTTGTCATTTGGTAATGAAACCACTATCGTTCACTAGAGTTCGAACAAGGGATAGTATACTTTTCCTGGGAAGGGACTCGTCACTGTCATTGGGATGGTAGACGCCCTTTCCTAAAATGCTTGTGAATGTGATTGTGATTGGTGGACTAGGTATAATCATTGGGTAGATTCATGAGAAGCAATCAACATACATGGTACGGGGATGAACCAATATACATGGGATGATGAGTTGGAACGTCTTGGCCGGTGCATTGGTATGGGACAATGCATCGGAAGACGCCCTTCCAAATTGGCCTAACTTTGGACACGGTGTATTGTTGTTCAATTTAATTTATTCTTTACTTGATTGTTGTTATGGCTTAAACTTGAGATCTCTTTAAACTGTCCTGTTTTTCCTTCAAAAATTTATATATATTATTTTCGAAATGTGACCGACCCGTTTTATATTTTTTATAAACCTTGTTTGAGTTGGGAAGATTTTGCTACAGAGCTTCGTGCTCATCCCCTACCAATTTACATTTTTCAGATTTGGTGCTAGAGGAGGATCTCGGCATCGACGAGTCAGGGCATTGGGAGGCTCCACTCGAGGGGAACCTAGATCACGAGGTGGATATGTAGAGATGTAGCTTCTTTTGTACTAGACTAAGTTATTCTTTTGGACACTGTGAGGTCTAGTTTCTTTTGCTATTCCGCTGTGCTACTTTAATTAATTTTTGAGATGTAAATGCCATGGTTGGGCATATTCTTTTGGATAATGATGTAAATATTTTATGGATGATGAATGAAGTTTAATGTATTTATGGATGATATTAGTGCTCTCATGATGTAAATGGTTTTAGTATGTAATGCCGTCCAGGGTGTGTTTTGGGGCGTTACAGAATGTGTATGTGAATACTCTAGAATAGCATTTAAGGCTATGATGTGTTTCATGTGTGATTAGTTCGGGTATGTTGGACCAAGCTATTTTTGAAATCCCAGTGCTAGTTAGGATAAGGGAATATGCTTTAAATATTGGATACTAAGAAAAGAAGTTTGTAGGTACCTTCACTGGAAACCTTCACGAGACAAAACTCGTCCACTAGGGATCACCTAGGGGTTTAAAGGCTTATTGCATATGCTAAATGCAATTGCGGAATTAATATAGGTTTATTTTGTTTCCTTGCTTTTTACATTTTGTTTGCTAGGGACTAGCAAAGCTTAAGTTGGGGGGTGTGATGAGCACATAATATTGCATATTTGAAGACCTCATTACATGCATTTTAACTCAACTTTTGCATTTAAGTAATTAGAGTTAGCCAAAGTTGTCAATAATGTTTAATTTTCGATGTTGCGGGTAATTATAGCATAAATGATGGATTTTAGAAACTTGAAACTATGTGTGGATGTGTGGTGAAGATAAGTACACATTACATGAGGATTTGGAGGTTTAAAAGTGAAAGAAATCAAGGAGGTATTGGTGTTTGGTAACATAGGCATCAGCACCCACACCATTTTGTAGTAGTTCCTCGGGTTTCCTCCATTTTTACCATGATCTATTTAGAATCCGAAAAAGTGAAAAACATGAACGTTGTAGATCTGGATATCCTGTGTATTGTTTCAAAATTTCAGTTCACTCAGACGGTTGGATCAAAATTTATGATAATTCTACATAAACTGGTGCTGGAGCTAGCATCCCATTTTCGACCTACCGGTAGAAGGAACAAAAACCTACCGGTAGGTTTTGTCTACTGGACAAAAACCTACCGGAAACTTACCAAAAACCTACCGGTAGGTGATGAGCACAAAATATTGTATATTTCAAGGCCTCATTACATGCATTTTAACTCAACTTTTGCATCTAAGTACTTAGAGTTAGCCGATTTTATGAATAATGTTGAATTTTCGATGTTGCATGTTTTTATAGCTAAATCATGTATTTTAGGACCTTGCAACTATGTTGGAGGTGTGGTGAGGGCATTGACACATTACATGAAGATTTGGAGGCTTAAAAGTGAAGAAATCAAGGAGGTATTGGTGTTTGGTAACAAAGGCGCCATCAGCCACACCACTGGGTTGAAGAGTCTCGGTTTTCCTCCATTTTGACCATGATCCACTTAGAGTCTGAAAACGTTCAAAACACAAAAGTTGTAGATCTTGATGTCTTCTGTATCTGGTCAAAATTTGAGTTCAATGCAACGGTTGGATCAAACGTTATGCCTATTCTACCAAGACTGGTCCGGAGCAGAAAACAGTACCGGTACACAGTACCGGTACTATACAGTTCCGGTACTGCATACCGGTACTTCGACTCCAGAAGGTTTAGAGTACCGGTACACAGTACCGGTACGCTCCCAGAACAGCCCAGAACACCTGCAAACTCTTCTCCACTTGCTTGGGGGTCCCACCATTGATTCTCCCACTTGTTCCCCATCATTCTCTTACACATCTACATGCCTCCCTTACACATTTTGAAGACTTTAAATGCTTGGCATTAAATGAGGATGGGAGAGAAGTGGGCTGCTCAGGGGAGTTGCAGGCTAACCTTCTCCTAGCCTGTCCAAGCATCATTCAGCCTCCCATTGATGGGAGGCCTGCACACAGCTAGGGGGGACCACCATGCACGAGAATTGAAGGCTAACTCTCCAATATATTCAGCATTTTACACATTGTAAAGGGTGGCTACCTAAGCTTAGATAGTTCCAGGAAGAAGAAGATGAATAGTGCTCGAAGTTGATATTTTTGCATTTTCTTCATTACATTGTCTTGTAATCTTTTGTAAGGATATTCTAAACTTTGTTTAAAGTCTTTAATGTCATTTACTTTAAGTTCATTGCAAGTTTAGTCTTACATTTTACATTTCACCATTGTTATGTTAAGTTTTCTTCATTTCTTGCTTTAAAATGGGTATTGAATATTGTTCTTCTTAGTTTACGATTTCTTGCATTAGTTTAAGTTCTAATCTTCATTTATCCATTATGTCTCTTTACATTATGTATTTTCTTCTTGCTTGCATGACTAGCTAGATTTTTAGTTGGCTAATTCAAGGGAGAATTCCTCTTGGGCCATCCATTTCAACTTATTTTCTTTCCTCCCCGGTGTACGATGGTTCGGTTTGACTGGGTTGAGTGTGGACGTGGTGGTGAGTCCTTGATATCCCATAGGCATTTGTCACGGGGTATGCTTGGATCCTCACCTCCATTTGGTTGTGAGGCTTTGATATTCCGTAGACTTGTCACGGTTTATGCTTAGATCCTCACCTCCATTTGTCCCGAGCTTCCCACGAATCAATCGTTCATCTATAAACCCTTGGAGGAAGGTTTTGAGTTGAGTTGTTATTCCCATTGGAATGACCATTTGGATTAGCCAACACTTGTTTTCTTGCATTTTCATTACAAACACAACTCTACAAAACAAACTAAAAGATTTTACACTTTCCCTTTTTGACAAAATCACCTTCACACACTTGAACTTTCCTTCCCTGAGGAGACGACCTTGGAATACTTTTCCAAGTAAAACACCGACACACAAAAGACTCTTTGCGATTGGGGAGCACTTTTGTTCACACATTTCATTTCATATATTTTGTTCATTCCATTTTCCACCAATCCGTTGTTGCCTAATCTCTTGCATCACCCCGACGGAGAGTGACACTCCCCTTCACACATAAGCCATATACACATTGAAGGATGATGTTAAGGGGTTAGGAATAACAACGTTTTTCATCAATCAGTAGGTTTGTGCTACTGGTGTCCAACCAACCGGTAGGTTTCCCGCGACCTACCGGTAGGTTTTGCCCAGAAGTGCCAGAAGGCCTACAACTCAAGTTCCACTTGCCTAGGGGTCCCACCATTGATTCTCCCACTTTTTCCTGACATCCCTTACACACATACATGTCTCCCCACACCTAGGGGTGGACTTTGGAGGCCATTTCATTTATGAGGATGGGAGTGAAGAGGGGAGCCAGGGGAGTTGCTGGGTAGGCTGTTCCTAGCCTGTCCAAGCCATCAAATCTCTTCCCATTGATGGGAAGCCTGCACACACAGGATAGGGGAGCCTCATGGACGAAAATGCATCGCTCTACTCACCATATATTCAAAATTCACAAGCCATTGAAGGTGGGGGCTACCTAAGCTTAGGAGTAGTTTAGGGAGGAAGATGATGAATAGTGCTAGGGAGATAAAATCCACTTTTTTTCATTTTCTTCACGCAGTAAGTTGTAGTTCTCCTGTAATATTTATTTCTTACATTGTAATCTCTTTTAATTCTAGTGTAACCAAGTTTAATTCAATCTTCTTGCATTTCCATAATCTTTGATGGGTTTCAATTGTCTTCTCTGTTACTTTTCCATTTTAGTGTTACATAAACTTCTCTTTGTAGTTTACCATTTCCTAGCATTAATACAAATTCTAAGTTTCATTTTCATTTCCATTTCCTTTACATGTCTCTTTACATTATGCATGTCTTGTCTTTTATTATGAGTAGCTAGATTTTAAGTTGGCTAATCCAAGGGAGACCTCCTATTGGGTGTGCCATTTCAACTCATTTTCTTTCCTCCTCTTAGAGTATGATTGTTCGGTTTGACTGGGTTGAGAGTGGATGCGGTTGTGAGACTTTGATATCCCATAGGCCTGGTCACGGGTTATGCTTGGATCCTCACCTCCATTTCGTCCCTAGCTTCCCACGAATCAATCGTTCATCTAAGCTCTATTCGAGGATGACTTCGAGTTGATTTGGGATTCCCATTGGAGTGAACCCTTCAGATTAGCCAACACTTGTTTCATTTCATTTTTAGTAAAAACTTCACTCCCCAAACCAAAACTCAAAAGATTTTACACTTTTCCTTTTCGACAAAATCATCTTCACACACTAGAACTTTCCTTCCCTGAGGAGACGACCTTGGAATAATTTTCCAAGTAAAACACGATATGCAAAAGTCTTCTTGCGCTTGGGAAGCATTTTTGCCCACTTGCACATTTCATTTTCCCTCATCCCCTTGCCCTTTCGTTTGACATCATCCTAAGGGAGAGTGACACTCCCCTTCATACACACATCATATATACACATTGAGGGAGAATGTTAAGAGGTTAGGAACAACAAGGTTTTTGATCAAGCATTTTTGGCGCCGTTGCTGGGGAAGGTTAAGCGTCGAGTTCAAGGTGATTTTGGACGACATAGGTAAGTCTCGTGATTTTCATCACGGGCCAAGGTATGCCGTATCTTTTGTAAATAGTTTGTAAATAGCTTATGTTTTGTGTAATGTCTTATAATTTTTATGATAATGTATTAAATGCCCCATATTATGAAAATGTGTGTGAGATTTGTGAAGAGTATGGGCACATCACTAGTGAGTGCCCAATAAATTATCCGGTTCAAGACTTTGCATGCGAAGGTTCAAATTCAATTTTGAACTACTTAAATTTTTACCCCAACCATTATGTTGCAACGAGTTATTCGAGTTATGGTTGGGAGAATGAACCCTATAATTTTTCATCCAATCTCACACCACCAAATGAATTTTTCCACTATCCAACATATGAGGACTCAACCGAACAAGAATTGGAAAATATTCTTTACGAGTTTATGCAATATCAAATGGAAGTCAATGCCCAAGTAGCCCAACAATTTTCTAAAATTAGGGATGGCGTTATTGCATTGACTAATGCTATAAGTACTATGCATGAAGAACAACATCTTGAGCATAGTCAATGTATTGTGGATGATCATCTCAATGGAATGCAAATTGATGTTGAATCTCCCATCACTCTTGATTGTGAAAAATTTCATGATGATGTTATCTCACATGAGGCTAATGAGCCCAAAGTCATTTTTCCATCAAAGAGTGGTCTTGAGATTCACATTTTTCAACTTGGGGAGGGCATTGAAATGGAGTTAAGCGTAGAAACTTTTGAAGATAAATTGTATACTCCATTGTTGGAATTGCATAAACTTGCCTACACCTCGGTTTGGTTGAGAATTTTGAATCATTATCCTTGCTATGTTTGGATAGATGGGTTAGGAAGGACATTTATACAACAAAAAAATTGTAAAATCAAAAAAATCAATGGGCGCAAGCTCATATCCGAATTGAAACCGGATTGACATGATCCCTTTTTGTTTTGTTTCCATGTACATAGTAGTTAGATTTCTTTTATTGATATAGTTTTATTTTCATAAATGTTGTAGTGTAGATTTTAGCATGAAGGTTGTTTACCTCTTCCTAAATTGGACTCATTTCACTTTGAGCATCATTGTAGCAAATCTTATTGGGTATCATGTTCTAGTCTAAGTTGGGGGGTGTAAACAAGTTTTTTGTGTTTTATTTCTTTTCGTTAATGTACATATATATATGTAAAAAAAAAGGGAGTATCTCATTTCCCGTGTTACTTTAATTTTTCTCATTGCATGATTCCTTGTGCATTGAGGACAATGCACGGTTCAAGTTGGGGGGTGAGGTGCACCATTTACATTTTTCACCATTTTTTGTATAGAATAATGGGAAATGTGAAAATTTTAAAAAAATATTTGGACACTTTTTGTGTAAAGTATCTAAATTTGAACTATATTCCGCTATCCTAATTGTTGTGGGAGTTTTGATTGCTTGATCTTCACTTTGAACTTTGAATACATGAGCACATTATAGAAGTTTATCGTATTGCTAAGAGTATCACATACTTGTTTGCTTTTGAACTCAACCATAAGTGCACCATGAACTTGTAATTTTGGTAATTTACGGATTGAGTCCACATTTAGTGCTTCACATGAATAGTGGAGATGAGTAAACCCCCATGTGAGCTTTAGTGCCAATCCTTATTGGAGGGAAGTTACATTTACTCAAGGAACAATTTTTCAAATTCCAAATTTGTTCAATAATCTCATCATGCTTATTTTGGTTAGGTGCATTTGGGTAGTTAATTGACTTTGTCTTGATATGTACAATGCTCTCCCATGCCTATCTAGAAATGATCTTAGGCCATCTTTGAAATGCTTTGAGCCTTTGCCTTTTTCTTGTGAAAAATTTATCCCTAGTGCCATGATTGAGCCTTAATTGTAAATTCGTTTCCATGCCACACATTTGACCAAACCAATGAAAATGATAAATATTTACCTTCCCTTGGTTGTTCCTAGTGCTAAGTATGAGTGACCATAAAAGAGAAGGAAGTATGGTGTGGAAACTCAAACAAAAGGGATGAATGAAGTTGAAAGTCAAAAAGTTTAACGAAAAAAAAAAGAATGAAAAATACAAGAAAAGGAGAAAAAAGGGGTGAAAGAAGAAAGAACGATCAAAGAAAAAAGGAAAATGTTAAGGAAAAGAAGAAAAAAAAAAAAAGGAAACAAAGAGTGAAGTGATGGGGTTAGCCTAGAAATCCCATAAAAGAGAGATCTTTTTGAAATAAAGGTCATTCACTCGGAACAACCCTCTTTGTTGCCCTATATCCTTCATTTCATCTACCTCAATATCACCCCAAGGCCTCATTATAACGTGTGAAAGTCCTAAATGATCTAGAGAAGCATGTGGATGCATACTTTTTAAAGAAAAAGAGAAGTTGGTTTGCTATCTAATGCCCTAGCATTCCTTTCATGAGATTATGCCAAGGTTGTTTCATTTTTATGCATGTGCTTCATTTTTGGATTATATGTGAGTATATTTCATTTTGAGCACAAGATTCTATCTCACATATACACATGGAGAGGATGCCAAGATAATCATAGTGTGATTCATTGTTGAGAGATACCCTTGGTGAGTTTTACATCAAAGCTGAATTTGGATGGCTAAATGAATGTAAATTCCATTGAGTAAATGCTTAAGTTACATATTCATTTCACACACACATGAGTTTGAAAATGAATGTGTATGTGAATACTCTAGAATAGCATTTAAGGCTATGATGTGTTTCATGTGTGATTAGTTCTGGTATGTTGGACCAAGCTATTTTTGAAATCCCAGTGCTAGTTAGGATAAGGGAATATGCTTTAAATATTGGATACTAAGAAAAGAAGTTTGTAGGTACCTTCACTGGAAACCTTCAAGAGACAAAACTCGTCCACTAGGGATCACCTTGGGGTTTAAAGGCTTATTGCATATGCTAAATGCAATTGCGAAATTAATGTGTTTATTTTGTTTCCTTGCTTTTTACATTTTGTTTGCTAGGGACTAGAAAAGCTTAAGTTGGGGGGTGTGATGAGCACATAATATTTCATATTTGAAGGCCTCATTACATGCATTTTAACTCAACTTTTGCATTTAAGTACTTAGAGTTAGCCAAAGTTGTCAATAATGTTGAATTTTCGATGTTGCAGGTAATTATAGCATAAATGATGGATTTTAGAACCTTGCAACTATGTGTGGATGTGTGGTGAAGAGATGAACACATTACATGAGGATTTGGAGGTTTAAAAGTGAAAGAAATCAAGGAGGTATTGGTGTTTGGTAACATAGGCATCAGCACCCACACCATTTTGTAGTAGTACCTCGGGTTTCCTTCATTTTTACCATGATCTACTTAGAATCTGACAAAGTGAAAAACATTAAAGTTTTAGATCTGGATATCCTGTGTATTGTTTCAAAATTTCAGCTCACTCGGACTGTTGGATCAAAAGTTATGATAATTCTACGAAAACTGGTCCTGGAGCTAGCATCCCATTTTCGACCTACCGGTAGAAGGAACAAAAACCAACCGGTAGGTTTTGTCTACTGGACAAAAACCTACCGGAAACTTACCAAAAACCTACCAGTAGGTTTGTGCTACTAGTGTCCAACCTACCGGTAGGTTTCCCGCGACCTACCGGTATGTTTTGCCCAGAAGTGCCAGAACGCCTACAACTCAAGTTCCACTTGCCTAGGGGTCCCACCATTGATTCTCCCACTTTTTCCTGACATCCCTTACACACATACATGTCTCCCCACACCTAGGGGTGGAATTTGGAGGCCATTGCATTTATGAGGATGGGAGTGAAGAGGGGAGCCAGGGGAGTTGCTGGGTAGGCTATTCCTAGCCTGTCCAAGCCATCAAATCTCTTCCCATTGATGGGAAGCCTGCACACACAGGCTAGGGGAGCCTCATGGAATAAAATGCATCACTCTACTCACCATATATTCAGAATTCACAAGCCATTGAAGGTGGGGGCTACCTAAGCTTAGCAGTAGTTCAGGGAGGAAGATGATGAATAGTGCTAGGGAGATAAAATTCATGTTTTTGCATTTTCTTCACGCATTTCATTGCAGTAAGTTTTAGTTCTCCTATAATATTTATTTCTTACATTGTAATCTCTTTTAATTCTAGTGTAACCAAGTTTAATTTATTGTTCTTGCATTTCCATAATCTTTGATGGGTTTCAATTGTCTTCTCTGCTACTTTTCCATTTTTGTGTTACATGAACTTCTCTTTGTAGTTTACCATTTCCTAGCATTAATACAAGTTCTAAGTTTCATTTTCATCTTATTTTCATTTCCATTTCCTTTAGATGTCTCTTTACATTATGCATGTCTTGTCTTTTATTATAAGTAGCTAGATTTTAAGTTGGCTAATCCAAGGGAGACCTCCTATTGGGTGTGCCATTTCAACTCATTTACTTTCCTCCTCTTAGAGTATGATGGTTCGGCTTGACTGGGTTGAGAGTGGATGCGGTTGTGAGTCTTTGATATCCCGTAGGCCTGGTCACGGGTTATGCTTGGATCCTCACCTCCATTTCGTCCCTACCTTCCCACGAATCAATCGTTCATCTAAGCTCTATTCGAGGAAGGCTTCGAGTTGATTTGGGATTCCCAGTGAACCCTTCTGATTAGCCAACACTTGTTTCATTTCATTTTTAGTAAAAACTTCACTCCCCAAACCAAAACTCAAAAGATTTTACACTTTTCCTTTTTGACAAAATCACCTTCACACACTTGAACTTTCCTTCCCTGAGGAGACGACCTTGGAATAATTTTTCAAGTAAAACACGATACGCAAAAGTCTTCTTGCGCTTGGGAAGCATTTTTGCCCACTTGCACATTTCATTTTCCATCATCCCCTTGCCCTTTCTTTTGACATCATCCCAAGGGAGAGTGACACTCCCCTTCATACACACATCATACATACACATTGAGGGAGAATGTTAAGAGGTTAGGAACAACAAGGTTTTTGATCAAGCACGTGGTACTCAAGTGCCTCAGAGCCTCAGAGTCTTCCTTCTTGGTTGCAACTTGCCTTCTCTCAGCAGTCAGGTCTACTCTCAGTTCAAGTGGACGTTCGAACGTGAGTTGGCGTTCGAACGTTCTTGCTGTGCTCCAAATTTCTCCAATTTTGTTCCCTAATGTGCTAGTGTTACACTCAAGTGTGATACTTATTGTTCTTTGAGTCCTTGTTCACTTTAAGACCTGAAATGACATCACTTAAACTCCATCAAAGTACAATTAGTCTTAAAAAGGCACAGTAAAATGCTAATTTTAAGTACTAATCACTGACACAAAAGATTACACATTGGTCTGGATATTAAACTGAAATCTTTTATGAATCTTCTATAGAATCTTGCATGACATAGGAATGATAAAACATGTTTCACTATCTTAGGTGGAGGGAGATTTCCTATCAAATCAATTTTTGACCTATCAACTTCAATTCCCTCGGTAGAAACAACATAACCTAAGAAAATATCTTGTGTAACCATGGAATGATATTTTTCTCAATTTAAAATAAGATTTGTTTCTTCACACCGAGTAATGAATTTTTTCAAGATTTTCTAAACACAATTCAAATGAATCACTATAGACAGAAAAATCATCTCCAAAGACTTCTAAAAATCGCTCCACCGTGTCACTGAAAATACTCAACATACAACGCTGAAATGTGGCTGGAGCATTACAAAATTCAAAGGGCATTCTTTTATAAGTAAAAGTGTCAAAAGGACATGTAAAAGTGTTTTTTTCTTGGTCATCAATTACTATTTCAATTTGGTTATAGTCAGAGTACCCCTCCGAAAAAAAAATAAAAATAAAATGCATGTCTAGCTATCCTCTCCAGAACATAGTCCATAAATGGTAGAGGAAAATGGTCTTTCCAGGTAAGAGAATTTACCTTTCGATAATCAATACACATACTTGAATCGAAGATTGTACATGTGGGGACTAATTCATTTTATTGATTTCTCACTACTGTAACATCAGACTTTTTGTGCACTACTTATGTAGGACTGACCCATTTACAATCAAAGATGGGATATATGATACCTGCATCTAACAGTTTAAGTACTTCAGTCCTGATAACTTCTGTAAGTTGTGGGTTTAACCTATATTGTCACTGTCGGGAAGGTTTAGAGTCTTCTTCCAAATATATGCAATGAGTACATAGAAGAGGACTTATTCCCTTAATATCGGCTATTATCCAACCAATTGTACATTGATGATTTTTTATGACCCTTATCAATTGACTTTCTTGTGGCTCTGACCACTTTGAAGATATCACAACTGAGTAAGTTTCATCCTCCCCCAAGAAGACGTATTTCAAGTCATTTGGAAGAGGTTTCAACTCTGGCTTTGGAGCCATGACACTAGACTCAACAGACTTTATTCCATTAAATGATAACTCTTCAAATTTTGAAACCCATGTTCCAATAGTGGACATATCTAAAACAGACTCAAAATTATTTACAAACTAAAAAAATGCATGTGACTCTCTTTCTCTCTTGTTATAGGTATTTTCAAACAGACTTTGAGTCAATGATTCAATGCAATTCACTTCTTTGAAATCTTCCTCCTCCCGGGGCTGCTTAGCAATATTAAACACATTCAATTTCAATGTCATGTTACCCAATGAATGTTTCATGATTCCATTCCTACAATTAATTAAGGAATTTAGAACAATAACAATTTGTGTAGAACAATTAATTAAGGCATTAGAACAATTAATTAACCAAGGAAAAAATGACCCAAAATGACAAGAATTTGTGTAGTGACATGCAAAACTAGCTATGTATCTAAAAAAATAAAATCCATTGGAAAATAAAATTTATTAACTTGAACAAGAACATCCTCAACAACTCCTCATAGAATTTGCACAGACCGGTCAGCCAACTGCAATGTGACATTTGTGAGTTTTAACTCACCCAACCCTAACTACTCATAGACTGTGTATAGGAGTAAATTGATCCTTGCTCCAAGATCAAATAAATATTGCTCAATTATTAAGTTTCTAATTATGCATAAAACTATGGGACTCCCAGGATATTTGTACTTTAGAGGGGCCTTGTGCTGAATGATGACATTGGCCTGTTCAGTCAAAAATGCTCTTTTCTGCACATTGATCCTTGTTTTTTCACTGTGTAATGGTCTTTTAAAAACTTAGCATATGACGGAACTTGCTTGATTGCATCCAACAAGGGGATGTTAATCTTCACTTGCTTAAATAACTCTAAAATTTTAGTATGATTGTTTAATGGTTGAGGTTTTTTGGCTCATTGAGGGAAAGGTAAAAGAACAGGATTTGATTTGTCTTTGTCATCAGGCAACTTTGTTTCCTTTTGAACAGTAGGTTCAAACTCAACTGGTTCATTTACAGCAGCTACTGGATCAAGGATTTTGGCTTTGATGGTCTTGTCAATCACGTTGCCACTCCTTAATGTGGTACCTGGTTGGACTTGGCCCTGAGAAGATTCAGATAATGAAACATTAGCATAATTTTGACCTTGTGGAGGTTTAGGTTGAGATGAGAATTTTCCCTTATCTATTGTGCTTAAAGACTAGGTCAACATAGCTATGTGACTTTTGATGTCATCAATGTTCTGTGATGTTTAGGCCTTGAAATCATTGAATGCATGAGTAAATTGAGCATTGAAACTCATATAACTTTGAATGAACTGATTCAAGGTATCTTTTAGACTTCTTTTGTGTGGTGGCTAGTAAGGTGGATAGGGTTGCTGGGCCTGAGGTTGTGGTGGAGGTGTACATTGTTGCTGATTCACAGGTTGTGTGTTCCTCCAACTGAAGTTCGGGTGATTCCGCTACCTAAGATTATAGGTCTCAGAATATGTGTTGGAATAAGGCATATTAAAGTTGAAAATGGCATTGGACTGTTCTATTAAGACGATCTCAAATGTTGGGATGGTCAGACACTCCCTCGAGGGACGTCCTAACAAAGCACATGTTTCACACAATTGGTCAATAGGAGACACAACAGAAATTTCATTGACCTTTTTCATCTCTAGAGAATCTAGCTTTCCAGACAAAGTAGCCATTCTGGCCCTTAGATCATTGCTTGAATAGGTTTTCCCTAATCTCCAAACACGAACCCTCGAATGTGTATATGGCTTATGTGTGTAGGTGAGTGTCACACTCCCTCAGGTTCGATGCTAGAAATGGGGAAAACATGTGTGTGTAAACAAAAATGTGTGTGTGTGAGCAAAAGTGCTCCCTAAGCGAAGAGAGACTTGTAATTTTCGTGTTTTACTTGGAATGAGTATTCCATGGTCGTCTCCACAGGTAAGGAAGGTTGAATTTTAGTGAAGCTGATTTTGTAAAAATAGGAAAGTGTAAAATCTTGGGTGTTTGTGTTTTGGTGAGTGAGGATTTTTTATAAAATACAATAAAAACAAGGTTGGCTAATCCGAAGGGGTCATTCCAAATGGAATGCCAAATTGAGTCAAAACATTCTTCTAATGGTGTCTCGGTGCTTGATTGATTCGTAGGAAGTGAGGCACTAATGTGGAGGTGTAGGCTCAAGAATACCCTATGACAAGTCTACAGTGTATCAAGAGCTCACAACCACGTCCGCACTCAACCTAGTCAAACCAAACACTTTACACTACGAGGAAGAATGGAGGAAAGTTGATTTCACATATCCAAGAGGAAATCTCCCTTGGATTAGCCAACTAAAAACTTAGCTACTCATAATGGATGCAAAGACATACACAATGTAAATAGACACGGTAAAGAAATGAAGATTAAAACATGTATTAATGCAAAGATATGTTAAACTACAAAGATAATTTCATTTCATACTCAACTACAAAGCTTGAAAAGAAAAACTCAAATGTAAACATGGTAGATTCAAGAGTATGTAACTAAACTTGAAATACACTTGAAATAAGTAAGATTAAAGTGCAAGAAATAAAGATTACAAGAGTATTACAACTTACTACAGCTGAAATGGGTGAGAAAATGCAAAAATCAAACTTTCTCTCTTTAAAACTATGTCTTCCTACTTGGAGCTTCCCTCTCTAAAACTATGTAAAATGCTGAATAATGGTGTAGAATCCCTCCATTTTCGTCCATGGGCCTCCTATGGTCTATGAGAGCAGACATTGCATGATTGGGGGAGGGTTAGACACCTACACAAGCAAGGTGCAGGCATGCCTGCACCCACCCTTCTTTGACTAACCCCCCTCTTTCTCTCTCCTTTTCTTCCATGCCTTTTCTTCCAAAATCAGAGTTTAGGTGTGTAAAAGCATGCTTGTATGTAGAAAATTTCAGAGCATGTGTGGGAGAAGTAGAGGTGGGCCCCCCAAGCAGGTAGAGTTTGAGTTCCAGGTTCTGGCGTTTTGTCAGCAAAACCTACTGGTAGGTCGATGACAAAACCTACCGCTAGATTTTTTCAGTAAGAAAAAACCTTTCGGTAGGTTTGGCAGATGATCCAATATGTTAATTCCAGTGTGCAAAACCTATCGGTAGAACTATGAGCAAACCTACTGGTAGGTTTTCACTTGATTTGCTCTTTTCTTGATCTCTTCACCTTCCAAACCACCCGTTAAACCTCCCCATCATCTCCAATGTCTTTAAGCACTATGATGGGGGCTTAACTCAAGCCATTTCCTACTCTTTACCTACAATCACACAGAAACTTCATTAATTGTTAGATTAATTACATTTCCTCCCATTTTCACCACAAAAGTAAGTATAAAAAGGGTGCAAATGTATACATGATGAGAAATATTTTTTGCTAATCAGTCATCATCCTCTTTCAACATATATTTCCTTCCCTAGGATGTGGATGGTCTAGTTTCAAAAATGTTTGGTGAAGCTAAGTCCCACATTTGGGAACTCTCAAAAATGGTGTCAAAAAGCTCAAATGCCTCATTGGGATTCTTTCCCATGAACTCTCCCTGGGCCATTATTTCTACAAACTGAAGCAATGCAGAGGAAAGATGTGACACCCCAAAATCCGGGGGTCCCGTTGATAACCCATAACCCGCGGAAACACCTGTGGATATTGCTCAACCCGACACCACATCAAGAATATCTTTAAGCCGGGATTATAACCCATAATGAAAATTCGGTTTAACATTCATTTGATTCAATTAAAGTCCCATACACCGTGGTTTGTACCCCATTAGGGTCCACTTTGATCATTTAAAGGAAGGAAATTCAAAGCCCAAAGATTTGGCAAAACATTTAAAAATTTCTGATTTTTGGAATGACTACCGGTAGTTGTTTATCGACTACCGGTAGCCGAAACATTCTGGAAATCAACTACTTGTTGGCTACCGGTAGCTGTTTCCTTCTGGAAAAAAACTACCTGTTGGCTACCGGTAGCTAAAGGCAGATTTTGCCCATTTCATTAGTTTTTCATTTCCAACTCATTTCAAACCTTCCCAAGGTCACCCAAAACATGTATAACAAAGTTTCTTACCTTATACATGATCTCTACAAGGTTCTATTATAAGTATTCAAATATGATTACAATATTTACATGTCATAAACCATTTTAAAACAAAAGGTTTACAAAATCTTGAGGTAAGGCCACACATAGGCCCCCTTCACCCTTGATGCTCTCCATGGGAGCCAATCGCCGGTGTAAACCCGACACCTGAAATTGTTTCCCGTATAGGGTGAGCACAACGCCCAGTAGAGATAAACCTATATAGGTTACTCTTCCCCTAGATGCACATGCTCATGTAATCATCACATAAACATATAACTAAACATTTCTCATACTTATGCATTCTATGATGGAATGCAACAATGCTATGCCATGGAATGAAGTGACACTCACCCATGCGTTTCAACCCGAGTCCTCACCGACTCACACAACACAATGCAACGCCAAAGTGTAATGCATCCCGTCTATTGACAGAAAAACCCTCCCAATGATCGTTTGAATTAAAAGTATGTCTTTATAAAAAAAACCAATCATTGTTGGAGGCTACCCATTTAATGGGTGTTTTTATACAACAAAATCTTGTGTCTTCCTGGGCAACGGATTTTGGAATCACACCGCCGGCTCCGTGGGCCTATCTACACTTTTTGGACTTGCACCGTCGGAGTGTATGAACCAAGTGGTTTAGGGTTTTTCACCCAAGGAAGTCGTCATGCCCCTTCTTGCTATACCCAACACAAGTTTTCCTTATGCAACATGCGACTCAAAAAAGATCGTCGATCCACTTTTTCCCGAGCCCACATATCAAGCACCAAACAAGGTGTTGATTAAATCTATGCATCTCCCACACACCAACACTCATGCAATTGTCCCATGAATGTGATGCCATGAACATGCTCAATGTACAATGGTGTAAAATGAGCAATATATCCACATACCATGGAATTTAGATCATAAGCATATAATTTCCTTACATCATTGTAACTTCATGGCAATTATATCAAGTGCATATAACTACCAATATCATATTCATGTCAACTTATCAAAGTCATGTCTTGACAACATAGAGTATAAATTTAATCATCTCTATACACATAAACATGTTATCACAATAACATTGAAAGAATCTCATTTCATCAACCAAGGCATTTAACAAACACCTTAAAGGCATATAACATATTTTCTCATTTTAAGCAAAGCAACAACTTCCAACACACAAGGCATTGCCTTCAATATCACCAAGTTTTATAGTGAATCACATATAACTTCCACATATCAAAATTTAGCTAGCAACAAGCCTAAGCCAATTTCATGCTCACCTTTTCATTCTCATAACCATAAACACATATATACATCATTACACATGCATATATATATATATCCTTAATCTAGCTACACCTAGGGTAGAATGATCCAAGATAGGAATAACCCCTACCTCAATAGAAGTGTAAACAACCTCTATGCACCAAAACAAGCCCAAAAGCTTTGGTTTCCAAAATTTCTCCCTTTGAATATTCGGTGAAACGCCTTGTTTTTGGTACGTAGTCGAAGCCCTCGTCGACGTGATCACTTCTCCCTTCTAGCTCGACGAAATCCGAGCGACGGTTGTCGGAGAAATCGCCGGAGAAAGGCTTAAGAAAACCCTTTTCTCTCTCCTCTCTTTCTCTCTCTCTTTGAACGGCTGAACAAGGCTCAAGTGGGCTTAGAAGATCTGATTTTTTCAGATATTTTAGCCCTATTTATAGTTTTAAATACTCGGCCCACGTCGCGCCACGTGTCCTTCGCTTAATCGGGTCCGATTTCGTCCCGAAACGATTCATTTGATCCCAGTTTAAGTTCAAATTAATTTTATTTGAACTTTAACTTAATTTTAAGGAAATTTTATAAAATTTATTTATGGGGACGTTCGTGAGGTAATCCGCCATGCAGTCGCCTCGAACAACGTGCAAAATCCGACTATCTCGGAATTCGACGAATTTTCTGGTGGTTACGAGATTCCGCGTTGTGAATCCAATGGCGAACTCCGTTTCCTCATCCGAGGTCTAGAACATATGTATTTTAAATACGCACAGTAGTGGCAAATGACTATTTTGCCCTTTTTCAAAAAAAGTTCAGATTTTCCCGGGTTTTACATTCTTCCCTCCTTAAAAGAATTTCGTCCCCGAAATTCACATACACATACACATATAATTACATGCATATGACACAAGTCCATCATACTTAAAATTCACATATATACCAAGCTGATACCAAACTGATACCAAGCTATGACTATGAAAATGTACCTCTATCCTCAAACAAGAAAGGGTAATTAGCACGTATGGTGTCCTCACGCTCCCATGTTGCCTCCTCTACTCCCCGGTGCTGCCAAAGCACCTGCACTAGCCTCACGGTCTTGCCTCGCAAAACCTGTTCTCGGCTATCCTTGAGATCTAGGACGCATACCCGCAACATGTCCCTTAATGTCTGGATAGTCCTCTCTGACTGACCGTCCGTCTGGGGATGAAAAGCAGTGCTCATCATCAACTGAGTCCCCATGGCTCGCTGGAAACTCTCCCAAAAATGAGATGTGAATCTGGGATCCCGATCCGATACTATGGATACGGGCACCCCATGCAATCGGACAATCTCTCGTATATATAACTTGAAGAATTCCTCCAGTGTGAAGGTCATCCGCACGGCCAGAAAATGTGCCGACTTGGTAAGCCGGTACACTATCACCCACACCACATCATGTCCCCGCGATGTCCGTGGCAAGTGAGTCACAAAATCCATCGTGACATGCTCCCACTTCCACTCAGCTACCTCCAAAGGCTGGAGTAATCCCGCTGGTCTCTGGTGTTCAGCCTTCACTTGCTGACATGTGAGACATCTACCAACAAATTCACCAACTTGTCTCTTCATCCCACTCCAATAATACTGGCGACGAAGATCATGATACATCTTCGTGCCCCCTGGATGAACGCAAAACGGGAACAATGAAATTCCCTAAGAATCTCCCCCCTTAGATCCGGAGATTGGGGAACCACAACCCTTCCCCTATACCGAAGTCTACCATCCGAATGAATGGCCCAGCCCTCGTCACCTGTACCCGACCGCACCCGGTCCTTAATAGACACTATCTCTGGGTCTTGCCCCTGAGACTCAATCACTCTGCTCAGTAAGGAAGGCGTAGCCACCAAACTTCCCAACGTACCCTGAGCCTGCCCCATGTAACGTAGCCCGAACTGTTCCACAGTCTCGAGCATTCCCCACTCCCGGGAAGCTATACTAGCCAAGACTCCCCTTGACTTCCGGCTAGGTACGTCAACCACCACATTTGCCTTACCAGGATGGTAATGCAACGTGAAGTCGTAATCTTCCAGAAACTCCGTCCACCTGCGTTGCCTCATATTAAGGTCCCGCTGTGTAAAGATGTACTTCAGACTTTTGTGGTCCGAAAACACTTCAAACTGCTCACCGTATTGGTAGTGGCGCCAAGCCTTCAAGGCAAAGACAATGGCCGCCAACTCCACATCATGCGTAGGGTAATTCTGCTCGTGGTTCTTCAACTGTCGGGAACCATAAGCTACCACCCTCCTGGACTGCATCAACACGCATCCAAGTCCGTCCTTGGAGGCATCACAATACACTGTGTACCTCTGTCCCCTCTCTGGAACTATCAGGATAGGAGCTGAAGTAAGCCTCCTCTTCAACTCCTGGAATGCCTTCTCGCAATAATCATTCCACTCGAACTTGACCTCCTTCCGAGTCAACTTCGTCATAGGTGCAGCTAACCTAGAGAAGTCCTCGATAAACCGCCGATAATACCCAGCCAATCCCAAGAAACTGCGTATCTCGAAAACTGACTTCGGCCTCTCCCAGTTCATAACTGCTTCGACCTTCTCCGGGTCCACGGATACACCCGAAGCCGACACTACATGTCCCAAAAACTTCACCTCGGTCAGCCAAAACTCACACTTGCTGAACTTGGCGTACAACTGATGGTCTCTTAAGGTCTGAAGAACAACCCTCAAGTGACCCGCATGCTCCTCCTCAGACTTGGAGTAGATCAAAATGTCGTCATCAAAGACTACGACAAACTGATCAAGGTAGGGTTGGAACACCCTATGCATGAGATCCATGAATGCCGCCGAGGCATTCGTCAATCTGAAAGGCATGACAGTAAACTCGAAATGCCCATACCGCGTCCTAAACGCCGTCTTAGGGATGTCCGCATCCCGAACCCTCAACTGATGATAGCCGGTACGGAGATCTATCTTGGAATAGACTCGTGCCCCTCTCAGTTGATCAAACAAGTCATCAATCCTCGGCAAAGGGTACCTATTCTTGATAGTAACCCTATTCAACTGCCGGTAATCTATGCAGAGTCAAAGGGTCTTGTCCTTTTTCTTGGCAAACAATACCGGAGCGCCCCAAGGTGAGGTGCTCGGCCTAATAAATCCCCTGTCCAACAATTCCTGCAATTGGACCTTGAGTTCTCGCAACTCAGCAGGTGTCATCCTATGTGGAGTCATAGAAATGGGCGATGTACCGGGATGCAACTCTATAGTGAAGTCTACATCCCTATGTGGAGGTAATCCCGGTAGTTCATCCGGAAAAAACATCCTCATATTCGCAACATATCCTAACCCCTAGGGTTGAATTTCCCCCTAAGAATACTTCCAGGATGCGATATATAAAACCACATCATGCACAAGAACATGAAAATAATGGTACATAATACGTTCACATCAATTAGCAGGTGTATCATAAACAGGGAAAACAAAAAATGTACCCTGGATAACCAACTGATCCGCTGGTTCAGTCGGTGGTATCATGGTGTAGACACGCCCTTGGGTCCCTGAAGTACCGGCCTGTGTGTCCTGGCCTCGACCTCTACCCATGCCCTGGCCCACCTGGCCTGCTTGTGGAGTTCCCGCTCGGAAAGTGGTAGTAGGCGCTTGTGCAGCACCCTGAGACTGGTACTGGCCCCTTCTGACCCATGGTGGGGTAGGGAGGAACATAAGGTGTATGTGTGTACCCCACTGAAGACTGGGACTGGGATGCCCATATAGGCTACAAGAAACAGGAGGTGGAGGTTTTGCATGAGCCGCCTTTGGCCACCGTCGGGACGCCCCTCCACCGTCCAGACGGTGGAGCCTTGCTGGATCATTATCTTGTTGTGTGCTGACTCTTCTCTTGGTTGAATTACACTTTGGTCCCTTGTTCTTTTAAGCTTTGACATATTATTCCTTGTATTTTTCGACAATTCCGCATCAAACCATGCAGTTTCAAATATAATATTCGTAAAACCCTAGTTTACGCACAAACCCTAATTTACAGTTTTGTGACTGATTTATCTTACAAAATCACTTATTTAACTACTTTATTTTATATACTAATTAGGGTTAATCAAACCCCAACCCTATTTTCAATGCAAACCCGTGCGACTTAGTTGAACCTTGGTCCAACTTTCCTGATCCCACGCATCATCTACTAAGAATGGTGTTTGATCAAAACCATGCACACACCCACACCCATATCACATGCCCACAAATGTGATGCTTCCTGTGCATATACAATGTAATATACAATTGCATTTTTTGTATTACTATGCAACCCAAATTTCAATTGCAATTACAACATCATGTTCAACATGTCATGAGCACAAATGAACAATTTCCAATTCCTCAGTGTAACTTATATCATAAAGCATATAATTACGTTACAACATCATCACATTTCCAAATCGTCAATTATGTCAAAAGCATATAATTACGATTCATATTCTCACCAAGCATGTTGCAATATTTTCAATGAAACAAACATGCTACCTTAATATAGGCATTTTATCAAACACCCAAAGGGCACAAAATCATGTAACACACAATCATGTCCAATGTATAACATTTCTCATGAATTTACCAAACAAGCAAATTCCACAAAATTCTTGCAAAATTGGTTTAGCACATTTCTATATCATTTTTCATACTCTAGTTACACTAGAAATAGATTTAGACAAGAGTTTTCATCCCAAGTCATGCTACCCATTTCATACAAAATGCTAGGTTGAAAATAAACCTAGGTAGGAGAAGAACCCTACATCTTGAAGCGTAATACACGTAGTAGGGACTCCAAGAAACCCAAATCAAGCTTCAACTCTTGATTTCCAAAAATTCCGTCTTTGAGACTTTTGCGAAATCCCCAATTTTTGGTACGTCGACGTAACTCTCATCACGTAGATCAACTTTAATTATTGGCCTGAAACGTTTCGACGAACGGTTGGCCCTAGATTGTAGAGAGAAGCTTGGAGAACTCTTGATTTTCTCACTCTTCTCTTCCCTTCTCTTTTCTGGAAAACCCAGTAGTCACAATGGGGGAAATATCTGATTTTTCCCCTTTTTTACTGATCCGATTTCGTCCTGAATCAATTTAATTTAAATTATATTTTATTTGAACTAAATTTAAATTATTTGTTGTAAATTTTCAATTAAAACTCGGTCGCGTTTATTTTAGTCACGTGACATCCGATCGCATCGTAAAACGCGAAAAATATGACTGTCCCAAAATTCAACCAAAATTGACTGGGTAACTAGATTTCACGAGACAAATCCAACGGTGAGGTCCGTTTTTTCATCCAAGTTCTAAAAAAATTTGAGTTTTCAACTCGTACCATAGCGACTAATTACCGTTTTGCCCTTTTCCATAAAAATTCAAATTTTCTCGGGTTTTACACCTCCAAGTGCTTTTTGCTGGGTATTGAAGAGAACTATGAGTACAAATTTTTTTTTTAACATTTTAAAAATTATAAATATGAAACTGATAATTACCGCAAACCATGAGGTGGCGCTATGTTTGGTTTAGGTGCCCATGCATTGATAGGATGTACTCCTACAAGTGGAACCTAAAATAACCATTTTCATCATACAAATTTATATTCAAATTGAAATTCATACACATCATTTAAGTGTTGTAACATGATACCTCTACCTGTTTTAGACTTTTTAATTTTTTAAAAATTGTCATACCCTCTTTGATTTCCAGATCACCCCATGATGCGATGTGCGGAATGGTTTGACACTTTTTTATTGGCACAAGATAAATCCCTTGGCGAGTGACATGCTGCAGATAAAAACCTACAGCAAACAACTGCTCTCAATTAGAAAAAAAAAATTGCAATCACAATGTCTACATTTGTTAATATGTCAATTAATTATTTTATTACCTTTAGAATCACTAAACAACCACTAATGTTATTTTGTTCATTTGTCTTATATCGTTGCACTCCCTCTAGGAGGGCATCAAATACCAACTTTGCTCAGTTCTTCCCTCCCAAAGACCTAACGCCCACTACAAAATGGAGGAATGAACCACTAATGGAGTTCTTTGTTGAAGGGCACAGTAGACATCCAAGTGCAAATAACACAAAGACACGGAGAAAGTCCTATGAATCTTATTTCATTTCCTCTAATTTTTTGTTCAAATAATTCAAAGGAATATCCTTCCTTCTAGTGAACATTGAATTACACAATCCATTTATTTTTTTGGAGGGGCCACTCGTGTCCACGTCTATCCCTCCATATCTCAATCCCAATATATTTTCCACATCCATGGGAGAGAACTTAAGGAATTTTCTGTGAATGTTCAAAACACATGATATTGGGTAAAACTGTTCAACCAACCAAGCGCACAAATCTCTCATCAGTACTGTGCATTTGAGCCGTAACAAGCATCCGAATCTAATATCTTCAACGGCTTGTTTTCGTGCTTCACTTAACCATTGTATTACTTTCACAATCATTCCCGGAGAACATCGTTCCCATCTGCAATTTCAAAGAGTTGTCAACATATAAGAAAAAAAGAACAGATAAACCATTTAATACTATGGTTTTCAACCTTTTCTTTTATGTTAGATTTCTCTTTGCGACTATAATACTCTTCTTTTGAGGAATTCACCATCTCTAAATACTTTTCTTTTTCCCCATATTTCAAATTCTTCCATTGGATGCCAAGTTCTTTCATCACCTGATGATTGAGTAGCGAATGGTTGTACAACATAAACATGAGATCAAGACAAATAGTCCTTGCTAAGAATCAATAAGATCATTGAAATAAAATTAAGATCAACACAATATCATTTATACCCCATGGTCCAATTTTTTTATTTTCTTCCCTTTAATTGTCTTCAAACAATCCTTGCTAAAGTGGAAAACAAGCATTAGTAAGATCATTAGAATAAAAAATAAGATCAAGACAAATAGTTTAGCATTTAGATTAAAAAAATCTCCCAGTAGTAAAAAAGCCAAGAGGTTGTTGGGCGAGGTGGCTTAATAGCTTCAGCTTCATGTTCTGAGTCATTTGACCTCTTCTTCACCCTAAACATAAAATAAACCATTAACCAAAAAAATTGATTCACCTACATAAACTAAAAAAATGGCTTCACACTATAAATTACACCATTAACTAAAAAATGTTCACTTACATTATATCTGAACGAGTCTAACAAGCCTTGGATCACCAGTACAAAGGTAAGCAATGGAGGATTATCAGAAGACAATTTCGTGAGAAAAAAAAAAGTAAGCAATGAAGGGTTTCACACCACCTTCAATCAATCGTCAGAGACTCAAAACTTAAACCATTTCTCGATTTGTGTGTGTCATCCTTGCGCAGGGGTCATGCTAATCTTCTCTGTATCGTTTCAATTTTATCGGATGTCCCCGAAGGGACTCAAAACCGAAACCAAATAAATACTTTTGTACGGTGAAAGGGATGAGGGATGTACGATAAAAATGAGGGATGGAAGGCAAGAGAAACGAAAAATGGTTTGGGAGGGAAAGTGGGTGGAGGGAGAAGACAAGGTTATTGTGATTTGTGGACCACAATATTCACTGTAATTTGAAAATACAAAAAAAATAATGAAATATGTAGATATTAGTATAATTTGAATATATATAATTTATTTAAATTGATAAGTTATGGGATAAAAGTGTTGTTAACATTAACTAATTTGTTAACTACAATGATTAAGAAGGATTAGATTAAAATTTTAGGGGATAAAATGAAAAAATTGAATATTTTTAGATGAAAATGACAAAATTTTATAGTTAAAGGATAAAAGTGTGATTAATAAATGAGCCACGACTATCACAAAATTTATTCCAAAAATATTTGTGGGGTGTAAGTGTAATTTTATCTTAGAAGAATTAAGACCGACCATAGGAATGGGCAACCCATCTGGGTTTGATATTACTCTTTTATCCTTTAACTATCATACTTTTATCCCTTAAATAATCACAAATTCCTAACTATAGTCCAAAAATATTCAATATTTTTAAATAGTCCCGCTTTTAAAAACCAAAAAAATGAAAATTTTATGAGACAAAATTACAATTATTAACATTTACAAATTTTGTAATTAACCATTTAACAATGTTGTAATATTCATAGATTTATGGTTGGTCCTAATTTTTTGATTTTTTTTTAGTGGAACTCAAAATTGATAAAAGTCAAGGATAAAAGTGTTATTAATAACAAATAAATAAATTAGTAGAGTCCATACTAGCTCGCCACCGATCCTAATTCTAAAGAAAAACGAATAAAATCAAATTAATAAATTATGATCGCTCTCTAAGAAAAAAGTTGTAACCAACGAATAAAAAAATTGTAAATAAAGGTCTAACTTTTGCGGGATGGGTTTATACTAAAGTTACAATTTTTGGTGCATGGTTCCAACTTTTTTGATTGGGTTCCAACTTTTGGGGTGTATTCCAACGAATTGACTTAGGTCTATTTTTTGGGTTTGGTTTCAACTTTTTTGGTAAGGGTTCAACTTTTGGGATGGGTCCAACTTTTTGAGTTGTGTTATAACTTTTTAGGTATGAGTTCCAACTTTTTTTAGGTATGAGTTTCAAGTTTTTTGTGGGTTCCACTTGTTGGAGTTATCTAATTTTTTTGGTTGGTTCCAACTTTTGTAGGAGGGTTATGGATAAATCTTGGGAGTGGATTCCAACTTATCTGGGATGGGTCCAACTTTTTGGGCTGACTTACAATTTTGGCAGGAGTTCAACTTTTATGATTGATTATGTTACAACTTTTGTGGGATGAGGTTCAAGTTCTAACTTTTTTTATAAGAGTTCAACTTTTATGATGGATTACGTTACAACTTTTATGGGATGGGGTTCAAGTTCTAACTTTTTTTATAAGAGTTCAACCTTTATGATGGATTAGGTTACAACTTTTATAGGATGGCTTTCAAGTTCTAACTTTTTTGATTGGGTTACAATTTTTATGAATCGGTTACATTTGGTGGATTCCAACTTTTTTGGACTGTTTCAAACTTTTTGGGTTAAGTTTCAATTTTTTGATAGGATTGAACTTTAATGATGCATTACGTTATCCAACTTTTTGGGTTTCAAACTTTTTAGTATGGGTTACCATCTTTAAGGGTGGGTTCCAAATTTTATGGTGTGGGTTCCATCTTTCATGGTTGGTTTACAATGAATTCAAAAAAATTTGGGTGGGGTTGGATTCCAATTTTTTTGCAGGTCAAGTCCAACTTTTTTGGTTGGGTTTCAAATTTTTTAGTATGGGTTACGACCTTTAGGGAGTGGGTTCCAACTTTTATGGTTGGTTTACAACTTTTGGTGGATTCCAACTTTTTTGGATGTGGTCTAACTTTTTTAGATTGAATTCCATTTTTTTCTCAGGTCAGATCCAACTTTTTTGGTTGGGTTTCAAATTTTTTAATATGGAATATGGATTAGATTACAACTTCTTTGAGTGAGGTTTCAACTTTTTTGGATTGAGTTATAACCTATTGGGGTGTGTTCCAACTGTTGAGGGTCGTGTTTCAACTTTTGTGGATTAGGTTACAACTTTTTGGGGTGAGGTTTCTATTTTTTTGGATTAAGTTATAACTTTTTTGGGGTGAATTTTAACTATTGGGGGAGGGGTTCCAACTCTTTGGGTAAGGGTATAAATTTTTTGGATTATGTTCCAATTTTTGGGGTGACTTTCAACTTTTATGGATTAGCTAGATTATAACTTTTTTGGTGAGATTTCAATTTTTTTGGATTTTTATAACCTTCTGGGGTAAGTTTCAACTTTTTTGGATGGGGTTTCAATTTTTATGGATTATGTTACAACTCTTTGGGGTGAGGTTTAGCTTTTTTGGATTGGATTATAAGTTTTTGGGGTGGGTTCTAACTTTTGGGGGTAGAGTTTCAACTTTTATGAATTAGGTTATAATTTTTTGGGGTGAGGTTCCAACTTTTTAAAATTGAGTTATAATTTTTTGAGGTGAGTTCTAACTTTTGGAGGAGTTACAACTTTTAAGGGTGAATTTACCACATTTTTGGATTATATTACCACCTTTTTGTTATGAGGTAATTTTTCAAATTCTACTCCATTTTCATTATTAGTTTAGTAGGTAACCGGTATACAACTTTTTAAACTGTTCAACGGCTAAAAAATCAAAAATATTAGATCAATGGTGTCAATTAAATTTCGGAAAAGTACCGAAAAGCAAATTTGTTGAAGGACTCTTGTACCATTATACTGTTTCCAAGTTTCAAACTGCAGTGATAATATCAGTGACACCCTGAGAAATATGACAATTTAAGAGAGGTTCCATCTAGTTTTGATAATATCACAGAGACCCACCGCGAGTAACTTTCATCTAATGAAACTAGCTTCTGCTCAAAAACTACTTAAATGCCATTGTTTTCAATGGCTAAATAGTAAAATTAAGCCAACATAAATACCAAATTGAACCCAACTTATCTTGTAAATTGACAACTATAATATTTTTTTCTTAATTAGTGCACACTTGTTTCGAAGTGTAAGTACCTTCGTAAAATGAAATATTACTGACAATTTGAAAAGATAAGTTTAAATATTTTACTTAATATTAAAAGTAGGCCTACATAAGCACAAAACGGTTTAATCTAGATCCAACTTATCTAATAAAATTTCTTAAATCAATATAAAAAATTCTAGTGCTAATGCCACTAAATAGAGTCTATGAAGAATTTTTCAAATCAAACACAAAAAATTTTCGGTGATATTCTAAGAAAAATAATTGCTTGGGGGTATTTTTTGCTAAATCAATAATTGCCAAAATAGGCTAGCTAACAGAGGGGCACTTTTGATATTTTATGGCCAAAAGTTGTTGAAATCGTCCACATACCTTATAACTGGTTACGGCAGAGGGATTTCAAAAACCACAAGAGTAGTTTGTGAACAAAATCACTGGCTTGTAGTGTTTTTTGTGATTTTATATGAACTAGAGGCGATGTCCTTGATAGTATGATCAACCTTAGGGGTATCAATGATATTATCCCGTGTTTGATTGGATCCAGTGCTTCAGTCTCTCTAAATGTCCCAGTGCTCAGTCTTCTGAAGGTCTTGTTCCTTCTTGGACAGCAGTCCTTATTGTCCGTACCGAACCCCACTTCTTTCTACTTTTTAATGTTATTTCCCTGATTAAAGTTTTGGTTGAGGTTGAAAAGAAAACCCGGATGGGATGGTGAACAATGAATTTTTGTATCACCCTTGTTGATTTCTATTTTTATCTGAATATAACTGTCATTGATGTCAAAATAAGGAAAACAAAAGTGTTCTAAAGGGTTTTTGTGTAATTTCACGGACCAATATTGTTCCTTCAATAGGGAAGGCTCATACAGCATTGCTTTAAATTGTATGAATCTTTTAACTTGTTTCCACTTAACAGAATTGTATAAAACCATTTACAGTAATCTTCAATGAGGTTAACGTTTTAATACCGAAAAATGTATCATACTGAAATTTATTGTATTTTTGGTTCAAAATACAAATATTTGAGATCAAGTTACGACAAAAAAATTAGAATTGATCATAAAATATTAGAATAATCCCAATAATCTCATTTTATTGTAACTTTTGATCCCATAAAATTATGTTTTAACAAAAAGAAAGTTAAGAATTTTGGTACTACAATTACAAAAACTTTTCGATATTGTAACTGTCCTTCATGAAATGTAAACAAGGTCAAGGGTGGTGTTGGGATAGCCATCCCCATTCCCCATGGATTTTTTTTCATTTTTATTTTTTTGGTGCGCAAGTAACGGGTGTTTGCATGCATCTAAAGTTCACCCGGTCTAATAAGGCATGGGATTTTTCTGTCAAAAAACATACTAATAAAGGCAGTAAGCACACAGTTTTAGAATAAAACATGGAATTATTGAGGATTTCACTTCAATGATGAGCAGGCATCAAGGGAACCTGGCATTAGCTAAACCCCTTCAATTTCAACTAGGAAAATCAATGCAGAGGATCCACTCAATTGTAGGCCCCAAGTGAATGTATTTAAATAAAAGTGGGGGTCCTGGGACCCACATCTACTGAAGCAAATTTCAACCTATACTAATTTTTAAATTTAAACCGTTTTTACAATTATTTCTAACTACTTCTAAATATAAAAGTGCATTTACAAAACATACTTTTGAGATAATTTATTAAAATATTCTACAAACATTATTTTATATTCTCAAAACATGAGTTAGACTAACACATAAGTTAAAAATTACCATGAAAAAATATACTTAATAAATGAGGAAAATTTGATAAAAAATAAAAAACGGCACCTACACACACCTGCACAAGTACACATATACATACGTATGCACACAAGCGGGAGCCAAAAAAATCTTTTTAAGGTGAATACTTATATTTTTTTTCTACTAATCAATAAAATTAAGTTTATATGCTTATTATTTATATCATATTTGATATTTAAAAATTCATTAGACATACACAGATCAAAAAATATTTTACAATTTCTACAAACAAAAAAATAAACAAATTATTTATAAAAAAATTGAAGCTAATTACAACTATTTAATATTGACTTCGGCCATTCTCATATTTTTTAATGCGTTGCATTATAATTTAACTGTCAATGTTATTAAATATGTCTTTCTTTTTTTATAAAATGATATTATCAATTACCTATTTATCACACAAACGAGTTTACATAGTCGTTATAAATCAAAATGTTCTCTCTACTGTGGGAGATACAATTGGTAAAATTAATGACAAAGCCACTAGAAAATAGATCAATAGATAAATTACGTCTTTTATATTTTTAATCATTTCTTTGCTCATGACCACTGATTATTTCTAGATTTTGAAAATTAAATGCTAGAGAATGCATCATTAATATAATTGTCAAACTAAGAGTGACTTAGTATTTTAGTGTTATCGTTAACTATTTGGATCTCAAATAAAGACAAGTTGTAGAATAGTTGTTGACAATTTTGCATAATAATTCAAAGTCATGCTCACTAGTTACTTTTTTTCCTTTTCTCTCTGTCGCTCATTTTGGTATAATTAGAATAATCTCGTCAATTAATCATATTCATATTTAATTTTTTAAAATCCAAATGATTTTATAATTTTAAGTTGTGTCTCTTAATTCTTTTATAGGCGTATCATATAACCTTATATTTTATTATATAATGATCCTAATTTTTATAAAATAGCAAAATAACTTCATAATTTATGCTAAAAATTACAAAATAATATTAATATGTCCAAAATTTAACTGACGTGTTTGAAGCATGTCCAAAAGTTTATAGTTAGTTAGATATTTATACCAATTAATATGATAGAGTGGACACATCTAAATATACTAAAAAAATTATAAAATTTTATGAATGTGATTTTAAAAAACTAAATTAGGGTGGGCATAAGCCTAAGCTGGCTCCAACGAGTGGCTTTGTCTGTCCTGTTATCAGGGGCAGAGCCACCTTATGCTCAGGGGGGGCACATGCCCACTCTCAATTTTTTTTTTCTAGAATTACTTATATATATTTTAAGTATTTTTTAAATATATTAAATTGTGCTCACCCTATTTTTTAGTTAAAATCAGAAAATGCATGATATATTCATGAGTTTACTTAGAATTTTGACATTGATTTTAGTAATTATCACCGATATGATAGAGAATATATTTTATTGTGTAATCGAATGAGTGATAAATAACTAAGTGATAATATGATTGTAGATATAAATAATAATAAAGTTAATGCAATACTTTCAACGTATGAAAATTCATCGGAGTCAATTTTAAATAGTTTTGATTAGCCTTTATTTGGTAAAATGATATAATTAGCCCCTTTTTTTTGTCATTTGTATCTACTATGCTTAACAATTTTAGTCTTTTAAGTTTAATGAACTTTTAAGAATTAAATAGGATATAATTAAATATAAATGCATTATTCTATTTTTATCAAATGCAAGAAAAAAATTAAGCTTGTTAAAATATACAATGTCCACACTGGAACAATTTTCTAGCTCCGCCCCTGCCTGTTATACGAGTAATACTACATGAATTTAAAATGTGTACTTGATAATCACAACTATTGGTTTTAATGTGAGTTACAGTATTTATTGGGACTCATTACCTATTTAATAGTTATAATTATCAAATATACATTTTAAATCCACATTTTAAACCTTAATAGCATTTCCTCCTATTATACTAATTCCTTAGACCTACGCCCACCATAGGTTACAGAGAAATCTCCGGCCCGCTTAGTGACAGACAAGTCAAATAACTAGTGACTTGAACTCTATCTAAGGTTTATAGGAACTCTTGATAAAAAACATTGCACAAATCAATTTATGTAAGGATATTTTGGTTTTCGTAATTTTGGTGAATTCAGAAATGGAAAAGTAATGAAAATTCGAAGTTTCTATGTTATTGGGTGAGTTTGAAGATATTTCTTCCAATATTTAATTAAAATTCCAATTTTTATCACGTTTTTTATTATGTTCTCGAAACGATTTTGACTCAAAATTATGGAAGAAATTAAAAATTTTCTTCCTTGAAATGCGAATGCAGATATACTTAACTGGAGTTTCTTCACTTAAAAGAATCAGAATATTCTAGTTTAACCATACCTGCTACAAGAATTACGGCAACAATACAAGTAAATACCAAAGATAGACAGAACCAAGATTACACCCATGCTACCTGATATAGTGCCAGAACACTCAAAGCACTAAAAAGTAACAATGGCCTACTGAATCCATGTGGAGCTTCAGATTTCTTCACCGGCTTGATCACAGAATTAGTGCTGTTTTTGTTTCCACAAACATCAACTCCAGTAATCTTGACAAAATATGATTCAGATGGACTCAAACACAGCTCTGGATTGCCACTCAAGTCCAAATTCTTACCCAGCCTCTTGAAGAAACCTGAATTAAAAGGAACAACACCACCCAACAAGTTTCTGCTCAAATTTAAGTGATATATGTGAGAAAGATTCCTGAAACCGACTGGGATTTCGCCCGTTAATCGGTTGTTCTGCAATGATAAAGTGCTTAAATTCATAAGCTGTGAATAGGCTGGTGGTATTGTGCCCGAGTACCCAGAATTGGCAAGCCTAAGCTCTTGTAGTTTCTGTAGCTGACCAAACTCTTCTGGAAGTGAAATGAACATTGGATTATCATCCATTATGAAATATTGCAAGTTCTGCAGCTTTTCTAATCCTTTTGGGAGTTTTCCACTTAATTTGTTGTTTCCCAAAGCAATGAAAACCAAAGAATTGAGCTTCTCAATGCTCTCTGAAATGCTTCCAGTGAACAAATTTGAGCTCAAATCAAGCTTTTGAAGTAAAACCAACTGGCCAATTGTCTCAGGAATCAATCCAGTGAACCTGTTATAGCTCAAATCAAGGCCTACAAGGTTTCTGAGATTTCCCAATTGGTAAGGTAGGGAGCCAGTGAGCACATTATAGCTCAAATCAAGGTGTATGAGAGAGCTCAGACTGAAAATCTCAACCGGAATTCGCCCGCCAAGTCGGTTTTGTGACAATGTGAGGATTTGAATTGACTTGATAGAAGAGATTTGAGAAGGGATTGAGCCGATAAGTCCTGGGTTTGATCGAAGACTGAGTTGTTGCATTGAAGAACTGAAGACTCTGTTTTGTGAAACAGAGATGGTGGTCTTGGTGTGAGTGAAGCATTGAAAGAAGAACACAGATTGAAGGTGAGGAAGATCAAAGATTTCTGAAGGGAATGTGGCTGTGTTCTTGCAAGTTGGATTTGGTGGTGTTCCAAAATCAAGCCTCGTTACGTGGAGGTGGTTGTCATTTCCTGGTTTGCACTCTATCCCAACCCAGGATAAGCCTGGTTTACAAGGGTTTGGATATGAGGCTCTCCAGTTTTTATCAGAGGACAACGTGCCCATGATCTTGAACAGAATTTCCAGTTCAGAGTGATCCATGGTGTTTGGAGGGGCATTCTTGTTGGGATGTTGTTCGTTTGCATGTTCATTGATAGAGAGAGAAGGGATGAATGCAAATGAGATGAGGAGCAGAATAAGAGAAAGAGAGTGTGAGAATGAATGGCACATTTTTCTGAGATTTGATCAGTTCTAGTAGCTGTTTGGGTGGTTTTAGAACTGGGTTTCATGTGTAAGGAGGATGTATAGTGAGTGTGTGTGTGTGTGTGTGTGTGTGTGTGTGTGTGTGTGAGAGAGAGAGAGAGAGAGAGAGAGGGGGGGGGGGCAGGAAAGAAGATGTGACTGATATGATGGGTGGGGCCATGACATCGAGTAAGGATTTGAAGCCAAGGTAGGGTCATAACAATTGAAAACATGGAGACAGAGGAGTAGAGGACGAAAGAGGGGAGGCGGGGGAGGGCTGAGATTTGAATCTTTAATGGTCCGTTTGGTAGGAGGGATGGAAAGTTGGAGGGATGGAAAAATAGGAGGGATAGATTTTTCATCCTTGAAGGAAGGAAAGAGGTTTTCCATATTTTGTGTTTGGTAAGAAGGATGGAAAAGTGGAAGGAATAAATTCTTTATTATTTTATTTGGTATGGAAAAAAAATAATAGAATATTATTACTTGTAAAATATCAAAAATACCCTTAATAGAATATGAATAATTTATTGGAGTGATGAGTTCTTTGGAGTAAATGGTAATTAACCAATTGTGGGACCCATCTTCACCAATTGTCTGCCACTTTCCTCCCAAAAATGGAGGGATCAAAAATGGTGGGCGGCAGGTATTTACTTTCCCTCCATCTTTCCTTTCCCTCCATCTTTCCCTCCTAACCAAACAAAGGAAAATTACATTTTCCATCCTACTTTCCATTCACCATTTTCCATCCATCCTATTTTCCCTCATACCAAACAGACCATAAAAGAAGGGGAGTGTTTGAAAAGATCAGGGCATGCTTTTCTATCAGAGACATGGAAATGGAAACATGTAAGGCCGAAGTCTATAAGATTGATTTCCATGGCATAAATGGTGCAACAATGTGGCTCTCCATGCATGAGGATAAAAGTGGGTGTCAACTCTGACTTGTTGATACGAATTCGACACGAACGATTATAATATTGACACGATTATTAAATACGCATAATAAATAGTTTATACTAATGTTTAATATTTAGAACACACTAAATAGATTTTTTTTCGTGAGTTTTGATATGAACACGACATGAATAACACGATATGTGAGCGATACGAAAACGACATAATTGACATCCCTACCTATAAGTACGTTCTTTTAAAAAAAATTATTTTAAATATAAATCACTCAAATGAGACATACCATGTATAAATTGACCCATGCTAGTATATCGTAGACGGTCAATAAGAAAAAAAATATATGACAAGCTATCTAAATCCAAAATATTGGGCTGTAACTTTATTGACCTATTAAATCTCAATTGAATGTACAATTATATGGAATTGATTTCTGGTAGTTAAACAATGATTAAGTTTGGAATGTGGTTGACTAGCTAGGAGAATAGTAAATGTTTAAAGGAGCTTGGTCTTCTCGGAGGTTCTTTAAAAATCTCTCTTTAAGTACATTTGGCGGATGGCAATTGTGAAAACCTCCAAACCATGTATCTACACAAGTCACCGTCCGAGAAGAGCTTTGGCTACTTTAAATATTCACTAAAAGTTATTACTTTCAATATAACTCAAAGTTAAGGTTGATAATAGACCGTGTTGTCTAAATATTCAAATTATTTATGATCCATTTGTTAAGTAGGTTTAGAGCTTAACACGGATTATAATGTGAACCAGTCAAAAGTAAGTTTGTAATAAGTATTTTTGAGTCGATTTCATGTTAGGTCAAGAGTTATATTAACAATTGTTGCATTCTGTTAAATTTGGGTTGTGTCTAAGTAATATAGGTGTATGTCTTGGCAAGTGTGAACAAATGAAGAAGGTTCAGGAGCTTTTTCTCTGTTCTAGAGAGAGAATCTTTGACTTCTCTCTAGGATTTTTTTCCTTTCATGAGTTCATCACCTAGCAAATTGAATATTCCACCAAAACCACGAGATCCAATACCCAAAACAACAGATTCAACATAACAGCCGCCAGATTGTTTCCCAAAACAACTAGATTTCAATCCAAACCAATTCAATTCTCATTCAAATGATCATCTTCTTTAACCAAAGCAAAGAGCCACTCAACCAACCTTTGCATCACTATTGAAGCATCAATTTTGATGATACACAAATTGGTCTTCGTACAAGATCAACAGTCGAGTATATAAACGGGTGCAATTAATAAACAATAATGACATATCAATGGCAAAACAGTAAATATAGAGTCAACACAAAGATATATAGTGATTCGGTCCAGGTGACCTACTCCACTTTCGGGAAACGGCAGTAGTGGTCGGGGGTCTTTATTGATGAATAAAGTAACCGGGGAGAATTACAGTAGCGAGGGGAGAGAAACTTGGTGTAGAGAGGCAAAGCTCTAAGTGTAGTGTGTGTAGAAGTCTCAAGGTGTAGAGGTCTCAAAGAGGTGATCCTGCCCTCTATGTGGAGAGGGCTTACATTATATAGGTTTGGTGAGGCGGTGAGTGAAGCGATGACGTGAGGGAGAGGGGCACTACTTTTTTGGTAAGTACAATCAAGGTAGGATTTGATCTCCATGAGTGCCTATCCCGATATTCTTTCTCCCACGTGTTCTTATCTCTCCGTGCTTCTTAGATCTTGAACTGGGTCGGACTAGCAAAATGGGCTTAGGCCGCCCTTTAGCTGTCTTGGGCCTTCTTGATTTATTGGGCCTGACCCAGTTGGATTTGGGCTCGTCATTTGCCCCCCATGCCCCAAATTCTTGCTGTGTCAAAGATTTTGAGGGCATGAGTGAGCTCTCTTTTCTTGTTCTCCACGGCATAGCTTTTAGCTTTTCATCCTCTTTTCTCGTTCAATAACTCCATTGTTGGGCATCCATTGTAATGGTTTCAAATTTCATCTATTGGGTTTCCCTTAGACCCAGTAGCCAAAAAACCCATTTCTCATCCAAGGGATGACGTTTGTGATCAGTATATATGTAGCATATTAAAAGAATATCCATTCCTCCACCTTTTAATTATTCCCCTTTTCTCTAAGCTAAACAACCTTTCCATTCATAGATTGCAGGGAGCTTCAAGGAAGATAGAGATGGAGATCTTGCTGATGAGCTAGGCAGTCAAGGGGATCGTAGGCAGAATCAGGTGCTTAGGCTAATTTGGTGAAGGAGGTGAGCAGCTCGTAGGAGGCAAGCTAGGCAGCACCCAATGAAGCGCCCAGGGCAGCGAAGGCGACGCCTAGCATGCCCAAGGTGACGCTCATGCAGGTGGGGAGGCTGGCGGCGCCCAGGGGGTGGAGAGGTTGGCGGCGCCCATGGCGTAGAAGGGCAAGCTGGCGACGCCTTGCAGGTGCATGGATGTAGGCGACAGTGGATTGGGCGATCCCTTTGGTGGTATTTTTTTTGGACTGGGCTATGTGGCGACGCAGCTGGTCACTCAGGCGACGCCCCTATGTGCATAGGCGAGATTAGGCAAGGACCTAGGCGCTGGGCGACGCCAGTGGCTAGCGGGCTGACTGGACGACGCTCCTTGGTAGCTAGGCGACGCCCCTGGCCAGCTGGGCGACGCCTGAGGTGCTGGGCACGACTTTGGCACAACAAAACTTCGAACGATCATAACTTTGCGCACGGTCTTTGATGAGCACAAAATATTGTATATTTGAAGGCCTCATTACATTCATTTTAACTCAACTTTTGCATATAAGTACTTAGTGTTAGCCAATTTTATGAATAATGTTGAATTTTCAAAGTTGTAACTTTTTATAGCTTAAATGATTGATTTTAGGACCTTGCAACTATGATGGATGTGTGGTGAGGGCATGTACACATTACATGAAGATTTGGACGCTTAAAAGTGAAGAAATCGAGGTATTGGTGTTTGGGAACAAAAGCACCAGCAACCACACCATCTGGAAACAGAGCCTCGGTATTCCTCCATTTTTACCATGATCGGCATCTAATTTGAAAAAGTTTAAAACAAGAAAGTTGTAGATCTAGATGTCTTCTGTATTGTGTCAAAATTTTAGCTCAATCCAACGGCTGGATCAAAAGTTATGCTGATTCTACGAAACGTGGTACAGAGTAGAAAATAGTACCGGTACACAGTACCGGTATGGTACCATTCCGGAACTGCGTACCGGTACTTCGAACTCCAGAAGGTTTAGAGTACCGGTACGCCATGCCTGACAGCCCAAAATCGCCTGCAATCATGCTCCACTTGCTTGGGGGTCCCACCTACACTTCTCCCACACCTAGCCCGACATTTTATCCCTACAACCATGCCTCCTACACCCTACTTGAAGACATTTGGAGCCAATGACATTAATGAGGATGGGAGAGAAGGGGGCTGCCAGGAGAGTTGCAGGCTAACCTTCTCCTAGCCTGTCCAAGCTTCAACTCAGCCTCCTATTGATGGGAGGCCTGCACACAGCTAGGGGGGACCACCATGCACGAAAATTGAAGGCTAACTCTCCATTATATTCAGCATTTACACATTGTATTGGGGGTGGCTACCTAAGCTTAGTTTTAGTTCCATGTAGAAGATGATAAATAGTGTAATGTAAGTTTATGTTTTTGCATTTTCCCTTCCATTTCAATTGTTGTAAGCTTTAAACTTCTTGTAATCTTCATTCCTTGCACTTTAATCTTAGTTGTTTCAAGTTTATTCCAAGTTTACTTGCATGTTCTTCATTTCATCATTGTTGCTTCAAGTTTTCTTCATTTCATCTTTTAAAATGGGTATTGCATATTTTCCTTCATAGCTTTAGATTTCTTGCTTCAAGTTAAGTTTCATGCTTTAAATCTTCATTTCTCTACAATGTCTTTCATTTACATTATGCTTGTCTTTCTTTTATGCATGAGTAACTAGCTTTTAAGTTGGTTAATCCAAGGGAGAATTCCACTTGGGTATGCCATTCCAACTCTCTTTCATTCCTTCTCTCGGTGTTGATGGCTCGGTTTGACTGGGTTGAGGGTGGATAAGTTGGTGAGTCTTTGATATTCCGTAGGCCTAGTCACGGTTTATACTTAGATACTCACCCATTTTATCCCTAGCTTCCCACGAATCAATCGTACTTCTAAGTACCATTGGAGGAAGGCTTTGAGTTGGCTTGGCATTCCCATTGGAGTGAACCCTTTTGATTAGCCAACACTTGTTTTCTTGCATTTTCATTCACAAACACAACCACAAAACTCAAACAAAAGATTTTTCACTTTCTTTACCTTTTGCAAAATCATCTTCACACAACTTGAACTTTCCTTCCCTGAGGAGACGACTTTGGAATACTTTTCCAAGTAAAACACCGACACACAAAAGACTCTTTGCGATTGGGGAGCACTTTTGTTCACACACCCGCATTTCATTTACATTTTCATTCATTCCATCCTCCATTCTGTTGCCCTATCTCTTGCATCATTCTGAGGGAGAGTGACACTCCCTTAGTCCTATAAGCCATACACATATTGAGGGATGATGTTAGGAGGTTAGGGAATACAACGTTTCCAATCAATCAGTCATCCGTTTGAGGCAAATTTTTTTTTTTGAATTCAGGTATTTTTTCGAGATCTACGACATACAAACGCCAAAGGCGGTTTGGTCAAAATTTTTCCCAAAAAATGCTTTTATCTCTCTAAATTTGAGTTTTAAGCACAAATTAGTGAAACCGACGGTGGTGGAAAGCTGCGTTCTGGCAGATAGCTGTCAGGTATTCATGGGCGACACTAGAGGCTAGGCAGGCGCCCTGGGCGACGCCAGGAGGTTGGGCAGGTGCCTTGGGCGACGCCAGGAGGCCTTGGGCACTGCTATGTTTGGGGCGGCGCCCTGAGTCTTGCTATGGGCGGCGCCTCTTTGGTGCTTGGTCACTAACTGACCTTGTCTCTAATTACAGGCACCCTGTTGATAGGGCGATGATGGAGACTCTCTGTGCTTTTAGGGTGGTGTCTTCCCTTCTTCCCAGGATGGCGATGTTTTATGCCCCCAGTGCTTTTCGACCAACGTTTGATGGCCAAGTTACTTTCCAGGAGCAAGATTAGGTGGTGCACCCACTCCTTCCCAGACTGGAACTTCTGTGTGTTCCAGAACTAGCCCTTGTACCGCTATATGAGTTAAGACTCTAGTGCGGTTTCTACGGGGATTGTAGCTTCACCTAGTAGTCCTGCTTTTTCCTGCCCCCTTTTTTTTTAAAGGACGATCATACTTGGTAAAACATTCAGGCATTTGGTGATATAGAGGCAGGCACTAGGGGTTGTTGAGGAGCAGTTGAGGTTGGCTCATGAGAGAGTAACTCCTTTTGAGGCTGAGCTTTTGGCGACTCTTAAGAGAGGCGCAAGCTGGAGATTAAGGCTACTTGAGAGCAGATGTAGCATTAGGCCGAGATTCTTGGCGACTCGCGAGAGAGTGCGAAGCTGGAGATTGATAAGATGAATGTCTGTGAGAGAACAGAGTCAAAGCTGCGGATGTCCCGTGGGAGGGCCGCTAAGCTGGAGACTCGGGAGAGGCTGCCGTGGTAGAGGCTTACAATGTGACTACTTGTGCGAGAGAAGAGTCATAGCTGCAAACGTCTCGTGAGAGGGCCACAAGAGCTAAGGCCGAGCTATGTATAACTCGGAAGAGGCTGCCGTGGCAGATGCTTACAATGTGACTACTTGCGCGAGAGCAGAGTCATAGCTGCAAACGTCCCATGAGAGGGCCGCAGGAGATGAGGCCGAGCTACGTATAGCTCGGGAGATGGCTGTCGTGGCAGAGGCTCATTCCATTGAGATGGAGATGAGGAGGGCGCCTGAGGGTGGGCACCTGGTGTTGGGTGCTTGCTGCTGGGTGCTTAGTGCTGGGCGCCTGGGGCTGGGCACCTAGTGCTGGGCGCCTGAGGTTGGGCGCCTAGTGTTGGGTGCCTAGTGCTGGGCGCCTGTTGCTGGGCGCCTGTTGCTGGGCGCCTGGTGTTGGACGCCTTTTGCCTTTTTGTCTACTTGTTAGGTCATAAGCTGTTTGAAATGAAAGCAAAACAGTTATGGGCACAATAATCTTCGCAATGTTTTATTTCATAAAATAATAAATAACAAAATAAATCAACTGAAACAATAAAATATAGATAAAATCTTCAGGTGTTTGGTGTCCCATAGGTGGGTCAAGGTTTTCCTGGCGGAGTTGGAGTCGCCTCCTCCTCCTAGCCCTCAGGAGATTGTCTGAATTTCTCCGAGGGGTTGTTGGCGTTCTCTGTCGTTCTGGTCCCGGCTAGGTGGCGGGGCTTGTCCTCTACCAGCAACGTATTGCCTCAACTGGCCACATTGTATGAGCTATTCGATCTGCCTCTTGAGCTCATAGCAGTCATCAGTGTCGTGGCCATGGTCGCAGTGGAAGCGACAGTACCTGCTGGGATTTCTTCGGTTTGGGGTGGACTTCATTTTTCCGGGCCAACGGAGCGTGGGGTCATCCTGTATCTGGAATAGGATGTGCTCTACCGAGGCATTGAGTGACGTGAAAGGGTGTCGTTCTCTCGGGGGTACGAGACCGAGATGGTCCTTGACAGAGACTCTCTCGGTTCTCTTTCTCTTATTCTCCGCCTTCCACTTGTCTTCGCGGGTGTCCTTCCTTTTCTCTCCTCCTCAGGAGGACTCATCTCGACGGGCCTTGGTGATGTTCTCGACATTCATGTATTTTTGTGCCATTGACAGCAGCTCGGGCATGCTGGAGGGCGGCTTCTTGAGGACGGAGAACATAAAGCTGGAGGAACGCAGACCAGCAATAAAGACGGCCAAGGCTACCTTATCGTCTGGTTCCTCAATCTGGAGAGCTTCCTCGCTGAAACGAGCGAGATAGTTTCTAAGGCTTTCATCCCTATCTTGCTTGATGGTGAGCAGGTGGGTAATAGACTTCTGATGCCGGCGTCGCCCAATAAAGTGGGAGACGAAAGACTTGCTTAACTCCGCAAAGGAGTGGATTGAGGAAGGTTTGATCTTTGCGAACCATTGACAAGCAGACCCCTTCAAGGTGGTAGGGAAGACTCTAAACATAATCTCCTCAGGCACATTGTGGAGTTGTATGAGAGATTTGTATGTGTCAAGATGGTCGAGGGGGTCCTTGGTACCGTCGAAGATCTCAATGGTAGGCATCTTGAACTTCGAGGGTAGGGGATAATTGACTATATCAGCAACGAAGGGTGTATCAGTGCGTCTTACAAGGTAGTCTACCGTCTCGGACGCCTGTGCCATGATGGCGTTGAGGGCATCACTGAGCTGGTTTTGCACCTCTCTGATCTTCTCGTCCCATTGGTTGGGGATATTCTCTGTTAGGTGGTGGTACTGACTTCCATGATTGCCATACTGGCTCTCTCTTTCGTCCTCCTGCGCAGGTACATGAGGAGGGGGAACTCGTGAACTCCCTGCGCACTGAGGACGGACTTCGGGGCGAGGGGCGCCCTGGCGTGGCCCTGGGGCACTCTAGCGAGGGACCCCATAGTGGGGGGCTGCGTGGCGCCCATGAGGGATGGGTTGCTGCTCCTCTCCTCTTGGAGGGAGTGGGGCTCCTCCCGCGGGGTGAGGGGCGACGCCTCCCTGGGCGAGCATCAACTGAATGATCTGCTGGTTTTGTTTTACCAGCAGCTGCATGGTCTGTAAGAGCTGTTGCCCGGTGACGGGAGTCGCAGTAGTAGACGGTTCAGAGGGTGCGAGGGGAGGCGGTACCTCCTCCCGAGGGGCCAGGTTGTTGTCTCTCAGTTGTTAACTCATCGACCTGGTTGTGATTGCAATGGATTAGCAAGGTAGTAAAACACTTTGTCATTCCCACAGACGCCAAACTGATGATGCACAAATTAGTCTTCGTGCAAGATCAACAGTCAAGTATATAAACGGGTGCAATTAATAAACAATAATGACAGATCAATAACAAAACAATAAATATGGAGTCAACACAAAGATATATAGTGGTTCGTTTTGGGTGACCTACTCCACTCTCGGGAAACGACAGCGGTAGCCGGGGGGTCTTTATTGATGAATAAAGTATTGAGATAATTAGAGTAGCAAGGGGAGAGAAACTTGGTGTAGAGAGGCAAAGCTCTAGGTGTAGTGTGTGTAGGAGTCTCAAGGTGTAGAGGTCTCAAAGAGGTCATCTTGCCCTCTATGTGGAGAAGGCTTACATTATATAGGTTTGGTGAGGCGGTGACGTGAGGGAGAGGGGCACTACTTTTTTGGTAAGTACAATCAAGGTAGGATTTGATCTCCATGAGTGCCTATCCTGATATTCTTTCTCCCATGTGTTCTTATCTCTCCGGGCTTCTTGGATCCTGAACTGGGTCGGACTGGCAGAACGGGCCTAGGCCGTCCTTTAGCTGTCTTGGGCCTTCTTGATTTATTGGGCCTGACCCAGTTAGATTTGGGCTTGTCAAATCTAAATCCAAATCAGATGATCTAGTGCTGCCAATAATTGATAAACCACAAGTATTCTATCATGAAGAGCCATCATTTTATTTTACAAATGAAGAAGTGAAGAATTCTTGCCAATCCTTGCAATATGCCTTAATTGACAAAGGCTCATATGGTAGGCCTTCTTTGAGGGTCATCAAGGAGGTCATTAGATCCAAGTGTAATTTAAGAGGGGATTTTGAGGTTGGATCTATTAATCAAAGACATTATGCTAAGGTTCCAAAATCAAGAGGTTTATTGTTCTTGATCCGAAATGTGTACACCCAAGTGCAGGCGGTCAAGCTGTAGTAATAATCCGGTTTGAGTCCGGAGTCGAATTCACAGGGAACTTTTGTTGATATTTCTAAGGCAAGCAGTGGTAGAGACCTATTGATTGTAACCCTTGAGATTTGCTGTGAGATATGAGTTTTCCTAGACAGAATATAAGATTCTTTCCAAGAGGATTTTCTTAACAAAATAGGAGATAAGTGCTAATTAAAAAGAGTCACTCTTTAGTGCAAGGATCTGGACATGTAGTTAGTTATTCGGTTTGTCATAATTGTGCTTGATAACTCAATTAACTCCCGTGTCAACAGCAAGTTAATCGGAAGATAAAGATGGATTGTGAGAATTAAGAACATGATTTCGATGCCTTTCTAGAAGTTTACAAGAATTGCCTGTGCCGAGACTTAACCCGTCTACAAACAAGCAAGTGTTTCTACAAGACATAAAATCATGATATTAATATTCCATTCTTTAAATGAAGTACAATAAGGGGGATGATTGAAGGGTAGTCATGAGGATCTAGCCGGGGTACTTGCCTTGAACTGATGAGTCTTTCTATGCAAGAGTCATCCGTGTCATAGAAAGAGCTCACAGTTATACAAAGTACCTTAGCTTTGCTAAATGCAATCAATCATCCAATAACAAGAAGAAATAAACGTTAAGCATAAAAACATTGCACAAATATGATTCCCGGATAACTTATACATGCCCTTCTCCTCTTACTAAAGAGTGAATGAGAAACTACTCACTCTTCATGGCTTGGGTAAAGCTAGAAAAGTGAGTGATGCTCATCCCTCCAAGTAGAGAACTTAAAAGATAAAGTAACAACAAACACGAAGCCAATCTTTAACAAAGAATGGGTGAATCACGTTCCACCCTTCACGGCTTTGGTAAAGCTCTAGAAAAGTGGAAGAGTTTCACTCTTCTAAGAAAGAAAGAAGCTCAAGCAATGGAAGTGAAATGCATGAACAATAAAAGTAGAAGAAAGCTAGTCACATTTGGAGGGTGGCTTCCTCAACCAAGAATTGGAGGGTTGCTTCCTCAACCAAAAGGTGAGTTATCTCTCTTCTATGCATGTAAAATGAAAGCATAAACATAAGCATAAGCATAAAACTACTTTTATAACAAGCAAGAGATGTTGGACTAAAGCCAAACTAATCTCTAAAATAAAGACTTCATACAAGGAAAATAAGCTAAATCTACAATGAGAGTGGGAGTCTAAGCCTCCATCAACTTTCCTACTTCCTACTTGGCTCCTAAAGCTCTCCAACAAGGGGAGTATTTATAGGCAAGAGGAGGAGACAAGAGGAGGTGAAGGAATAGTGTTTGCCGCCCAAGTCCAAGTGAACAGTCAACAACTCTGCTGCCAGTCTGTGGAGAACGTTCGAACGTGAGTTGGCGTTCGAACGTTGCTTCTGTTTTTGCACTAAGGGCGTTCGAACGTTGACTGCCGTTCGAACGTTTCTTCTGTTTTTGCACTAAGGGCGTTCGAACGCCAGATTTGCTCTGACCCTTTCACTCGAGTGGTCTGTTGGTCTTCTGTGAAGTTCAGTTCCAACTCTTTGCAGTAGTCTGATCTTCCATCAACTCAAATGCACGTTCGAACGTGAGTTGGCGTTCGAACGTGACACTCAAGTGCTTCAGAGCTCCAATCTTCTTTCCTAACTGCAACACGCCTTCTCTCAGTAGTTGAGTCTGCTACAGTGTAATGTGGACGTTCGAACGTGAGTTGGCGTTCGAACGTCCTGGCTGTGCTCCAAGCTGCTCCAATTTTGGCTCTAATGTGGTGGTGTTGCATCCAAGTGTGGTACTTGTTGTTTTTGGGTCCTTGTTCAGTTTAGGGCCTGAAATGACATCACTTAAACTCCATTAAAGTACAGTTAGTCTTAAAATGTCATAATAATATGTCAACTTTAAGTACTAATCCTAATGCCATTTTCGTAGGTCATCCGGTTGCAGTTAGCTTATGCAACAAGCCGTTGAACCACTAGGTTTACCCTAGCGGAGGAGTGTTGTCTTGTGAGGGTTTCCAGGGAAGCTACCCACAAACTTCAGTCGAACAGATGTTCATAGGAGAGTGCTGATTAAAGTAAATTAGCATCATGGTCGTTGGGACACCAGATTCTCAATTTTGACTTATGTCTCACACGTCCTTATTTCACAGGTATTCATTCTATGCAAAAATTATCATTTGTCACATTGGTATTTGAAATTCTCAATGCAATAGGAATGATCATTCAAGCAACATGAATTGCTATGTAACAAATACTCCCTTTTATCACCTTCCATGGATAGTTTCGATTTCACAAACCTCACGTAGTATACCCTCATCAAAAGTTCACTCTGATTATAGTGACTTGTTTCTCACAGATCATGTGATCAGAAGATGGCCAATCGAAAAATCACATGCACAATTAGGAAAGGAGTGAAATTTTAAAGAAGCAATTACTTATGTTTGGCATAATCTCATGAAAGAATATTAACGCAATTAAAAGAAATGCTATTTACCATATCCCAATTTTGATTAACAACACATGCATGTAACAGACTTGAGATCAATTAGGGCTTTTCATAGGTTATAGCGTGGCCAGAGGTCAGTGGCTAACGAAACGACGTCAGGGATTTTCAAAAGCTATCTTATGTTTACGTATTGTAGCACACCTTTTTCTAACTTCTTGATATTTTGCCGAGAGATGACATTTCTTTCTTTCAATTTTCTCATTTTTCACTTTCTTGGCAAGTTCTTGCCTTTTTGCTTCTGTTTTGTTTCACTTGTTCCAATCAACTCTTCTTGGATGATAATCTCAAATGCTTCTTTTTCTTTTCCTTTTTCTGTATCATCTTACAAAGAGGATGTAAGAAAATTAGATAGCCAAGGTATGTCAAGTATGTTTTCCTGTGGATTGGTAATCATATAGGTTTATCAAAGAAAAATTCATACATTGATGGTTCAAACATGGCTAACGAGGGATAAATTTTGTCAAAGAAATGTATAAGGCTCAATATTATATCAAAGATGGCCTAAGATCATTTCTCAAGCATGTGCACATGTATGTGTCGTATACGATGGTTCCTTATGGGATATGTCAATAGATCACTTTTAGGTGCGTCAATCAAAGCAAGGTTAATGAGATCATTCAAAAATTGAGAGTGAAAAGAATTTACTTGAGTAAACATTGATTGTCTCTCGAAAGCATCGTTAGGTTCGAAACTCACCCTGGTGTTCTTTGTTATCTCCACTGTGTATGTCGGGTTTTCCAGGGGGTATTGGTTATATACCAATTCCATTTTCGAGTCAGATCTTCCTGTACCTTTAAAATAACAAATATCGATGTACATATGACAATTTAAGTATAGAGAGATTACCAATTTTTTCAAGAAATGTGGTTTTAAGTCTCGGTTGATAAATGGAGGTGTCAAACCGATCATGTGCATATTTACTCTAGCAAGCATTCTTAACATCCACATTTGTTCCATCACCTTTTAATTTTTTGCTAAATCTATAATTGCATTAAAACAAATAAAAGTGATAAATGGAACCATTCATTTCTCAGAATATCATCTTTTAATATAAACGGTTCGATTTATTCACAATCACACGAAAACTTACAACTATCAAAGAAGAAATTCATAAAAAGAAGCACTTTAAACAAACATAAAAACAAGAATGAGAACAGAAATCCCTCTCTCTCACTCTCCTCCTTGTGCACCATCTCCGCCATGTCCACCATGTCCACCCCTCAGAAGCCTAAGGATCTCATCCTGCTTAGCTTCAATGCTAAGCATGACGTCCCATAAGGAGCGTCGGGTGCTGGTGCTGGTGCTAGGGCCCGCCTCTGGTGGCTGATCTCTCTCTCTCTCCTCCTCTGCATCAAGTTCCTCTTGTACTTCATCCACTCCGTGGGCAGGGGGCTTTTCTTGCTTTGCCGCTGGGCCGCCACTATGACTTTGGCTTCTCCGGAAGGAAGCCTTGTTCAGTGGCCCCATTGGCTTTTGGATTTCCATCTCGGGCTTCACCCTCACCCCATGTTCCGTGCACATTTCAGTCACCAAAGTAGCAAAAGGGAGTGCACTCCTCTTTACATCACACCCCTTCTTCATTTCATTCAGGATGAGAGAGGGGAGGTCGATGCTATGTCCTTTGCCAATGGCATAAAAAAGTCGGGCCATGTCGGGTAAAATCTCATTTTTTCTTCCTACGGGAGCGAAGTTGGACACCGCAATCAAATTTATCATTTTGTATTTGTCGGTGAGCTCCCCTTGCCTCAAAAATCTCCTCCCTGCCCATGAAAAGTCAGCTAACCCCGTCAATTCCTTTCCCACCACATTCATTGCTATGTCCTTCTTTGGGGGGTAGGTCGGGTTTTGCACTCGAGGTATTTCCTCCCTTATTTCTACGATGTATGCTTCATCCACGTCAATGTGGATACCCCTAACATATGTCCGGATTGCGCCGTTGATGATCTCAGCGTTGGAGTAAAACTCCCGCACCAAGTCAACAACGGCGTCTCCACCATTCCTCAAGTAACAGACCCACTCCCTCCTCTCCATTTCTTGCCTTATTCCAATCCCAGCAAAATCATCAATCACAACATCTCTCTCACAAACAACTGCATGCTTATGGTAGAAATTTTCATACCTTTCAGCCTTGAAGGCATTGGGAAACCTGGTCCTGTCATATCTCTTTGTCCTTTGCCTTCCTTCCCTCTCTTCTATCACCTCTTCCACAATATTTGGATCTTGGTTCACTGGTGGAGCACGCCTGGCAGGGAGTTTCATCCTTGGCATGGCGTTCGAACGTGGGTTTTGGTTTTGAGAGGGTGCTGGAAACTTGGGGTTCTTGGTCTGGGATTGATGATTTTGATGTGGAGAGGAGTTAGGGAGGGTCGAATTTGGGTATTTTTGGGGAATGAGGGTAAATTGAGATCTGTGGAGTGAAAAGAGTTCTAGGGTTTTGAAAACAATTTGGGGATTTTGGCTGAAAACGACGATACAGGCTTTTATAGCCTGAGTTGTAACGTTCGAACGTTGGTTACGTTCGAACGTGGGTAGAAGGATTTTAAATAGACCGTTCGAACGTGGTTTGGCGTTCGAACGTGGTGAGCTCTCAGTACTTTTGTGTTCTGTCAGAGGCCAAAGTACTGCAAGTTCTCTTCGTTCGAACGTTCTATTGGCGTTTGAATGTTAATCTCATTCGAACGGTCTATTGGCGTTCGAACGGATAGAGATCCCAGTACTTTTTCGTTTTCATCAGAATCTTCATCAGAGGCTGAGTACTGTAAGTAGCTAACGTTCGAATGTTACCTGGCGTTCGAACGTTGAACCAAAAATTAAAATTTTTCTCCACTACACTATATACAATCAAAGAAGGCAAAACACAAAAAAAAAAAAAAAAAAACTAAGGAGTCTCAGGATGAACCCCTACCCACGCTTCAGGTTGGTATTTTGGAGCATTCCTTACTCGGCCCATATTTTCATTTCAGTCAAAAGAATTTATACAAAAAGATTTTTACACTTTTTACAACAAAATTCGGACCTTTGGCTTTCACTCCCCCAACAAAAGTACACATTTCCTACAGAAAATTATCTAATTCGAGTCTCCCTCTGTGTCTGTGTGAAATGGACAACCAATAACTCTCCCAACTTCCTGTGACGCCCCAAAATCCGGGGGTCCCGTTGATAACTCATCAACCCGCGGAAATACCCGTGGAATCGCTCAACCCGACACCACGTCAAGAATATCTTCAAAACCGGGGTTATACCCCCATAGTGAAAATTCGGTTCGACGTTCATTTGTTTCAATTAAAGTCCCATACACCGTGGTTTTTACCCCATTAGGGTCCACTTCTATCATTTAAAGGAAGGAAATTCAAAGCCCAAAGATTTGGCAAAACATTTAAAAATTTCAGATTTTTGGAATGACTACCTGTCGGCTACCGGTAGCTGTTTCCTTCTGGAAAATAACTACCTGTTGACTACCGGTAGCTATTTCCTTCTGGAAAACAACTACATGTTGGCTACCGGTATCTGTTTCCTTCTGGAAAACAACTACCTGTTGGCTACCGGTAGCTAAAGGCAGATTTTGCCCATTTCATTAGTTTTTCATTTCCAACTCATTTCAAACTCTTCCAAACTCATACCAAACATATATAATGAGAATTCCCACATTATACATAGTCCATCCAAGTCATATTACATACATTCATAATTCAAAATATGATGTTTTACAACAACATTTCAAATCACTTAGAGACCACATGTTGGCCTCTCTTCAAACTTGGCGCTCGTCATGGAAACCATCCCTCGGCACACGACCCTCACCTGAAATGTTTCCCGTATAGGGTGAGCCAACGCCCAGTAGAGAAAAATCCTACAATGGCTACTCTCCCCCTAGATGCTCATGCTCATGTAATCCCATACAACATAATAACCAATCCTTTCACTCAATTGTGCATTCTATGTTGGAATGCAATAAAGCCATGTCATGATATGAAATGGAACTCCCCCATGAGCCTTAACCCAAGCCCTTAGCGGCTTCCACCACAATGCAATGCCAATGTGTGTGAACCCGTCTATTGACAGAAAACATCCAATGATCGTTTTGAATAAGAAACCATTCGTTTTATAAAAATCCGATCATCTTTGGATTCAACCCATTTAATGGGTGTTTTCATAACAAAGATCCCTTGTGTTTTCTTTGGGCAACGGATTTGGTATCACAATCGCCGGCTCCGTGGGCCATGTCACTTTTCTGGAATTTCACCTCTGGGAAGTGGCTGAACCAAGTGGTTTAGGGTTTCTCACCCAAGGAAGTCGCCATGCCCCTTCTTGCTTACCCAACACAAGTCTTTCCTTATGCAATGCAACCGTGCAACTCCAAAAAGGATCGTCGATCCAATTTTCCCCGATTCTACACCCAAATCAAACACCAAGCTAGGTGTTGATTTACCCATGCATTACTCATCCACACTCATGCACAATGCCAATGAATGTGATGCTATATTCATGCTCAAAATGCAATGGCCACTACATGAGCAACATAATCATATGTTCAACATATCTAAATTTCATGGCAATCTTATCAATTGTATATGACTACCAAATCCCAACCATGTCAACATATCACAATCATATCTTGACGACATAGAGCATAATTTCAATTATCTCTATTGACACAAACATGTTATCACAATATAATTGAAATAACACCCATTTACCAACTAAGGCATTTAAACAAACACTTTATGGGCACAAACCATAAATCACAAAGCATGCCTCCAATAATACCAAGTCACATAGTGAATCATGTATGTAACTTTCCCATATCCAAAATTAGACTAGTAACAAGGCAAAGCCAATTACATGTTCATTTTGTTTATTTTCTTCATAACCATAACACATATACATATATATATATCAAAATACATACATATGTACATTCAACCCATACTCTACCAACAACTAAGGATGGAATAGGTCAAGGAAGGAAACCCCCTACCTCTTGGAGCGTAGTAGAGGTTGTAGAAAACCTCTAGGCACAAAGCAATCCAAAAACCTTGATTTTCCCCAACTCTTGATTTTTTTCACCTTCGGTGGAATTCGTTGTTTTTGGTATGTAGAGGAAGCCCTCGACGAGTAGATCACTTCTCCCTTCTAGCTCGACGGAATCCGAGCGACGGTTGTCGGAGAAATCGCCGGAGAAAGGCTTAAGAAAACCCTTTTCTCTCTCCTCTCTTTGAACGGCTGAACAAGGCTCAAGTGGGCTTAGAAAATCTGATTTTTCAGATATTTTAGCCCTATTTATAGTTTTAAATGTGTGGTCTACATCGCACCGCTCGTTTATTACTTTCGGGTCCGTTTTTCGTCCCGAAACGACTCATTAAGTCCCGGATTAAGTCCAAATAAATTTTATTGGCACATTAATCCAATTATAAGGAATTTTAATATTTCTCATTTTTAGGGACCTTTAAAAGGTCAATCGCCACGCAGTTGTCTCGATCTACGTGCAAAATCCGACTCTCTCGGAATTCGACGAATTTTCTGGTGGTTACTAGATTTCGCGTTGCGAATCCAATGGAGCACTCCGTTCCCTCCTCCGAGGTCTATAACATATGTATTTTAAATACGTGCAGTAGTGGCAAATTACCATTTTGCCCTTTTTCAGAAAAAGTTCAAATTTTCCCGGGTTTCACACTTCCTCTCTCACAAATCGGTTAAGCATAGTACCGGAATAGCATGGCGTATCAGGGTAATCCTTACTCAGCCCATTTACTATCCAGTCTAATCGATCAAGTGCGCGACCGGAAATTGGTTCAGAACACTGGTTGTATCTTTTTTCGTGAAAGAATCTGCCACACTGTTTACAGGCACCAAGCCTTTTGGCACGACGGCGTTTGGCAAAGCTGCTTCTGCCACAGAGGGGTTTCGCTTGTTTTTATTTGATTTCAGCCTTTCTTACTAATCTTGCTTTTCTCATGATCATAGTATATACATCAGATGGAAAATTACGTAGAACTCCTAGGCTAAACCAAAAAAGATTTACATCCATGATTGCTAAGTTTTAAGACTCACTATCTGGTTCTTTAACGTCTGCCAGTCACAAAGACGATTGAAGCTGATTCGTAAGCATAATCATCAATTTATACAATCAATGTTCAAACATGATCAACGACGACAATAAAAATTTTAAAAATTTACGAAAATATGAACTAATGAACTGATGAACTGATCATACCCCCCAACCTAAACTAAACATTGTCCCCAATGTTTCGAATTTACCGGTTCATGGAGTGTGGAGACGAGGTTGAATGGTAGAGATCTGTTCACCGCTGAGACCTACAAATAAAAACACAAAAATTACTCATCTGTGCGCAGATCTGGATTTCGGGTAGGCTGAAAATCCTTATGTGTGAGTGCGAACAAGAGAAGAACACCCATGAGCAAATATAAGATTAAAATGCAAAACATGAAGCAAAATATCGTATTTGTGGAGTGTGTGGTCATGGGTGGTTTCTCGGGTAACAGAGAACTCGAAGACTAATAGAAGGAAGAAGAAGAAAAGAAAAAGAAGAAGAAGAAGAAGTGGGGGGGGGGGGCAACTGCGGTGGCTAGGTAAAAAGTGGGTGCCTTATAAAGGCGCCCCAGTGGGTCGGGTTGGAGTAGATATTTCCTGACCCGATCCACTAGAGTGTCGGCAGGCGCGAATTTCGGAGGAGTACTCTGGTTCCATTAAAAGAATGGTTTCCACATTTCTAACAAAATCCTCCAAAAATGGTTTTAACCTCTGACCATTAACAGTAAAATTATTACCGTTTGCTGGGTTTTCCACTTCAACTGCTCCATGTTTAAACACCTTTTTGACAATGTAAGGCCCAGTCCATCTTGATTTCAACTTACCAGGAAAGAGGCGGAGTCTTGAATTAAATAGCAAGACTTTTTGAGACGGCTCAAAAGATTTCCGCATAATGTGTTTGTCATGAAAAATTTTCATCCTGGTTTTAGCAATCTTAGCATTTTCATATGCTTCATTTCTCAATTCCTCCAATTCATTTATCTGAAGTTTCCTTGTTAGCCCAGCCTTGTCCAAGTCAAAATTCATTGCTTTAATGGCCCAGTATGCCCTATGTTCCAATTCCACAGGCAAGTGACATGGATTTCCATAGACTAATCGATAAGGAGACATGCCTAAAATTGTTTTAAAAGCAGTACGGTATGCCCAGAGCGCATCAGTTAGTCTTAACGACCAATCTTTGCGATCTGGATTCACCGTTTTTTCCAAAATTAATTTGATCTCCCGATTAGCTAACTCAGCTTGTCCACTGGTCTGTGGGTGATAAGGGGTTGCAATTTTGTGAAAAATCAAGTATTTTTTCATTAAATTCTAGAAGGGACGATTGCAAAAATGAGCACTCCCATCACTTATGATTGATTTCAGAATTCCAAACCGGGACAAAATATTTTCTTTCAAAAATTTGATCACTGTTTTGTGATCATTGTTTCGGCATGGAATTGCTTCAACCCATTTGGATACATAGTGTACAGCCACTAAAATGTACAGATAGCCAAAGGAAGGGGGGAATGGTCCCATAAAATCGATGCCCCAACAGTCAAAAATTTCAATTACTAGAATGGGATTTAAGGGCATCATATTTCTTTTAGAAATGTTTCCCAACCTTTGAAACCTATCACAAGTTAAACAAAAGGCATGAACATCTTTGCAGCTGTTTTTCTTGATGAAAAGTGGCCACCGCATGCTTCAGAATGACAAAATGTTATTACCTGGCTACTTTCATGAGCAGGGATGCAACGTCTTATGATTTGATCTTTACAGTACTTGAATACGTAAGGCTCCTCCCAAAAGAAGTTACGAACCTCTCTCAGAAATTTCTTTTTGTCCAACATGGTAAATGATGGAGGGAGTGTACCAGTAGCAAGAAAGTTAGCAATGTCTGCATACCATGGTGTCCTATGAATCATGAACAGTTGTTCATCGGGGAATTTCTCATTGATTGGCAGTCCATCCTCATGAAATTCATAGGTTAGTCTAGACAGATGCTCTGCCACCACATTCTCAACACCTTTTTTGTCCTTGATGACAAGATCAAACTCTTGGAGCAAAAGTATCCATCTCAAGAGTCTTGGTTTGGCGTCCTTCTTTGTGAGCAAAAATTTTAGGGCTGCATGGTCAGTGAATACAGTAACAGAAGAACCAACAAGATAAGAACAGAATTTTTCCAGTGCAAAAACTACAGCAAGCAATTCTTTCTCAGTTGTCGAATAATTCATTTGAGCATCATTCAAAGTTTTGCTTGCATAGTAAATCACATGGGGTTTCTTATCTTTTCTTTGTCCCAATACAGCACCTACAGCAAAATCACTTGCATCACACATTAGTTCAAAGGGAAGATTCCAGTCAGGGGGTTGCATTATTGGTGCAGAAATTAACATGTCTTTTAGCTTGTCAAAGGCTTTTTGGCATGCTTCATTCAAATCAAATATTACATCCTGACTTAGGAGGTGACACATTGGTTTTGCTATGGTACTTAAATCTTTTATGAATCTCCTGTAGAACCCTGCATGTCCTAGGAATGATCGAACATCTTTTACAGTCTTAGGAGCAGGCAAATTTCCAATCAAATCTATTTTTGCCTTGTCAACTTTCATGCTTTCAGACGACACAATGTGACCAAGAACAATGCCCTGTGTTACCATAAAATGGCATTTTTACCAATTGAGCACTAGGTTGGCTTCCTTACATCTGATCAGTACTTTCTCCAGATTGGTTAAACACAAATCGAAGGAATCACCATAGACAGAGAAGTCATCCATAAATACTTCCAAAATTTTTTCAACCATATCACTGAACAAGCTTAGCATACATCTTTGGAATGTTGCAGGAGCGTTACAAAGTCCAAATGGCATCCTTTTGAATGCAAAGGTGCCAAAGGGGCATGTGAAGGTTGTTTTCTCCTGATCATCTAGGGCTATCTCAATTTGGTTATACCCTGAATACCCATCTAAGAAACAGTAAAATGCATGGCCTGCAATTCTCTCCAGGACTTGGTCAAGAAATGGGAGAGGAAAATGATATTTTCTAGTGACCAAATTGAGTTTTCGATAATCAATACACATTCGCCATCCTAAGACGACTCGAGTTGGTACTAGTTCATTTGCATCATTTCTGACCACTGTGACCCTAGATTTTTTTGGCACAACTTGGGTCGGACTGACCCATTTACTATCTGAGATAGGGAAGATTATCCCTGCATCTAAGAGTTTGAGTACCTTGATTCTCACAACTTCCTTCATGTGAGGGTTCAGTCGTCGCTGCATTTGACGAGGGGTTTTTGAATCCTCTTCAAGGTATATGGCATGATTGCAGATTAACGGGCTTATACCTTTCAAGTCAGCGATGGTCCATCCAATGGTACTTTTATGACTTCGAAGAACTTCAAGCAATTTAGACTCTTGTAAGTCTGTGAGTTTAGATGAAATTACCACTGGATATGACTCATTCTCTCCCAAAAATGCATATTTGAACTTAGATGAAAGAGGTTTCAATTCAGGCTTTGGTGGGCTAACACTTGATGAGACTGGCTTTGTGCCACTTGGTGAAATTTCTTTGCATTTGGGTGCCCATGTCTCAACAGTATGAGTAGGGCCACTTGGTGGATTTGGGTCATTATCTGTTATTTTTGATGAGGTGAGTTCTAACAGAGATGATTCAGTAGGATCCTCACAGAATGTATCATCTAGATGTTCCTGTATCAAGGATTCTATGGAGTTTACTTCCCTTTCTTCCTTTTCTTCTTCTGGATGTTTAGCAATATTGAAAATGTTCAGTTCGAGAGTCATATTCCCGAAAGTTAATTTCATGACTCCATCCCTGCAATTGATTAAAGCATTGGAAGTTGCTAGGAATGGTCGACCAAGAATGACGGGAATTTGGTTCTCCGAATTTACTGCTGGTTGAGTATCCAGAACAATGAAGTCAACAGGGAAGACAAAACTATTTACTTGGACAAGCACATCTTCAACAATCCCTCTGGGGGTTTTGACAGATCTGTCGGCCAACTGGAGTGTGACACAAGTGGGTTTAAGTTCACCCAAACCCAACTGCTGATAGACAGAGTAGGGTAGCAGATTAACGCTGGCTCCAAGGTCTAACAAAGCTTGTTCAATCCTGAAGTTTCCAATGATACATGAGACAGTCGGATACCCTGGGTCTTTGTATTTTGGAAGGATTTTATGTTGGAGAAGAGCACTAGCTTGTTCCGTTAGGATAGCTCTCTTTTGGACATTCTGGCTTCTCTTGACTGTGCACAAGTCTTTTAGAAACTTGGCATAAGACGGGACTTGTTTGATTGCATCCAGAAGTGGGATGTTGGTATTTACTTGCTTAAAAAGCTCATAAATTTCAGGCTGATCTTTCACTTTCTGTTTGGTTTTGAGTCGATGAGGAAACGGAGCCGGAATGGGATACGAAGGTTCCTTTTTCTCAGAGGGTTCTGGCTCTTGTTCAATCACAGGCTCAGGATCTTTCTCAATTTCAGTCTCAATTGGTTCAGGTTCAGATGATGGATTGGCTGGGCTTGACTCAGGTCTTGCCTTGGGAATGAGTATGTCTCTGATTGTTTTGTCAATCACTTTACCACTTCTTAGTGTTGTGACAGCTTGGGCTTGGTCTTGGGTGTTTCCTGTTGTTGAAGGGTTCCCTACATGGAATTGGCCTTGTGGTTGTTTTGGTTGGGCAGAAAACTTTCCCTTTTCGTGTGTGACCATGGATAGAGTCAACTTTTGGATGTGGCTTTTAAGATCCTCAAAAGATTGAGTGGTCTGGGTTTTGAAATCAGTGAAAGCCTGTGTGGAATTATTGTTATAATTTATTTGGCTTTGCATGAACTGATTTAGTGTGTCCTCAAGGTTCCTCTTTTGTGGTGGCTGGTATGGTTGATATGCAGGAGGTCCTTGAGGTGGTGGGTATGGCCCTTATTGTTGGTTCATGGGTATTGGTTGTGTGTTCTTCCAACTGAAGTTAGGGTGGTTTCGCCACCCTGGATTGTATGTTTCAGAATATGGGTTGGAGTAGGGCTTGTTGAAGTTGGAAACTGCATGTGTTTGTTCCAACAAGACTTCTTTGAATGCTGGGATGGTGGGACACTCCCCAGTAGGGTGTCCTGTTAGCGCACAGATTCCACACACTTGCTCGGTGGAAGGGCTAACATCAACTTGATGGACTTTCTTCATCTCTAAAGCTTCAAGCTTTCGAGACAATGTGGACATTTTTGCTCTCAAGTCATCATCCTCTCTCAAGACATATTTTCCTCCTTGGGAATTAGATGGTCTGGCTTCTACAGTGGTAGGGGAGGCTGAGTCCCACATCTGAGAACTGTCAGATATGGTGTCGAAAAAATTGAATGCCTCCTCCGGACTTTTTCCCATGAATTCTCCTTGGGCCATCATTTCGACAAACTGACGTAGTCTAGAGGGTAAGGAGTCATAGAAAAATCCTACCAAAGTCCAATTTTCAAAAGCATGATGTGGGCAGGATTGGAGCAGATCTTTGAATCTCTCCCAACTTTGATAAAAAGTTTCTCCTTCTTTGACCGCAAAATTCATGATTTGCCTTTTTAGTGCATTTGTGCGGTGTAGAGGAAAAAACTTTCTAAAAAATTTATTTTGTAATGCTTGCCAATTGGGTATTGAAAAAGCCTTTAAAGAATTTAACCATTGTTTGGCTCTATCCCTCAAGGAGAAAGAAAACAGTTTCATCTTGGCCAATTCAGAATTGTCTTGAAATGTTCCACACACTTCCTCAAAATCTTTTATATGCAGATATGGATTTTCTGCATCCAATCCATGAAACACGGGTAATAACTGCACTGTCCCCGGCTTTACAGTAAAGAGGGGAGCATTTTCAGGAAAAATAAAACAAGAGGGGACACTGTTTCTTGTGGGATTTAAGTAATCCCGCAAAGTTCGGATGTTAGGGACCTCCTCCTCTCTCATAGGGACTTCTCCATTTCTTTCATTATTTGCCATACTACCCTCACAAGAGTCTACTACTGATCTAGGTGAATTAGGTTCAGGCTGATTCACGGACTCACACGATTCTGCCGGCAAATTTTGGAAGTGAGGAGTGCCCTCAGTCATAAAGAAAATAAAACAAAGTTATTTACAGTAAACCAAAAAAAAAAATATACACAACGTTGAAGGTCTTTTTACCTTTTACCTTAAAACACCTTTCAAAGGTTCCCCGGCAACGGCGCCAAAAACTTGTTCTTGATCCGAAATGTGTACACCCAAGTGCAGGCGGTCAAGCTGTAGTAATAATCCGGTTTGAGTCCGGAGTCGAATCCACAGGGAACTTTTGTTGATATTTCTAAGGCAAGCAGTGGTAGAGACCTATTGATTGTAACCCTTGAGATTTGCTGTGAGATATGAGTTTTCCTGGATAGAATATAAGATTCTTTCCAAGAGGATTTTCTTAACAAAATAGGAGATAAGTGTTAATTAAAAAGAGTCACTCTTTAGTGCAAGGATCTGGACATGTAGTTAGTTATCCGGTTTGTCATAATTGTGCTTGATAACTCAATTAACTCCCGTGTCAACAACAAGTTAATCGGAAGATAAAGACGGATTGTGAGAATTAAGAACATGATTCCGATGTCTTTCTAGAAGTTTACAAGAATTGCCTGTGCCGAGACTTAACCCGTCTACAAACAAGCAAGTGTTTCTACAAGACATCCAATCATGATATTAATATTTCATTCTTTAAATGAAGTACAATAAGGGGGAGGATTGAAGGGTAGTCATGAGGATCTAGCCGGGGTACTTGCCTTGAACTGATGAGTCTTTCTATGCAAGAGTTATCCATGTCATAGAAAGAGTTCACAGTTATACAAAGTACCTTAGCTTTGCTAGATGCAATCAATCATCCAATAACAAGAAGAAATAAACGTTAAGCATAAAAACATTGCACATATATGATTCCCGGATAACTTATACATGCCCTTCTCCTCTTACTAAAGAGTGAATGAGAAACTACTCACTCTTCATGGCTTGGGTAAAGCTAGAAAAGTGAGTGATGCTCATCCCTCCAAGTAGAGAACTTAAAAGATAAAGTAACAACAAACACGGAGCCAATCTTTAACAAAGAATGGGTGAATCACGTTCCACCCTTCACGGCTTTGGTAAAGCTCTAGAAAAGTGGAAGAGTTTCACTCTTCTAAGAAAGAAAGAAGCTCAAGAAATGGAAATGAAATGCATGAACAATAAATGTAGAAGAAAGCTAGTCACATTTGGAGGGTGGCTTCCTCAACCAAGAATTGGAGGGTTGCTTCCTCAACCAAAAGGTGAGCTATCTCTCTTCTATGCATGTAAAATGAAAGCATAAACATAAGCATAAGCATAAAACTACTTTTATAACAAGCAAGAGATGTTGGACTAAAGCCAAACTAATCTCTAAAATAAAGACTTCATATAAGGAAAATAAGCTAAATCTATAATGAGAGTGGGAGTCTAAGCCTCCATCAACTTTCCTACTTCCTACTTGGCTCCTAAAGCTCTCCAACAAAGGGAGTATTTATAGGCAAGAGGAGGAGACAAGAGGAGGTGAAGGAATAGTGTTTGCCGCCCAAGTCCAAGTGAACAGTCAACAACTCTGCTGCCAGTCTGTGGAGAACGTTCGAACGTGAGTTGGCGTTCGAACGTTGCTTCTGTTTTTGCACTAAGGGCGTTCGAACGTTGACTTTCGTTCGAACGTTTCTTCTGTTTTTGCACTAAGGGCGTTCGAACGCCAGATTTGCTCTGACCCTTTCACTCGAGTGGTCTGTTGGTCTTCTGTGAAGTTCAGTTCCAACTCTTTGCAGTAGTCTGGTCTTCCATCAACTCAAGTGCACGTTCGAACGTGAGTTGGCGTTCTAACGTGACACTCAAGTGCTTCAGAGCTCTAGTCTTCTTTCCTAACTGCAACACGCCTTCTCTCAGCAGTTGAGTCTGCTACAGTGTAATGTGGACATTCGAACGTGAGTTGGCGTTCGAACGTCCTGGCTGTGCTCCAAGCTGCTCCAATTTTGGCTCTAATGTGGTAGTGTTGCATCCAAGTGTGGTACTTGTTGTTCTTGGGTCCTTGTTCAGTTTAGGGCCTGGAATGACATCACTTAAACTCCATTAAAGTACAGTTAGTCTTAAAATGTCATAATAATATGTCAACTTTAAGTACTAATCATTTATGTCAAGACATAGCTAAAGGATGCTACATTGATTGAAGACTACCTATTCAGATTTTTTAAATGGTTTTCTCGATTTGAACCTAGAATTGAGCCTTCAATCATACCTCTATGGATCTCAATGCCTAGATTGCCTTTGAACTTTTTCAAAAAATATTTTTTGGAATTGCTTGTTAAGCCTATAGGTAAGGTGTTTGCTTATGATCAAGCTACACTCACTTTATCAAGGCCAGGGGTAGCAAAAGTTTGTGTTTGGTTAATATCTTAGCCAGCAATCCATCTAGAATTTGGATTGATATGAGGGATGAAGGAGCTAGATGGCAAATAATAATCTATGAAATAAGCAAGAAGTTTCGTAAGGTTTGTAGGAAGCAAGGCCATGGTGAGGGTGAATGTCGAAAGAAGAAGTTACCAACTTTGCCTAAAGACAAATATGGAAACAATGCAGATTTTAAGGAGTCTAAGATCTTCAAAGGCAAGACCAAGGGAATGGTAGATTAGCATATTAAGAAGGGTAAGAATGCAATCTCTGAGAAACAAACTAAGGTGAATCAAAATGTTCAAAGGAGGAATCCAGAGCAATTAAAGCAGTCTATCACACATGCTAAAGAAATCTGGAAGAAGCAGAATAGAGACCAAAAACAAATTTTGAAAGCTCATGTTGAGGGGCAATCTATCATTATAGAAGGCAACCAGGGAAATGCATCTCTTACTCGATTAACTCAAATGGAAACTTCTGTTAGAATCTTAGAGAAGGGAGATCATTCTGGGAAAGATATTCCTAATCAAACGGATTATACAATTAATGCTGTGCAAGATCTTCATAGCTTGAGCAAAGAGGGAAATATTGAAATCCCAGTCGTTTCTCCTGGCACTCTTACTGAGCGATCTTAAGTTGAAATTGGTACTGCTATGGGCATTCAAGATGTTTTAGGAACAGATCATGGTGATCAGCAAGCGCAAGAGGATGGAAATAATAAGAGTTAAGACCAGAACAAAATCCCTAAGAAGTCACAATGTTTTTTTAATGAACAATGTCTAATTTCCTATGATTCCACATTTCTCATAGATCACCAGTATCAATGCAAGAAGAGAAGCAATTATGCCCTTGATGATGATAGAGGATTGCAGGTGACTAAGGAACCACAAGATAAAGGCTACCACATAGACCATGAATTATCAAGAAGTGTTGATTGTATTGAAATGGATACCCAGAGCTCATTTTCAGGAGCAAGTAATGGGAACAATCAACAATTCTCAGAAGTACCACAAGCAGGCATGGTTACTAGATCTTGATCTAGCAAGGTCTCCTTCTTAAATCCTTTAAATGATTAATTTGATTACTTGGAATGTTAGGGGAGCTAATTGACTTGATCCGAAATGTGTACACCCAAGTGCAGGCGGTCAAGCTGTAGTAATAATCCGGTTTGAGTCCGGAGTCGAATCCACAAGGAACTCTTGTTGGTGTTTTTAGATAAGCAGTGGTGGAGACCTAGTGATTGTAACTCTTGAGATTTGAAGTTGTGTATGAGATTTCTTGGACATAATATAAGATTCTTTCCAAGAGAATTTTCTAAACAAAATATGAGATAAGCTCTAATGTAAAAGAGTCACTCTTTAGTTCAAGGATCTGGATATATAGTTAATTATCCAGTTTGTTATATTTGTGCTTGATAACTCAATTAACCCCTGTGTCAACAACAGGTTAATCGGAAGATAAATGTGGATTATGAGAATTAAGAACATGATTCTGATGTCTTTCTAGAAGTTTACAAGATTTGGTTGTGCCGAGACTTAACCCGTCTACAAACAAGCAAGTGTTTCTACAAGACATCCAATCATGACATTAATGTTCCATTTCCATTCTTTAATTGAAGCACAATAATGGTGAAGATTGAAGGGTAGTCATGAAGATCTAGCCGGAGTACTTGCCTTGAACCAATGAGTCTTTTTATACAAGAGTTATCTATGTTATGGAAAGAACTCCTGGTTATACAAAGTACCTTAGCTTTGGTAGATGCAATCAATCATTCAATAAGCATGGGGAATATAAAGCATTAAGCATAATCAAAATTGCACAAATATAACGTCCGGATAATTTATACATGTTCTTCTCCTCTTACTAAAGAGTGAATGAGAAACTACTCACTCTTCATGGCTTTGGTAAAGCTAAAAAAGTGAGTGATGCTCATTCCTCCAAGTAGAGGGATCACAAAGCAAAGCACACTAAACAGGGAGCCGATCTTCGACAAAGAATGAGTGAATCACGTTCCACCCTTCACGGCTTTGGCGAAGCTCTAGAAAAGTGGAAGATTTTCACTCCTTTAAGGGAAGAAAGAAGCTCAAGAAATGGAAGTGAATGAAACACAAATTAAAAGTAGAAGAAAGGTAGTCACTTTTGGAGGGTGATCCACAACCAAAGGTAATATATCTCCCTCTATGCATGTAAATGAAAGCATAAGCTTAAGACTAATTCTACAACAAGCTAAGAGATGTTGGATTAATGCCAAACCCATCTCTAGAACAACTACTTCTTCATACAAGGAAATATAAGATTACTCTACAATAATATGAGTGGGACTCTAAGCCTCCATCAAGCTCTCTACCAAGTCTCTCCTCAAGCTCTCCAACAATGGGAGTATTTATAGGCAAGGAGGAGGAGACAAGAGGGGGTGAAGGAATAGTGTATGCCGCCCAATGTCTAAGTAAAAGTCCCAATGTCCGGAGAGAAGATCAACCACTCTGCAGCCTGTTTGTGGAGAATGTTCGAACGTTATATGGTGTTCGAATGTTGTATCTGTTTTTGCTTTATGGGCGTTCGAACGTTTCCTGGCGTTCGAACGTTTCTTCTGTCTTTACTTTATGGGTGTTCGAACGCTAGATGGGGTTTGAACCTCTCACTCAAGTGGCCTATGGTCTTCTATGGAAACCTATTTCCGCACTCAATTTAGAACTTGGCGCTTTGCACTCTTTATCCTGGTCCTTTAATAGTTCCAGTGGACGTTTGAACGTGAGTTTGCGTTTGAACGTGGTACTCAAGTGCCTCAGGGTCTTCCTTCTTGGCTGCAACTCGCCATGTCTCAGCAGTCAGGTCTGCTCATAGTTCAAGTGGATGTTTGAATGTGAGTTGACATTCGAACGTTCTTGCTTTGCTCCAAGCTTTTCCAATTTTGTTCCCTAATGTGCTGGTGTTACACTCAAGTGTGATATTTGTTGTTCTTGAGTCCATGTTCACTTTAAGACCTGAAATGTCATCACTTAAACTCCATCAAAGTACAATTAGTCTAAAAAAGGCATAGTAAAATGCTAATTTTAAGTACTAATCACACCCCCAACCTAAATATTGCTAGTCTCTAGTAATACAACAATTGAAAATCTATTTCTAATGCCATTTTTGTACGTCATCCGGTTACATTTAGCGTATGCAACAAGCCGTTGAACCCCTAGGTTTACCCTTGTGGACGAGTGTTGTCTCGTGAGGGTTTTTAGTGAAGCTACCCACAAACTTCAGTCGAACAGATGTGTATGTGAGATTGCTGGTTAAAGTAAATTAGCATCATGGTCGTTGGGACACCCAACCCTCAATTTCGACTTGTCTCCCGCACAATCCTTTTTCATTGGTATTTATTCTATGCAAAAATTAGCATATGTTACATTGGCATTTGAAATTCCCTGTGTAGTAGGAATGATCATTCTAGCAACAAAGAGTTGTTATATAACAAACATTCCATTCTACCACCTTCCATGGATATTTTTGATTTCACAAACCTCTCTTAGAATGCTCTCAGCAAAAATTCGCTCCGATTATAGTGGCTTGTCTCTCAATGGTCATGTGATCAGAAGATGGCCAATCGAAAAATCACATGCACAATCTAGTAAAGAAGTGAAGTTTAAGGAAACAAACTAATCATGTTTTGGCATAATCTCATGGAATAATATTGATGTAAATAAAGAAATACTAGTTAACATACCCCACTTGTAGTCGGCGACATACACATTCATCAGACTTGTGATCAATTAGGGCTTTTGATAGGTTGTAATGTGGCCAGAGGTTAGTGGCTAACGAAATGACGTCAATGGTATCCAAAAGCTATCCTCTGTTTATGTAGTGTAGCACACATCTTTCTTGTTTTTTGACATTTTTCCGAGAAATGGTATTTCTTTCTTTTATTTTTCTCATTTTTCACTCTCTTGGTAATTCCCTGTTTTTTCTGTCTCTTTTCTTTTTCGGTTGTTTTTCACCGACTTTTCTTTCTTTGAAAAGTAGCCACCATCTTCTTTTCTGTTACTCTTGCTTTTCTGTATCATATTGATTTATAAAAGGGTGTAAGAAAATTAGATAACAAAGGTATGTCAAGTATATTCTCTTGTGGCTCGGTTATCATATGGGTTTATCGAAGAAGAGATCATACATTGATGGCTCAAGCATGACTAACTAGGGATATAATTTTGTAAAAGAAATGGCTAAGGCTCAAAATTAAATCAAAGATGACCTAAGATCATTTTTCAAGTATGTGCACATGTATGTGTCGTATGCGAAGGTTCCCTGTGGGATATGTCAATAGATTACTTTAGTTGCATCAATCAAAGCAAGGTTAATGAGATTATTCAAAAATTGAGAGTGAAAGACCTTACTTGAGTAAATGTTGATTGCCTCTCAAAAGTATAGCAAGGCTCAAAACTTACCATGGTATTCTTTGTCATCTCCATTGGTTATGTCAAGTTTCTCGTGGAATGTCGGTTATATATTAGTTTCTTTTTCGAGCTTGGTCATCTTGTACCTTAGGAATAGCAAATACCAATATAAATTTGACAATTTAAGCATAGAAAGAATACCAGTTTTCCAAGAAATGTGGTTTTAAGTCTAGGTTGCTAAGTTGAGGTGTCAAATTGATCATGTGATTAGTTACTTTAACAAACAGTCTTAGCATCCACATTTGTTCCATCATTCATCAACAAATAGCAATATTATACTAAATCTACACATGTATTTACAAAGATAAAATTGATAAACTGAACCATTCATTTCACAAGATATGATTGTTTAATACAAACACTAAGGATTCAATTCATCCAACCAAAACAGTATCAAAAACTTTTAAACAACCACAACAACCCATAAAAGAAGAAACTCATCCACAAAAGAAGAAACAATCACACAAAACCACAATCAAGTACATAAATATCTCCTCCTCATTCTCCTCCAGCTCTACCAGCTCCACCCCTCAGGTAGTCGAGAATCTCCTCTTGCTGTCGGAGAATCTCGTCTTGCTTGGCCTCGATGCCAAGCATAATCTCTCGTAGCCATCGATGGGTGCTGGTGCTGGGACCTGCCTCCTGGGGCTGCTGTAACACCCCAAAACACACCCTGGACGGCATTACTATCTAAGACCATTCACAACATGAGAGCGACTAAATAAATTCCATCAATAAGAAAATTTCATTCATCATATTTCATATCCATAACATTATCCCAAAAGAATAAGCCAATTCATGGCAATTACATCCCAAAAACATTAAACATAACTTAGCAGCGGAATAACAAAAGATTATATTTTACATGATTCCAAAATAACCCTTCAATCTAATACAACGAAGGACCGTCGAGATATCCCCCTCCGGATCTCCCTCCTCGTCTTCTAACTAATCCTCTTTTACAGCATCACCTGAAAAATGTGTTGGTTTGTAGGGGGTGAGCACTAAGCTCTGTAGGAAAATCCTCCCAAACTCAAACAAGGTTTAGAAAACATGTAAAACAAGTCGGTCTCGTTTCACAAATATCATATATAACTTTTGAAGTAAAACAAGGACATTTAATAGATCTCAAGTTTAAGGAACAACAGTAATTGAATGAATAAGTGAAACCAATATACAGTTAACAAACCATATCCAAATATAATCCAATCCACCATACACTGTTTCCACAAGTTCTCGCAGAATCTTATACTTCCCAAGACTCTTGTAGAAACCTTCTATGGTAAAGTGAACAATAACCAATGTACAATAGATAATCCATTCTACCATAAACCGTTTCCAACAAGTTCTCGCGGAATCCCATACTTCCGGAAACTCTTGTCGAAACCATTTCTGGTACAATGCACGATAACCCACACTGTATGTCCGACACAACCCACGTTACTAATCCGTGATCATTAGTGATATGAAAAGTTTATACCCACACGGCGTACAAAGGCGTCTACCCACTCCATGTGGTAGGAAAAGTTCATACCCGCGTGGCATATAAAGACGTATACCCACTACATGATACCCGGTCAATAGTAATCCATGTTCGTATCGTACAACCACGTAAGAAATAAAATACCAATAAATATCTCACATAACCAACAATTACACAAGTCCCCAATTCACCCTCAAAGCCTTATTTCTCAAGCATCCTTACAAGGAACCTCCTGAGAAGGAATGAGCATCCTTACAAGGAACCTCTCACCCTAGTTCCTCCAAACAATCAAACATGACATACGATATCCACAATTTCCTCAATTAACAATTAACTCCACAAATCCCCAATTTCACATGTAACATTCCAATAAAACAATTTAAGCAAAAGTACATGAGATCATCAAAAATATCATTTTATTGTTCGACACAAACCACTAAAGTTTTGAAATCAAAACATATGAGTAATCAACCTTTGGAATCATTACCAATGAGTATTAAGCTTGGAGTATAAAGAATAAAGGCGCACCAAGCTTGAAAATCATGGACAAAGGAGGAATTAAGATTTAACGGAACAATCATGTATGGCAATAAATAACAAAGGACTATCAAGGTGTGAAATCAAGAACAAATGATTATGAAGCTTAGAAATCAAGACCAAAAGAACACCCAAGTCTTGGAACCAAGGATAAAGGATATCAAGTATTGAATATCAAGCTTAGAAGTCAAAATAAAGGAACAATCATGTATTGAAATCAATAACAAAGGAGAAGTCAAGAGAGAAACACATCTCCCTTGAAAACTAGGGTTTGTAAGAATCAAGGAGATTCAAGGGTTACCCAACAATCACATTATTTTCCACATGGCATAAATTGCAAGAAGGGCAAGAATTAAGGATTTGATAACATACATATAACATTTAGAGTTAAGAGATATATATAAATAAACCTAGCCTCAATGTAAAAGAATGGAAGAAAACCCCTACCTCAATGCTCAAGAGTTTTAGCCAAATACCCAAGCTTCAAGACCTTCTTGCTTTCATTTCTTTTCCTTTTAATCTCCTCTCCCTAGGATTTTCAAAAGATTTGGGTGAGAGTGGGTGAAGAATGGAAGAAAAGAGAATGAGTAGAGAAGTGGAATCTTAGAAATCTAGGGTTTTAATCTTCTAAAATGGTGTATCTCTCCTTATCTTTGATGTTCTTCTCTCCCTCTCTTTCTCTCTAAAGGTGCCTAGGGTTTAGAAGGCTGAAATGGGGCTCAAATAGTCGGCCTTAAGTATTTAAAGGGAGAGAGAGAGAGGCCGAAATTCGCGACTTTAAAATAAACAGTCTGGTTTCGGTAGTACCGATACTCAGTACCGGTACCATTCAGTACCGGTACCCAGTACTGGTACCAGAAACCTTCTGGAATCGGGGTACCGGTACACAGTACCGGTACGGTACAGTACCGGTACCATTTACCCAGTTTTGCCTATTTCTTTTGTTTTCCATTTCCAATCCATTCCAAAACTAACCAAATCCATCACAAACCTTTCCAACACATATTTATACACCAAACCTATCTAATACAAGTTATAGGACCTAACATTTTATATTTTCACTCACTAAAACTAAATTTCAACTATGATTTTCATTAACATTTTAAATCTTTACTTTTCAAATTTACAAAGTTCAAACACACTTCAATACCCCTATCCACATCTTTACAACCATTATTTGCTATATCTATATATCTATATGCATATATAAAAGAAAATACGGGGTGTTACAGCTGCTCTCTCTCTTCCTACATTTCTTTCTCCTCCTCTGCATCGAGCTTATCTTGCACCTCGTCAACTCCATGGGTAGGGGGCACCTCTTGTCTGGCCGCCGGGCCGTCACTATGACCTTGGCTCCTCCTGAAGGAAGCCTTATTCAGTGGGTCCATTGGCCTCTGTATGGTCATCTTCGGTCTCACCCTGATCCCATGATCCTTGCATATCTCAGTTACTAGGGTGCCAAACGGGAGTGAGTTCCGCTTCACATCGCATCCCTTCTTCATTTCTATCAAAACCAGGGAGGGGAGGTCGATGCTGTGGCCCTTCCCAAGTGCGTAAAGCAACCGGGCCATGTCAGGGAGGATTTCATTTTTTCTTCCGATCGGGGCGAAGTTGGCAACCGCAATCAGGTTCAACATTTTATATTTATCGGTTAGCTCCCCTTGTCGGAAAAAATTTTGCCCAGTCCAAGAAAAGTTAGACACCCCCGTCAGCTCTTTTCCCACCACATTCATCGCCACATTCTTTCTCGGGGGATAGGCGGGACTTGGTACTCGAGGCACCTCTTGCCTTATCTCCTGAATATAGTCGTCATCCACATCGATGTGGATTCCCCTTACATAACTCTTCAGCGCCCCATTGACTATTTTGGTGTTGGAGTAAAACTCCCGCACCAAGTTAATTTCGGCCTCTCCGCCATTTCACAAATAAAATACCCAACCTCTCCTCTCCATCTCCAAAAATATTCCCAACTCAGCAAAATAATTCAAAATTACATCTCGCTCACAAACAACGGCGTGATTTTGGTAATAGTTTTCATAAGTGTCTGCCTTGAGAGCCGTGGGCAAGCGGGTTCGATCATATCTCCTCACACTGGGTCTTCCTTCTCTCTCTTCTATGACTTCGTCCACCATATTGGGCTCCTGAGTTGGTGGATTGCGCCTGGCAGGTAGTGATTAACCCTAATTAGTGTATAAATTAAAATGATAAAGTAATCAATTTTGTAAGATAAGACAATTAAATATTATGAATTATAGTTTGTGCTTAATTTACAGTTTTAAATATTTTATGTTTAAGTTACAGGGTCAAATGCAGAAATACTGAAGAATACAGGACAAATGTGCAAACCTTGAAGTCACGAAGGACCAAGGTGCAATAAAAAAACATGGACCAATAAGAAGTTGACAAGTGGTAGCCCAAGAAGCCAACACCTAGCACCACTGCAAGGCACCAATCTTTCGGAAGGTTGGGCTAGGGGTTCGGACCCCCCCTTGGCCGAAAGTTTCCCCCCTCTATAAATAGGGGTGCCTTGTTCATTCTTCAATCCATCCTTTTCCAAGCCTTTCAAGACTTCCTCAAGAGCAATTCTCCCTTCATTTGGTCGGCCCTACTTGAGCCAAGAAAGCTTTCCAAAGCTAGAAAGAAAGAAAGAAAGAGAGAAAGAAAAAGAAAGAGAAAGTTCAATACATAGCCGGTCCGTTATACACTTTTACTGTTACTCTGTATTTCTACATTTCTATTGTATCTTTCTATTCGGATAGTTGAACTACCGCCACTTTTGTGTCTTAAATGATAATAAAGGTGGTTGTGTTTCAATTGTTCCTTGTGAAAGAAGTTGTACAGTTTACCGTTTAATTTCAGTTGTAATGACGAATAGTCACACTCCTTGTTTGTCTGTAGCAATGGAGCGTGAGTAGTCGTTTATACCCTTCAAAATAGGGTAAACATATGTATAGTATTGGTTAGATTATGGAAATGCTTATGTTTTATTTATATGTTTATTTATATATGTAGTATATGCTTAATGCATGATATAGTGATGTACATAATTCTGGTGCTGTGCCTGGAATTATGTCATCAGTGTATCATAAGACCAGCTAGTTAAAGATCCACGGTGTTCCTACCGGTATGGCTTGTCCTCCATTGGAACGCTGAGGATTTTCTACTGATGTGTGGTACAAAACCTAAATGATCCTCATGAATGGCTTGTCCTTCTGGGTTATTAGGGTTTCTTTACTTACTATATATCTAACTATATTGACAGTCTAACAACCACGGTGTTCCTACTGGTATGGCTTGTCCTCCGATGGAATACTGAGGATGTTTAACTAACACACACACACACACACATATATATATATATATATATATATATATATATATATCACAGATGACCTATTGGGTAATTCAAGTATTCCTCATGAATGGCTTGTCCTTCTGGTTCACTTGAATTAGTTAATTGGTACATCTATAACCAGCTTTCCTAAGAAGTTGTTGTGTTATGCTTTATTACCACCAGTTAACCTAAGAAGTGGTTGTGTTATGGTTTAAATATGTATGTACTTGCTATCAAGAGATCAATTGAATAACTCAAGTGTTCCTCATGAATGGCTTGTCCTTCTGATTTGCTTGGGTTAATCAATTGACGTGGATATAACCAGCTTTCCTAAGAAGTTGTTGCGTTATGATTTATTACTACTAGTTAGCCTAAGAAGCGGCTGTGTTATAGTTTATATACATCAGACCTACCGATTGACTCTCCAGTAGAATGGAAGTTAATTGTTGTGAGGTAGCATTTCCAGTAATAAACCAATATAAAGCATATGGATCCCTAAACTGAAGGGTATCTTTTATATTGTTACCACTTATACGCTTTACTTACGCATTTTATTATCTCCGCACTTTATTTCCGCAGTGTATTTAAATTAAACTAGTTATTAATCTAAGCTCACATCACAAGCTATCAAACATCATACTACTCCAAACAACAAATTTTACTGTTTTTCTTTATTTTAAAATCTAAATTACTAAAACTCTTCGTGGGATCGATACTTGGACTTAAACCGAGAAAAATACAATTTGACCACTTATACTTGGGTGTATAATAATATAATTCAAATCAAAAAAAGTGGCGAATCAGGTAGCTTGACCCTTGGAGGCATGATGTTTCGGTTTTGAGGTTTTTAGGTCTTGGAAATCTTGATTTTTTTTTTTGAAAAGAGAGTTTTTGATGTTGGAATGGCTTTGGTGTGGTTGATTTTAGGTAAAAATGGAGAATGACAGGTGTTTTGGGGCTTGGGTAATGAAGGGTCACCGAGGGTTTGGGGGTTTTTGGGGTTTTTTGGGTGGTTTTGAAATGAAAAAGATGAACTAGGCTTTTATAGTTTGAGTCGTGACGTTCGAATGTCAATGGCGTTCGAACATCTGTAGAAGGATTTTAAAAGATCGTTCTAATGTGAGTGACGTTCGAACGTGGTGAGCTCCCAGTACTTTTGAGTTCTGTTAGAGACCAAAGTACTGCAAGGTCATGACGTTCGAACGATCTATTGGCGTTCGAACGGGCTGAGCTCCCAGTACTTTTTGTTTCCATCAGTGACTTCATCAGAAGCTGAGTACTGCAAGCAGGCGACGTTCAAATGTCAATTGGCGTTCAAACGTCAGATCAACCATTCAAAATTTCTATGTTCATTACTATTTACAATCAAAGAGGTGTATACACAAAAGATTGGATAAAAAATTCATGGCGTCTCAAGATAAGTCCCTACCCACGCTTTAGGTTGGTATTCCAGGACATTCCTTACTCGGCCCATAATTTCATTTCAGTCAAAAGAGTTTGTAAAAGAAGATTTTTACACTTTTTACAAAAATTCGGGCCTTTGGCTTTCATCCCCAAAAACACTTTTTCCACATTTTTGTTAAAAAAAATAGTCTAATCCGAGTCGTCCTCTGTCTGTGTGTCATTCGAACAACCAGTGACTCTCCCAATTTTATGTCTCACAAACCGGTTAAGCAAAGTACCGACATAGCATGGCGTCTCAGGGTAATCCTTACTCAACCCATTCACTATCCAGTCTAATCGATCGAGTGCACGACCGGAAATTGGTTCAAAACACTGATTATATCTTTTCTCGTGAAAGACTCTGCCACACTGTTTACAGGCACCAAGCCTTTTGGCACGACGACGTTTAGCAAAAGTGCTTCTGCCACAGAGGGGTTTCGCTTGTTCTTCTCGGATTTCGATTTTCCTTACCAGTCTTGCTTTTCTCATGATCACAGTATGCACATCAGATGGAAAAGTGCGTAGAACTCCCAGACTAAACCAAAAAAGTTTAACATCCATACTTTCTAAGCTTTAAGACTCATTATCTGGTTCTTTAACGTCTTCCAGTCACAAAAACGATTGAAACTGACTCACAGACGTGATCATTAATTTATACAAAACACGAGGCATGATACACAATATGATCAAAAACAGCAACAACAACATCAAAAACAAAAAATTTTACGGGCACAAAATAAAAATATGAACTACAGTTCTCACCCCCCAACCTAAACTGAACATTGTCCCTAATGTTTCGAATTTACCTGTGTATGGAACTTGGAGATGAGGTTGAATGGTAGAGATCTATTCATCTGCCAAAACCTACAAATAAAAATACACAAATTACTCATCTTTACGCAGATCTGGGTTTCGGGTAGGCTGAAAATCTTTGTGTGTGAGTGCGAACAAGAGAAGAACACCCATGAGCAAATATAAGATTAAAATGCAAAGTATGAAGCAAAAGATTGTGTTTGTAGAGTGTGTAGTCATTGGTTTGCAGGGGATGGGTCGTTTATCAGATATCAGAGAAAAAAGAAGAAGAAAAGGGAGAAAAAGAAGAAGAAGAAGAAGAAAAGAAGAAAAAAAAGGAAAAAGATTGGGGGCCTTATAAAGGCGCCCCAGCGGGTTGGGTAGGGTTGGATTTTTCCTGACCTGATCCAATTGAGTGTCGGCAGGCATGAATCTCGGAGGAATATTCTGGTTCCATTAAAAGAATGGTTTCCACATTTTTAACAAAGTCCTCCAAAAATTGTTTCAACCGCTGACCATTAACAATAAAGATATTACCGTTCGATGGGTTTTTCACTTCAACTGCTCCATGTCCAAACACCTTTTTGACAATGTAAGGCCCAGTCCATCTTGAATTCAACTTACTAGGAAAGAGGCGGAGTCTTGAATTAAATAACAGGACTTTTTGAAAGGGCTCAAAAGATTTCCGCACAATGTTCTTGTCATGAAAAATTTTCATCCTGGTTTTAGCAATCTTAGCATTCTCATATGCTTCATTTCTCAATTCCTCCAATTCATTTATTTGAAGTTTCCTTGCTAGTCCGGTCTTATCCAGGTCAAAGTTCATTGCTTTAATGGCCCAGTATGCCCTATGTTCCAATTACACAGGTAGGTGACATGGTTTTTCATAGACTAATCGATAAGGAGACATGCCCAAAATTGTTTTAAAAGCAGTGCGGTATGCCCAGAGTGCATCAGTGAGTCTTGATGACCAATCTTTACGGTCTGGATTTACCATTTTTTCTAAAATTGATTTGATCTCCCGATTAGCTAGTTCAGCCTGTCCACAGGTCTGTGGGTGATAAGGGGTTGCAATTTTGTGAAAGATCAAGTATTTTTTCATCAAATTCCAGAAGGGATGATTGCAAAAATGAGTACTGTTGAGTGAGTTTTATACCTACGAATTGTGTACTTTCAGTTTGATGAAATTGCAAGTTTTCAATTATTTTATGTTCCTTTTTATTTTTTTTTGTGTGTTTTGATGTTATTTTGTAGGAATCATCATTTGGAAGGAAACAAGATGATTTGGAAGGAAACAAGGTCAATTTGGAGCCTATGTGTTGGATTTTTGAAGGCTAAGCAACAAGGGAAGATGCTAGGCTTAAAAGGGATCAGCGCCCCTGCGCCAAAACCAGCGCCCCTGCGCCACAAGGGCAGTAACTCAGCGCCCCTGTGCTGATTTATGGCGCAGTTGCGCTTGTGTTGGCTCTGGACGCGAATTCCGACTTGTTTTTGACCCGAAATTGGACTCTAATGCCTTATATATGCTAGGGTTTGAGTGGGGTTATAAAAATATTGATTTTGGGGGTTGAAAACATAAGAAAAAGACCAAGGATTGATAGAAAATTGAAGGCAAGAATCAAAGGAGGCGACGCGAAGAAAATCGGGATTGAAGGCTAGAGAGAGATTGAAGATTGCAACTAAGTTTTCATTCATTTTCTCTTACTTTTACTTCTTGATTTTCTGAGATGTTGTTTAATTTGAGAAGGATGTTTTTCAATTACATTATCAACTAAATTTTTATTAAGATTGCAACGGAACCTAATGTCTAGTTAAATTGATCTACTCTCGATTCTAGTTCTATTGATCATACATGAGTTGTTTGTCATATTTTGTGCTTAATATATGATTGTGTGGCAAACAATTAATTTGATAACTTAGATGAAATTGGAAGATGAATTCTAGGTTTAGATCTGAATATGATGACATGCGTCTGGTTAATTCTTCTTAGGATTGAATTGCTGGGTTTATGTTTATGATAGGAATATACCTATATGCCGTGTGTAACTTGTATGAGAGTTTAAACTTAATGAATCTATCCCAACTTATTTTGCATAGGAATATAGCAATTTAATTGGGAGAGATATGTTTATCTTACTATCGGAAGAGGTTTGATAAATAATTTTGAAGTCTCAGTTAACAACTTAATTTGATCAATTAACTGGAAAGAGAGTGGAAAGATTTATACGAAGCATTAGGGGAAGTTGTAATCTTAAATTCTTTAATCCGTTAAATTCAACCCTTGATTATTAAGTTTAGATTTAGTTTTAAATTAGTAATTCCATATTTCAATTCCAATTGTTTAAATAAAATTGAATTGATATAAAGTTAGTACTTGGAAGTTATTACCAATAATTCTCCGTGGGAACGATACTCTACTTATCACTTTATTACTTGTTGATCGTGTATACTTGCACGTTAAATTGTCAATATCAAATTCGGACAACAAGTTTTGGCGCCGTTGCCGGGGAATTATTCTAGTAATTATTTCAATATTAATTTCAATCAATTTGATCTTAGTTTAAATTTATTTAATTTTCTGTTTTAATTGTTTTCGCAAGCACTCTTGAATTTTGTATGCAAACACGATCTACAGGTCAGGAGCTACTGCCGTACGAAGATGACTTTCTCACTTCGTGATAAGGCGAAGAGTTGGTTGCATTTATTGCCTCCGGATGCTATTTCTACGTGGTTAGATTTAGCTCAAAAATTTTTAGCTAAATTCTTTACACCAGCTAAAACTACAAGGATGAGGAACGACATCACTTCATTCGCACAGAATGATTCTGAGACTCTCTATGAAGCTTGGGAACGATTCAAAGACTTACTCCGAAAGTGCCCTCACCATGGTATTCCTAATTGGTTGCAAGTTCAAACGTTCTATAATGGGTTGTTTAGTGCTACCCGAACTAGTATCGATGCAGCTGCAGGAGGGGTATTACTGGGGAAGAATTTCGATGAAGCTTACGAGTTATTGGAGACGATAGCTACCAACAATTATCAGTGGCCCTCTACAAGGATAAATCAACCAAAGGTAGCCGGTATTTATGAAGTTGATCCAGTTACTGCATTGGCTGTACAGGTTGCTACGTTGTCAAAGAAGATTGATGCTCTAGGGGTGCAGCCTATTCAGAGTGTGGCAGTTGTCTGTGAATTGTGTACAGGAAACCATTCGAGTGATCAATGTGCAATTAATCCAGAGTCGGTATAATACATTGGTAACCACAACAGACAGCAATATAACAATAATTTCAACAATTATAACCCGGGTTGGAGGAATCATCCGGGCTCTTCATGGAATAATAATCAAGCCCAAGCCTCTGCTCCAAGACAATCATACCCACCAGGTTTTCAGAATCAAGCTCCACCACAGCAGGAAAAAAAGTCAAATTTGGAGGAGTTGCTTTCCAGGTATATAGCACAGAATGAGACCAGGATGAACAATTAGGAAGTATCAATTCGAAACCTAGAGAATCAAATGGGTCAACTTGCTAATGCCATTAACAACCGACCTCAAGGCACTTTACCTAGTGATACGGAGATCAATCCTAAGAGAGAAGGAAAGGAGCACTGCAAGGCTATTACCTTACGAAGCGGAAAAGAGCTATCTGAAGTTGTTGGTGGAACTCCAAAACAATCACTTGGAGATGATAGTAAGGATGAAGATAGAGATAGCAAGAATGTGCAACATGAAAAGAAGGAAGAAGATCCAGTGGTAGATTCTGATGAAGGCAAGCAGAGTCCTATTGTGCCTCCCGTGCCGTTTCCACAACGTTTGCAGAAAAAGAAGTTGGATAAGCAGTTCTCAAAATTTTTGGAAGTATTCAAGAAGCTCCAAATTAATATCCCTTTCGCAGATGCATTGGAGCAGATGCCCAGCTATGTGAAATTTATGAAGAAAATTTTGTCAAGGAAGAGAAAACTAGGTGATTTTGAGACAGTGGCACTTACAGAGGAGTGCAGTGCTATACTTCAAAAGAAGCTACCCCCAAAGCTCAAAGATCCGGGTAGTTTTACAATTCCATGAACGATAGGCAGCCAATTTTTTGGGAAAGCATTGTGTGACTTGGGAACTAGTATTAACTTAATGCCGCTCTCAATTTATCAGCAATTGGGTTTGAATGAAGCAAAACCTACTAATGTTACATTGCAGCTAGCGGATAGATCACTCACTTATCCAAGGGGCATAGTTGAGGATGTTCTAGTTAAAGTGGATAAGTTCATTTTTCCAGCTGATTTCATAGTCTTAGATTGTGAGGAGGATAGGGAAATACCTATTATTCTTGGGCGACCATTTTTAGCAACGGGAAAAACACTTATCGATGTACAGAAAGGTGAGCTAACTATGCGAGTCCAAGATCAAGAGGTGACATTTAATATATTTTCAGCTATGAAATTTCCTAAAGAAGCGGAAGAATATTTTCGGGTTGATTTGGTGGAAGATGCAATAAATGAGATATTCGTAGGAAGCTGTATTTCAGATCCCCTTGAGACATCACTGGTTAGTCCCACTACTTCGGACTACTCGGCTCCTCTAGAGTATGTACAGTGGTTGAATGCTTCTCCATGGGTTGTCAAGTTTAAGCAATAGTTTGAGACTTTGGATCACTCAAGAAGCTCTACTCGTGCAAAGTCATCTTTGGAAGAACCACCTATATTGAAGCTTAAACCTCTTCCAAATCATCTATGGTATGCGTATTTGGGTGACTCTTTTACTTTACCTGTTATTGTTTCTGCTTCACTTGATGAATTTCAGGAAAGTAAACTGCTGCGAGTCCTTCGTGAGTACAAAACGGCTTTAGGATGGTCTATTGCAGATATTAAGGGCATTAGTCCCTCAATTTGTATGCACAAAATTCTGCTTGAAGATGATGCTAAGCCTGTAATTGAGCAACAATGCCGATTAAATCCTATCATGAAGGAGGTAGTCAAGAAAGAAATCATCAAATGGTTGGATGCCAGAATCGTATATCCTATCTCAGACAGTTCATGGGTTAGTCCAGTTCAATGTGTTCCGAAGAAAGGAGGCATGACGGTAGTGTCCAATGAGAACAACGAGTTAATCCCAACACGAACAGTGACTGGGTGGAGAGTATGTATGGATTATCGCAAACTCAATAAGGCAACTCGAAAAGATCACTTCCCTCTACCATTCATTGATCAAATGCTTGATAGATTGGCTGAGCATGTATTCTATTGTCTATTGGATGGTTATTCTGACTATAATAAGATAGCAATAGCACCTGAGGATCAGGAGAAGACTACGTTTACCTGCCCCTATGGAACCTTTGCATTCCGGAGGATGCCTTTTAGATTATGCAACGCACCTGTAACGTTTCAACGATGCATGATGGCAATATTCTCCGACATGGTCGAGCAAAATCTTGAGGTATTTATGGATGATTTTTTGGTATTTGGAGATAGCTTTGACCTATGTTTAGAGAACCTAACTCTTGTGCTGAAAAGATGTGTGGAAACAAACTTGGTGTTAAACTAGGAAAAGTGTCACTTCATGGTTCAAGAAGGTATTATTTTGGGGCACTAAGTTTCTGCTAATGGAATAGAGGTGGATAGGGCAAAAATAGAGACTATTGGGAAACTACCACCCTAACATCAGTAAAGGGAATTCGGAGTTTTTTGGGCCATGTAGGATTTTATAGGCGATTCATAAAGGACTTTTCCAAGATCACAAAGCCTCTGTGTAACCTTTTAGAGAAAGATATGCCCTTTAAGTTTGATAAGGCTTGCCTAGATGCCTTCGAGGTGTTGAAAAATAAGCTCATAACTGCCCCCGTGATAGTTGCACCAAATTGGGATTTGCCGTTTGAGCTGATGTGTGATGCTAGCGACTTTGTAGTTGGCGCAGTTTTAGGTCAACGGAAAGAAAAGATGTTTCATGCTATCTATTATGCTAGCAAGACATTATCGGACGCACAACTCAACTACACAACCACTGAGAAAGAATTATTAGTAGTTGTTTTTGCTTTCGAAAAATTTCGATCTTATCTCATTGGTACAAAGGTGATAGTGTTCACAGATCATTCTGCCATTAAGTATTTAATTTCGAAAAAGGACGCCAAGCCACGCTTGATTCGATGGGTCCTTTTGCTTCAAGAGTTTGATCTAGAGATTCGGGACAGAAAAGGGACAGAGAACCAAGTGGCGGATCATCTCTCCAGACTTGAGAATACCGTACAACAAAAGGGTGGGGGAGTATATATCAATGAATCCTTTCCGGATGAGCAACTCTTTTGTGTTGCAGGGGAAGCACCATAGTATGCAGATTATGTGAACTATATAGTGAGTCATGTGTTTCCTCCTGACTTGAGCAACCAACAAAGGAAAAATTCTTGCACGAGGTGAAGCATTACATCTGGGATGAGCCCTTCCTATTCAAACAATGTGCGGATCAAATGTTAAGAAGATGTGTACCCAGGGAAGAGATCGAAGGAATCTTGCAGCGTTGTCACTCATCAGATTATGGAGGCCATTATGGGGGAGAGAGAACAGCGGCAAAAGTGCTTCAATCAGGTTTCTATTGGCCAGCTCTCTTTAAGGATGCCCATTTTTTCGCATTAAAGTGCGACAGATGTCAACGGACTGGAAATATTTCAAAGCGACATGAAATGCCCTTAAACAGTATTTTGGAGGTTGAGATTTTTGATATTTGGGGTATAGACTTCATGGGCCCGTTTCCATCATCTTACAATAACCTTTACATATTAGTTGCGGTGGATTACGTCTCGAAGTGGGTTGAAGCAGCTGCTTTGCCTACCAATGATGCAAAGGTAGTGTTAAATTTCCTTCAGAAAAACATCTTCACGAGGTTTGGTACACCGAGAGCAATAATTAGTGATGAAGGTATGCATTTTTGTAATAAATATTTTGCAGCCCTTCTCGCTAAATATGGAGTCACCCATAAGATTGCCACAGCTTATCACCCCCAGACCAGTGGCCAAGCTGAAGTTTCGAATAGAGAAGTGAAGCAGATTCTAGAGAAAATTATTAATCCAAAGCGAAAGGACTGGTCGAAAAAGCTAGATGATGCCTTGTGGGCCTATCGAACAGCGTACAAAATGCCAATTGGAATGTCTCCATATCGGCTTGTGTATGGAAAAACTTGTCATCTACCGGTAGAATTGGAGCATAGTGCATATTGGGCTATTCGGAAACTTAACTTTGACTTGCATGTAGCGGGTGAGAAGCGTCTCTTGTAGTTGAATGAGATGGATGAGTTCTGTCTCCAAGCATACGAAAATGCCAAGCTGTATAAAGAGAAGATAAAAAGGTGGCATGATAAAAAGATCATTGAGCGAAAGTTTGAGCGGGGACAAGCTGTACTCCTCTTCAATTCGCGGTTAAAACTCTTCCCGGGTAAACTCAAATCAAGGTGGTCAGGGCCATTTATGGTTACTAAAGTGTTCCCGCCTGGAGCAGTTGAAGTCGAAGAACCCAACTCGAAGAGAACGTTTAAGGTGAACGGGCAAAGATTGAAGCACTATTGGGGTGGCGATGCTGATCTTCAAAAGACCTCAATAACCCTCACCGATCCGGAATGACAACAGGATGTAGTCAGGCTGATGACTTTAAACCAAGCGCTATTTGGGAGGCAACCCACAGTCTAGCTTTTAATTTTTATTTTATTTTATTTTTATGTCAATTTAGTCATTTATTATTAGTACAAGTTAATTAGTGTGTTAATTTCTTGTAGGTAGCGAGGATCGAAAAGAAACATAAAAAAAAAATTAAATAAAAGAGTGAAAGAAAGTTGAACAAGAAAAAGGAGGATGCTGTCCAGAATCCAGAGAGGCAGCGCCTAGGCGCCAGAACCAGCGCCCCAGCGCGCCCAGCCAGTCTAGAATCTAGAGAGGCAGCGCCTAGGCGCCAGAACCAGCGCCCAGGTAGCCTTCCTGCTGACCCAAAACCGATCCCAGCTCAGATTTTCAGCATTCTCCACATAAAAAACCAGCTCCCAACTCAGATTTTCAGTATTCTAAACATCCAAACTAGCACCCAACTCGGGTTTTAAGCAATATCAAATACCCATCAGCTCTACATACATCAACCCAAATCAACTCCTACCACTACCACAAAATTTCAAACCTCTAAAAATTCATACACACCAACTTTTATTCATCCAAAATTTCACTCCATCATCTTGAATATCTCAAACTCCTTTCCACAACATTCTCACCTCTCAAGTGGCATCAATGAGCATCAACTAGCAACAAGGGTTATTCCATTCTCCATGGGTAAAGAACAAACTTTGCAATTTAAGGTACCATTCTCGTTCATTCTCCATGGGTAATGTTTAAGTCTATTTAAATGCTTGCGAGATATTGTTGGGTGTCGTCTTTGGTGGTGCTCATAATATTTGGGATGGCTTATCATTGACGAATTGAGCATTGCACACAAGGTATTTGTTAAATTACCCAAGAGGGAACAAAGATTAGTTAGCTACTTTGTGACCTAATTTTAGTTGTTGTGAGGGTTTATCATTGCATATTCAACATGTCTTCAAAACGCCAAAGAGGAGAAAGCTCTAAATCTTCCAAGTCATACGACAAAAAGAGATTTGTTAGCGAAGCGGCATCGGAGAGATTTCATACGTGGTTGGTGAAAAAGGTATTGATTCCCGAACGCTGTCTTCACCCATATGAGACGTATGATGGGTGTGTACATGACATGATCATGGAGTGTGGTTGGTTCAATTTCACAGAACAGCCGGAGGCCACCGTAATCCCCATTGTAAAAGAATTTTATGCCAATGCCAAGGAGGCCAACAACCATGTGGTTCAAGTCCGGAGTAAAGCAGTGTCATTTGACAAGGAACACATCAATGCTTATTACAACATAGAAAATATATCAGATGATGATGAGTATATAAAATATAGAACTGAAGAACTTGACTTGGATGAGGTGATCAAGTGTCTATGTAAGCCGGGTGCTAAGTGGATATTAAAGGGGTCAGAGAAGGTTCACTTTTCACACAGCGAGCTGAGCCGGTTTGGGAAGGCATGGTACTACTTTCTATGTGCTAAGTTGATGCCTACCACACACTTTACTGAATTACTCCGTGACAGGGCGGTATTGCTCTATTGCATAGTTACAAGAAAAACCATTAATGTGGGACAAGTTATTGCAGATTCAATCACAAAGGCTATTAAGAGCGGTTCAAATAGCGGGTTACCTCACCCATCATTAATTTGCAGACTATGTAAGAAAGAAAAAGTCACATGGAGTGCTGATGAAGTAGTTCAACAACCGCAAGTGCCAATTGATCATCAAATCATTAGCCGCTTTAAAGTATAGAAGGGTGGTTTCTCTGATCATAGGGGTGCCAGGTATGTTATGGTGGATAAGCCTCAAAATTATGGCGAACCATCGGAGCCTCCTCAGCCTGTTGCTGCTTCATCCCAGTCACCTATGGAGAGTCTAATTGATGAGATACGTGGATTGCGTCGAGAAACAAAGGAGTTACATAGAGAGACACAAGAGTTACATAGGGAAGCTTGACTCAAGTCTAGCCGCAATGATCAACATGCACAGCGTTTGGACTCATTTATGGAGTACTCCACATACTTCAATTCCGCACTCGTCCAGATGTTTACCGACTGTGGTTTCAACTCGGGCACATCTCTAGTACAGTTCCCTTGTCCACCTATGTTTCCCACATACACTCCCGACTCAGCGGATGATGAGGACACTGACGATGATGCCCACTAGCGAAGTCTCAGGGAAGTCCTCTATCTTAATTTTTCTACTTTTTACATTGAGGTCAATGTTTAGTTTAAAAGTTTGGGGGTGTTTTCTTATTTGCATTTGCATTATTAGGTATGCATTTAGATAGCATATTTTGCACTTTAGATTGCATGTTCTAGTACAACTTGAGCAATGGGTTGATTGAATTTGATTATGACCAATGATGAATGGGATTAATTGTCAAATTAAGGGAAATTGATGAACATGTGGAGTCTATAGTTTGACATACTAGTTGGTTTTACACTGGTTATGATCTTTTCATTCATAAGCACATATCAATCTGTTTGGTTAGTTATCATTTAGAGAATTTATTTGGTTAAGTGCTTGTGGGAGATATCAGTGAAACTCTAGCAAATTTATTTAAGCATTATTCAAAGCGAATTGAGGTATTCATCTAAGTTTGGGGGAAATATTGGTTATGATGGGTTAGTGTATAAAGAAAAAAAAAATGAAAAGGTAGATGAAAAAAAAAATTAGGAAAACAAGAAAAAAGGGCATGTGGTGAGTAAAGATGGAGCGTAAAACGCACTCACTCATAAACACATGTTGAGAACGAGATGGAGCGTAAAACGCACTCGTTCAAGAGAAGGCGAGATGAAGCGTAAAACACACTCGCTCAATAGGTGAGATGGAGCATAAAATGTACTCACCAAATGAATGAAAAAGAGAGAGAGAGAGAGATGAAAAAAAAATAATATTTTTGTACCTTCTAGTTATATGTTTTGCTTTATTAGCAGAGGTTGATGTGAAACGTAAGTTCATAGAGTTGATATTGAGTATCACTTATGGAGCGCTTGACTATGTAAATTTATTTTGGTGATGGCTAGTTTAAACAGTTCGAATTTGCACATGTATTTAAAGGGTGATGAGCGGAGGTAAAATTAAGGAGTATGTTGAATTGTTAGACTTTGCACCGTTTTGAAGTTTTCCGTGAATTATTATTTCTAGTAACTTTTTGAGGCCATTATTCAGATTCATATTGATCCATTGTTTGAGTAGTTGGTTGTTAGGATTAATTTTTAAAAGTTTTTTTTCGTAGTATTTTGCTTGAGGACAAGCAAAGATTTAAGTTTGGGGGTATTTGATGAGTGAGTTTTAAACCTACGAATTGAGTACTTTCGGTTTGATGAAATTACAAGTTTTCAATTATTTTATATTCCTTTTTATTTGTTTTGTGTGTTTTGATGTTATTTTGTAGGAATCATCATTTGGAAGGAAACAAGATGATTTGGAAAAAAACAAGGTCAATTTGGAGCCTAAGTGTTGGATTTTTGAAGGCTAAGAAACAAGGGAAGATGTTAGGCTTAAAAGGGATCAGCGCCCCTGCGCCAAAACCAGCGCCCCTGCGCCACAAGGGCAGTAACTCAGCACTCCTGCGCTGATTTATGGCGCAGTTGCGCTTGTGTTGGCTCTGGACGCGAATTCTGACTTGTTTTTGACCCGAAATTGGACTCTAGTGCCTCATCTATGCTAGGGTTTGAGTTGGGTTATAAAAATACTGATTTTGGTGGCTGAAAACATAAGAAAAAGACCAAGGATTGATAGAAAATTGAAGGCAAGAATCGAAGAAAATCGGGATTGAAGGCTAGAGAGAGATTGAAGATTGCAACTAAGTTTTCATTCATTTTCTCTTACTTTTACTTCTTGATTTTCTGAGATGTTGTTTAATTTGAGAAGGATTTTTTTCAATTACATTATGAACTAAATTTTTATTAAGATTGGAATGGAACCTAATGTCTAGTTAAATTGATCTAATCTCGAATCTAGTTCTATTGATCATACATGAGTTGTTTGTCATATTTTGTGCTTAATATATGATTGTGTGGCCAAAAATTAATTTGATAACTTAGATGAAATTGGAAGATGAATTCTAGATTTAGATCTGAATATTATGACATGCGTATGGTTAATTCTTCTTAGGATTGAATTGCTGGGTTTGTGTATAGGATAGGAATATACCTATATGCCGTGTGTAACTTGTATGAGAGTTTGAACTTAATGAATTTATCACAACTTATTTTGCATAGGAATATAACAATTTTATTGGGAGAGATATGTTTATCTTACTATCGGAAGAGGTTTGATAAATAATTTTGAAGTCTCAGTTAACAACTTAATTTGATTAATTAACTGGAAAGAGAGTGGAAAAATTTATACGAAGCATTAGGGGAAGTTGTAATCTTAAATTCTTTAATCTGTTAAATTCAACCATTGATTATTAAGTTTAGATTTAGTTTTAAATTAGTAATTCCATAGTTCAATTCCAATTGTTTAAATAAATTTAATTGATATAAAGTTAGTACTTGGAAGGTATTACCAATAATTCTCCGTGGTAACGATACTCTATTTATCACTTTATTACTTGTTGATCGTGTATACTTGCACGTTAAATTGTCAATATCAAATTCGGACAACAAGCACCCCCATCACTTATGATTGATTTCGGAATTCCAAACCGGGACAAAATATTTTCTTTTGAAAACTTGATCACTGTTTGGTGATCATTATTTCGGCATGATATTGCTTCAACCCATTTTGACACATAGTCTACGGCCACTAAAATGTATAGATAGCCAAAGAAAGGGGGAAACGGTCCCATAAAATCGATGCCCCAGTAGTCAAAAATTTCAATCACCAGAATGGGGTTTAAGGGCATCATATTTCTTTTAGAAATGCTTCCCAACCTTTGACATCTATCGCAAGTGAAACAAAAGGCATGGACATCTTTGAAAAGCGTGGGCCAGTAAAATCCACACTGCAATATTTTTGCAGCGGTTTTCCTTGATGAAATATGGCCACTGCATGCTTCAGAATGACAAAATGTTATTACCTGGCTGCTTTTATGAGCGGGGATGCAACGCCTTATGATTTGATCCTTATAGTACTTAAATACGTAGGGATCCTCCCAAAAGAAGTTACGAACCTCCCTCATAAATTTATTTTTGTCCATCATGGTAAAGGACGGAGAGAACGTACCAGTAGCAAGGAAGTTAGCAATATCAGCGTACCATGGTGTCTCATCAACCGTGAATAGTTGTTCATCGGGAAATTTCTCATTGATTGGTAATCCATCTTCATGAAATTCATACGTTAATCTGGACAGATGATCTAGCACCACATTCTCGACACCTTTCTTGTCTTTAATGACAATATCAAACTCTTAGAGCAAGAGTATCCATCTCAAGAGCCTTGGCTTGGCATCCTTCTTTGTGAGCAATAATTTTAGGGCTGCATGGTCAGTGAATACAGTAACAGACGAACCAATAAGATAAGAACGGAATTTTTCCAGACCAAAAACTACATCAAGCAATTCTTTTTCAGTCGTTGAATAATTCATTTGAGCATCATTCAAAGTTTTGCTTGCATAGTAAATCACATGTGGTTTCTTATCCTTTCTTTGTCCCAACACAGCACCTACAACGTAATCACTTGCATCACACATTAGTTTAAAGGGTAGAGTCCAGTCAGGGGGTTGCATTATTGGAGCAGAAATTAACATACCTTTAAGTTTTTCAAAAGCTTTCTGGCATGCTTCATTCCACACAAAAATTACGTCCTGACTTAGAAGATGACACATGGGTTTGGCTATGGTATTGAAATCTTTTATGAATCTTCTGTAAAAACCTGCATGCCCTTGGAATGATCGGACATCCTTTACAGTCTTAGGGGAGGGCAAATTTCCAACCAGGTCTATTTTTGCCTTGTCAACTTTCATGCCCCTTAGACGACACAATGTGACCAAGGACAATGCCTTGTGTCACCATGAAATGGCATTTTTCCCAATTGAGCACTAGGTTGGCTTCCTTACATCTTATTAGCACTTTCTCTAGATTGGTTAGACACAAATCAAAGGAATCACCATACACAGAGAAGTCATCCATGAATACTTCCAAATTTTTTTCAACCATGTCACTGAACAAGCTTAGCATGCATCTTTGGAATGTTGTAGGAGCATCACAAAGTCCAAATGGCATCTTTTTGAATGCAAAGGTGCCAAAGGGGCATGTGAATGTTGTTTTCTCCTGATCATCTAGTGCTATCTCAATTTGATTGTACCCAGAATACCCATCTAGGAAACAGTAGATGCATGGCTTGCAATTCTTTCTAGGACTTGGTCAAGAAATGGAAGAGGAAAATGATATTTTCTAGTGACCAAATTGAGTTTTCGATAGTCAATACACATTCGCCATCCTGTGACAACTCGAGTTGGTACTAGTTCATTTGCATCATTTTTTACCACTGTGACCCTAGACTTTTTGGGCACAACTTGGGTTGGACTAACCACTTGCTATCGGAGATGGGAAAGATTATCCCTGCATCTAAGAGCTTGAGTACCTCTGTTCTCACAAATTCCTTCATGTGAGGGTTTAGTCGTCGCTGCATTTGACGAGAGAGTTTTGAATCCTCTTCAAGGTATATAGCATGATTGCAGATTAACGGGCTTATACCTTTCAAGTCAGCGATGGTCCACCCAATGGTGCTTTTATGGCTTTGAAGAACTTCAATCAGTTTAGACTCTTGCAAGTCTGTGAGCTTAGATAAAATTACCACTGGGTATGACTCGTCCTCTCCTAAGAATGCATATTTGAGGTCAGATGGGAGAGGTTTCAATTCAGGCTTTGGTGGATTGATACTTGACGAGAGTGGCTTTGTGCCACTCGATGAAAGTTCCTCGAATTTGGATACCCATGTCTCAACAGCATGAGTAGGGCAACTCTGTGGATTTGGGCCATCATTTGTTGACTCAGATGTGCTAGGTTCCAACTGGTATGATTTCGCAAAAGGTTCACAAAAGGTATCATTCACATGTTTGTGAACCAACGAATCAATGGCATTTATTTTTCTCTCTTCTTTGTCTTCTCCTGGGTGTTTGGCAATATTAAAAATATTCAGCTCAAGGGTCATGTTCCCAAAGGTTAATTTCATAACCCCATTTCTGCAATTGATCAGAGCAATGGAGGTTGTTAGGAAGGTTCAACCAAGAATAATGGGAATTTGATTTTCTGAATGGATTGCTGGCTGAGTATCTAAAAAAATGAAGTCCACAGGGAAGACAAAGTTGTCTACTTGGACAAGTACATCTTCAACAATGCCCCTAGGGATTTTGACAGATCTGTCGGCCAACTGGAGTGTGACACAAGTGGGTTTGAGTTCACCCAGACCCAACTGCTGGTAGACATAGTAGGGTAGCAAATTAACACAGGTTCCAAGGTCTAACAGTGCTTGTTATATTATGAAGTTTCCAATGACACATGACACAGTTGGACACCCCGAATCCTTGTATTTTGGAGGGGTTTTGTGTTGAAGCAGGGCACTTGCTTGTTCTGTTAGGAAAGCTCTTTTTTGGACATTCTGGTTTCTCTTGACTGTGCACAAGTCTTTTACAAACTTGGCATAAGACGGAACTTGTTTGATTGCATCCAGAAGTGGGATGTTGATCTTTACTTGCTTAAAAAACTCGTAAAATTCAGGCTGATTTTTTAATTTCTATATGGTTTTGAGTCTATGAGGAAAAGGAGCAGGAATGGAACCCGAAGGCTCTCTTTCCTCAGAAGGTTCTGGCTCTTGTTCCATCATAGGCTCATGTTCTTCTTCAAGTTCAGTCTCAATTGGTTCAGATTCAAATGATGAGTTAACTGGGATTGACTCAGGTTTTGGCTTTGGAATGAGCATGTCTCTGATGGTCTGGTCAATCACCTTGCCACTTCTTAGTGTAGTGACAACTTGGGCTTGGTCTTGTTGTGTTTCCATGAGTGAAGGATTTCCTACGTGAAATTGGCCTTGTGGAGGTTTTGGTTGGGCAAGGAACTTGCCCTTCTCGTGTGTGGCTATGGATTGGGTTAGCTTTTGGATGTGGCTTTTAAGATCCTCGAAAGATTGAGTGGTCTGGGTTTTGAAATCAGTGAAAGCCTGTGTGGAATTATTGTTATAGTTCATTTGGCTTTGCATGAACTGATTCAGTGTGTCCTCAAGGCTCATCTTTTGTGGTGGTTGGTATGGTTGATATGCGGGAGGTCCCTGAGATGGTGGGTATGAACCTTGTTTTTGGTTCATGGGCGTCGGTTGTGTGTTCCTCCAATTGAAGTTCGGGTGGTTCCACCACCCTGGATTGTATGTTTCAGAGTATGGGTTGGAGTAAGGCTTGTTGAAGTTGGAAACTGCATTTGTTTGTTCCAACAAGACCTCCTTGAACGTTGGGATGGTAGGGCACTCCCCAGTAGGGTGTCCTGTTAGCGCACAGATTCCACACACTTGTTATGTGGAAGAGCTAACCTCAACTTGATGGACCTTCTTCATCTCTAAAGCTTCAAGCTTTCAAGACAAAGTAGACATCTTTGCTCTTAGGTCATCATCATCTCTCAAGACATACTTACCTCCTTGGGAAGTAGATGGTCTGGCTTCTACAGTGGTAGGAGAGGCTAAATCCCACATCTGAGAACTGTCAAATATGGTGTCAAAAAAAATGAATGCCTCCTCCAGACTTTTTCCCATAAATTCTCCTTGAGCCATCATTTCGACAAACTGACGTAGTCTAGAGGGTAAGGAGTCATAGAAAAATCCTACCAAAGTCCAATTCTCAAAAGCGTGATGTGGGTAGAATTGGAGCAGATCTTTGAATCTCTCCCAACTTTGGTAAAAAGTTTCTCCTTCTTTAACCGCAAAATTCATGATTTTCCTTTTAAGTGCATTAGTGCGGTGTAGAGGAAAAAACTTTCTGAAAAATTCATTTTGCAATGCCTGCCAGTTAGGTATTGAAAGAGCTTTTAAAGAATTTAGCCATTGTTTAGCTTTGTCCCTTAAAGAGAAAGGAAAAAGTTTCATCTTGGCTAGTTCAGAATTGTCTTGAAATGTTCCACACACTTCCTCAAAATCTTTTATATGCTGATATGGATTTTCTGCATCCAATCCATGAAAAACAGGTAATAACTGCACTGTCCCCAGTTTTACAGTAAAGAGGGGAGCATTTTCAGGGAATACAAAATAAGAGGGGACACTATTTCTTGTGGGATTTAAGTAATCCCGCAGAGTTCGAATGTTAGGCACTTCCCCTCTCTCATAGGGACTTCTCCGTTTCTCTCATTATTTGCCATATTACTCTCATAAGAGTCTGCTACTGATCTCGGTGAATTCGGTTTAGGCTGATTCACAGACTCACAAGATTTTGCCGGCAAATTTTGATAGTGAGGAGTGCCCTCAGACATAAAATTAAGGAAAATAACACAAAACAAAGTTATTCGCAGTAAACCAAAGAATATATACAAAAATAAAGGTCTTTTAACCTTTTACCTTAAAACACCTTTTATGGTTCCCCGGCAACGGTGTCAAAAACTTGACTTGATCCGAAATATGTACACCCAAGTGCAGGCGGTCAAGCTGTAGTAATAGTCCGGTTTGATTCCGGAGTCGAATCCACATGGAACTCTTGTTGGTGTTTTGAGATAAGCAGTGGTGGAGACCTAGTGATTGTAACCCTTGAGATTTGAAGTTGTTTATGAGATTTCCTAGACAGAATATAACATTCTTTTTTAACAGAATTTTCTAAACAAAATATGAGATAAGCTCTAATGTAAAAGAGTCACTCTTTAGTTCAAGGATCTGGATATGTAGTTAATTATCCAGTTTGTTATATTTGTGCTTGATAACTCAATTAACCCCCGTGTCAACAACAAGTTAATCGGAAGATAAAGGTGGATTATGAGAATTAAGAACATGATTCCGATATCTTTCTAGAAGTTTACAAGAATTGGCTGTGTCGAGACTTAACCCGTCTACAAACAAGCAAGTGTTTCTACAAGAAATCCAATCATGACATTAATGTTTCATTTCCATTCTTTAATTGAAGTACAATAATGGTGAAGATTGAAGGGTAGTTATGAAGATCTAGCCGGGGTACTTGCCTTGAATCAATAAGTCTTTCTATACAAGAGTTATCTATGTTATAGAAAGAACTCCTGGTTATACAAAGTACCTTAGCTTTGGTAGATGCAATCAATCATTCAATAAGCGTGGGGAATATAAAGCATTAAGCATAATCAAAATTGCACAAATATAACGTCCGGATAATTTATACATGTTCTTCTCCTCTTACTAAAGAGTGAATGAGAAACTACTTACTTTTCATGGCTTTGGTAAAGCTAAAAAAGTGAGTGATACTCATTCCTCCAAGTAGAGGGATCACAAAGCAAAACACACTACACAGGGAGCCGATCTTCGACAAAGAATGAGTGAATCACGTTCCACCCTTCACGGCTTTGGCAAAGCTCTAGAAAAGTGGAAGAGTTTCACTCCTCTAAGGGAAGAAAGAAGCTCAAGCAATGGAAGTGAATGAAACACAAATTAAAAGTAGAAGAAAGGTAGTCACTTTTGGAGGGTGATCCACAACCAAAGGTAATCTATCTCCCTCTATGCATGTAAATGAAAGCATAAGCTTAAGACTAATTCTACAAAAAGCTAAGAGATGTTGGATTAATGCCAAACCAATCTCTAGAACAACTACTTCTTCATACAAGGAAATATAAGATTACTCTACAATAATATGAGTGGGAGTCTAAGCCTCCATCAAGCTCTCTACCAAGTCTCTCCTCAAGCTCTCCAACAATGGGAGTATTTATAAACAAGGAGGAAGAGAAGATCAACCACTCTGCAACCTTCAAGTGAAAGTCCCAATGTCCGGAGAAAAGATCAACCACTCTGCAGCCTGTCTGTGGAGAACGTTTGAACGTTATATGGCGTTCGAACGTTGTATCTATTTTTGCTTTATGGGTGTTCGAACGTTTCCTAGCGTTCGAACGTTTCTTCTGTCTTTGCTTTATGGGCGTTCGAACGCTAGATGGGGTTTGAACGTCTCATTAAAGTGGCCTGTGGTCTTCTATGGAAACCTGTTTCCACACTCAATTCAGAACTTGGCGCTTTGCACTCATTATCCTGGTCCTCAAATAGTTCCAGTGGACGTTCGAATGTGAGTTTGCGTTTGAACATGGTACTCAAGTGCCTCAGGGTCTTCCTTCTTGGCTGCAACACGCCATGTCTCAGCAGTCAGGTCTGCTCATAGTTCAAGTGGACGTTCGAACGTGAGTTGGCGTTCGAACGTTCTTGCTTTGTTCCAAGCTTCTCCAATTTTGTTCCCTAATGTGTTGGTGTTACACTCAAGTGTGATATTTGTTGTTCTTGAGTCCTTGTTCACTTTAAGACCTGAAATGTCATCACTTAAACTCCATCAAAGTACAATTAGTCTAAAAAAGGCATAGTAAAATGCTAATTTTAAGTACTGAACTAATCAAGAATCTTCTAGAATGAGGTTGAAAAAACTAATTACAATGAATGATATTTGTTTGGTGTCATTACTGGAACCTAAGTTGAGTCCATCTAAAATGCAAGGTTTATGTGGTAGTTTAGGTTTCTCTTCCTTTTTTAGCCAATCATTTGGCAGAGAAACATATTTGGCTTACTTGGGATCACAAATTGAAAGTTACTATCCTTGTAGCATATGAACAGGCCTTAACAGTTGAGATTTCATCCTTGGATCATTGCCTTTTTTAGTTTCATTCATCTATGCTAAGTGTGACTATATCCTGAGGAGACCTTTATGGCCTCATTTATCTGTCTTGAACATAGCTAATGCTCCTTGGATGTTGGTGGGAGATTATCATACTATAGTTTCCTTTGTGGAAAGAAGGGGAGGTTTATCTCCTACTCTTGTTATTATGCATGATTTTGTAGCTTTTATTAACTCTACTGGTCTAAGGCATTGCGGATTTACTGGCACTGCATACACTTGGTTTAACAATCAACATGGCATGGCCAAAATGTGGCAAAGGATTGATAGGGCATTAATGAGTGTTAACTGGGATTCAATTGATATGTGGATTGGACATAATGGTTTTTTAAATTTTTTGGAGAGTAATTGGGATGCTCATTACTCATCCAACCCTACTGAAAATATGTTTTTGAAGCTTAAATACCTTAAGTTCAATATAAAGAAGTGGAATAAAGAGATATTTAGTAATGTATTTGACAATATCAGAATCAAAGAGCACCGATTGTTGCTAGCAGAGCTTGGGGTAGAAAGAGATTATTCTGAAGCTAGTTCTTGGGCATTGGATAAAGCAAAGAAAGAGTTAGATGATGTATTGAAGATAGAGGAAATTTATTGAAGACAAAAGGCCAATATCAAATGGTCTATGGAGGGTGAAAGAAACACAAAGCTATATCATGCCATTGCCAAAGGGAAGTCAGTAAGGACCAGACTTAGAAGAATTCAGAATTCAGATGGACAATGGCTAGAAGATGAAAAGGAAATAGTAGATTGTGATGTGGAATTTTTCTCTCTTTTATATCAATATGAGATTCACATGTTGAAAAAGGTGCTTTTTAATGCCATTCCTAATCTAGTTAATCCAAAAGACAATTCTATGCTAACTTCACCTACTACATAGAGGAACTAAAAGATATTATATTTTCTATGTTTGTTCATAGTGCTGCAGGAGAAGATAGTTTCTCAGATAAATTTTTTTAGCATTCATGGGACATTATCAAGTTGGATTTGTTGGCTGCAGCTAATTTTTTCCTATAAGGGGGTGAAGTACCTAGATCAGCGAAGGTCACTTTGTTATCTCTTATTCCCAAGAAGGAAAATTCGGCTACATTTTCTGATTTTAGGCCTATTAGTCTATATAGTTTTTTGTATAAAATCTTCAAAAAGTTACTTAATACCAGACTGGGTGACATCTTGCCTAAGTTGATTTTAGTGGAGCAACATAGCTTTGTAAAAGGGAGAAGCATTGAGGATAGCATTGCATTAGCTCAACTTATGGTGAGTGAGCTAGATAGGAGAGTGGATGCAGGGAATGCTATTTTGAAGCTGGATATGATGAAAGCATTTGACAAGATGAAATGAAATTTTATTAAGAAAACTCTATGCTGTTTTGGGTTTTCTGATGCCTTTGTGAAAATTGTTTCAAAATGTCTCCACAATCAGTATATTTCATTATCAATCAATGGGGTTAGACATGGCTTCTTTCCTACCACTAGGGGATTGATGCAGGAATATCCATTGTCTCCAAGCTTGATCATTCTAGCAGAAGAGGTTTTTAGCAGAGGCCTCGGGTATAATTTTGAGCAAGGCCATATTCAGGCTTTTCACACAGGAAGGGGATCCAGACTCCTTAGTCATTTGCCTTTTGCAGATGACACATTTGTCTTCTTAAAAGGCAACAAGAAACTAATGTCCAATCTTCTTAGCTTTGTGGAAAGGTATGAGCAATCCTCAGGTCAGAAATTGAACAAACATAAAAGCTCCTTATATTGTTCTTCTAGAATCTCTGTGGCTAGGAGGCATATGTTATCACATGTGGTACACATTCCTATTAAAGCTACACCTTGCACATATTTAGGCTGCCCAATCATTAAAGGCAGAGTAAGAATGAGTTATTTTGAAGATTTATTAAATAAATTTCAGTCCAAATTAGAGGGTTGGTATGCTAAACTTCTCTTTAACATGGGTAGAGTGACTGATTAAGTCAGTGCTGAATTCTATGCCTGTTCATTTGTTAGCTATACAGAATCTCCCAAAAGGTATACTAGCAAAGTTGAATTCTGCAATGTCAAATTTTCTCTGGTCAAATAAGGTAGATGTAAAAAAGAGGCACTTGTGCTCATGGAATTATGTTACTTTGCCATATGAAGAAGGTGGTTTGGGTATTAGAAAATTTATGTCTGTCCAAAGCTCCTTCAAGATAAAGCAAGTGTGGAATTTGCTACTAAATTAATCTGTATGTCTACTCATTTTGCAGTAAAATACCTTAAGGGGTAGCATTTTCTCAGGAACATTAGGCATTCACAACCTAAATTTTTAAGAATTTTAGTCTCATGGTTTGAAGTGGTGGTAATACAAAACTTTTGATAGGGAATGGTTGTACTGCAGATTTTTGGTGTGATAACTAGATTAACACAGGTTCATTGCTGCTTAGAAATTCTACTGCTCCTTTATTTTTCCCAAAATTATCAGATGTTTTGATCAATGGGCAATGGAAATTAGAAATGTTCTCTCAATTTTTGGATGTTCATTTGTTGGAGGAGGTCCAATTTGCTGGTATTTCATTAGCTCCACAATCTGATAGGTTGATTTGGTAGCTGAATTCTATGGGTACTTTTTCAGTTAAAACAGCATGGGAGCTTGTAAGAATCAAAGGAATGGTCAATCCTCTTGCACTAAGTATTTGGAAGCAATGTTCCCCTCCAAGTGTTTAACTGGTGGGGTGGAAAATTTTGAGGAGAATGATTGATAGAAAAACGTTGTTGTATCCTAACCTCTAAACATCATCCCTAAATGTGTGTATGACTTATAGGCATGGGTGAGTGTCACTCTCACTCGGAATGATGCAAAAGATTAGGCAACAATGGAATGGTGATGGAAATGAATGGAATGAACAAAATATGTGGAATGAAATGCGGGTGTGAACAAAAGCGCTCCCCAATCGCAAGGAGTCTTTCGTTGTCGGTGTTTTACTTGGAAGAGTATTCCAAGGTCGTCTCCTCAGGGAAGGAAATGGAGTTTTGTGAAAGTGATTTTGCAAAAGTGAAAAGAAAGTGTAAAATCTTTTGTTTGAGTTTTGTGTTTGGTTTGTAAATGAAAATGCAAATAAAGCAAGTGTTGGCTAATCCAAAGAGTTCATTCCAATGGGAATACCAAATCAACTCAAAGCCTTCCTCCGATTGAGCATGAATGAACGATTGATTCGGGGGAAGCTAGGGATGAGATTGGTGAGTATCTAAGCATAAACCGTGACTAGGCCTACGGAATATCAAAGGCTCACCAACTCATCCACTCTCAACCCCGTCAAACCGAACCATTTGACTCTAAAGGGAGGAATGAAGAAGAGTTGAAAATGGTATTCCCAAGAGGAATTTTCCCTTGGATTAACCAACTTAAATCCTAGCTACTCATATTAAAAATGCAAGACAAGCATAAAGGAAATGGACATGGAAGAGAAATGGAGATTTGAACTTGTAGAAATTGCAAGAAAAGAGCTAAGGTGAAAGAGAAATGACATTCATGAACATAATACACATATTGAAACAAATACCCAAATGTAAAACTTGAAAATTAAAGAACTTGAAAACATAAATGGTGAAAGCTAGAACAAAGGATTAAACTTGCAATGAACTTGAAATAGATGAGATTAAAGTGCAAGGATTAAGGAATACAAGAAGTTTAAAGCTTACATCACTTGCAATGGAAAGGAAATGCAAAAAAACAAAAATTACTATTCATCTTCTTCCTTAGAGCTTTCTCTCTCTCTCCTAAGCTTAGGTAGCCCCCTCAATACAAGCTTGTAATGTTGAATATATGGAGTGTATGCCTCCTTCTAAAAACTCTCTCATGTAATACCTATTCCATCAGCAATGGAGAACCCTCTACATCAAAACGTGCCAAGGGACAGGGGTAGCCCTGGAGATGTGATCTCCATCAAAAGGTTGCAGGTGATGGCTTGGACAGGGCATGGCAGGGCACTCCTCAAGACCCAGCAGCTCAACTTCTCACTCCTCTCATTAATGCTCTCTTGCAATCAATAGTCCAAAAGAGGTGTGAACACAATGAATAGTGTTGTGGGCTTGCAGGAGGCAGGTGGGAGAAGACATGGTGGGGTCCACAAAAATCGGCTGAGACAAGTTCGCAGAATTTGGGCAAAATTCCTTCGGGCGTACCGGTACGCGTACCGGTACGCAGCACTCCAGTAGGGTCAGCGTACCGGTACGTGTACTGGTACGCTAGCCTTATTTTCCTGAATTTCTTCATGTCCTCCCCTGTTGAGCTTGCCTTTGGTTTTCCTTCACCCTTATTCATCTTGATGTATTTGAGAAGCCTCAAGATGGTTATGTTGCGCACTTTTACCCTGCAATCATCAAATGCTAAATTGAGAAATTATGAAGTAAAACTCCATCTTTTAATTATAAAAACCATTCAATTAACATTGATTTGCACATATGAATCATACAATATTATGTGCTCATCAGAGAGCTGCAAGTATGTAGTTGCAGTTTGGAGTAAAATCTGAGCATCAGCATCATTTTAGTGCTTGACATAAATAGTGGAGATGAGTAAGAACCCATGAGAGCTTAAGTGCCAACCCTTTTTGGAGGGAATTTACATTTACTCAAGGAACAATTTTTTAAATTCTAAATTTGTTCAATAATCTCATTATGTTGGTTTTGGTTAGTTGCATTTGGGTAGTGGATTGACTTTGTCTTGATATGTATAATGCTCTCCCATGCCTATCTAGAAAGGATCTTAGGCCATTTTTGATTTATTTTGAGCCTTTGCCCTTTTTCTTGTGAAAGTTTGTCCCTAGTGCCGTGATTGAGCCTTAATTGTAAATTCATTTCCATACCACACATTTGACCAAGCCAGTGCAAAATGATAAAAATCTACCTCACCTTGATTGTTCCTAGAGCTGAATATGAGTGATCATAAAAAAGAAGGAAGTAAGGTGTGAAAACTCAAACAAAAGGGATGAACGAGATTGAAACTCAAAGAGTTGAATAGAAAAGAATGAAAATCCAAGAAAAGGAGAAAAAAATGGGTGAAAAGAAGAAAGAATGATAAAAAAGAATAGGAAAATGTTAAGGAAAAGAAACAAAGAGTGTGGTGATGGTGTTTGACTGAAAATCCAATGAAAAGGGAGATGTTTTTGAATAAAAGTCACTCACTAGGAACAACCCTCTTTGTTATCCTATATCCTTTGTTTCAATTGCCTTAATATCACCCCAAGGCCCTATTATAACCCATGAAAGTCCTAAATGATCTAGAGAAGCATGGGAGATGCATACTTTTAGAGAAAAAGAGAAGTTGGTTAACTATCTAATGCCCTATCATTCTTTTCATGAGATTATGTCAAGATTGTTTCATTTTCATGCATGAACTTCATTTTTGGATTATATGTGAGCATACTTTGTTTTGTGCACAAGATTCTATCTTACATAAACACATCGAGAACATGCCAGGATAACTAGAGTGTAATTCATTGTTGAGAGACACCCTTGGTGAGGTTGCATCAAAACTTAATTTGGATAGCCAAAGTGATTGTGAACTCTGTTGTGTAAATGCTTAAATTACATGTCCATAGCACACACACACGAGTTTGAAAATGAACGTGTAGGTGCATACTCTAGACTAGCATTTATAGCCATAGTTATGCTCATGTGTGTTTGGTTCTGACAATTGAACGATGTATTAGGTAACCCTATGCTTGCGGAATAGGGGAATATTGCTCAACTATCGATATTAGTATGAATTAGGAATGCCCTTGTTATTTCAATATGTGTTTTTACATTTTTGAGTGTTCATTTTGGTAGCTAAAAGTAGAAATCTAGACCTTGTGTTTTGAAAGCATCAAAATTTTAAATCATATTGCAATTTCGGTAATGACTTGGGGGCATGATGTTTCAAATTGTGATTTACAAGTGTAGCACATGTTTTGGTGGAGTAGATGTCATAAATAGAGTGCTAGAATGTGTAGGAATCAAAATGAAGTGGAGAGGAAGTGATTTGGAGAGCATAGGTTGAAAATAAGTGAAAACCTACCGGTAGTCCATACCGGTAGGTTTTGGCTACTGGTCTTGCACCTACCACAAATCTACCGATAGGTGTTGCTCACTAGAGTAAAATATACAGGTAGGTTTTGCCCAGAATGCCAAAATTAAGGGTTTTAATCAAAAAATTTCGGGAGATTGTTTATCATCCCCCTAACTTACAAGCTCTCAGGCCTTTCTCACTCCCTCCAAACATTCCTAAACTTCAAAACTTCTTACTCATTTCTTTAATCTCTCATCCCTCACTGTTAAGGTTGTTGATTTAGTGGATTTCATTGAAGATTTGAGGATTTCATCACTTTAAACCCTAGGTTTGCCGAAATTCACCCAAGCCCTAATCTCCTTTAATCTTTTCAAAACCTCCAAGATCTTTGCAATGGATCGTCAAGGGAAGATTATCTATGATGTTAGGGACCTAGTTGAGGGGTTTTTTATGGCCTTCTTTTCCCTTTTGGTGTTCGGGGCACTGTTGCTTTGCATGGCCTGCACCAAGCGAACCGGGCCAAGTCCTCCATGATCCTTGGGTGCTAGTGCTTGCAAGAGGGGTGGTGAGGGGTCAAGTGGAGACAGAAGTGAGCAAAGGAAGAAAGCTCGCAACGATGCTTGTGTCCAAAGCATCGAGGAGAAGAATGTTACTTGCGAGAGGTATGTCAATTGGGTATCCCTTGGTCCAAGGAACGAGGTTGTGAGGATCATTGAGGCCCATGGGATTGGGATTTGGTTCAACTTGGCCCTTTGCAGAGAATTTTACCAAAAATTGAGAGTGGTGGACGAGGATGGGTGTGTCTTAAGAACCGGTGTGAGGGGCAAGACTTTTGACGTGAGGCCACCTCCTAGCACCCCGGTGTACCCACACAACATTTATGAAGTCAAGACCATATCAGAGTATACGACATTGATGTACGAGGACCCAACCCCATTCGGGGGAACTATCCAGGTCGGGGGCCTCAAGCATGATTATGGGATGATGAACAAGATACTGCATTACAATTTGCTTCCCAGAGGAGTTGAGAAGAACCCAAATGTTGAAAAGCTAGCTCTTTTGCATTTTGTGATGACGGGAAAGGCCTTGGACATTGCCCTAGAAAGCCAAAGGCGAACCTTCCATTTGGCAATTTAGTCACCTGAATATGCGACCATTTCAATGTCAAAGGTTATGTCTCCGACAAGATGACTCCCCCCGAGACCAGAGCCATCGGGAAGGCAAGTAGTAGCAAGAGGATGGCTATGAGCCGGGCTGAGCGGACTAGGGTTTTGAGGCTGGAGTCATTTGTCGCGTGACCATCCTCTACTGGGCCATCTTCTTCTACCCCGGTGCGCACAGTGGAACAGCGCCTGGACGTTCTAGATGAGACGGTTCACGGGATTTCGGCGATGATAACTAGACTTTTTCAGCACACATTTATGGGAGAGCCGATTCCCGGTGGGCCTCCACCTCCTGCCTCTGCCCCCTTAGCCTCCACTATGGTTGAAGTGGGAGATTCGGACAGTGACGAGGAGGAGGATGAGAGTGATGAAGAGGGTGGAGAGGAGGATGCCGATGATGCTGATGATGGGGATGGTGATGATGAGTATGATACTTTTGTTGTTGTCCTTTTTGATGTAGCTTGTACATAGTTAGGAATGGAGTTATCGGCCTAGTAGAAAAGTCTTTAGGAATTTTATGACATTTTGTCTATTTTTGATTTCTAACTCCATGTACTCAACATTTGAATGTAATTAATGAAATACCACAGCTTTTGTTTCATCTTGCCCAAGTTCATTTCTTTAATTGCATTGTGATTTTTGTATCTTGAATTTTTGATGAATTACCTTTGTAAATGGATTGTCGTAGTTTCATACTTGTTGGTTTGAAAATATAGTTTGCTAGGGACTAGCAAAACTCAAGTTGGGGGGTGTGATTAGCACAAAATATTGCATATCATGTGTGCATTTACATCCCTTTCATACTATCTCTTATGGTAAAAATGAGAGGAATTGCAATATTTCGAGCTACTAATGGAGTTTCGGCGTGTTGTAGGTAAAAGAGCTTAAATGATGCATATTAGGCCCCTATCATGATGCTTAAGATCAATGGAGATGAGGTGGAGGCTTGACGATAGCTTGGAAGGTGAAGGAACTAAGAATTGAGCAAAATCAGTGAAAACCTACCGGTAGGCCATACATGTAGGTTTTGGCTACTGGACCTGGACCTACCGCAAACCTACCAATAGGTTTTGCCTACTGGAGTAAAACCTACCCGTAGGTTTCTATCGACCTATCGGTAGGTTTTACTGAAAACGCCTGACTTCTGCAACTCAGCTCCAACTACTTGGGAGCCCCACCTACACTTCTCCCACACCTTCCCTGACATGTTCCACATACCACCACGCCATCTCTTACACAAAAGCCTGACTTGGAAGAAGAAGCATGTAAGAAGAAGAGAGAGAAAGAGAGAGAAGGAGAGAGGCTGACAAAGTGGCAGGGGGTGCAGGCATGTCTGCACCTTGCTGGTGCAGGCTTCCAAACCTACCCCAATTGATGAAAAATCTGCACAATACAGACCATATGTGAAACCCTAGAAAAATTTGAACTTTTTCTGAAAAAGGGCAAAATGGTAATTTTCCACCCTTATGCGTATTTGAAATAATCATGTTCTAGACCTCGGATGAGGAAACATAGTGCGCCATTGGATTCGCAACGCGAAATCTAGTAATCACCTGAAATTTCGTCGAATTCCGAGATAGTCGGATTTTTGCACGTCGTTCGAGGCGACTACGTGGCGAATGACATTTTAAAGGTCCCCAATAATGGATTTTATAAAATTTCCTTATAATTGGATTAAAGTTCCAATAAAATTCATTTAGACTTAATCCGGGACTTAATGAATCATTTCGGGACGAAAAACGGACCCCCGGATTTTGGGGTGTCACAGCTTGGTATCAGAGCATAGGTATACGATTACCTAGGGCTTGAGGGAAATGGGTTTACACCATTGCATTCCATGTGCATTCATGTTATGTGTTTTATTTGTTACATCATTATGTGCTACATGATTATGTGCTACATGATTATGTGTAAATTGTATACATGGTAAAATGTATATGGAAAAAAAAGGAACACTAGGGTTAGAAAACATAATCTTGGAGGTTCGAAAAGGGATGAACGGGATAGTTCATGAGTTAAATGTCTACTAGTGTGAGACACTTGCTCTACTAGGTAGACGGTGAGAAAATTCACAATATTTTGAACTGAGTCCCTACATTGGGATACTAGTTATTGTTTTATGACAATTTAAATTGCATAAAGGAATTGGGCTTAGAGGTTGAAACCTTGGAAGAGCCATTGTGGGTGAGTTATCCCCTAGGAGTTAGGGTGAGTACTAAATGGGTATGTCGGGAAGGTGAGCTAGGATTCTTGGGGATTCTACTCCACGGACATGTTAGAATTTGATGTCATCCTTGGGATGGACGGATTGACAGCACACTGAGTCGTCAGTGATTGTGATCGTCAGTGGGTCACTGTTTACACCTCGAAGTGTGTATGTTTTAAGTTTTAGGGAAAACGCATGACGTTTTACCTCAAGTAAAGTATGAATTCCGTTGGTACGGACAGTTCATAGGTTAGCTAGCAAGCTTTACCCTAGAGAACGAGGTGAGACAGAGATTTGGTCCACCTCAGATGTTTATGAGCTTACGAATGTTTGCCTCCATGTAGGGATGTAGACTTCAGTGTTGAGTTACACCCCAGTATGTTGTATACTCTATGACTCCTCGTAGAATGACACTAGTAGAGTTGTGAGAACTCTAGGTTGAATAAGGACTTCACTACCGAATGCTTCGCCTTGAGATGCTTCGGTACTATTGTCAAATTACAAAGAAAGTTACTTTACCTCCTATTCTAGTAGTTCCGGAAATGGGACAGAGGTACACGGGATATGTGGTGCCTTTACGAACGGATTTGGTTGAATTTAAAACCTAGTCCGGGAGAGAGACGGATACATGTGGGACAGTTTAGACTGTATTGTTTGTAACTTGTGCATATGGTTGAATGTGCATGTGGGTGTGAATTTTGGGGACGAAATTCTTTTAAGGGGGGAAGAATGTGAAACCCCGGAAAAATTTGAACTTTTTTCTTAAAAAGGGCAAAATGGTAATTTTCTACCCTTATGCGTATTTGAAATAATCATGTTCTAGACCTCGGATGAGGAAACGGAGTGCGCCATTGGATTCGCAACGCGAAATCTAGTAATCACCTGAAATTTCGTCGAATTCCGAGATAGTTGGATTTTTGCACGTCGTTCGAGGCGACTACGTGGCGAATGACATTTTAAAGGTCCTCAATAATGGATTTTATAAAATTTCCTTATAATTGGATTAAAGTTCCAATAAAATTCATTTGGACTTAATCCGGGACTTAATGAATCATTTCGGGACGAAAAACAGACCCCCGGATTTTGGGGTGTCACACCATAGAGCTCCATGGACGAAAATAGAGAAACACATTAGACATTATTCAGATTGTATTGCATTATAGAGAGAAAAGCTCCAAGGAAGAAGACATAGTTAGAGAGAAAAAGCTTAGATTTTTACATTTCTTCCATCCATTTCACTTGTAATATTTCTTAAAACTCTTGTAAGCTTCATTTAATGTCTTTAATGTCATTTATTACAAGTACATTGAAATTTTAGTTCTACATTTTGGATTTCACCATTGTTGTATTCAAGTTTTTCATTTCAAGTTCTTCAAATGGGTATTAAATGCACTTTTCTGTAGGTTATGTTTTCTTGCATTCATTTAAGTTCCATTCTTCATTTCTTTACAATTTCTCTTAATTTCATTAATGTTCTTGCATTAAATATGAGTAGCTAAGCCTCAAGTTGGCTAATCCAAGGGAGAACTCCTCTTGGGTATTCTAAATCAATTCTTTTTATTTCCTCCTCGTAGTGTACGTTGATTTGGTTTGACTAGGTTGAGTGTAGACATGGTTGTGAGTTCTTGATACACCGTAGACTTGTCACGGTGTATGCTTGAATCCTCACCTCCATTTAGTTCCGCGCTTCCTATGAATCAATCAAACATCTAGACACCATTGGAGAAAGGTATTGAGTTGATTTGGCATTCCCATTGGAATGACCTCTTCGGATTAGCCAACACTTGTTTCAATTACATTTCTATAACCAATCTTCACTCACCAAAACTCAAACCTAAAAGATTTTTACACTTTTCCTTTTTTCACAAAAATCACCTTCAAAACGATTCACCTTCTTTCCCGAGGAGACGACCTTTGAATACGATTTCCAAGTAAAACACGACATTTGAAAGTCTCCCTACGCTGGGGGAGCATTTTTGTTTACACACACGCACACACATTTTGTTCATTCCACACACCTGTTTTCCCATTTCTTGCATCGAACCTGAGTGAGAGTGATACTCACCTATCCGTATAAGTCACACGCATACTACGGGATGTTGTTCGAAGATTAGGGATAACAACGGAATAACTCAAACAGAGGATAGACTGAGCCAGTGGGCCTGTCAGTGATTCAAGATACATTCTTACTTTCTCGCTTATCGACAAGTGTATTATTTGACTCTAGTGCATTGCATTCATTTATTTCTACATCATGTGTAAGGGATTTGGGCTTAGAGGTTGAGACCTTAGAAGATTTATTGCATGTGAGTTCTCCCTTAGGAGCTAGGGTATACATTAATCAGATATGTCGAGGGTGTAAGCTAGAGATTTCGGGGATTCTACTCACCGTAGACCTTAGGGTCATGAACATGTCAGATTTTGACGTCATCCTTGGGATTGATTGGTTGACGGCACACCGAGTCGTCATTGATTATGATCGAAAGAGGGTCACTGCCTATACACCAGAGGGTGTTTGTTTCAAGTTTCAAGGAGAAAAACATGATGCTCTACCCCCAAGTAGTATATGATTCACATTGGCACGGGCAGTTGATGGGTTGGCTTGCGAGCCTTACCCTGGAGGACGAGGCGAGACAGAAGTTGGGTCTACCTTGGGTGGTTTGTGAGTATGCAGACATTTTTTTTAGACGAGTTACCGGGATTACCTCCACAACAAGATGTAGACTTCACAATTGATTTACAACCCGATGCATCCCCAATTTCTATGACTCTGCATAGAATGAAACCTACAGAGTTGTAAGAACTCAAGGTCCAGTTGCAAGAATTGTTAGACAAGGGTTTCATTAGACCGAGTACCTCACCTTGGGGCGTTCCGGTATTGTTTGCCAAGAACAAGGATAAGACCCTTCGGGTATGTATAGACTACCGACAGTTGAATCGATTTACTGTCAACAATAGGTACCCTTTGTCGCAGATTGATAACTTGTTTGATCAATTGAGAGGCGCATGAGTCTACTCCAAAATAGATCTGCATACGAGATACCATCACTTGAGGATTAGGGAGGTATATATCCCTAAGATGACGTTTAGGATGTGATATGGGCATTTCGAGTTCACAGTGATGCCATTTGGGTTGACGAATGCCCTGGCGACATTCATGGATCTCATGAATAGGGTGTTCTAACCCTACTTAGATCATTTTGTCGTGGTTTTTATTGATGACATCCTGATCTACTCCATGTCTGAGGAGGAGCTTGAGGGTCACTTTAGGATTGTTCTCCAGACCTTGAGAGACCATCAGTTGTATGCCAATTTCAGCAAGTGTGAATTTTGGCTGACGGAGGTGAAATTTCTAGGACGCGTAGTGTCAGTTTTGGGTGTATCCGTGTACCCGGAGAAAGTTGAGGCAGTTATGAGTTGGGAGAGGCCGAAGTCAGTCTTCGAGATACGTAGTTTCTTGGGATTGGAAAGATATTATCGAAGGTTCATTAATGACTTCTCCCGATTAGCTGCACCTATGACTAGATTGACCAGGAAGGAGGTCAAGTTTCAATGGGATGACTCATGCCAGAGGGCATTCCAGGAGTTGAAGGGGAGACTTACTTCAACTCCCATTCTGATAGTTTCAGAGATTGGACAGAGGTACATAGTATATTGTGATGCCTCAAAGGATGGACTTGGATGTGTATTGATGTAATTCGGGAGGGTGGTGGCTTATGGTTCTCGACAGTTAAAGAGCCACGAGCAGAACTACCCCACTCACGACATGGAGTTGGTGGCCATTGTCTCTACCTTGAAGGCATGGCGCCACTGTCTATATGGAGAGAAATTTGAGATGTTTTCGGACTATAAGAGTCTGAAGTACATCTTCACTCAGGGGGATCTCAACATAAGGCAACACATGTGGATGGAGTACCTGGAGGACTATGACTTCACTTTGAATTACCATCCTGGTAAGGCGAACGTGGTGGCTGATTCATTCAACCGGAAGTCACGGGGAGTTTTGGCTAGTATAGCTTCCCGGAAGTGGTAGGTGCTCTAGTTTGTGGGGTAGTTCTGGCTACACTATAGGGGTTAGACTCAGAGCATTTTGGAGAGTTTGGTGGCTATGTCTTCCCTACTGAGCAGGATGATCGAGTCCCAGGGGCAGGACACAGAGATATTGTCCATTAGGGATCGGGTACAGTCAGGTACAGGTGAAGAAGGCTAGGCCATTCACGCCAATGGTAGTCTTCGATTCAGGGAAAAAGTTATGATTTTCCAGTCTACGGATCTGAGAGAGGAGATTCTTAGGGAGTTCCATTGCTCCCGTTTTACTGCACATCCAGGTGGCACGAAGATGTACCATGATCTTCGCTGCCAATACTATTAGAGTGGGATGAAGAGGCACGTTGGTGACTTTGTTAGTCGATGTCTCACGTGTCAACAAGTCAAGGATGAGCATTAGAGACTAGCTAGGTTGCTCCAGCCTTTGGAGGTGGCAGAGTGGAAATGGAAGCACGTCACTATGGATTTTGTGACCCATTTGCCATGGACATCGCGTGGGCACAACGCGGTTTGGGTGATAGTGGACTGGCTTATGAAGTCAGCACATTTCTTGGCAGTGCGGATAACCTTCACACTGGAGGAATTCTGTAGATTGTATATACGAGAGATAGTCCAGTTACATGGGGTACCCGTATCTATAGTACCGGATCGGGATCCCAGGTTCACGGCCCATTTTTGAGAAAGTTTTCAGCGGGCCATTATGTACTTTTTGATGAGCATCGCCTTTCATCCCCAAACAGATGGTCAGTCAGAGAGGACCATCCAGAATTTAGAGGACATGCTTCGAGCATGCGTCCTTGATCTCAAAGGTAGCTGGGAAGATCACTTACCCCTAGTGGAGTTTGCCTATAACAACAGTTATTAGGCGAGCATATAGATGACACCCTATGAGGCACTTTATGGGAGGCTGTTCCGTTCTCCGGTTTGTTGGATGGAGGCTGGAGAGAGACCCTCCACGGGTTTGGATTTGATTAGAGACACCTCAGAGAATGTGGACTTGATACGGAAACGTCTTCTCATGGCTTAGAGCCAGCAGAAGAGCTACGCCGATAGACGACGGCGACCTCCGGAGTTCAAGGTCGAAGATCATGTCATCTTGAAGGTGATGTCCAAGAGAGGAGTGGTCAGGTTCGGGAAGTGGGAAAAGCTATCGCCGAGGTACATGCTCTGGAAGTACACTTCAGATCCTACGCATGTGGTGGATTGGGGTGAGCTAGTTGTTAATGGGGATGGGACCTTCGAGGAGGGACCGGTGCATATCATGGATAGCTGAGAGTAGGCTTTACGAGGCAAGACCGTGAGGCTGGTGAAGGTGCTGTGACAACATCGTGGTGTGGAAGAGGCGACATGGGAGCGTGAGGACAATATTCATACCACCTATCCATTCTTGTTCGAGGATGGAGGTATCTTCTTGTAGTCACAAAGTACATAAATTAGCAACAAAGCTATCACTAAAAAAAAAATTTTACATAGAAAAATTATTAAAAACAAAAGAAAACTCTACTATACAATATACTACAAAATAGATTCACGATCAATTGGTAAATTCAATTCGGATTCTAATCTTACTTGTTCACCCTACCACCTATTAACATCCGTTTCACCTTATCAGGTGGTAACACTTTCTTAGCTGCCACTAACTCTTGTTGCACTCTCCAGTCCTCTGAAAAGTTTGAAAAATTATTAAAGTATGAGGATAATCTGACCTAATTTATGCCATACACCTAAATATAAGTGGTCAAATTCAATATTTCTCCGTTAATTCCGAGGTCAAACCCACAAGGAGATAACTATTGGTAGTCAAAGCAGGAAACAGTAAAATTGTCGTGTGTGTGTGCAATGACATAGCTTGCGGTGTGAGCTTAGAATTATCAAATAAAGACTTAACTAAAACTTTGGATAACAATGATAAAATGTACTCTTCAGTTCAGAGATCCAACATGTTTCATATTTTTTGTTTATGAAAATGCCACCTTACAACAATTAACTCCCATTCTACTGAAAAGTTAACTAGTAGGTTTGATGTATAACTGAACCATATCATAGCAACTGGTTAGGTTAGTCAGAAGGTCTATGTACCATGAAAAAATCAAATAACACTAGTAAACCTGAAGGTGAACCATTCAAAAGGTTTACTCTAGCTATTCAATCAGCAGGTTAATGATTCAATGAAGACGGAGTTCCGGTTTATGCATTGAATCAAAATCATTGGCTATGGCGAGATTTAACCCATCTATAACTAATCTCCCCACTGTTACATAAATCCTAACTACGTGCATCACCGTATCATGCATGAAATATGTAGAAATTATAGATACTATGGTATATAGCGTTAAGCTCTGCTCGGTGTTCATAACCATGAGCATATTATAATAGTAAACATCCATCAATTAAGGGAGGTATAAACATTAATGCATAAACAAAACATCGGCATTTTCATAACTTAAACAATATCATACATGCATTCACCCTTCACCAAAGACTATAAATGGACTACTCCTACCTCATTGCTATAGACAAGCAACAGGTGTGAGACAATCACATTATAACCGAAAATAAAATACACAACGTCCTTCCCCAAGGTATAACTGAAACATTGCCACTCTTATTACCAACTAGGGTACAAAAGTGAGAGAGGTTCAACCTTGCAAGTAGAAAGGATAAACATAAATGAAAAAGTAGAGAAAATTCTTGTTGAGAAGTGATTAGGGCAGGGCTTCGCTCATTTTCTGACTGAAACTCCTCCTGAAGTCTCTCTTTCTGTATGTATTGAACCCTTCATGATCTTTAGCGAAATCCACTGAAAAATGGATGAACTCAGGTATTTATAGGCACTAGAAAGGTGCTCCAAGGCGACAGTCACACAGAAAGACCAATCAGGGTGTTTTGTTGCTCAAGTGGACCAATGGGAGAGGAGAGAGATTTGAGGCGGTTTAAGCACTGTCCGAACGGTGGCAACTCTATGGATTTCCTTGCTTGGCAGCCTCTTTTTTTTTGACTTTGTTGACTTATAATTACACTTGCCTCCCTTGCTCTATTCAGCCTCTGAACATCTATCCCCTTGACTTTCCGTAATTATGCTTGAAACCCAGCAAAATGTACAAACTACGCATTAACCCTATACTTTATAAATTAATCACTTATACCTACCTTACACACACAATTAATCCTTAAATCCTAATTCATTTACCCATTCTTTTAGGGTTAATCATACCCCCCAACCAAACATTACTTGTCCCTAAACATTACTTGTCCCTAGTAATAAAACAAACAAACAAAACAAAATCACTTTAGTAGATTTCACCATTGCATTTAGCTTATGCAACAAGCCATTAAACGCCTAGGTGATCCCTAGTGGACGAGTTTTGTCTCATGAAGGTTTTCAGTGAAGATACCTATAAACTTCAAAGGTTAGGATTACATAATTTATATTTTTCACAGATAAAATTAAATCACCATTCCATTCTATTGCTAGGATACTTCCCTTCCCTGATCACTATAAGAGTAACACACATTAACTGTAACACTATTCCACATATTTTCAGAAAAACATATGTGTGTGTGTGCAGAGATTTCTTTATTTCAAAAACACTTACGAAATATCATAATCCTTTACTCTGCTTTACAAGAATTAACTTTGATGTCAATCTTTTCCTAGAAATCACTCAGCAAAGAATACACTCAAGTTTTATTGACTATAACTCAAAAATTACACGTGATAAGAATATTGTTATCAAGGCAAAGTAATAGCACATGTAATATCTCATAAGAAGGTTATTTGAATAGAATTGAAAATTGGCATAATATCATGAAAGAATATTAACACTGCATCAAACAACATTATCAACACTCTCCCTTTTTTAATGAATAGGTGAAAATCATACATGTGCATGCTTTCTAGAATCAAAAAGGACTTTATTAGGGTTATAAGGTGGCCAATGGTATTGGTTTAAAGAAATGACGTCAAAGGTATTCAAAAAGCTATGTTTTTTGATTCATGTAGCACACATTTCTCCTATTTTTATAAAATTTTCACACATCACACTTAACATTTCTCTTTTCCATCATATTTTTGCAATTCCTGGGCTATTTTCTTCCTTTTCTTTTCCTTGTTCTCTTTTGTTTCTTTTACAGATATTTGTCCTCTTTTCCCTTTTTCTTTTCTCACCATTTTTATTTCTTCATTTTCGGTATAATGTTTTATTTAGGAGAGGGTGCAAGAAAATTAGATAGCAAGGGTCGATCAATATATATTTTATGTGACTCGTGATTAACCCTAAATAGTGCATTAATGAATTAGGTTATTAGGTTCATTCTGTTAATAAATTAGGTTAAAATGACCAAGTTAAGTAAAATTAGGGTTAGTGCGTAAATTAGGGTTAATGCGTGAAACTTGAACTTCTACAGGGTTTTGTGCGTAAATGCCAGAAATCAAGAGGATTAAAGTGTACCAGTTTAATCAGCAAGGGGAGGCAAGTGTAAATACCACAAAGATATGTCAAAGCAAAGGAGGAACCAATCATGCAATTCCAGAGGATTGCCACTCTCCAAATGGTGGTGGCGGCTTCCAGCTAGTAGCTAAACCGCCTTAAACCTCTTTCCTGCCCCTATTGGTCCAAAAATGCAGCAAGAAACCTGATTGGCCCTCCATGTTTCTGCCACCTCAAGCCAAGCCTTCCAGCTTCTATAAATAGCCAGCTCAGCTTCCATTTTCAGAGGTCCGTCAATATTCCGTCAGAGAGAGTTTAGGGGAGGTCAGAACTTCATCAGAGAGAGAGAGAGAGAGAGAGAGAGAGAGAGAGACATGAAGCGAAGCCCTGCCGAACCACTTTCTAGCCAGAAAATCTATATTTCTACATTTCTGTTTATTCCTTTTTACTTGGAGGGTTGAACCTCTCCCACTTTTGTGCCTTAACCGGTAATAAGAGTGGTAGTGTTTCAACTATTCCTCGGGGAAGGATTGTTTTGTATTTCGTTTTGTTATAATGGAACTATATCGCACCTCTTGCTCTTCTATAGCAATGAGGTGTGAGTAATACTTTTATACCCTTCGGTGAAGGGTGAACACATGTATGATATTATTTAAGTTATGGAAATGCCGATGTTCTATCTATGCTTTAATGTTATATACCTCCCTTATTGATGGATGGTTACATTTATAATTTGCACATGGTTATGAACACCGAGCGGTACTTAATGCTACATATATAAAATAAAATATCTAGGTATTTAAAATTTTATCTCATACAGACTTTCCCCCCCCCCCCAAAACTATCTCATCACCTATTTCTATCACATGTTTAATCATTTAATATTTGATTAATGTGTAGTTTAACATAATTTTTATTTCAGACATTATCCATATACGATAGTATACACATGTTAAGAAAATTTGTCGGACTACGTATTTTTGTCGATAATTTTAAAAAAATAATTGGTAAAAATAAATTTTAAATGATGTAATCAAATAGATGAATGAAAGAAAAATTATTATTTAATATAGTGGGATCGATTTTTTGGATCCTCGAATTTTATGTTTCATCGTGCCTTCTGGCACGGATTATGACTAGTACCGTAATATCTCTACTAATTATGTACTTCATTCATGATACAGTGATGTACGTGATTGGACTTTATGTAATAGTCGATAGATTGGTTATAGACGGGTTAAGTCTCGGCATAGCCAATGCTTTTGATTCTGTGACGCCCCAAAAACCCGGGGTCCTTTGTCAACCCGTTGATCACCCATCAACCCAAGGAATACCCGTGGATACCTTGTAACTCGATATCACGCCGTTATGCCCTATTTACCGGTATCCATAATTTATCAAAATTCGGGCATAGTCTCCTTTGTACAGGGAGCTCTACCCAAAACACAACCTGTGCAATCGTACAACATTGACCACACTGGGTGCATTTATCCATACTCATATAACAACATGCAATTTTACATTAAAAATAGTCCATATGAGTTCGATTACAATTCTTTTCCATAGATTTACATGCCCAAAATCATATGTATCAAATGTTTTACAAAAGATGGTTTTAAAAGCCACAAGTCGGTTTTTCTTCATCCTTGAGGCCCCGAGTGTGAGCCATCCACCGGTGTATATCTCGCACCTGAAATGTTTCCCATAAAAGGTGAGCCACGCTCAATAGGGTATCTCCTAAAGAGGCTACTCCCCAACCTAGATGCATATGAAATGTCACATACAATTTCAACAAGCCACAAAGCATTCCAATCAAGAATATGCAACTCAATGTTGGAATTCACTATCTCATGCCATGAAATGAGATGAGACTCACTCATGCAACTCAATCCGAGCCTTCACTGGCTCCCATCACCCATGCAATGCCATGAGTATAAAACCGGGCATTCCAAGCCTTTGCCATTGATGTTGCACATCCAATGGCCTTTTAAAAATCTCCGAGTCTTTCTTGGGGTGGGTATTTATGGACTTACACCAACGGGCCCCTAGCCGACACGGAATTCATGGACTTCCACCAACGATTCCGCGTACATCGACACACTTTATGGACTAAACTAAGAGAGTGCGTATCCTAAACACCGGGTCTTGCACCCGAGGGACATTCTAGCCCTTCTTGCTAACCTCGACCCTATTTTCAATGCAAACTATGGAGCTTAGCCGGGTCTTCGACCCAACTTTCCCAAGCTTATTCATTGTCCACCAAGTGTGGTGTTTGATGTCAACCATGCACACACACCCACATAATGCAATGTCTCCGTGCATATGCAATGTAATGCACCATTGCAATACCAAGCTCATGTCCAATATGCTATGAATGCCATATGGACCAATTTAACCACATATCAACATATTCCATGGCAATTTGTATTACAAGCATATAATTATCATAATTCATCACAATGTCAATATATCATAAACATATTTCAACATTTACATTTAACAACAATTTTTCCCAAGCATGTTATACATAATCTATGCAATGACATACTTAATTTCACATAGGAATTTTATCAAAAACCTTCAAAGCACCAAATTATGTAATCACATAAAATGCCCAAATTCATCATATAACTCAATAAATCACATTAAGTGGTTTCTACATACCCAATTATCAAAACTTCCAAGAAATCACAAGCTAACAATTTCTAATTACCAATTCATACTAGAATTGAATTTAACCATTTCCATTAAACCAACTACAATAGACAAGTGTTAAAATACATCTAACAACCTACCAATTTCATATAATCATTCTAGGTTGGAAATAAACCTAGTTAGGGAGAAAACCCTACATCTTGGAGCCGAATACGAGTTGTAGAAAGCCTCCAAGAATACCTCCCAAGCTCTAACTTTGATTTCCCCAAGATTTTGTTTTTGAATCTTCGGTGAAATCCATCCTTTTTGGTATGGTTGTGTAGCCCTCGTCGTGTAAAGGAATTTTAATACTTGGCCTTAAGGATTCCAACCGGCGGAACACTGTAGATCGTAGAGAGAAGGTGGAGCTTTATCATTTTTTCCTCTTTTCCCTCTCTTCTCTTCCAACGTTAAAACCCAGTAGAGATTTGTGGAGAAAATCAGAATTTTTTCTCCTATTTATAACCTTTAATGCTTGGTCCACGTCGCGCTAAGCGTTCCCTATTCTTCGGTCCGTTTTCGACCCGAAACGATTAAATTTTGTTCAAGTTTAAGTTCAAAATATTTTTATATGAAATTCCCTTAAATTATTTTAAAATTTTTGAAATTTTATTTCCGGGGTCATTTTTAAGGTCACCTGACACTTAGTCGCCTCGTAAAACGTAAAAAATTCGACTATCTTGGAATTCGACGAAAATTGACAGGATAACTAGATTTCGTGAGATGAATCCAACGATGAGGTCCGTTTCATCATCCGAGTTCTAGAAAAATACGGGTTTTCAACCTGCAATGAAGTGACAAATTACCGTTTTGCTCATTTTTCACAAAAAAATCAAATTTACCCGGATTTTACAGATTCAATGCACAAACCAAAATCTCGTCATCACTGAATCATCAACCTGCCGGTTGAATAACTGCAGTATTCTTCTTGAATGACTTGTCTTCTGGTTTACTAGGGTTATTTAACTGATGCATGTTGCTGAGATGCCGATTGAATAATTTAAGTAAATATCATGAATGGCTTGCCTTCTGGTTTACTATAGTTATTTTGATTGTTGCATGGAACATATACCTACCGGCTAACCTAATCAGTTGATGTGTTATGGTTCAATATACATCAGACCTACCGGTTGACTTTCCTGTAAAATGGGGGTTAATTGTTGTAAGGTGGCATTTCCAATAACTGAAATAATATAATGCATGTGGAATCCCCGAACTAATTATTATTGCATTTCCACAACTTAATTAAGTTTTTATTTTAATTGTTCTAAGCTCACACCACAACCTATTTCCTTATATTTTTTATTTGTAACAACTTCACCGTTTATGTTTTGAAGTACAATATTTAGCTCCCTGTGGGTTTGACCTCGAACTTGAACCGAGAATTATATTGCAATTTGACTACTTATACTTGGGTGTATGACACTATTCAGGTTAGATCAGCTTTGTTAATTGATGGGTTCAAGAAAAGAAATTTCCATTTAGGCTCAATCATAGCTTACTAGGGATATAGTTTTGCAAAAGAAATGGCTAAGGCTCAAAATAAAATCACAAATGGCCTAAGATCATTTTCCATAATTCATACACCTGCATAATTTCTAGTTACAATTTAAAGGAAAACGCCAACCATGTTGTTCAATGAGTGCTAACCAAAACAAAGTTAATGAGATTATTCAAAGAAATATTACCGCTGAACCGAAATTCTTACTTGAGTAAATGTGAAAACACTCTCCATGGAGGATTGGCTCAAAATCTGCATAAAGGTTTACATCTCCACTATATATGTAAGCTTAACAAAGGATCCTATTATTTCAGAAGGTTTTCAAAATAAGGAATTTTTACGTGCTCAAAATGCTGAGTTTCTATGAAAATATAAAGATAATGCACAATAAATGTATGAAAATCCCACGTAATCTGGTTAGGATTATCCCTGCAAAGCGTTAGAATGATAACATAATTCTTATCGTGAATCATATGAAATAGGCATCCTAACACACTAAAATTTAGCAAAATTCTAAACCAACCATATTAATCAAAACCAAATCCAAAAAACTATTCAAAACATAAAACTGAAATAAAGTGCATAAGTAAAAAATTTGGTGAAAGTAGAAAGAGCATAGAAACTTCAGAAATTCCGGTCACTAAGCTGGCGGGCCTCCACCATACTGTCCTCGAAGTAGCCTAAGGATCTCATTATGATTCTCCTCCTAGCTAGCCCTCCTTTGATCCAACTGGGTGATGCTAGTCTCTAGTCCTAACAGAATCTGGCGGTCAGTCTTGTCATCAACTGGAATATAAGGCTGCTCCTCTGGTTGCAGGGTGCTTGATTTGTTCCGTCGTTCCTAATTTTTGAACATGAACCCTCAATGTGTATATGACTTATGTGTGTGGGTGAGTGTCACTCTCACTCGGGTTCGATGCAAGAAATGGGAAAAACGGGTGTGTGAACGAAATTTGTGTGTGTGAAAAAAAGTGTTCCCCAAGCGCAGAGAGACTTTCGAGTGTAATTTTTTACTTGGAATTCGTATTCCAAGGTCGTCTCCTCAGGGAAGGAAGGTGAATTATTTTGAAGGTGATTTTGGTGAAAAAGGAAAAGTGCAAAAATCTTTGATGTTTGAGTTTTGGTGAATTGTGTTCTTGATGAAAATAAAATGGCAACAAGTGTTGGCTAACCCAAAGAGGTCATTCCAATGGGAATGCCAAATCAACTCAAGACGTTCTTCCAATGGTGCCTAGATGTTCGATTGATTCGTAGGAAAGGCGGGACTAAAATGGAGGTGAGGATTCAAGCATACCCCGTGACAAGTCTACGGTGTATCAAGAACTCACAACCACGTCCACACTCAACCTTGTCAAACCAAACCGTCGTACACTACGAGGAGGAATGAAAATGAGTTGATTTAGCATACCGAAGAGGAATTCTCCCTTGGATTAGCCAAATTTAAGCTTAGCTACTCATATTTAATGCAAGAACATAAATGAAGTGAAGAGAAATTGTGAAGAAATGAAGATTGGAACTTAAATTATTGCAAGAAAAGTTAAACTATGAAGTAGTGCATTGAATACCCATTTTAAAAGCTTGAAAGGAAGAAAACTCAATACAACAATAGTAGAATCTCAATAGTGTATCTAAACTTGTAATGTACTTGAAATAAATGACATTAAAGACAATAAATGAAGCTTACAAGAGTATTCAAGAAGATTACAAGTGAAAATGGGTAGATGAGATGCAAAAATCTAACTTCTCTGACTAAAAACTATGTCTTCCTCCTAGAGCTTCTCTCTCTATATCTCTACAAAGCTGAATATTTTCCAATGATTCTTGCATTTTTGTCCATGGAGAGCTTTCTAGGTGTGTAACAGACCTCCCATCCATAGGAGGCTGAGTTAATGGCTTGTGCAGGCTAGGACAAGCCTAGTTAGCAACTCTCCTGGCTTGCCTCTTCTCTCTCTCATCATTAATGCTTGAGCCTGTAAAGTCCAAATTGAAGTGAAGGGGGGCTTGTATGTGTCTAAGAGATGTCAGGGGATAAGTGGGAGAAGCATAGGTGGGACCCCCAAGTGGCAGAGCTTGAGTTGCAGGCTGTTTGGGATTTCTGGGCAAAACCTTCCAGAAGGTCGATATAAACCTTTCGGAAGGTTTGTGCAAGAACAGTTAAAACAGCTGTCCAGACAGCAAAACCTTCTGGAAGGTTGATGCAAACCTTCCGGAAGGTTCATTCTAGTAGACAAAACCTTCCGGAAGGTTTTAGCAATGAATAGGCAGACCAATTGCAAACCTTCCGGAAGGTTTATGGCTAAACCTTTCGGTAGGTTTTCATCCAATTTGCCTTTTTCTTGGTTTTTTCACCTTCCAATCCTTCGTTTAAGCTATCCCCTCATCTTCATTGACTTCAAACACTTCAATGGGAGCTTAACTCAAACTAGTTGCAATTCTGCACCTACATTCACAGAAGATTTCATTAAAACGTAGATTAACCGCATATATCCCCAATTTCACGACAAAAGCAAGTATAAAAGGGTATAACCACATACAATATATGCAATATTTTGTGCTAATCACACCCCCAACTTGAGCTTTGCTAGTCCCTAGCAAACTCCATTTCAAACCACAAGATATAAACTACAACAAAATCCATTCATACAAGTAAACATTCAAACACTCAAAATGAAAAAATCACATTGCAATTAAAGAAATAGACTTGGGCAATGATAAAATGAAACAACTATGGTATTTTTCATTAATCATTCACAAAGGTTCATTACAATGAGTTAGAGTTTCAAAACAAAACAGTCCAAAACCTAAAGACACTTCTACTAGGCCGACAAGACTAACCCTAATTGTACATCCTAAAATCAAAAGAAACAAAATATAAAAGACATCCTAATCAACGTCCTCATCAAAAGTATCCTCCTCCTCAGTCTCATCCTCGGGCTCACTCTCCTCATCATCATCATCCTCATCGGTCTCTCCCACCTCAACAGTCGTAGATGGTATGGGAGCTGAGGTCGATGGTCCAGTTGGAGGTGGCGGAGGTCCACCGGGGATGGGCTCACCCGGGAACGTATGCTGAAATAGCCTCGTCACCATTATCGACAACCCGTACATAGTCGACTCCAGGGCATCCATCCGTTGTGACATGGTTCGGGCTGGGGCAGAAGTGGGAGGTGCTGAGGAGGATGGCCCTACCGTAGGTGGCTCCGGTCCTGTCGCTCTAGGTCTCTCTCCCCCTGTCCTGGCTACCCTCTTGATGTTGCTAGACTTTCCGATGGCACCAGTCTCTGGGGGCAGCAGTGTATCATGTGTGTAGGACTTCACCTTGCAGTGGTCGCACATACTGGTGACAAGACTCCCGAAGGGGAGATTCGCCTTCGTCCTTGCAGCCTTGGCGAACTGTCTCATCTTCTCCCATATCAGCAACGCCACATCAATCACCTTCCCCGTCATGAAATGCATGGAGGAGGGCAAGCTTCTCGATATTCGGGCTCTTCTTCAAACCCCGGGGCATCAGATTGTAGTGAAGCACCTTGTTCATCACCCCGTAAGAGTGCTTGAGGCCCCCGACCAAAGTTGTTCCTTTGAAAGTGGTCGGGTCCTCGTAGGTGAGCCTCACATAGTCGGCGAGAGTCCTACCCCCTTCAACATTATGTGGGCAGACTGGGGTAGTAAGGGGAGGCCTCTCATATCCCATCACAATGGCTATCAAATTGGGGGTAACCTCGAAGGTCGTCCCTCGCACGTTGGTCCTTAGCCTACTTCCTTCCTTTCCAAACACTGTCAATTTCTTGTAAAAATATCTACACATCCCCAAATTATAGCCCTTCACCTCCTCAAACCAAACACCTAATCCATGTCCTTCAATCACTCTCACGACCTCAACATTTGGCCCAAGAGATATCTTGTCCACATACCTCTCGCATGTGACATTTTTTTGCTCTATCCTTTGTCTATGTGCTTCGTGTTTTGCTTTTGTCCTTCTCTCTTCCCGGTCTTGGCTACTAGGGCCTTCTACGGTCCTCTTGCGAGAGCTAGTGCTCGCAAGTAGTGGGGTCTTAGGGCCTGTTCTCTTGGTGTGGGCCATGAGGACCAACAGTGCCCCTACACCAAGAAGTGTCAAAATCCACATAAAGAGCCACTCAACGGGCTAGAAAGCATCGAGAGAAGCATTTCCTAAACGAGCCATAGCAAGGGAATCTAGGGATTTGAAGAAGATCAAGATGGACTTGAGAAATTAGGGGAAATGTGAAGACCTAGGGTTTGTGGAGAACACCCAAAATTTTTGGCACAAACAACTCAATACTCAACCCTAATCAAGAGAAAAGTGAGAATCTAGGGCTTTGGTGAAGTGTTTTGGAGCTTGGAAGAGAGTAGAAAGAGAGGAGAGAGCTTGGGAGCTTGAGATTTGGGGGAAATGTGAAGGGTTTCTCAACAAATTCTAACTTAAAACCCTCGTTTTTAAGCTTCTGGGCAAAACCTTCCGGAAGGTCGATCAAAACCTTCCGAAATGTTTTGTTTACTGCTGAGGCACCACTGTCCAGTAGGCAAGACCTTCCGAAAGGTTTTGCACACTGGACAAAACCTTCCAGAAGGTTTATAACCAAACCTTCCGAAAGGTTTTGCCTTGCTGTAAAACCATTCCTTTGCTCCAAAACTCACATCCAAACCAACTTTCCTCAACTCCAAAATATTTTAACACCCTATCTATGACATCTAACCTACCAAAAACTTGAACCACACATATGAATCACAATTGATTGATCATGCCCAAAGTCATTTCCGAAATTGCAACATGATTTAAAATTTTGATGTTTTCAAAGTACGAGACGTGGATTTCTAATTTAAACTACCAAAATGAATACCCAAAATGTAAAACATAGATTCAAATAACAAGGGTATTCCTAATTCCTACAAATATCGAAAGTTGAGTAATATTCCTCCATCCTTTAAGCATAGGGCTATGAAATACATTGCTCAAATGCCCGAACTAAGCACACATGAGCTTTATCATGGCTTTAAATACTATTCAAGAGTATGCACATACACAATCATTTTCAAACTCGTGTGTGTGTGAAATGGACATGTAATTGAAGCATTTACACAACAGAGTTCACATTCACTTGACTATCCAAATTAAGCTTCGATGCAACCTCACCAAAGGTGTCTCTCAACAATGAATCACACTATAGTTATCCTGGCATGCTCTCCATGTGTATATGTGAGATAGAATCTTGTGCACAAAACAAAGTATGCTCACATATAATCCAAAAATGAAGTTCATGCATGAAAATGAAACAAATTTGGCATAATCTCATGAAAGGAATGCTAGGGCATTAGATAGCAAAACCAACTTCTCTTTTTCTTTAAAAGTATGCATCTCCCATGCTTCTCTAGATCATTTAGGACTTTCACGGGTTATAATGGGGCCTTGGGGTGATATTAAGGGAAATGAAATGAAGGATATAGGATAACAAAGAGGTTTGTTTCGAGTGAATGAATTTTATTTCAAAAACATCTCATTTTTCATGGGATTTTCAGTCTAACACCATCACCGCACTCTTTGTTTCTTTTCCTTAACATTTTTCTTTTCTTTTTGACCATTCTTTTTTCCTTCACCCCCTTTTTCTCATTTTCTTGGATTTTTCATTCTTTTCAGTTCAGCTCGTTGACTTCAACTTCATTTATCCCTTTGGTTAAGTTTTCGCAACACAATTCCTTCTCTTTTATGATCACTCATATTCAGCTCTAGGAACAACCAAAGTGAGGTTATTTTTTATCTTTTTGCATTGGCTTGGTCAAATGTGTGGCATGAAAATGAATTTACAATTAGGGCTCAATCACGGCACTAGGGACAAACTTTTCACAAGAAAAAGACTAAGGCTCAAAGCAAATCAAGGATGGCCTACGATCATTTCTAGATAGGCATGGGAGAACATTGTACATATCAAGACAAAGTCAATCAACTATCCAAATACACCTAACCAAAACAAGTATAATGAGATTATTGAACAAATTTGAAATTTGAAGAAATGTTCCTTGAGAAAATGTAAGTCCCCTCCAACAAGGATTGGCACTAAAGCTCTCATGGGTTCTTACTCATCTCCACTATTCATGTCAAGCACTCAATGTGAACTCAATCCGTAAATTGTCAAAATTACACATTCAAAGTGCACTTACGGTTGAGTTTAAAAGCAAACACATATATGATACTCAAGCATAGGATGAACTTCTATAATGTGCTCATGTATTCAAGGTTCAACACAAAGATCAACATATACACAAACCCATAACACTCTTAATAAGGGAATACAAATCAACATTCAGATATTTTTCACAAAAAATTTCAAATTTTTCACATAATTTGTAACTATTGTAAACAAAAATCTGTAGGATATGTGAAAGGTGAATTTTACCACAAAAATTGGTATTATCAACAAAAAAATTCCACAAACATTGGTGTTCATACAAATGGTGCACCTCACCCCCCAACTTGATTCATGCATTGTCCTCAATGCAACAAAAAAAATATGGTATGAAAAAAAAAGACTGTAAAAAGATGAGTAGGGTTAGAGAGCACCTCGCACTTGAGCTTTGACAATAACACCAATATCCGCAACTAGGAAAAAAAATACTATACGCAAAGATAAAGTAAGTAAACATAAATAGTTAAAGTAAGTAAAAATGACTGTACACTAAAAACTATAAGAACAGTTAATCCTCCAACAAGTCCGGGTAGACCGGATCCACCAATTCTTCCTCCACCCCTTGACCTTCAAACCCCTCAAAAAATGGCTTAAGTCTTTGGCCATCGACCATGAATGTCTTGCCATCTTCGGGGGTTGTTGCTTGATGAAAAACGTTGTAGTTCCTAACCACCTAAAATCATCCCTTAATGTGTATGTATGATGTATGTATGAAGGGAGTGTCACTCTCCCTCGGAATGATGTGGGAAATAGGGCAACGAAATGGTGGTAATGAAAATGGAATGAAATGTACAAAATGTGTGTGTGGTGAACAAAAGTGCTCCCCAAGCGCAAGGAGTCTTTTGAGTGTCGTGTTTTACTTGGAAAAGTATTCCAAGGTCATCTCCTCAGGGACGGAAAGTTCAAGTGTGTGAAGGTGATTTTCTCAGAAAGGAAAAATGTAAAATCTTTTGTTTGAGTTTTGTGAGTGAAGTTTTGAATGAAAATGAAATGAAAACAAGTGTTGGCTAATCCAAAGAGTTCACTCCAATGAGGATGTCAATCCAACTCAAAGCCTTCCTCCAATGATGCATAGATAAACAATTGATTCATGGGAAGCTAGGGATTAAATGGAGGTGAGGATCCAAGCATAACCCGTGACCAGGCCTACGGGATATCAAAGACTCACAACCGTATCCACTCTCAACCCAGTCAAACCGAACCACCGTACACCGAGTGGAGGAAAAAAGAAGAGTTGAAATGAAATCCTCACCGGGAGGTCTCCTTTGGATTAACCAACTAAAATTCTAGCTACTCATGGTAAAAGGAAAGACATACATAATGTTAAGAGACATGTAGAAGAAATAAAGATTAAAACTTAACTCAATACAAGAAAACTTAAACTAAGAAGAAAAATATTCAATACCCATTTCAAAGCTTAAAAATGAAGAACTCAAAACAACAATGGTAGAATCTAGAATGCATAACTAAACTTGCAAAGCATTAGAAATAAATGACATTAAAGACAATAAATGAAGCTTACAAGATCCTTACAAAAGATTACAAGTGAAATGGGTGAAGACAATGCAAAAATGTAACTATTCATCAACTTCTCCCTTGGACTACTCCTAAGCTTAGGTAGCCACCATCAAAGCTTGTGTGAATACTGAATATATGGAGTGTAGAGACTTCAAATTTCATCCATGAGGCTCCCTTAGCCTGTGTGTGCAGGCTTCTCATCAATGGGAAGAGATTTGATGGCTTGGACAGGCTAGGAGCAGCCTACCCAGAAACTCCCCAGGCAGCCCCCCTTCTCTCCCATCCTCATTAATGCCCTTGCCTCCAAAGTCTTGAAATTGTGTAAGGATGGCATGGTTATGTGTAGAATATGTCAGGGTAGGCGTGGGAGAAGTGTAGGTGGGCCCCCCAAGAAGTTGGAGAAGACTTGCAGGAGTTCTGGCCATTTTGGGTTCTTTCAGAAGAGCATACCGGTACGCATACCGGTACCCCGAACTCCAGTAGGAAAATTGTACAGGTACGCGTACCGGTACCCTTCTGCTTCGGACCAGTTTTCGTAGAATTATCATAACTTTTGATCCAACTGTCTGATTGAGCTGAAATTTTGACAGAATACAGAACACGTCCAGATCTACAACTTTCAAGTTTTTCACTTTTCAGATTCGAAGTGAATCATGGTGAAAAATGAGAAAAACATCAGTACTGTGTCAAAACTTTGGGAAACCAGTGGGCTAAAACTTTCAAATTTCATTTTTCTTGGTTTCTTCACCTTTAAGCCTCCAAATCCTCATTGAATGTGTCCATCTCTTCACCACTCATTCATCCTTAGTTGCAAGGTTATAAAATCCATCATTTACGCTATAATTATCTGTAACATCGAAAATTCAACATTATTCATAATTTCGGCTAACTCTAAGTACTTAAATACAAAGTTGAGTTAAAATGCATGTAATGAGGCCATGAAATATGCAATATTTTGTGCTCATCAGTTGTGACTTCTACAGCTCCATTGGGGTAGGCCACCTTGACAAGATAGGGGCCATCCCAACGGGATCGGAGTTTCCCTTGAAAGATCGAGATACGAGAATTGTATAAGAGCACTTTTTGTTCGGACTAAAATAATTTCCTTACAATGAATTTTTCATGAAAGATCTTAGCCCTCTCTTTTGAAATTTTAGAGCTCTCATACACATCTCTTCAAATCTCCTCCAATTCATTCATTTCAAGCTTCCTATTCTCTCCAGCCATTCTCATGTTGAAGTGCAAGGTCTTGATGGCCCAATAGGCTTTGTGCTCCATCTCAACCGGCAAATGGCAAGCCTTGCCATAGACTAGCCTGTAGGGTGACATGCCTAGAATTGTCTTATAAGCAGTGCGGCAAGCCCAAAGGGCATCGGTCAACCTAAATGACCAATCCTTCCTATTGGGATTCACCGTTTTCTCTAAGATGTTCTTGATCTCCCTATTGCCCGACTTGGCTTGGCCATTGGTTTGTGGGTGATAAGTGGTGGACACCTTGTGTGTGACGCCATATTTATGCATCAAAGATGCAAATGGTCTATTACAGAAATGCGACCCACCATCGCTTATCATTGCATAAGACATCCCAAACCTCGAAAAAATGTTCTCCTTGAGAAACTTGACCACGACACGGTGGTAATTGGTCTTAGTTGGGATAGCCTCTACCCACTTGGACATGTAGTCCATTGCCAGCAGAATGTACATGTAGCCAAATGACACGGGTAAGGAACCCATGAAGTCGATGCCCAAACAGTCGAATATCTCGATTACCAACACAGGAGATTAGGGCATCGTGTTCCTACGGGTCACACTACCCAATCTTTGGCACCTATCACATTCTTTACAGAAAGAGATACAATCTTATATCAAAGAGGGCCAATAATAACCTGACTATAAAATATTTGCCGAAGTCTTCTTAGAATGGAAAAATGCAACACCGCACGCACGCTTACCAACACCGCACGCTTCCGAATGGAAAAATGCAAGGACTTCCTGTTGTTCATTTTTTGGTACGCATCTTCTCATGACTTGGTCAGGGCAGTACTTGAACAGGTACGAGTTGTCGAAGTAAAAGTACTTCACATCCGCAGGGCTCTAGTGCGGCGATATTTGTCCTGTAGCAAGATAATTGCATATGTCAGCATACCAAAGACAAACATAATGAATAGACAATAAATGCTCATCAGGGAAAAGATCAGGGATAGGAATGTGCTCATCGGTATCTTGCACCACAAGTCGGGATAAATGGTCTGCCACCAAGTTCTCAACTCCCTTTTTGTCTTTGATCATCAAGTCAAATTCTTGAAAGAGGAGTATCAACCTAATGAGTCTCGATTTTTCATCCTGCTTAGACAAAAGATACTCCAAAGCAGAGTGATTGGTATAGACTATTATAGGTGAACCAATGATGTATGACCGAAATTTATCCAATACAAATACTGTAGCTAGCAACTCTTTTTCAGTGGTGGTATAGTTCATTTGAGCTTCATTAAGAGTTTTGTTAGCGTAGTATATTACATAAGGTCTCTTGTCCTCCCTTTGACCGAGCACTGCGCCGACTGCGTAATCACTCGCGTCGCACATAAGCTCAAATGGTGAGTCCCAATTGGGTGGTCGCATAATTGGAGGTGTAGTAAGCATGCTTTTCAGGTTTTTAAATGATGCCTCACAATTATCCGACTACACAAATGGGACATCTTTTGAAAGAAAATTGATCAAAGGTTGAGCCAATGCACTAAAGTCTTTAATAAAATGACGATAAAAGTAGGCATGGCCAAGAAACGACCTGATATCTTTGATGATCTTTAGCGTGGGGAGGTTGGAAATTGCATCCACTTTTGATTTGTCGACTTCAATTCCCTTTGCCGAAACGATATGCCTGAGAACTATCCCTTGCGTCACCATAAAGTAACACTTTTCCCAATTGAGGACCAAGTTCTTCTCCTCGCATCTCTCAAGAACTCTCTCCAAATTCTCCAAACATCCATTAAATGAATCCCCGAACACTGAGAAGTCATCCATAAAAAATTCCACGATTTTCTCCACCATATCACTGAAGATCCCCATAATGCATCTTTGAAAAGTCCCTGGGGCATTACACAACCCAAATGCATGTGTCGGTAGGCAAAGGTACCGTAGGGGAAAGTGAAAGTGGTCTTCTCCTGATCCTCCATTGCGATCTCAATTTGATTGTAGCCGAAGTATCCATCCAAGAAGCAATAGAACAAATGTCCGGCTACTCTCTCCAATACTTGGTCGAGGAAAGGCAAAGGGAAGTGATCATTTCTTGTACAAGGGTTGAGCTTCCGATAGTCAATACACACTCTGCATCCGGTGAATACTCTTGTCAGAATCAACTCATTGTCCTCATTTGCAACCACTATGACTCCCGATTTATTTGGCATTACTTAAGTGAGACTCACCCATTTATTTTCAACAATCGGGAAGATGATGCCCACATCAAGTAGCTTGAGTACCTCGTCCCTCACCAGATCCTTCATTATCGGATTCAACCTTATTTGTGGTTGTCGGGACGGCTTGGAGTCTTCCTCAAGGTAGATGCGGTGTGTGCAAATGAGGGGGCTTATCCCCTTGATGTCGGCAATTGTCCAACCATTCGCTCCCTTGTGCCTCCTCAACACTTTCAAGAGATCCTCTTCTTGCTTCACCTCCAAAGTTGAGCTTATGACCACCGGGAAGGTTTTGTCATCCCCGAGGTATGCATACTTGATATTGGATGGTAATGGCTTCAACTCCAAGGTGAGATTTTTCACGGTCGATGGAAAGATCTTTTTCTCTTGATGTGGAAGTTCTCAAATGTAGGGGTCCATTTTTCTACCCCTTTCAAGCTCTCTGACTCCCCTTGATCATCAACCTCCTCTATATCAACAATCTCCTCATCCCCCAACTGTAAAGTGCTCATTAGTTCCAAGTGATCCTCCACCAATGTGTCGATCTGGTTGATCTCATGTACCTCTTCATCATCTCCCGGTTGCTTGTACAAGTTGAAAACATTGAAGTCCATTGTCATATTCCTGAAAGTAAGCTTCATAAGTCCATTCCTACAATTAATCACAGCATTATAAGTAGTAAGGAACAGTCTACCTAATATGACGGGAATTTGTGAACCAGGTTTAGCAACCAGGTGAGTTTCAAGTACAATAAAATTGACAGGGAAATAAAAATTATCCACTTGAACCAAGACATCCTCAACTACCCCCCTTGGTGTTCTAATGCTTCGGTCCTCCAATTGAAGAGTGATTGGAGTTGGCTTCAACTCTTCAAGTTGGAGTTGTTGATACACCGAATAGGGTAAGAGGTTGACACTTGCCCCCAAATCAAGAAGTGGTTGCTCCACCCGAAAATTCCCTATTGTGATGGAAATGGTAGGGCATCCAGGGTCCTTGAACTTTGGTGGGGTGTTGGTCCTCAAGATTGAACTCACTTGCTCGATGAGGAATGCCTTCTTGTGCACATTTAGTTTCCTCGTCACTATGCACAAGTCCTTCGAGATCTTGGCACATGACGGGATTTGCTTTATGGTATCGAGGAGTGGGATGTTGATCTTAACCTGCTTGAACATCTCAATGATATTAGAATAGTTAGACACCTTCATGGGTGTCTTCAAACGATTTGGAAAAGGGGTCGGATTGGGACATGCATGCACATTCAAATCATCAACACTTTTTTCTTTTTTCACTCACCTCACCCCCCTCAGATTTAACCTTAGTCTCTTTCTCTTTTGGCAATGTGGCTTTAGGTGAGACTTTTGGCACAATGATTTTGTCTATTTGTTTGCCACTTCGAAGGGTAGTGACCGCCTTGAGTTGCTCACAACTCTCTTTAGTGGGTTCGGATGACTCAATGACATGTTGGCCTCTAGGGTTTTCTTGGGGTTGAGCGGGGAATTTTCCCTTCTCTTGTTGTGATGTCCCTATGGAATTGGTAAACTTCGTGAATTGAGTCTGAATGTCTTTAAAAGCTGCATCATTTTGATTGTTGATGGCAGTTTGGCTTTGGATGAATGAATGAGCCACATCCTCCAAATTCCTCTTATGGGGAGGTTGGTATGTGGATGGTTTGGATGGTCCTTGTTGACCAAAGTTTTGTGGAGGCGGGTTTTGTGAATACCCTTGCAGATTAGACCGGGGGTATTGAGAGCTAGACGATTGCCCTTGACCATGGTATTGATTTTGCTTAGGAGGCATGAGAGGTGAATATGCATTAGAACCGTGAGGAGTGGGGTTCTCATTCTTCCAACTAAAGTTCAGGTGATTACTCCAACCCAGATTGTAAGTGTTTGAGTGCAGGGAGAATGATTTCCTTGTTTGGTTAAAGGCATTGACTTGCTCTTGGTAGACTTCCTTAAGTGCCGGAAGGTTCGGACATTCTGATATGGAATGCTCCACACTCTCACAAATTGAAGAAAACTCCTCGGTATTTGAGACATTGGACACGTCGTGTCTTTTATTGACTTCTAAACTTTCCACCTTTCGAGACAACTTGGTGATTTTAGAGAGCAAATCTTCTCGATCCCTCAAGTCATACATCCTTCCCCCATGTGATTGATTACTACCCAGAGAAGACCTTGGTACATCGGTGGGATCCATGATATCTTAAGATTGTGCATTTTGCGCCAACGTACTAGAGTAATCCAGGGCCTCATCGGGATCCTTATTTAAGAACTCGCCATTGCACATCATGTTAATGATTTTTCGATGGGCCGGTGTAATCCCTTCGTAGAAGAAACTCACCAATTACCATGATTCAAAACCATGATGTGGAATGGATTGTAGCAATTCCTTGTAGCGATCCCAATAGTTATAAAATTGCTCATTGGGCTTTTTTGAAAAGTTTTGGATTTGTTTTTTAAGAGCGGTGGTTTTAGGCACCGGAAAGAATTTGTTCAAAAACTCGGAAAGCATTTGTGCCCAAGAGGTTATGGATCGAGGCCTCAAGGAATTCAACCACGTTTTGGATTTTTCCTTAAGGGAAAAGGGAAATAATTTCAAGTGAGTTATGTCTTCTATAGCGTGATTAGTGAGGAAGGTTGCAAATATATCCTCGAATTCCTTAATGTGTAAATAAGGATTTTCTCTTTCAATTCTATGGAATTGAGGAAGTAGTTGCAGCATTCCCGACTTGACTAGAAAGGCATGAGCTTGGACCGGTAAGAGAATACATAAGGGAGTGGTGCTACGTGTGGGTTGGAGATAATCCGCATTGACCTCGCCGGAGGATTAATGGGGATATGATTCCCTTCATTCCTAGGACGGAAATGCATCCTAGGGTTTGGAATTCTAGGGTCAGGCACTCCACCTCCTCTTGGGACATTAGCCTCCTCATTCTTAAAATTATCACCGGCATCCTCGGGTGGGTCTTGGTCAATATTCATGTTGGGGCCTAAGGGTCGTGAAAAACAAGTAAACAAAAGTATATACAAGGAAAAACTTTTGTCAGCCCGTGATGAGAATTCACGGGACTTACCTCCGTTGTCCAAAAATCACCTTCACAATTCAACGCTTTGCCTTCCCCTGCAACGGCGCCAAAAATGCTTGATTTGTTCCATCGTTCCTAATTTCCGAACATGAACCCTCAATGTGTATATGGCTTATATGTGTGGGTGAGTGTCACTCTCACTCGGGTTCGATGCAAGAAATGGAAAAACGAGTGTGTGAACAAAAGTGCTCCCCAAGCGCAGAGAGACTTTCGAGTGTTGTGTTTTACTTGGAATTCGTATTCCAAGGTCGTATCCTTAGGGAAGGAAGGTGAATTATTTTGAAGGTGATTTTGGTGAAAATGAAAAGTGTAAAAATATTTGATGTTTGAGTTTTGGTGAATTGTGTTCTTGATGAAAATAAAATGGCAACAAGTGTTGGCTAACCCAGAGAGGTCATTCCAATGGGAATGCCAAATCAACTAAAGATGTTCTTCCAATGGTGCCTAGATGTTGGATTGATTCGTAGGAAGTGCGTGAGTAAAATGGAGGTGAAGATTCAATTATACCCCGTGACAAGTCTACGGTGTATCAAGAACTCACAACCATGCCGACACTTAACCTAATCAAACCAAACCGTCGTACACTATGAGGAGGAATGAAAAAAAGTTGATTTAGCATACCCAAGAGGAATTCTCCCTTGGATTAGCCAACTTTAAGCTTAGCTACTCATATTTAATGGAAGAACATAAATGAAGTGAAGAGACATTGTGAAGAAATGAAGATTGAAACTTAAATTAATGCAAGAAAAGTTAAACTATGAAGTAGTGCATTGAATACCCATTTTAAAAGCTTGAAATGAAGAAAACTCAATACAACAATAGTAAAATCTCAATGGTGTATCTAAACTTGCAATGTACTTGAAATAAATGACATTAAAGACAATAAATGAAGCTTACAAGAGTATTCAAGAATATTACAAGTGAAAATGGGTAAAGGAGATGCAAAAATGTAACTTCTCTCACTAAATACTATGTCTTTCTCCTAGAGCTTCTCTCTCTATATCTCTACAATGCTGAATAATGTCCAATGATGCTTGCATTTTTTTTCATGGAGAGCTTTCTAGGTGTGTGACAGACCTCCCATCCATAGGAGGCTGAGTTGATGGCTTGTGCAGGTTAGGAAAAGCCTAGCCAGCAACTCTTCTGGCTTGCCTCTTCTCTCTCTTCCTCATTAATGCTTGAGCCTCCAACATCCAACTTGAAATTAAGGGAGGCTTGTATGAGTGTAAGAGATGTCAGGGGACAAGTGGGAGAATCATAGGTGGGACCCCTAAGTGATAGAGCTTGAGTTGCAGGTTGTTTGGGATTTCTGGGCAAAACCTTCCGGAAGGTCGATATAAACCTTTCGGAAGATTTGTGCAGGAACTGTTAAAACTGCAGTCCAGACAACAAAACCTTCCGGAAGGTCGATGCAAACCTTCCGGAATGTTCATTCCAGTAGACAAAACCTTCCGAAAGGTTTTGGCAGTGAATAAGCAGACCAAGTGCAAACCTTCCGGAAGGTTTTCATCCCATTTGCCTTTTTCTTGGTTTTTTCACCTTCCAATCCTTCCTTTAAGCTATCCCTCATCTTAATTGACTTCAAACACTTCAATGGGGGCTTAACTCAAACCATTTGCAATTCTTCACCTACATTCACACAAGATTTTATTAAAACGTAGATTAACCGCATTTATCCCTAATTTCACAACAAAATGAAGTATAAAAGGGTATAACCACATACAATATATGCAATATTTTGTGCTAATCATTGGGGCTCCTCCGGTGGCTGAAATTCTTCACTTCCTGGGAATGGTTCTGCTGGTGGCTCTGGTGGTGCTTCTTGTTGCTCCTTTGGCTTCACTCCATGACTATTTTTCAGCGAGGTTTTGTCCAATGGCGCCAGATGCTCCACCTTTGGCCATGTTGGATCTATAATTACTGATTTTTCCTCGCATAACTGCTTGAGTTATTCCGTTAACCCTAATCTCCGACCATGAATCCGATTGTGTGTATATGGCTTATACGATTAGGTGAGTGTCACTCTCCCTTGGATATAATGCGAGAAATGGGGTGAACGTGTGTGTGGATGAAAATGTGTGCGTGTATACAAAAGTGCTCCCCAAGCGTAGAGAGACTTTCGAGTGTCATGTTTTACTTGGAACTGTATTTCAAGGTCGTCGTCTCAGGGAAGGAAAGTGAATTGTGTGAAGGTGATTTGGTAAAAATGAAAAGTGTAAAATCTTTTGAGTTTTTGTTTTGGTGAGTGAAGATTGGTTATAGAAATGTAATAAAAAAAAGGTTGGCTAATCCGAAGACGCCATTCCAATGGGAATGCCAAATCAACTCAATCCATTTAACCAATGGTGCCTAGATGCTTGATTGATTCGTAGGAAGTGAGGGACTAATGTGGAATGTAGGCTCAAGCATATCCCGTGACAAGTCTACGGTGTATCAAGAGCTCACAACCCCGTCTGTACTCAACCTAGTCAAACCAAACACTTTACACTACGAGGTAGAATAGAGAAGAGTTGACTGAGCATACCTAAGAGGAAGTTCCCCTTGGATTAGCCAACAAAAATCTTAGCTACTCATGGTTGAAGTAAAAGCATTCATGATGTAAAGAGACATGTAGAAGAAATGGAAATGAAAATGAGTTGATAATGAAACTTAGAACATATATTAAAGCTAGGAAGAAGTAAACTACAAAGAGAAATTCATTTCATAACAAAATGAAGAAGTTGCAGAGCATACCCAATAGAAAATGTAAGAGTGAAAGAACAATAGATTAAACTCGATTACAATTGAAATAAAGTAGATTACAATGCAAGAAATAAAGATTAAAAGAGTCTTACAACTTGTTACAAGTGAAATGGGTGAAGAAATTGAAAAAATCTAAGCTTTATCTCTCTAAAACTATGTCTTCTACCTTGGGAGCTTCTCTTTGTAAAAAGTGCTGAACTATGGTGTGTAGTTGGTAGTGTGTGTAATTTTCGTCCATGGAGCCTATGGTCTGTGTGCTACAGAGATTCAATGATTTGGGGAGGTTTGGAAGCCTGCACAAGCAAGGTGCAGACATGCCTGCACTCCCCCTTGTCCTTGACCAACTTCCCTCTTTCTCTCTCTTCTTCGTCCATTCTTTTTCTTCCAAATTCAGATTCTTGTGTAAGAATGGCATGTTTTCAGGTAGAACATGTCAGGGTAGGTGTGGGAAAAGTGTAGGTGGGCCCCCTAAGCAGTTGGAGTTGAGTGGCAAGTTGTCTAGCATTTTTGGGCAAAACCTTCCGAAAGGTTTGGCAGGGGCAGAGGCAGTTCAATGTGCAAACCTTTCGGAAGGTTTTCACCAAATTTGCATTTTTCTTGATTTCTTCACCTTCCAAGCCTCCGTTTAAGCCGCGCCCCTCATCTCCATTGCCTTTAAGCACTACAATAGGGGCTTAACTCAAGCCATAATCAACACTTTACCTACAATCACACAACAACATCATTAATTGGTTGTTTAGTCGCATTTCTCCCCAAATTCACAAAAAAAATCAAGCATAAAAGGGTATAAAAGGCATACATAATATGCAATATTATGTGCTAATCAATAACTTAGATACTGACACAACAAATGGGAGTAAGAGCTTGTTATTCTTAACAGTTACCATCATTTGATCCATTATTAGGGTCGGCAAGTCAATAGTGTGTCCCATTCCGAAGGCATATAGAAAATAGGTTGTTTTAGTGTAGATTTGGTTTTTCTGAGACTAGGGCAACAAATTGTTCACAATGATCAAATTCAGGATTCTGTATTTGTCAGTTAAATCCCCTAGCTTAATATACTTGTTCGGCCTACCCCAGACATACTCCAGATTCCCAATCAACTCAATCCCAATGATAGTCATATCAGGCAATGTGGTATAGGGGTATTGGTGATGCTGATGCCTTGGCATAGGATTCATAAAATTAGCAATAGTTGCCGGTGTAACCTGGCACACTACTCCCCTAACATAAACACGCAATTACCTTGACCCAGTTTCTCATGTATTACTATAGAATTCTCGGACTAGGCATTTATAGGCAAGACCAACCACTTTCATATAATGTAACCAACCCTGTGCTTCTAAATTTTGCCTAACCCCTATGTTTCCAAAATTTTCATATATCACAGGTCTTTCAGCAATAATAGGTTTTGAAAAAAAATGAGTATCATACCAAACTTGCTGATCAATATTTTCAAATATAACAGAGTCGAATAAATTCTGAACCTGGGGTTGTTCTTTTTGCTGCGAGGCTGCATCAGGAGGTGACGAAGCTCCTCGCCTTGCTCGCTTGACAAGGCTGTTGTTCTTGCTCTTGGGTCTATGGATTCTTGAATTTCTTGTTCAATACACAGTTTCAAGGATTTTTGATTTGTGAAAACTTGTAAAAGGTTATGGCTAAGTGTTTAATCGAAGTAGAATTGAAGAAAAACTGATGGGTGAAATGAATCTGAAGAGAAAAGGTGAAAAGTTCTGCTGTTTTTTTTTTTCGAATTTCTACTGCAAGGGAGATGCTGGACTGTTCTGCTTGTGAACTGGAGCTTTTATACTGGCCAGTACCATTCGGACACACGGTGCTAATCCTCTGGAATCCCCTTACGTTTGTAGGCTACTGATCCTTAATTTTCTCCATATTTCCAGCTTCGGTTTTCCAGCCAACAGTTACAGAAAATTAATTTAATTTCAAAATTTTACACATTTAACTATTTAATAACTTAAATACTAACTTATTACACTAATTCATCCTATAGTTATATACATTCATACAAATCCTAGGATTATACATCCTTGAACATTTTAATTTTAATCGGAATCTTCTAAATTGAGAACATTAGTGAACCGATTAATCTACTGTCGCACATATCTTGCAAGCATAAGATTGGAATAAGATGGCATCTTAGGATAATCCTTACTATACCCATGCTTAATCCAGTCAAGACGATATAATGCTTGATGATTAACCCTAATTAGTGTGTAATCAAAAATGATTAAGTAATCAACTTTGTAAGATAAAACAATTAAACATTATGAATTAGGGTTTGTGCGTAAATTAAAGTTTTAAATACTTTATGTTTGAATTTCAGGGTCTAATACAGAAATACAGGAGAATATGAGGTAAACTTGCAAAGCTGGAAACAACGAAGGACCAAAGTGTAAAAGCGACACATGGAAGCTCCAGAATGCGACGCATGCCCCTGCTGCAAGACACCACGAACACTAAGAACACGACACATGCCTCTGCTGCAAGTCATCACCATCCGGATGGTGAGGGGGGGTCCGGACGGCCAGGCTAGGTGGCTTGGCTTTATCCTCCACCTCGTGCTTCTTTTTTTCCTATAAATAGGGGTCCCCTCCTTCCTTTCAAAGAAGGCCGGCCACCCAAGAGCAAAGAGAGAAAGAAAGAGAGAAAAAAAGAAAGAAATAAAGAAAAAGTGAAAGAGAAAGTCATAGCCGATTTGTTCTACACCGATATTCTGTATTTCTACATTTCTGTTCAGTCTTTCTATTCGGATAGTTGAACTACTGCCACTTTGTTGTTTTGATTAATAATAAGAGTGGTTGTGTTTCAAGTGTTCCTTGTGAAAGAAGTTTTAGAGTTTGTGTTTTCATTTCAGTTATAATGACGAATACCCCCACTCCATGCTTGTTAGTAGCAATGGGGTGTGAGTAGTCGTTTATACCCTTCGGTGAAGGGTGAACATATGTATATTATCGATTAGATTATGGAAATGCTGATGTTTTATTCATATATTTATCTATATATGTACTATAAGCTTCATGCATGATACATTGATGTACGTAGTTTCGGTGCTGTGCCTGGAATTATATCATCGGTGCATCATCAACCTGCCAATTAAACAACCACGGTGTTCTTACCGGTATGGCTGAGGATGTTTAACTGGTATATATATATCACAGATGACCTATTGAGTAATTCAAGTATTCCTCATGAATGGCTTGTCCTTCTGGTTTACTTGGATTAGTTAATTGGCACATCTATAACCAGCTAACCTAAGAAGTTGTTGTGTTATGACTAATACCACCACCTAACCTAAGAAGTTGCTGTTTTATGGTTTATTATGTACGCACTTACTATCACGAGACAATTGAATAATTCAAGTATTCCTCATGAATGGCTTGTCCTTCTAGTTTGCTTGGATTAATCAATTGTCATGAATACCACCAGCTAACCTAAGAAGTTGTTGTGTGATGGTTTATATACATCAGACCTACCGGTTGACTTGCCGGTAACATGGAAGTTAATTGCTGTAAGGTAGCATTTCTAGTATTTAACCGATATAAAGCATATGAGATCCTCTAAACTGAAGGGTATCTTTTATATTATTGTCATTAACAAGCTTATCTCTGCATTTATTTAAAGTAAACTAGTTATCAATCTAAGCTCACATCACAAGCTATCAACTATTATAATGCTTTAAACAAATTTACTGTTTTTATTTTAAATTCTAAGTTACTAAAACTCTTCGTGGGATCGATACTTGGACTTAAACCGAGAAAACTACAATTCGACCACTTATACTTGGGTGTATAATATAATTCAGATCACAAAATAGTGCAAATCACTCGACCTGAAATTGGTTCAGCACACTAATTATATTTTCTCATATGCATTAATTAACCGCACTTTACACATCTACCGAGTTGATTAGCTTGTCGGCGTTTGGCAAATGAACTTTTTTCGCACAAAGGTTTTGCTTGACTGCTAAAAATTTCTAATTTTATAACAACCTTTGTTTTTGCTATGATCAAAGAGTGTATGTCTTTCAGAAAAGTATGTAACATACCTAAACTAAAAAAAAAAAAAAATTCATTCACTTTTGCAAAAATTTTGAAATATTTTGAAAATGAAATTAGAAAAGACTCATTATCCGGTTCTTTAACATCTATCGGTCACAAAGACAATTATGAATTGTTCCCTCCCCCCAACCTAAATTTAACATTGTCCTCAATGTATGGTATTATAAAGTAAAATGATAGACAATTTCTAATAAGATCTAGAGGCGAGACCAATCTATAATGCAAAAGCTAATCTGTAAAAAAATTAAATAACAGTTAGTACTACTATTTACAATCAAACATTTATAGAAAATTTTCAAGGTACATTCTGGTTCCATTAAATGAATGGGATCCACATTTTGAACAAATCCATCATGATATGGCTTAAGCCTTTGACCACTCACTTTGAAGATATTTCCAGTTAATGGATTTTCAATTTCAATTGCCCCATGTTCAAACACTTCCTGAACAATATAAGGGCATGTCCATCTTGATCTCAATTTTCCAGGGAATAAGCGGAGTCTTGAATTATATAGTAAAACTTTTTGAGTGGGTAAAAAGGACTTCCGCACTCGTGAAAAATTTTCATTCTGGACTTGTCAATCTTTGCATTTTCATATGCTTCATTTCTTAGTTCTTCCAATTCATTAATATTAAGTTTACGAGATGCACTTGCTTTGTCAATATCAAAATTCATCATTTTGATTGCCCAGTATGCTCGATGTTCCAATTCCACAAGCAAGTGACATGGTTTACCATAAATTATCCGGTAAGGAGACATTCCAAGAATAGTTTTTTATGCAGTACGGTAAGTCCGAAACACATTAGTCAATCTTAAAGACCAATCTTTGTGATCTAGATTGACTGTTTTCTCTAAAATATATTTTATCTCCCTATTGGCCAATTCAGCTTGTCCACTTATCTGGGGATAATAAGGGGCATATACTTTGTGTGAAATCGAATACTTTTTCATTAGGTTTTGAACAACTTTATTACAAAATGGTGTTCCCCCATCACTGATAATGGCTCAAGGAATTCCAAATCTAGACAAAATATTTTCTTTTAAAAACCTGATTAATGTACGGTGATCATTGTTTCGACAAGAAATTGTCTCTACCCATTTGGAAACATAATCAATGGCAACAAAAATGTATAGATGTACAAAGGATGAGGGAAACGGTCCCAGAAAATCGATGCCCCAACAATAAAAAAATTTAATGACCAAAATAAGGTTCAAAGACATCATGTTTCTATTTGAAATATTTCTCATTCTTTGACATCTGTCACAATTTAGACAAAAAACATGGACATCTTTAAATAGGGTGGGCCAGTAAAATCCACAATGTAAAATTTTAGCAGCGATTTTCTCTGTAGAAAAATGCCCTCCATAAGCTTTAGTATGGAAAAATGAAATGACCTGACGGGTTTCATGGTTGGGTACACAATATCTTATTATCTGATATTTGCAGTACTTAAACACATAGGGATCTTTCCAAAAGAAATTATGTACCTCTCTTAAAAATTTATTTTTGTTGGTCCAGGTATAGTGAAAAGGAATAGTACCTATGGCTAAGTAATTGACTATGTCTGTATACCATGGTACTTCTATGATTGCAAATAATTGCTGATCTAAAAAATTTTATTTGATTGATATTGAATCTTCTTTTGTGTCATAATTCAGCCTTGATAAATGATCAGCTACCATATTTTCAACTCATTTCTTGTCTTTGATGATAAGAACAAAATTTTGTAGTAACAATATCCATCGTAGGATACGTGGTTTAGCATAATTCTTGGTAAGCAAATATTTCAAGGTTGCATGATCAGTGAACACAACAATTGAGGATCCAACTAAATATGAATGAAATTTATCTAAAGCAAATACTACAACAAGCAATTCTTTTTCTGTGGTAGAGTAATTCATTTGTGCATAATTCAAAGTTTTGCTTGCATAATAAATCACATAGGATTTTTTATCTTTTCTATGACCTAAAACAACTCCTACTGCATAGTCACTAGCATCACACATTAATTCAAAAGGTAAAGACCAATTAGGAGGTTGCATAATTGGTGAATAAGCATGCTTTTAAGTCTATCAAATGCTGATTGACATGCATCATTCCAATCAAATGGTATATCCTGTCATAGAAGATTACACATAAGTCTGAATATCAAACTAAAATCTTTAATGAAACTTCTATAGAATCATGTATGGCCTAGAAAGGATCGAACATCTTTTACAGTCTTAGGTGGAGGGAGATTAGCTATTAAATCAATTTTGGACTTGTCAACTTCAATTCCCTCTGCAGAAACTACATGTCCTAAAACAATGCCCTGTGTGACCGTAAAATGACACTTTTCCCAATTCAAAACAAGATTTATTTCCTCACATTGAGTAAGGACTTTTTCAACATTCTCTAAACATAATTCAAATGAATCACCATACACCATGTCACTAAAAATCCTTAACATACAACACTGAAAAGTGGCTGGAGCATTACACAATTCAAAAGACATTCTTTTATAAGCAAAAGTGCCAAAGGGACATGTAAAAGTGTTTTTCTCATGATCATCAATTGCCATTTCAATCTGGTTATAGGCGGAATATCCATCCAAAAAACAATAATATGCATGTACGGCTATTCTTTCCAAAACTTAGTCTGGGAAAGGTAGGGAAAAATGATATTTTCCGGTGACATAATTCAACTTCCGATACTCAATACACATACGCCAACTAGTGACTGTACGCATAGAGACTAATTCATTTTCTTGATTTTTCACGACCGTGACACCAGACTTTTTAGGCACTACTTGTTTAGTCTGACCCATTTACAATTAGATATAGGATATATGATATCATCATCTCATAGTTTAAGTACTTCAGCTCGGACTATTTCTTTTAAATGTGGATTCAATCTTCTTTGCGGCTGTCGGGACAGTTTGGAGTCTTCTTCCAAGTATATACAATGAGTACAAATAAGATGACGTATACCCTTTATATCTGCTACTGTCCAACTGATTACACTTTGATGATTTTTAATAACTCCGTTTAATTGCTTTTCTTGGACTTTTGACAATTTTGAAGATATTATCACTTGATGAGTTTCATCCTCCCCTAAGAAGACATATTTCAAGTCAGCTGGAAGAGGTTTCAACTCTAGTTTAGGGTCTACAACACTAGACTCTACAGACTTAGTTCAGAAGACAATAACTTTTCAAATTTTGGAATCCATGTCTCACTAGTTGACATATCTATAGACTCGACATTTTGTACATACTCTAATGCATGTGATTCTTTCTTTGTACAAGCATTTTCAAATAGATCTTAAGTTAATGACTCAATGCAATTCACTTTATGCAGTTCTTCTTCCTCTCTGGGCTGCTTAGCAATATCAAACACATTTAATTCCAAAGTCATATACTCAAATGAAAGTTTCATAATTCCATTCCTATAATTAATCAATGCATTTGATGTAGCTAACAATGGTCACCCTAAAATGACAGGGATTTGTGTAGAGACATGTAATACTGGCTATGTATCCAAGGCAATAAAATCCACTGGGAAATAAAACTTATCAACTTGAACAAGTACATACTCCACAACTTCACATGGAATTTTCACAGAACGATCTGCCAACTACAATGTGACATTAGTGGGTTTTAATTCACCAAATCCTAACTGCTCATAGAGAGAATATGGAAACAAATTAACACTAGCTCCAAGATCAAGCAAGGCTTGCTCAATCCTGAAGTTTCCGATAATGCTTGAAACTGTAGGACTCCCAAGATCTTTGTACTTTAGAGGGGCCTTGTGTTGAATGATAGCACTGGCCTGTTCAGTCAAAAATGCTCTTTTCTGTACATTGATCCTCCTCTTTACTATGCAAAGGTCTTTTAAAAACTTGGCATAGGATGGGATTTGCTTGATTGCATCTAACAGGGAGATGGTAATTTTTACTTGCTTAAACAACTCAAAGATTTCAGCATGATTGTACAATGGTTGAGGCTTCTTAATTCTTTGAAGAAAAGGTAAGGGAATAGGACTTGAATTTTCTTCTTTATTTGGCAACTCCATTTACTTTTCAATCAAAGGTTCAAGCTCAATTGGTTCATTTACAGGGATTGACTCAGTTATTGGCTCAAGAGTTTTGGCTTTAATGGTATTTTCAATCACCTTACCACTTCTTAGTGTGACACCCCAAAATCTGGGGGTCCGTTGATTACCCATCAACCCGCGGAACACCCTTAGATACCGAGTAACTCGATATCACACTGTTATGCCCCATTTACCGGGGTCCATAACTTAACAAAATTTGGGCAGAGTCTCCTTCGTACAGTGAGCTCTACCCAAAACCCAACCTATGCAATTTAACTTCACATGACCCATCCGAGGCCCAATATAAAAAAATGACCTCACCGGGTCCATTTATAAGTAAACATTGGCCACACCGGGTCCAATTATCCATACTTATATCAAAACATGCAAATATCACAAGTGTTTTACATTTCAAACCCATCCAAATCACTTCCAAATTCATCCCAAATATGCATAATGAAATTCCTACATTATACAAAGTCCATGGAAATCCATTTCATACAATTCCATATATGTACACATCCAAATTATTTGGAATTTATATAAAAGTTATACAATTTAACCATAAAAGCCACATTCTGGCTTCTTCAACTTTGAGGCCCCAAATGAGAACCTCCCTCCCGCGAATGATGTGCACCTGAAATGTTTCCCTTATAGGGTGAGCCAACGCCCAGTAGAGTGTTTCCTACAAAGGCTACTCCTCAACCTATATGCATATGAAATGTTCACATGCATAACCACAATTCCCATAACCATTCCATCAAGTAATATGATTAAATGATGTAATGCTAGAATGTCATGCCATGAATGAGGTGAGACCCACCCATGTGCATCCAACCCGAGTCCACTCCGACTCCCTTTACATGTCAATGCCATGTATGTTAAACCCGGGCTACCCAAGCCCCATAAAATGAGATGAGACTCATGTACTTAACCCGAGCCCGCCCCGGCTCAACATGAAATGAGATGTGACTCATTTACGCACTCACCCCGAGCCCTTCCCAGCTCGACAACACAATGCAAATGCCAATGTGTACGACATGCCATGAGTGAAATGAGACTCAATCATGTAACACACCCCGAGCCTCCCCGGCTCTCACACACACAATGAAATGTCAATGTGTCGTAAAATCCGACGTTGATGTTATCCACTCAACGACCATTGATAAATCAAAACCCTTGTGTCTTTGTTGGGCAACGGATTTTGGTATTTCAACCGCCGGTTCCGTACACACCAGCACTTTTCTGGAATTTCACCGCCGGGAAGTGCCTGAACCATGTAACCGGGTCTTGCACCCGAGGGGGGATCTATCCCTTCTTGCTATACCCTGACACAAGTTTTCCCTTTATGCATGTAACCGTGCAACTCAAATGAATATTCAATCCATCTTTCCCGAGCCCACCATCAAACACCAAGTATGGTGTTGATTAATGCAACCATACCACCACACTCATGAATGACTCCCATGAATGTGACACAACCTTATGCCCAATATGCTATAACCGCCAATGAGCAACTCTTTTCATGTCCACATGCATTTAATACCACATAGATTGTGGTACAATACCCATGCACAAACACACCCACACCCATGCTAACATCCCATGAATGTGATGCCCATGTCCACATACATTTAATACCACATAGATTGTGGTATAAACACCCATGCACAACATCCCTATGACACAATGTCCATGTATGCGATGTTCCCGTGCATATGCAATGCAATGAACCATTGTCACTTGTATATCATGTTCATATATAATGAATGTCATATGAACTAATCTCACACATTTCATCAAATCCCATGACAATTTACATCATGAGCATGTAATTCTCACAATCGTTCACCATGCCAATATATATTAAAATCATATATCAACAATCACAAATTTTCATGTAGCTCATATCATAAACATATAACTTAACTTTATCACAATTTCAAGTATGTTATTTCAATTTTATTAAAATAACCATTTCCACCAACTTAGGCATTTTGTTGAACACATTCAAGGCAAACAATTATGGTAGCACATATCATGCCCAACTTTCATATAATTCAAGAAATTTCAATAGACAATTTCTACATAACAATTTAGGATAAAATTATTTTACCTAAATTCCACAAAAAAGGCAAGTGTAATTTTTCTAACAACCTACCCATTTTCTTCATTATTCCATAACTATATACATATAAATATGTATACATATCTATATATATACCAAGCCATAATCATAGGCATTCTAGGTAAGAAATCAACCCAAGTAGGAGAACCCCTACCTCTTGTAGCGTGAGAAATCCCGTAGGAAGCTCCGAAGACCCAAAACTCAACTCGAATCTTGATTTTCGTACACCCGCGTCCGTTCACCTTCGGTGAAAGTTGTTGTTTTTGGTACCCACACGTAGCCCTCGTCGCGTAGAGCAACTCTCTCTTCTAGCTCGACGGAATTCGAGCGACGGTTGCCGGAGAAATCGCCGGAGAAAGCTTGAAGAAACCCTTTTTCTCTCTCTTTTCTCTCCAACGTGTGAGACCAGCTGACCTTGGGGATATTTCTGCTGAAATATCTCCAAATTTGACCCTATTTATAATTATAGAATACTTGGCCCACAATTGGCCACACGTCCCTTTTAGTTTCGGGTCCGTTTTAATCCCGAAACGATTAAATTTCGCTCCGATTTAAGTTCAAAATATTTTCTATGAACTCTAATTAAATTATTTTCAATTTTCTCACATTTTGTCCAAAATTTCGTTTTTGGGGTCACCCGAGACCCGACTGTCTCGTAAAACGTGAAAAATCCGACTATTTCGGAATTTGATGAAATTTTACATGGTCACTAGATTTCGCGAGAAGAATTCAACGGCAAAGTCCGTTTCGTCATCCGAGCTCTAGAAAAATTCAGGTTCGCAACCCGTTCATAGTGGCAAGTTATTGTTTTGCCCCTTTGTGAATAGTTCAAATTTTCCGGGGTTTCACACTTAGTGTGGTAATTGCTTGCACTTGACTCGGAGAAGGTTCGAAAGATACAACATTAGCTTGATTTTGACTCTATGGAGGTTTAGGTTTAGATGGGAATTTTTCCTTCTCTGTTGTACTCAAAGACTGAGTCAATTTGGCTAGATGACTCTTGATATCCTCAATATTCTGTGAAGTTTGAGCTTTGAAATCATTGAATGCATTGGTAGTCTGAATATTAAGACTTGTTTGAATTTGAATGAACTATTTCATGGTTTCCTCTAAACTCCTCTTACGTGGTTGTTGATAAGGCTGATATGGCTGCTGAGTCTAGGGATGTGGTGAAGGTGGACCTGGTGGCTGACTCACACGCTGTGTGTTTTTTCAACTGAAATTCGGGTGATTCCACCACCCTGGGTTATAGGTTTCAGAATAGGGATTGAGATAAGACTTGTTAAAATTTGAAATGACATTGATTTGTTCCATCAAGACCTATTTAAATGCTAGAATGAATGGACATTCCCCCGTGAGATGTCCTGACAATGCACATATTCCACACAATTGATCAATAGGTGACACAATAGAAACTTCCTTGACATTTTTCATCTCTAGAGCTTCAAGCGTTCGGGAAAAGGTAGTCATTCTGGCCCTTAAGTCATCTTCCTCTTTTAACACGTATTTCCCTCATTGGGATGAAGATGGCTTATTTTCCAGAATATTTGGTGAGGCCAAGTCCCACATTTGGGAACTCTTAGAAATTGTATCATAAAACCCGAATGTCTCATCGGGATTCTTACCCATGAATTCTCCCTGGGCCATCATTTCAACAAACTGACGCAGTGCGGAGGGAGGGCATCATAAAAGAAACCAACTAAAGTCCAACTCTCAAATGCATGATGCGTGGAAGCTTGGAGAAGATCCTTAAATCTCTCCCAACATTAATAAAAAGTTTCTCCTTCTTTCACATAAAAATTCATGATTTGACGCCTCAATGCATTAGTGCGGTGCATAGGAAAAAACTTTTTAAAAACTTTGTTTTGCAAAACTTGCCAACTTGGAATAGATTGAGCTTTTAAATAATTTAGCTACTATTTAGCCTTATCCTTCAAAGAGAAAGGAAAAATTTTCAACCGGGCCTTTTCAGAATTATCTTGCGATGCACCACATACCTCCTCAAATTCTTTTATATGCAAATAAGGGTTTTCAGACTCAAGACCATGAAACTGTGGTAAAAGTTGTATTGTCCTTGCTTTAATGTTAAAATTTGGAGTGTTAGTTGGAAAAGAAAAACATGAAGGAACTACCTCTTGTTCCCTTTGATTATTATTAGCCATTGATTAATCTTAATTAATACATAAATTAGAAGTAATAAATAAATCGAATTAGTAAGATAAAATAACTAAAAACTATCAATTAGAGTCAATTAGGGTTTGTGCGTAAATTAGGGTTTGTGCGTAAATTAGGGTTTTAATTGTGTTATGTTTAAAATTTCAGGGTTTAATGCAGAATTACCGGAGAATACGAGGAACGATATGTCAAAGCTTAAAACAACAAAGGAACAAAGTGTAATATAAACAAAACAAGAGTCAGCACTCAATAAGTTGATTTCCAGCAAGGCTCCACTGTTTGGACGGTGGCCCTTGGCGGCTCAGCTTTATCCTTCCACCTCCTGTTTCTTCTTGCTTATAAATAGGGGTGCCCTCCTTCATTTGAAAGAGACCGGCCACCCAAGAGCTCCTGAGAAAATTCCAAAAGAGAAAAATAAAGAGAGAAAGAGAAAGTGCAATCCAATCCGGTCCATGATACACTTCAACCGATACTCTGTATTTCTACATTTTTGTTGTATCTTTCTATTCAGATAGTTGAACTGCCGCCACATTTTTGTCTTGACTGATAAAAAAGGTGGTTGTGTTTCAGTTGTTCCTTGTGAAAGAAGTTTTAGAGTTTGTATTTTAATTTCAGTTGTAATGGAAACTGCTCGCACTCCTTGCTTGTCTGTAGCAATGGGGCGTGAGTAGTTACTTATATCCTCCAGTGAGAGGTAAACATATGTATATGTAACACCCCAAAACACACCCTGGACGGCATTACATACTAAAACCATTTACATCATGAGAGCACTAATATCATCCATAAATAAATTAAACTTCATTCATCATCCATAAAATATTTACATCATTATCCAAAAGAATATGCCCAACCATGGCATTTACATCTCAAAAATTAATTAAAGTAGCACAGCGGAATAGCAAAAGAAACTAGACCTTACAGTGTCCAAAAGAATAACCTAGTCTAGTACAAAAGAAGCTACATCTCTACATATCCACCTCGGGATCTAGGTTCCCCTCGAGTGGAGCCTCCCAATGCCCTGACTCGTCGATGCCGAGATCCTCCTCTAGAACCAAATCTGAAAAATGTAATTTGTAGGGGATGAGCACGAAGCTCTGTAGCAAAATCTTCCCAACTCAAACAAGGTTTATAAAAATATAAAACGGGTCGGTCACATTTCGAAAATAATATATATCAATTTTTTTTAAAGGAAAAACAGGACAGTTTAAAGAGATCTCAAGTTTAAGCCATAACAACAATCAAGTAAAAGAATAAATTAAATTGAACAACAATACACCGTGTCCAAAGTTAGGCCAATTCGGAAGGGCGTCTTCCGATGCATTGTCCCATACCAATGCACCGGCCAAGACGTTCCAACTCATCATCCCAAGTATATTGGTTCATCCCCGTACCATGTATGTTGATTGCTTCTCATGAATCTACCCAACGATTATACCTAGTCCACCAATCACAATCACATTCACAAGCATTTTAGGAAAGGGCGTCTACCATCCCAATGGCAGTGACGAGTCCCTTCCCAGGAAAAGTATACTATCCCTTGTATCATGTATTTTCGAAATGTGAACGATAGTGGTTTCATTACCAAATGACAACCCACTACAAGTGCTAGGAAACCATCTCACCCCCACTGAGGTAGACTAACCTCTAACACTCTACGACATCTCTCGAAGGCAATCCAAGTCCCTCACAACAACCATACAATTGAGGAAACCAAAATATTCTCAATTCATCAACATTTCAAGGAATTACCAAATTCCACAATTTCTAATATAATGTTTCATAATATGATGGAAGAAAATGAGCAAGAGATCATCATAAGTAACATTTTGGTGTACAATATCAAACACTAAAGTTTTGAAAGCAATACCAAGGAAAAATAGAGGGAAAAGTCCATTTCTCTTTAAAACCAAGGTTTGAAGATGAAAAAGAGAAATTTAATAGTTACCCAACCATCACAATGTTCAAAACATGGCATTTATTTCAAGAGGAACAAGAATCATGTATTTCTTATCATGTATATAAGGATGAGAGTGAAAAACATATATATATATATACATAAACCCTAGCCTCAATGTAAGAGATTAGGAAGAAATCCCCTAGCTCAACCAAGTATCTCTAGCAACCCAAGCTTTAAAGAATCCCTTTTCCCCTTTTTCTTGCTCCCTTGCTACTTTCTCTTTTGGTTCTAAGAGGTTTGAGTGAGGGTGAAGTGAAATTATAGAAGAGGGAATGGATGGAGAAGTGAAATCTTGAAAACTAGGGCTTTGATCTTGTAAATCTCTCCCAATTTTTGTGTTTTTCTCTCCCTCTTTTGCTCTCTAAGGGTGCCTAGGGTTTGGATGGGTGAAATGAGGCTAAAAAAAGTTGACATTAAGTATTTATAGTGGAGATAGGACCGACTGTTCGCGAGTTGAAAATTTCGGATCTTTACAGCGACTACCGGTAGCTGATTTTGACTACCGGAAGCTCGGGTACATTGGCACTCGACTACCTGTTGACTACCGGTAGCTCGGGTACACTGGACACTCCACTACCTGTTGACTACCGGTAGCTCGGCACACTGGACCATTGACTACCGGTAGTCACTGCCCAGATTTTCTGCTTCAACTTCAAGTGCAGTTTTGACTCATTTAGAGGTCGAATTGGAAAATTTTCATGAGACACACTTTTGTAGCCCTAGATGTCTACTATCTACTGCAAGCATTTCAGATCAATTGGACTTAAGGATAAGAAGTTAGGGCCAAAACACTAAGTAGTGTCCAGGACCCATTTTACCCAAATTCTCTCTAAAGTGTGTTTTAACTCCGGGACACTTCCTAACTTCTAATACATCCCTATTACCTCTCCCAATGTTTTTCGACCTTCCGGATTCAATGGAAGCATTATTTTGACCTAAAAACCTTTAGAAACTTGTCTATTCACCCTTTCCAAGTTTAAACATCTTCGACACGTAAACTTCCCAATCAAATTATCTCCATAGTATTTATTCCTACGGTTTATTCTTATGTCACTACATATATCCACATTTTTAAAACAATTATTTACTATATATCTATATACATATATAAAAGAAAAATGCGGGGTGTTACAGTATAATATTGGTTAACCTCTGGAAATGCTGATGTTTTATTCATATATTTATCTATATATGTGTTATATGTTTCATGCATGATACAGTGATGTACGTAATTTTGGTGTTGTGCCTGGAATTATGTCATCAGTGCATCATCAACCTGCCGGTTAAATATCTACGGTGTTCCTATCGGTATGGCTTGTCCTCCACCGGAAAGCTGAGGATGTTCTACTGATGCATGGTACAAAACCTAAATGATCCTCATGAACGGCTTGTCCTTCTGGGTTATTAGGGTTGTTTAACTACTATATATAACTATAACTATATATAACTATATATCACAGATGACCTATTGAGTAATTCAAGTATTCTTCATGAATGACTTGTCCTTCTGGTTCACTAGAATTTGTCAATTAGCACATCTATAACCAGCTAACCGAAGAAGTTGCTATGTTATGGTTTATTATGTACGCACCTACTATCATAGAGTCAATTGAGTAATTCAAGTATTCCTCATGAATGGCTTGTCCTTCTGGTTTTCTTGGATTAATCAATTTTCATGGATACCACCAACTAACCTAAGAAGTTGTTGTGTGATGGTTTATATACATCAGACCTACCGGTTGACTTTCCAGTAAAATGGGAGTTAGTTGCTGTAAGGTAGCATTTCCAGTACTTGACCAATATAAAGCATATGGGATCCTTAAACTGAAGGATACTCTTTATATTATTGTCTTTGTCTTTTAACTATTTATCTACAAACAAAAGTTTAATTACACTAGTTATCAATCTAAGCTCACATCACAGGCTATCTCATGTTACATTACTTAAACAACAACTCCACTATTTTTATTTTATTTCCTAATTATTAAAAACTCTTCGTGGGATCGATACTTGGACTTAAAACCGAGAAAACTACAATTCGACCACTTATACTTGGGTGTATAATATAAATCAGATCACGAAATAGTGCGAATCAAGTTTTTGGCGCCGTTGCCGGGGAGTTAAAACAATTTGAAATTAAATATAATAGGGAAGTTGTTAACTTGTATTAAATATTTATAAAAATATAAATATTCATAATATATATACATATATATATATATATATATATATATATATATATATATATATATATATATACATATATAGATTGTTTGTTTTCTTTTTAATAGTTTATGTCTTTTCATTCATCAGTAGGGTCAGTAAATCAATCATCTCCTTCATCTTTATCATCTTCATCTACACAAGAATCATTTGAATTAAGTATGACTCAAAATGTACCTAGGGGGCAAAAACAAGAACAAGAAGTAGTTCAAAATATCCGACCATTAAGAGAATATTTACATCCTACATGAACTAATTTTTCGTTATGTTTTGCTTTTCCAACAAACGCTTCAAATCTTAATATTAAGTTAGGAACAATACAGTTATTACCACAGTTTCATGGTTTACAAACTGAAAATCCTTATGTTCATATGAAAGAATTTGAAGAAGTCTGTGGAACCATGCAAGATAATTCTGAAATGGTTAAATTAAAATTTTTTCCTTTTTCTTTAAAAGATAAAGCGAAACAGTGGCTTAACACTTTAAGAGCTAATTCTATCGCAAATTGGCAAGCTTTGCAAACTGAGTTCTTTAAAAAAAAATTTCCTGTACATCGTACTAATACACTAAGACGTCAAATAATGAATTTTTCTGTAAAAGAAAGAGAAACTTTTTATCAATGTTGGGAAAGATTTAAAGATCTTCTCCAAGCGTGTCCACATCATGCATTTGAAAACTGGACTTTAGTCGGGTTTTTCTATGATGCTCTTCCACCTGCAATGCGACAATTTGTTGAAATGATGACCCAAGGAGAATTTATGAATAAAAATCATGAAGAAGCATTTCAATTCTTTGATACTATTTCTGAAAGTTCTCAAATGTGGGACTCGACTTCTTCAAATATAGTAGAAACTAAGCCATCTACATCCGAAAGAGGAAAATATGTACTAAAAGAAGATGATGATTTAAGAGCTAAAATGGCTAATTTATCTGGAAAATTAGAAGCTTTAGAAATGAAAAAAAATAAAACAAGTGTCTGTTGTATCTACTACTGATCAAATATGCGAAATTTGTGCGTTGTCAGGACATCCTGCAGCAGAATGTCTAACTATACCTGCATTCAAAGAAGTCTTGATTGAACAATCTAATGCAATTCCAACTTATAATAATAAGCCTTATCTGAATCTATATTCTGAAACTTACAATCTAGGATGGAGGAATCATTCGAATTTTAGTTGGAGAAATACACAACTCACAAATCAAACACAAGGTCCACCACAGTCACAAAATCAACAACAATATCAAACATATCAACCCCCACATAAAAGAACTCTGGAAGATACTATGAATCAATTTACTCAAAGTCAAATGAATTTCAATACTTAAACAACTCAAGTTTTTAATGATTTTAAAGCTCAAACTTCTCAGAGTATTGAAGATATCAAGAGTCATTTAGCTAAATTGACTCAATCCTTCAGTATGCCAGAAAAGGGAAAATTCTCATCTCAGCCTAAACCTTCGCAAAGTCAAAGTCAAGCTAATTTTGCATCATCTGAACCTTCTCCAAGTCAAATACAAGCAATCGCAACATTAAGAAGTGGTAAAGTCATTGACAAAACTATTAAACCTAAAATTCCAAAAAAAATACGTAAGTCAATTCCTGTTAATGAACCACTTGAACCTGAACCTTCTACCAAAAATCAACCATGTCCTATTCTTTTACCTTTCCCTCAAAGGATCAAGAAACCTTCATCTGAAAAAGATCAATCTGAGATCTTGGAACTATTTAAACAAGTTAAAATTAACATTCATTTGTTGGATGCAATTAAACGAGTTCCAGCTTATGCTAAGTTTTTAAAAGATCTTTGCACAATAAAAAGAAAAACTAATGTACCAAAGAAAGCATTTCTAATTGAACAAGTTAGTACTATAATATAGCATAATACTCTTCTTAAGTATAAAGATCCAGGAAGTCCAACAGTCTCATGCATCATTGGAAATTTCCGAATCGAACAAGCTTTACTAGACCTCGGAGCCATCTGTAATTTAATGCCATATTCAGTGTAAACACAATTAGGATTAAATGAACTAAAACCTACGAGTATTACACTACAGTTAGCAGACAGATCAATAAAAACTCCATGAGGAATTATAGAAGATGTTATCATCCAAGTTGATCAATTTTATTTCCCAACAGATTTTATTGTTATAGATACACAACCAATTTTTCATGCATCTGCATACATACCTATTATTCTGGGTTGACCATTCCTAGCTACATCAAATGTGTTGATTAATTGTAGAAATGGAATTATGAAACTTTCATTTGGAAACATGACCTTGGAATTAAATGTTTTTAATAGTACAAAACAACCGAGAGAAGAAGATGAAGTGCATGAAATAAATTGTGTTGAGTCATTAACTCAAAATTTTTTTGAAAATTTTTTTCTGGAAAAGGAACTATATGCATTAGAATCTGTATCTGATAATGAATCAGAAAATATAGAAAACCCAAAATGTAAAAATCTGTTGTCTAAATCTGTAAAGTCCAATGTCAAAATCTCTAAGCCATATTTAAAACCACTTCTAATCAATCTAAAGTATGCTTTTCTAGAAAAAGATGAAATTCATCCCGTAATCATATCATCAAATTTATCTGAAAGTCAAGAAAAAAAATTAACAAAAATATTGAAAAATCATCAAAGTGTCCTTGGATGGACAATAGCAGATATAAAAGGTATAAGCCCACTTTTGTGTACTCATTGTTTATATTTAGAAGAAAATGCTAAACCATCTGGTAAAATGCAAAGAAGATTAAATCCACATCTGAAAGAGGTAGTTCGCAATGAAGAACTTAAACTATTAGATGCTAATATTATCTATCCTATATCTGATAGTAAATGGGTTAGTCCTACACAGGTAGTACCTAAGAAATTTGGTATCACAATAATAAAAAACAAAGAAAATGAATTAGTCCCAATGTGTACAGTCACAGGTTGGCGTGTATGTATTGACTATCGCAAACTAAATTCTCTCACCAGAAAATATCACTTTTCATTACCTTTCATAGATCAAGTACTCGAAAGAATAGTTGGTCATGCACATTATTATTTTTTAGGTGAATATTCTGGTTATAATCAAATTGAAATTGCGATAGACGATCAAGAAAAAACTACATTTACATGTCCTTTTGGTACTTTTGCATATAAAAGGATGCCTTTTGGACTATGTAATGCTCCAGCTACCTTTCAACGTTGCATGCTGAGTATATTCAGTGATATGGTAGAACGGTGTTTAGAAGTTTTTATGGATGATTTCTCAGTATATGGAGATTCATTTCAATTATGCTTAGAAAATCTTGAAAAAATGTTTATTCAATGTGAAGAAACAAACATTGTCTTAAATTGGGAGAAATGTCATTTTATGGTTACACAAGGTATTGTTTTAGGTCATGTAGTGTCTAAAAAAGGAATCGGAGTTGATAAATCTAAAATTGATCTAATAGCAAATCTGCCTTCACCAAAAATAGTAAAAGATATTCGCTCGTTTTTAGGTCATGCAGGATTTTACAGAAGATTTATAAAAAATTTTAGTTTAATATCTAGACCTATATGTAATCTTTTATGTCAGGATGCATTATTTAAATGGAATGATGCATGTCAATTTGCATTTGATAAATTAAAAATCATGCTTATTTTTGCACCTATTATGCAATCTTCTGACTGGTATTTACCTTTTGAAATAATGTGTGATGCAAGTGATTATGCAGTAGGAGCTGTATTAGGTCAAAAAAAAAAAGATAAAAAACCATATGTTATTTACTATGCAAGAAAAACTCTAAATGATCCACAAATGAACTATTCAACCACAGAAAAAGAACTACTTGCTGTTGTATTTGCATTAGATAAATTTCGTTCATATATGGTTGTATCGTAAATTGTTGTATTTACAGATCATGCAGCTTTAAAATATTTACTTACTAAGAAAGATGCTAAACCACGTCTCCTAAGATGGATATTATTACTTCAATAATTTGATCTTATCATTAAGGATAAGAAATGAGTAAAGAATGTGGTAGCAAATCACTTGTCGAGACTAAATTATGAAATAAAGGAAGAACTGTAACACCCTGCATTTTCTTTTATACATGTATATAGATATATAGTAAATATTTGTTGTAAAAATGTGGATATGTGTAGTGATGTGTGTTTGAATTTGGTAGATTGGAAAAGTAAAGATTTAAAATGTTAGTAGAAATAATAGTTGAAATTTAGTTTTAATAAGTGAAAATATGAAATTTTAGGTCCTAGAACTTGTATTAAATAGGTTTGGTGTAGAAATATGTGTTGGAGAGATTTGGGATGGATTTGGTTGGCTTAGGAATGGATTGGAAATGGAAAAAGGGATGAAACAGCTGTGAACAGTGCACGTGAATAGTGCACTGGCTGCAACTTCAAACTCGATGTCAACCTTGATGCAGTCAATATCTCTCAAAACTCAAATCATGAATGTTGTAGAGCTATTTCTTATAATTCCATATCATCTTGAATCATCTCAATCGGAGCTCAGACGAGAGAGTTATGCCCAGATAACGAAGCGATGTCAAAACAGTCCATTTAGCTTGAACAGTGCACGTGAACAGTGCACTGGCTGCAACTTCAAGCTCGATTTAGACCTTGATGCAGTCAATATCTCTCAAAAGTCAAAACATGATATTTTTATAGCTCTTTCTTAGAATTCCATAGCATCTTTAATCATCTCAATCGGAGTTCGGATGAGAGAGTTATGCTCAGATAACGAAACGATGTCGAAAGAGTCCAATTAGCTTCATTTTGCAGTTAATGTCTCCATTTGCATCCTACATCAAAATATAAGAATAATGAGTACTTTTAGGCTTCAAATAAGTGTAAAAGGCTTTAAGAAGTACCCTTCATCACCTTTTATTTACAAACATCGCAAAACTTCATTAATAGCCGGTTCGGATGGGTAAAAATAGAAACTTTAGTGTTTCGGGTGTACGTTGACTTTGGTTTTGAGATAAATCATAAAAATAAATGTTTTTAGGCTAAAATAACATTAAAAATGAATCCAGAACGTCGAAAAACCTTAGGGTAGTCATATGGATCAAATTGAAGATTCTTAGTGGCAAAACCGTAAATTTGGAGAAACCCAAAACAGCCTGTAAACAGTGTTTTTCGGGACTGCTATGTTTAAAATCATTTTCATCTCATTTTCCCTCATTTATTTCACTCCCCTCACACCCCCACACCTCTTGGAACCCTAGAGAGCATTAGAGAGGAAGAAAGGAAGGGAAAAAACAAGAGATTCAAGGGTGATTCAAGATCAAATATTCTTGTTCTTCACACCAAAGCTAAGGATTCAAGGTAAGGGTTTTCTCTCATTCACTTACATTGAGGTTAGGGTATATATATATATATATATATATATATATATATATATATATATGTTTTGGATATCAATGGTATATATATACTATGGAATTCATCTCTCTTAGGCTTTTTGCAAAGATTACATGTTTTGAATAAAGTTAGGGTTTAATACCCATGAAATCTCTTTCTAGTTTTAAAACCCTAATTTTTGGGAGAGGGATGTATTTCCTTCTTAAATGCTTGCTTTATTATGAATTTCGAAACCTTAGTGCTTTGTGTTGGGTAGAAAAATGATGTTATTGTGATCTCATGTATTTTTCTTGGTTGGTTGTGGAATGGTTACATGATATATTTTGGGGATTTTGGATAGATGCTTGTAAATTGAGATAAATGTTGGAATGGTATGCTTGGTTGGGTTGTTTGTGATGCACAAGAGTGAGAGGTTCCATGTAAGGATGCTCACCCCTTCCCAAGAGGTTCCCGGTAAGGATGTTTGGGAAACAATGTAGTGATTGGTGAGAGGTTCCATGTAAGGATGTTCATCCATTCTCAAGAGGTTCCAGGTAAGGATGCTTCAGAATCAAATGTGACCTAAAAGGGGGTGGAGGTTACCACAAAATATGTCACCTACCGAAAGAATTGTTGGGAATTGTTTATGGCCATTAATGGTTATTATTTGTATGTGGTGCTCGTTTATTCATTTAAGTAATGTTTTTACATAAACTTGAGATCCTTTTTAAATGTCACTGCTTTAATTCAAATTATGTATCTATGTTATGTTAAAAATGAGACCGACCATTTTAAATGTTTTTTTTTCTAAACCTTGTATGGGTTTGGGAGAATTTCTCTACAGAGCTTCGTGTTCACCCCCTACTGCTAACATTTTTCAGATTACCTGCTTGAGGAGGACGTAAGGGTCGAGGATCCCGCTACTTGGGAGACTCCACTTGACGGGAGTGTGGTTCCCGAGGTGGACGCATAGAGCGACCTCCCTTCCTTTGTACTAGACTAGGACATTCTTTTGGAACATTGTGTAGTCTAGCTTCTTTTGTTTATTCCGCTGCGCTACTTTAATTAATTTTTGAGATGTAATAGCCATGACTTGGGCTTATTCTTTTGGATAATGTTGTAAATATTTTATGGATAAATGGACCCGGTGTGGTCAATGTAGTATAATTGCACATGTTGTGTTTTGGGTAGAGCTCCCCGAACAAAGGAGACTCTGCCCGAATTTTATTAAATTAAGGACCCCCGGTTATTTATGGATTTTATTACTTGTTCCCATGGTATGAATGGTTTTAAAAGGTAATGCCTTCCAGGGTGGTTTTTGGGGCGTTACAAAGTTGGTATCAGAGCTTAGGTTTTAGGTCTTACATGGGAGCTGTAGGTTATGGAATCACCTCTAGAGCTTTAGGATTAGGGTGAATCAAATCCTTGAGTGAAATTTTATACACGTTATATGCCTTAGCTTAACCTAATATTTAGGATGTCTTGTACATCCATGAACTAAGTTGTGAATTGATGTGCAGGATGAACGGCGAACAAAGACGGGGATGCGGACGTGGACGTGGCCGTGGCCGTGGAGGTCAAGCGAATCCACCACCACCACCACCTCCAGATACCATGCAAGGAATTTACCAATGCTTGAGGGAGCTCACCACTTTGGTACAAAACCAAAATGGTAACAACAACCACAATGGTGGAGCTCATCCTCTCGCTCAAGTACCTGGCAATGGGAACGGAGACCGAAGGATGATAGCTCTTCAGGAATTCTTAAGACAACGACCACCTAACTTCCAAGGGAGCTCCAATCCTTTGGAGGCGGATAGATGGATCCGCCGAGTGAAGAAGATTTGTGACGGCATGGGAGTTGCCGAGGAGTTGAGAGTTGGTTTGGCGACCTACCTGTTTGAGGGGGAGGCCGACTATTGCTGGGATGCCATAAAGAGGAGAAGGGACACCGACACACTCACTTGGGAAGAGTTCGATCAACTTTTCCAAGATAAGTACTTCCCTGAATCGGTCAGAGACCGAATGATGGTGGATTTTTTTGCACTACAACAGGGAAGTATGATCGTGGTTGAGTATGAGAGGCGGTTCGACGAGCTCTCCCGTTATGCTACGAGATTTATAGCTACTGAGGCCGATCATTAGGGAGAAGTTGGTGGCTCTCAGAATCTGTGAGTTTGGGGACTTAGTGGACAGAGCTGCACTGGTAGAGAGAGACATAGAGGATAGCCAGCGACGACAGGGCTTCTCGAGAGGAGGTCCGATCCAGACGGGTGCTAGCACTAGTGGGGCACAGAGACCGACACCATACCGTCGCCCAGACCCGACAGGTGGACAACGACTTTTGACAGCCCGAGGAGAGGGAGACACTTAGACTAGAGCCAGTATTACCCCACGATCCTGCTTTGCATGCGGAGGTGTGTGACATATTCGGATGCATTGCCCAGTTTTTCCACCTCAGGGGCCTATCCAGACCGCCACACAGGTACCAGCAGCCCAACCACCACCACTGAGGCCTGCACCGCAACGACCGATACAAGCTCAAGCCCCCGGCGGCGCCAACCAAGGGCGAGTATTTGCTTTGACTCAGCCGGAGGAGGACATTGCCAATGCCGTTGTGGAAGGTATCGTCCTTATTTATAATTCGTGGGCCCGAATATTATTTGATCCCGGTGCAACACACTCATTTGTACGCACGACATATGCACTTGATTTGGGATTGAGTTTCGCGAAGCTAGAGCATGTTATGAACATTAGCTTGCCCACGGGAAAACGGTTAGATACTAGCCGAGTCTGCAAGGGTTGCGTGCTTCGCATTGGGGAGCACGAATTGATTGTGGATTTGATTGCTTTAGAGATGAAGGGGTATGATGTGATTTTTGGGATGAACTTGTTGTCCACTTTCCGGGCGGTAGTGGATTGTTTCCGCAAGCGGATTACATTTGCCGGGAGGAGTGGTTTTTAGTTTTGTGAATAACTGAGATTCTTTCCATCCATTTCCTACTATGGGTAGTAGATTCTTAAAAGCGAAAGCGGGAAGTCAATTGAGTTTCTTAGCTAGCTTGATGGGAGATGACAGGGATAAACTCCATACGGATGTGGTGTTAATTGTATCGGAGTTTTCAGATATTTTTCCCGAGGAATTACCCGAATTACCGCCACATAGGGAAATTGAGTTCAAGATCGATCTCTATCCGGGAACCGAACCCATATCTATTGCTCCCTACCGGATGACACCTTTGGAGTTGAAGGAGCTAAGGAAGCAGTTGGATCATTTGTTGGCGATTGGGTTTATTCGTCTAAGCACTTCACCCTGGGGAGCCCCGGTCCTCTTTGTGAAGAAAACGGATGAGACTCTACGGTTGTACACGGATTACCGGAGGTTGAATCGGGTTACCGTGAAGAATAAGTATCCGTTGCCGAGAATTGATGACTTATTTGATCAGTTGAAGGGTTCGAAGTATTACTCCAAGATTGATCTTCGCACGGGGTATCATCAGCTGCGGATTAAGGAGGAGGATATTCCTAAGACTGCTTTCTGTACCCGGTATGGTCATTTCGAGTATACGGTGATGCCGTTCGGATTGACTAATGCCCCCGCAGCCTTCATGGATTTGATGCACAGAGTCTTCCGGCCTTACCTCGATCAATTTGTCATTGTGTTTATTGATGACATATTGGTTTACTCACAGACTCAGGAGGAACATGCTCGTCATCTCTCTATTGTGCTACAAATATTGAGAAAACATAAGTTATATGCGAAGATGAACAAATGTGAGTTTTGGATGAAGGAAGTGAAGTTCCTTGGCCATGTTGTGTCCGAGCAAGGAGTAGCGGTTGATCCCGCAAAGATTGAGGTCGTGATGAAATGGGAACCACCGAAGAACGTGACAGAAGTACGAAGTTTCTTGTGGTTAGCCGGCTATTATCGTAGGTTTGTGGAAGGGTTCTCCAAGCTTGCGATGCCGATGACTCGCCTTACAAAGAAGGGGGAGAAATTTTTGTGGACTCAAGCGTGTGAACTAGCTTTTCGCACCTTGAAGGAGAAGTTGACGACGTCACCTGTCCTCATTATTCCGAGTAGTGGGGAAGGCTACGATGTCTACACCGATGCTTCACTACAAGGCTTGGGATGCGTTCTAATGCAAGGAGGGAAGGTAGTGGCTTATGGCTCGAGGCAACTCAAGGTGCATGAGCAGAATTATCCCACACACGACTTGGAGTTGGCTGCGGTGGTGTTTGCTTTTAAGTTGTGGAGATGTTATTTATACGAGGAGAAATTTCAAGTGTTCTCGGACCATAAAAGCCTCAAGTATATCTTCACATAGAAAGACTTGAATCTCCGGCAGAGAAGGTGGATTGAGTACTTGGAAGATTATGAGTTCACACTCAACTACCATCCGAGGAAGGCCAATGTAGTTGCCGACGCTCTTAGCAGGAAGTCTCGGGGTGAAATCAATTCTCTTGCGGTAAATAGGTGGAAAATGATTGATGCATTGGAGGAGTACGATCTATGGGTGGATGGACCGGAGTATCAACCATATCTATTCAACCTTGTAGCTTAACCGATGCTTCGGCAACGGGTTGTGGAGTTGCAATGCCTGGATTCGGAACTCGATTTGATTAGAGCTTAATTGGAGAATGGAGAAGCGATGGAAGGATGGTCTTGGAAGAATGGAGAGTTGAGATATGGGGAGAAGCTATGCGTTCCCAATGATTCGTCCCTAAAGGAGGAGATACTTGGAGAGTGTCATCGCTCAAAGTTTGCTATCCACCCCGGTAGTACAAAGATGTATAGGGACATGAAGCATCAATACTGGTGGAGGGTAATGAAGCGAGATGTGGCCAAGTATGTGGCAAAATGTGCGGTGTGCCAGCAGGTGAAGATTGAGCATCAAAGGCTAGGAGGAGTCCTACAATCTTTGCTTATTCCAGAGTGGAAGTGGGATCACATCACCATGGACTTCGTGTCGGGTTTACCACGGACGTCGCGCGGGCATAATGCAGTGTGGGTCATTGTGGATAGACTCACCAAGTCCGCTCACTTTTTGGGTATGAAGACCACGGATACATTCGAGACTTTGAGCCAACTGTATATCCGTGAGATAGTGAGGTTACACGGCGTTCCGCTCTCGATTGTGTCGGATCGTGACTCTAGGTTTGTGGCGAGATTCTGGCAGAGTCTACAACAAACGATGGGGACGGAGTTACACTTCAGTACGACTTTTCATCCCCAAATGGATAGCCAATCCGAGAAGGTAATACAGATTGTGGAGGATATGTTACGCGCTTGCGCGTTGGACTTCAAGGGGAGTTGGAGCGACCACTTACTGTTGGTGGAGTTTGCTTACAACAACAACTATCAGGGAAGTATTGGGATGGCACCATATGAAGCATTGTATGGAAGACCATGCCAATCACCGACGTGTTGGTTAGAAGCCGGCAAGAGCAGTGTGTTTGGACCGGACATTGTTCGAGAAACTACGGAGAAGATTCAACTCATCCGAGAGAGGCTACGGACGGCGCAAAGTAGACAGAAGAGCTATGCGGACCACAGACGAAGACCCTTAGAATTCAAGGTGGGAGACTACCTATTTCTCAAGGTGTCACCCAAGAAGGGCGTGTTTCGATTCGACAAGAAGGGGAAGTTAGCGCCAAGATATACCGGACCGTTTGAGGTAATCAAAGCGGTAGGCAAGGCGATATATCAACTTCGACTACCAGCCCAGCTATCCGGAGTACATGACGTGTTCCACGTGTCCATGTTGAGAAGGTGTCACTCGGATGCAACTCCAGTCGTGAAATTGGAGGAGATTGAAATTCAAGACGGAGCAACCTACGAAGAGCAACCGGTAGAAATTCTCGATGCCAAGGAAAAAGTGCTTCGCAACAAAGTTATCAGATTGATGAAGATTTTGTGGCAACACCATGGAGTGGAGGAAGCTACATGGGAACCGGAGCAAGAAATGCGGGAGAAGTATCCATATTTGTTCGCTACTTGAGGTAAGTTTCGACGACGAAACTTTCTTTAAGGGGGGTGGATTGTAACACCCCGCATTTTCTTTTATATATGTATATAGATATATAGTAAATATTTTTTGTAAAAATGTGGATATGTGTAGTGATGTGTGTTTGAATTTGGTAGATTGGAAAAGTTAAGATTTAAAATGTTAGTGGAAATAATAGTTGAAATTTAGTTTTAATAAGTGAAAATATGAAATTTTAGGTCCTAAAACTTGTATTAAATAGGTTTGGTGTAGAAATATGTGTTGGAGAGATTTGGGATGGATTTGGTTAGCTTAGGAATGGATTGGAAATGGAAAAAGGGATGAAGCAGCTGTGAACAGTGCACGTGAATAGTGCACTGGCTGCAACTTCAAGCTCGATTTCGACCTTGATTCAGTCATATATCTCAAAACTCAAATCATGAAAGTTGTAGAACTCTTTCGTCGCATTCCATAGCATCTTGAATCATCTCAATCGGAGTTCGGATGAGAGAGTTATACCCAGATAACGAAGCGATGTCAAAACAGTCCATTTAGCTTGAACAGTGCACGTGAACAGTGCACCGGCTGCAACTTCAAGCTCGATTTAGACCTTGATTCAGTCAATATCTCTCAAAACTAAAAACATGAAATTTTTAGAGCTCTTTCTTATAATTCCATAGCATCTTGAATAATCTCAATCGGAGTTCGGATGAGAGAGTTATGCTCAGATAACGAAACGATGTCGAAAGAGTCCAATTAGCTTCGTTTTGCATTTAATGTCTCCATTTGCATCCTAAATCAAAATATAAGAATAATGAGTACTTTTAGGCTTCAAATAAGTATAAAAGGCTTTAAGAAGCACCCTTCATCACCTTTTATTTTTAAACATCGCAAAACTTCATTAATAGCCGGTTCGGATGGGTAAAAATAGAAACTTTAGTGTTTCGGGTGTACGTTGACTTTGGTTTGGAGATAAATCATAAAAATAAATTTTTTTAGGTTAAAATAACATTAAAAATGAATCCGGAATGTCGAAAAACCTTAGGGTAGTCATATGGATCAAATTGGAGATTCTTAGTGGCAAAACCGTAAATTTGGAGAAACCCAAAACAGCCTGTGAACAGTGTTTTCGGGACTGCTATGTTTAAACTCATTTTCATCTCATTTTCCCTCATTTCTTTCACTCCCCTCACACCCCCACACCTCTTGGAACCCTAGAGAGCATTAGAGAGGAAGAAAGGAAGGGAAAAAACAAGAGATTCAAGGGTGATTTAAGATCAAATATTCTTGTTCTTCACACCAAAGCTAAGGATTCAAGGTAGGGATTTTCTCTCATTCACTTACATTGAGGTTAGGGTATATATATATGTTTTGGCTATCAATTGTATGTATATGCTATGGAATCAACCTCTCTTAGGCTTTTTGCAAAGATTACATGTTTTGAATAAAATTAGGGTTTAATACCCATGAAATCTCTTTCTAGTTTTAAAACCCTAATTTTTGGGAGAGGAATGTATTTCCTTCTTAAATGCTTGCTTTATTATGAATTTCGAAACCTTAGTGCTTTGTGTTGGGTAGAAAAATGATGTTATTGTGATCTCATGTATTTTTCTTGGTTGGTTGTGGAATGGTTACATAATATATTTTGGGGATTTTGGATAGATGCTTGTAAATTGAGATAAATGTTGGAATGGTATGCTTGGTTGGGTTGTTTGTGATGCACATGAGTGAGAGGTTCCTTGTAAGGATGCTCACCCCTTCCCAAGAGGTTCCCGGTAAGGATGTTTGGGAAACAATGTAGTGATTGGTGAGAGGTTCCATGTAAGGATGCTCATCCATTCTCAAGAGGTTCCAGGTAAGGATTCTTGAGAATCAAAGGTGACCTAAAAGGGGGTGGAGGTTACCACAAAGTATGCCACCTACCGAAAGAATTGTTGGGAATTGTTTATGGCCATTAATGGTTATTATTTGTATGTGGTGCTCGTTTATTCATTTAAGTAATGTTTTTACATAAACTTGAGATCCTTTTTAAATGTCACTGCTTTAATTCAAATTATGTATCTATGTTATGTTAAAAATGAGACCGACCGTTTTAAATGTTTTTTTTTCTAAACCTTGTATGGGTTTGGGAGAATTTCTCTACAAAGCTTCGTGTTCACCCCCTACCGCTAACATTTTTCAGATTACCTGCTTGAGGAGGACGTAAGGGTCGAGGATCCCGTTCCTTGGGAGACTCAACTTGACGGGAGTGTGGATCCCGAGGTGGACGCATAGAGCGACCTCCCTTCCTTTTGTACTAGACTAGGACATTCTTTTGGAACATTGTGTAGTCTAACTTCTTTTGTTTATTCCGATGCGCTACTTTAATTAATTTTTGAGATGTAATAGCCATGACTTGGGCTTATTCTTTTGGATAATGTTGTAAATATTTTATGGATAAATGGACCCGGTGTGGTCAATGTAGTATAATTGCACAGGTTGTGTTTTGGGTAGAGCTCCCCGAACAAAGGAGACATTGCCCGAATTTTATTAAATTAAGGACCCCCGGTTATTTATGGATTTTATTAGTTGTTCCCATGGTATGAATGGTTTTAAAAGGTAATGCCTTCCAGGGTGATTTTTGGGGCGTTACAAGAACCAACTCCAATTAAAGAAACCTTTTCAGATGAACAACTATTTACAGTAACAGAAGTACCATGGTATGCAGTTATAGCTAATTATTTAGCCATTGATACTATTCCTTCTCATTACACCTGGTCTGATAGAAATAAGTTTCTAAGTGAAGTACGCAACTTTTTCTGGGAGGATCCTTATTTGTTTAACTATTGTAAAGACCAAATCATAAGGCGTTGTGTACCTAATCATGAAATAGGATAGATAATTCAATTTTGTCACTCTGAAGCTTGCGGAGGTCATTTTGCTTCAAAGAAAACCGCAACTAAAATCATGCAGTGTGGATTTTATTGGCCAACTCTTTTCAAAGATGTTCATATCTTTTGTTTAAATTGTGACAGATGTCAAAGATTGGGAGATATTTCAAAGATAAATATGATGCCTTTAAACCCTATTTTAATCATTGAAATTTTTTATTGTTGGGGCATCGATTTTATGGGTCCATTTCCCCCATCTTTTGGATATATGTATATTTTAGTTGCAGTTGATTATGTCTCTAAATGGGTAGAGGTAATTCCATGTCGAAATAATGATCATAAAACAGTGATCAAGGTTTTAAAAGAAAATATTTTGTCCAGATTTGGAATTCCTCGGACCATTATAAGTGACGGTGGATTACATTTTTGCAATAAATTTTTTGAAAATCTTATGAAAAAATACTCAATTTCACATAGAATATCCACAACATACCATCCACAGGCAAGTGGACAAGCTGAATTTGCTAATAGGGAGATAAAATATATCTTAGAAAAGACAGTAAATCCAGATCATAAAGATTGGTCCTTAAGATTGACTGGTGAGCTTTGGGCTTACCGCACTGCATATAATTGGGGAAAGACAATTGCGTGTGTTCATACGGGGTATTGTTTTTCAAGTTACACCGGCTACTATAGCCGATTTTTTTCAACCCATGCAAAGACAAGAGAACCCACAATATCCTTATACTGAATTACCTGATTTGAATATCATAGGAAGAGAAGTGACGGGTAATCCATAATTTGTTTGGGGTAGAACAAATAAATATATAAAGCAAGGAGATCTGACAGACAAATACAGAATTCTCAATTTGATAACAGTTTATAGTTTGTTACCCCGAGCCCAAAAGAATCAAATTTATACTGAGTAGACTTATATCTTATATGCATTTGGGATGAGACACACAATTGACCTGCCGAACTTAATCATGGACCAAATGATACTTGTTGTGGATAGAAAGAAACCATCACTCCCATATGCTATGTTAGTTTCTCAGCTATGCAGGAACGAGGGTGTGATCATTGATCCGATATGGCAGACAGTGGACCATTTTGGAGCATTGGATAAAACTTCATTGAAAAAGAGTCATGGAGGACAACCGGAAGACCAACCTGAAGCACCACCTGCACCACAAGAGGAGCCATTTCAACCTATTGAAGAATTCTTCCCACAAGAACAACAAAAGCCACAAGAGGATCAACCATACATACCAGTGGATGACAGATGCGACAGACATATTTTGCTAGGATTGGAAACCACTGTCATCCAGCTTGGTACCAATATTACAGAAATCAACAAGCGCATGAATGATTATGAACAAAATCATGCAGAGATCTTGAGCCTACTGAAAGAGCATTTTGGAGGAGGACCATCCACTTCCTAAAGACTGGAGATTCTACAGAAAAACTTTGCTATCTTTCACTCAGTTTTTAAATTATGCACTTTTACTTTATGCACTTGAACTTTAATTTATGTTTTGCATGTGTTTGTTTTAGACTTGTTTGTTTTGAACTATTGTGTGTTTAAATTTGTTTTTGTTACTTATGGAACTGATATTAAAGTTAGGGAAACTATTTCATATGATTCACGGGTAAATTAAGTTAATATTTTAATGCCTTGCAAGAATAATCTTAATATGATCACGCGGGATATTCATATCTTAGTTGTGCATTATCTTAATTTTTTTGTTTAAACTTATTCTTATAAATACACAAATAGATTTCTTTATTGTTAAAAAACTTATGAAATAATATACTCTTTGCATATGTAGTGGAAATGTAAAACCTAGTGCAGATTTTGAATCGATCTTTCTTGGAGAGATATTCTACATCTACTCAAATACAAATCTTCGATTCAGCGGTAAACTTTCTTTGAATAATCTCATTATTTTTGTGTTGATTAGCACTTGTTAGATTATATTATTAACATTGTCCTTGAAATTCTTTTAAATAGAATTATACAGATGTATGAATTCTAGAAAAATGATCTTAGGCCATTTTAATTAATTTTGAGCCTTGAACATTTCTTTTACAAAATTATATCCTTAGTCGGCCATGATTGAGCCTGAAATAGTATAAATTCTTTTCTTAAAACCCGAAAAATACCCGAGCCACATAAGAATATATATCAAAACCTACCTATGCTAAATAATTTTTTTGCACCCTCTTCTAAATCAATATGATAAAGAAAAAGAAAAGAAAAAGAAAAGGATATTTGCTATTAGCCATGAAAAAAAAATTAAAAAAGGAAAAACAGAAAGAAAAGAGCCAAAAAAGTGAAAAATGGAAAAGATGAACATGCAAAGTAAAAAAAAATAAATTAGAAAGAGGTGTGCCACAATATAAAAAGTAGTTTTTGAATCCCATAGACGTCATTTCTTAAACCCTAAACCAATAACCACATTACAACCCAGAAAAAGTCCTTTTTGATTCCAGAGATCATACATCTGTATAAATTCTATCAATCCAAAAAAAAAAAAAGAGAATGTTGATAATATAATCAATATAGTGTTAATATTATTTAATGAGATTATGTCAAATTCCAATTTTATTCAAATAACCGCTCTTTTGATTTACTACATGTGAAATTATTTGTTTTGTTAACTATACTCCAATCACATGTAACTCTTGAGAACAATCACTATAACATATGTGTTATTTTTGCTGAGTGTATTCCAGGAAAGGATTTACATCAAGACTACCATGAAAGAGGGTAATATTTCTCAAGTGATTTTTGAAAATAAAGAAATCATTACACACACACACACAAGTTTTGATAAAAAAATATAGATAATGTCACAACTAACATGTGTTACTCTTATAGTGATCAGAAAAGGAACTATTATGGCAATATAGAAGGAATATTGATTTAATTATTTTGTGAAAAATATGAATTATAAACTCCTAACTACTAAAGGTTGTAGGTAGCTTCACTGAAAACCTTCACGAGACAGAACTCGTCCCCTAGGGATCACCTAGGGGTTTAAAGGCTTATTGCATATGCTAAATGCAATCGTGAAAAATCTACGAAAATGATTTTACCTCTGTTTGTATTATATTTTATTTTTTTAATAGTTTTTATAATTTACTAGGGACTACTAAAGTCTAAGTTAGGAAGTGTGATTAATCTTAATTAATATATAAATTAGAAGTAATAAATAAATCGAATTAGTAAGATAAAATAACTAAAAACTATCAATTAGGGTTTGTGCGTATATTAGGGTTTTAATTGTGTTATGTTTAAAATTTCAGGGTTTTATGCAGAATTACCGGAAAATACGAGGAACGATATGTCAAAGCTTAAAACATAAAACGAGCAAAGTGTAATATAAACAAAACAAGAGTCAGCACTCAACAAGTTAATTTCCAGCAAGGCTCCACCGTCTGGACGGTGGAGGGGCGTCCGGACGGTGGCCCTTGACGCCTCAACTTTATCCTTCCACCTCCTGCTTCTTCTTGCTTATAAATAGGGGTGCCCTCCTTCATTTGAAAGAGACCGGCCACCCAAGAGCTCCTAAGAGAATTCCAAAAGAGAAAAAGAAAGAGAAAAAGAAAGAGAGAAAGAGAAAGTGCAATCCAATCCGGTCCGTGATACACTCAAACCGATACTTTGTATTTCTACATTTCTGTTGTATCTTTCTATTCGGATAGTTGAACTGCTGCCACTTTTTTGTCTTGACTGATAAAAAAGGTGGTTGTGTTTCAGTTGTTCCTTGTGAAAGAAGTTTTAGAGTTTGTATTTTAATTTCAGTTGTAATGGAAACTGCCCGCACTCCTTGCTTGTCTGTAGCAATGGGGCGTGAGTAGTTACTTATATCCTCCAATGAGACGTAAACATATGTATAATATTGGTTAACCTGTGGAAATGCTGATGTTTTATTCATATATTTATCTATATATGTGTTATATGCTTCATGCATGATACAGTGATGTACGTAATTTCGGTGTTGTGCCTGAAATTATATCATTAGTACATCATCAACCTGCCTGTTAAATATCTACGGTGTTCCTATCGGTATGACTTGTCCTCCACCGAAACGCTGAGGATGTTCTACTGATGCATGATACAAAACCTAAATGATTCTCATGAATGGCTTGTGATGAGCACATGATATTGCATATTTGAAGGGCTCATTACATGCATTTTAACTCAACTTTTGCATTTAAGTACTTAGAGTTAGCCGAAATTATGAATAATGTTGATATTTTGATGTTGCAAGTTTTTATTGCTTAAATCATGTATTTTAGGACATTGCAACTATGTTGGATGTGTGGTGAAGGCATGGACACAATACATGAAGAATTGGAGGCTTAAAAGTGAAGAAATCAAGAAGGCATTGGTGCTTGGGAACAAGGGCACCAGCTGCAGCAACAATTGGAAGCACTGCCTCGGAATTCCTCCATTTTGGCCATGATCTACTCAGAATCAGGAAAAGTTTAAAACATGAAAGTTGTAGATCTGGATGTCTTCTATATTGTGTCCAAATTTCAGCTCAATCTGATGGTTGGCTCAAAAGTTATGCCAATTCTACGACAACTGGTCCAGAGCAGACAGCTACCGCATGACTACCGGTAGCCGATTGCTTCTGGAGTTGCTGCTACCGCCGAGCTACCGGTAGTTGATTGCCCAGAATGCCGAAAACAGCCTGTAACTCAACCTTGAGGCTTGGGGGTCCCACCTACTCTTCTCCCACTTGCTCCCCAACATTTTCTTACACAACCACATCCCTCCTACACCCTATTGGAAGACTTTGGAGGCTTTGCAATTAATGGAGGATGGGAGAGATGTGGCTACCATGTGGGTTGTCTCCATAGCCTTTCAAGAGCCATCCATTCAACCCCTCTTGATGGGAGAGCTTGCACATGCTAGGGGGACCACCATGCACGAAATTTGAAGTCTTTCACACTCCATATACATTCAACATTCAACACACAAAAAAAGGGGGGCTACCTAAGCTTAGTTTTTGCTCCATTGAGGAAGAAGATGAATAGTGTAATGTAATTTCGTTTTTGCATTTCTTCCATCCTTTTCCATGTAATCTATTGTAAGACTTGTTTAAAGCTTTGTTTATTGTGTTTAATCTCATTTATTTCAAGTACTTTGCAAGTTTCGATACACCATTTACATTTCACCATTGTTGCTCAAGTTCTTCATTTTCAAGCTTAAAATGGGTATTGAATATTTTTCTCCTTAGTTTAAGATTTCTTGCTTTAAGTTAAGTTTCATGCTTCATGCTTCATGTCTTCATTATATGTCTTTACATTATGCTTTCCTTTATGCATTTTTAATATGAGTAGCTAGGATTTAAGTTGGTTAATCCAAGGGAAAATTCCTCTTGGGAATACCATTTTCAACTCTTCTTCATTCCTCCCTTTAGAGTCAAATGGTTCGGTTTGATGGGGTTGAGAGTGGATGAGTTGGTGAGCCTTTGATATTCCGTAGGCCTAGTCACGGTTTATGCTTAGATACTCACCAATCTCGTCCCTAGCTTCCCCCGAATCAATCGTTCATTCATGCTCAATCGGAGGAAGGCTTTGAGTTGATTTGGTATTCCCATTAGAATGAACCCTTTGGATTAGCCAACACTTGCTTTATTTGCATTTTCATTTACAAACCAAACACAAAACTCAAACAAAAGATTTTACATTTTTTTTTCACTTTTGCAAAATCACTTTCACAAAACTCCCTTTCCTTCCCTGAGGAGACGACCTTGGAATACTTTTCCAAGTAAAACACCGACAACGAAAGACTCCTTGCGATTGGGGAGCGCTTTTGTTCACACGCACTCATTTCACATATTTTGTTCATTCCACATTTCCATTCACATTTGTTGTTGCTCCTATATCTCTTGCATTATCCGGAGGGAGAGTGACACTCACCCACACACATAAGCCACATACACACATTGAGGGTGAGGGTGATGTTACGAGGTTAGGAAACAACACCGCATTTTCAATCAATCATTTTGGCGCCGTTGCCGGGGAAGGTAAAGCGTCGAGTTCGAGGGTGATTTTGGGACGGCATAAGGTAAGTCTTGTGATTTTCATCACGGGCCAAGGTATGTTGTCTAACTTGTAAATATTTTGTTTTATATAATGTCTTATAATTATTATGAAAATGTATCAAATGCCCCTTATTATGAAAATGTGTGTCAGATTTGTGATGACCTTGGGCTCATCTCTTGTATGTGCCAAATAAATTATCCGGTTCAAGACTTTGCATGCGAAAACTTTTACCCCAACCATTATGTTTCACCGAGTTATCCGAGTTATGGTTGGGAGAATGAACCGTATAATTTTCCATCCAATCTCACACCACCAAATGAATTTTGCCATTATCCAACGTATGAGGACTTAACCGAACAAGCATTGGAAAATACTTTTTGCGAGTTTATGCAATGCCAATTGGAATTCAATGCCCAATTAGGCGAGTTTATGCAAAGCCAAATGGAATTCAATGCCCAAATAACTCAACAACTTGATACATTGACTAATGCTATAATTGTTATGCATGAAGAACAACACCTTGAGCATAGTCAATGTATTGAGAATGATCCCCCCATTGAAATGCATATTGATGTTGAATCTCCCACCACTCTAGATTGTGAAACATTTAATGAAGTTATTATCTCACATGAGGCTAATGAGCCCAAGGTCATTTTGCCATCTTTGAGTGGTGTTGAGATTCACATTTCTCAACTTGGGGAGGGCATTGAAATGGAGTCAAGTGTTCTTAATGAGAAATTGCATATTCCATTTGTTGCATTGCATAAACTCGCATACATCTTGGTTCGGTTGAGATTTTTGAATTATTATCCCTTGTATGGTTGGATAGATTGGATAGAAAGGACATTTATACAACACAAAAATTTTAAAATCAAAAAAATTCATGGGCGCAAGGTCATATCCGAATTGAAGCCGGATTGATATGAGCCCTTTTTGCTTTGTTTCGATGTATATAGTAGTTAGATTTCTTTTAACTGTTATATTTTTCTTTTCTTGATGTTGTAGTGTAGAAATTGTTTACCTCTCCCTAATTTGGACTCATTTCATTTTGAGCATCATCATAGACAAACTCATTCAATATCATGTTTTAGTCTAAGTTGGGGGGTGTAAACAAGCTTTTTGTGTTTTATTAATGTACATGTAAAAAAAAAAAAAAAAAAACAAAACAAAAAAAAAAAAAAAAAAAGGGGTATCTCATTTCCCAATTTACTTTCGTTTTTCTCATTTGCATGATTCCTTGTGCATTGAGGACAATGCATGGTTTAAGTTGGGGGGTGAGGTGCACCATTTACATGTTCCACCACTTTTTGTATAAGAATAAGTCGGAAATGTGAAAATTTTAAAATTTTTTTTTGACCATTTTTGTGAAAAATAGTCAATATTGAACTATATTCCTCTATCCTAGTTGTTATGGGATTTGTGATTGCTTGATCTTCATTTTGAACTTTGAATACATGAGCACATTATAGAAGTTTATCCTATGCTTGAGTATCACATATGTGTTTTCTTTCAAACTCAACCATTGTGCACCTTGAATGTGTAATTTGGACAATTTACGGATTGAGTTCACATTTGAGTGCTTGACATGAATAGTGGAGATGAGTAAGTGCCCGTGTGAGCTTTAGTGCCAATTCTTGTTGGAAGGAACTTACATTTACTCAAGGAACAATTTTTCAAATTCCAAATTTGTTCAATAATCACATTATGCTTGTTTTGGTTAGGTGTATTTGGGTAGTTGATTGACTTTGTCTTGATTGTACAATGCTCTCCCATGCCTATCTAGAAATGATCTTAGGCCATCTTTGATGCTTTGAGCCTAAGCCTTTTTCTTGGAAAAATTTATCCCTAGTGCCATGATTGAGCCTTACTTGAATTCGTTTCTATGCCACACATGTAACCAAGCCAATGAAAATGATAAATATCTACCTTACCTTGGTTGTTCCTAGTGCTAAGTTGGGTGATGATAAAAGAAAAGGAATGATGGTGTGAAAAATCAAACAAAAGGGATGAAGGATGTTGAAACTCAAAAGAGTTCAATGGAAAAAGAATGAAAATCCAAGAAAAGGAGAAAAAGAATGAGAAAAAGAAAAGGGAAAAATGTAAAGGAAAAGAAAGAAAAGAAACAAAGGGTGTGGTGATGGTGTGAAAATCAAAATCCCATAAAAGGGAAGTGTTTTTCTAAGATTAAAGTCTCTCACTCGAAACAACCCTCTTTGTTATCCTATATCCTTCGTTTCCCTAACCACAACATCACCCCAAGGCCTCATTACAACCCATGAAAGTCCTAAAAGATCTAGAGAAGCATGGGGGATGCATACGTTTAAAAGAACAAGAGAAGTTGATTTTGCTATCTAATGCCCTAGCATTCCTTTCATGAGATTATGCCAAGGTTGTTTCATTTTTATGCATACTTCATTTTTGGATTATATGTGAGCATACTTTGTTTTGTGCACAAGATTCCATCTCACATATACACATGGAGAGCATGTCCGGATAACCATAGTGTTATTCATTTTGAGAGAACACCCTTGGTGAGTTTTTGCATCGAAGCTTAATGTGGATGGCCAAAGTAAATGTGAACTCCATTGTGTAAATGTTTAAATTACATGTTCATTTCACACACACACTAGTTTTGAAAATGAATGTGTATGTGGATACTCTAGAATAGCATTCACGGCTATGATGTGTTTCATGTGTTTTTAGTTCGGGTGTTTGGACCAAGTTGTTTTTGACATCCCATTGCTGGTTAAGATATGGGAATATGCTTAATATTGGATACTAAGAAAAGAAGTTTGTAGGTACCTTCACTGGAAACCTTCACGAGACAAAACTCGTCCACTAGGGATCACCTAGGGGTTTAAAGGCTTGTTGCATGTGCTAAATGCAATATCGGAATTAGTATAGTTTTATTTTTTGTTTTCTTGCTTTTTACATTTTGTTTGCTAGGGACTAGCAAAGCTTAAGTTGGGGGGTGTGATGAGCACATGATATTGCATATTTTAAGGGCTCATTACATGCATTTTAACTCAACTTTTGCATTTAAGTACTTAGAGTTAGCCGAAATTATGAATAATGTTGATATTTTGATGTTGCAAGTTTTTATTGCTTAAATCATGTATTTTAGGACATTGCAACTATTTTGGATGTGTGGTGAAGGCATGGACACAATACATGAATAATTGGAGGCTTAAAAGTGAAGAAATCAAGAAGGCATTGGTGCTTGGGAACAAGGGCACCAGCTGCAGCAACAATTGGAAGCACTGCCTCGGAATTACTCCATTTTGGCCATGATCTACTCTGAATCAGGAAAAGTGTAAAACATGAAAGTTGTAGATCTGGATGTCTTATATATTTTGTCCAAATTTCAGCTCAATCGGATGGTTGGATCAAAAGTTATACCAATTTTACGACAACTGGTCCAAAGCAGACAGCTACCGCATGACTACCGGTAGCCGATTGCTTCTGGAGTTGCTGCTACCGCCGAGCTACCGGTAGTTGATTGCCCAGAATGCCGAAAACAGCCTGTAACTCAACCTTGAGGCTTGGGGGTCCCACCTACTCTTCTCCCACTTGCTCCCCAACATTTTCTTACACAACCACATCCCTCCTACACCCTATTGGAAGACTTTGGAGGCTTTGCAATTAATGGAGGATGGGAGAGATGTGGCTACCATGTGGGTTGTCTCCATAGCCTTTCAAGAGCCATCCATTCAACCCCTCTTGATGGGAGAGCTTGCACATGCTAGGGGGACCACCATGCACGAAATTTGAAGTCTTTCACACTCCATATACATTCAACATTCAACACACAAAAAAAGGGGGGCTACCTAAGCTTAGTTTTTGCTCCATTGAGGAAGAAGATGAATAGTGTAATGTAATTTCGTTTTTGCATTTCTTCCATCCTTTTCCATGTAATCTATTGTAAGACTTGTTTAAAGCTTTGTTTATTGTCTTTAATCTCATTTATTTCAAGTACTTTGCAAGTTTCAATACACCATTTACATTTCACCATTGTTGCTCAAGTTCTTCATTTTCAAGCTTAAAATGGGTATTGAATATTTTTCTCCTTAGTTTAAGATTTCTTGCTTTAAGTTAAGTTTCATGCTTCATGCTTCATGTCTTCATTATATGTCTTTACATTATGCTTTCCTTTATGCATTTTTAATATGAGTAGCTAGGATTTAAGTTGGTTAATCCAAGGGAAAATTCCTCTTGGGAATACCATTTTCAACTCTTCTTCATTCCTCCCTTTAGAGTCAAATGGTTCGGTTTGACGGGGTTGAGAGTGGATGAGTTGGTGAGCCTTTGATATTCCGTAGGCCTAGTTACGGTTTATGCTTAGATACTCACCAATCTCGTCCCTAGCTTCCCCCGAATCAATCGTTCATTCATGCTCAATCGGAGGAAGGCTTTGAGTTGATTTGGTATTCCCATTGGAATGAACCCTTTGGATTAGCCAACACTTGCTTTATTTGCATTTTCATTTACAAACCAAACACAAAACTCAAACAAAAGATTTTACATTTTCTTTTCACTTTTGCAAAATCACTTTCACAAAACTCCCTTTCCTTCCCTGAGGAGACGACCTTGGAATACTCTTCCAAGTAAAACACCGACAACGAAAGACTCCTTGCGATTGGGGAGCGCTTTTGTTCACACGCACTCATTTCACATATTTTGTTCATTCCACATTTCCATTCACATTTGTTGTTGCTCCTATATCTCTTGCATTATCCGGAGGGAGAGTGACACTCACCCACACACATAAGCCACATACACACATTGAGGGTGAGGGTGATGTTACGAGGTTAGGAAACAACACCGCATTTTCAATCAATTAGCTTGTCCTTCTGGGTTATTAGGGTTGTTTAACTACTATATATAACTATATTGCGAGTCGAATATCTACGGTATTCCTATCGGTATGGTTTATCCTCCACCGAAACGCTGAGGATGTTTAACTGGTATATATATATATATATATATATCACAGATGACCTATTGAGTAATTCAAGTATTCCTCATGAATGGCTTGTCCTTCTGGTTCACTAGAATTAGTCAATTAGCACATCTATAACCAGCTAACCTAAGAAGTTGTTGTGTTATGACTTAATACCACTAGCTAACCTAAGAAGTTGTTGTGTTATGGTTTATTATGTACGCACCTACTATCATAGAGTCAATTGAGTAATTCAAGTATTCCTCATGAATGACTTGCCTTCTGGTTTGCTTGGATTAATCAATTGTTATGGATACCACCAGCTAACCTAAGAAGTTGTTGTGTGATGGTTTATATACATCAGACCTACCGGTTGACTTTCCAGTAAAATGGGAGTTAATTGTTGTAAGGTAGCATTTTCAGTATTTGACCAACATAAAGCATATGAGATCCTTAAACTGAAGGATACTCTTTATATTATTGTCATTGTCTTTTAACTATTTATCTGCAAACAAAAGTTTAATTAGACTAGTTATCAATCTAAGCTCACATCACAAGCACAACAACTCCACTAAATAATGCGAATCAGCCATGCTTAACTCAAAAGAGTGCAATGATGATTGTGATGATGAAGATGACAAAGACGAAGGACTAGACTGATTTATAGAAGCTACTGATGACTTAAAGACATAAACAATGAAAATACAACAAACAGTGTATATACATATAATACAACTAGACAACTTCCCTGTTCGTTTTGAAATCACCATAACTCCCCGGTAACAGTGTCAAAAAGCTTGATCTGACCTAATTTATGTCATACACCCAAGTATAAGTGGTCAAATTGTAATATTTCTTGGTTAAGTCTGAGGTCGAACCCACAGGGAGCTAATTGTTGGTATTCAAAATAGAAAACGGTAAAATTGTCGTGTGTGTGTAGTGTGCAATGAAATAGCTTGCGGTGTGAGCTTAGAATTATCAAATAAAGACTTAACTAAAAATTTGGATAACAATGATAAAAGGTACAATTCAGTTCAGAGATCCAACATGTTTCATATTTGTTTGTTTATGAAAATGTCACCTTACAACAATTAACTCCCATTTTACGGAAAAATTAACCGGTAGGTTTGATGTATAACTGGATCATATCACAACAACTAGTTAGGTTAGCTAGAAGGTCTATGTACCATGCAACAATCAAATAACCCAAGTAAACCCAAAGGTGAACCATTCAAAAGGTTCACTCCAGCTATTCAATCGGAAGGTTAATGATTCAATGAAGACGGAGTTCCGGTTTATGCATTGAATTAAACGCATTGGCTATGACGAGATTTAACCCGTCTATCACCAATCTCCTAAGTGTTACATAAATCCCTGCTACATGCATCACTGTATCATGAATGAAATATGTAGTAATTATAGATAGTATGGTCTATAGCGTTAAGCTCTGCTCGGTGTTCATAACAATGAGCATATTATAATAGTAACCAACCATCAATTAAGGGAGGTATAAACATTAATGCATAAAATAAACATTGACATTTTCATAACTTAAATAATATCATACATGCATTCACCCTTCACCGAAGAGTATAAATGGACTACTCACACCTCTTTGCTATAGACGAGCAACAGGAGTGAGACAATCCCATTACAACCAAAAACAAAATACACAACGTCCTTCCCCGAGGAATAGCTGAAACACCGACACTCTTATTACCAGCTAGGGCACAAAATTGAGAGAGGTTCAACCTTCCAAGTAGAAAGGATAAACAAAAATGAAGAAGTAGAGAAAATTCTGGTTGAGAAGTGATTAGGGCAGGGCTTCGCTCGTTTTCTGACTGAAACTCCTCCTGAAGTCTCTCTTTCTCTATGTCTTAAACTCTTCCTGATCTTTGGCAAAATCCCCTGAAAAATGGCTGAACACAGGTATTTATAGGCACTAGAGAGGTGCTTCAAGGCGACAGTCAACTAGACAGACCAATCAGGGTGTTTTGTTGCTCAAGTGGACCAATGGGAGAGGAGAGAGATTTGAGGCGATTTAAGCACCGTCAGGACGCCACCACCACCATCGGGATAGTGGAAACTCTATGAATTTCCTTACTTGCTAGCCTCCTTATTTGAATTTGTTGAATTATAATTACACTTGCCTTCCTTGCACTATTCAACCTCTGCACATCTATCCCCTTGAATTTCCATAATTATGCTCGAAACCCTGCAAACTGTACGAACTATGCATTAACCCTAATACTTTATAAATTAATCACTTATACCTACCTTACACACACAATTAATCATTAAATCCTCATTTACGCATTCTTTTAGGGTTAATTAGAGGACTTGGAACATCTACCAGTACCTCCATCATACATAGAATTAGTCAAACAAACTTGAGAGGGATCTAGACAATGAGATACATTCAATTTATTGTTCACAACATAATCAATCATATCTACTTCTGTCACGACCCATCCCGGTCTCCCAAGGATGAGACGTGACTAGGTTTTTAATACACATGTTTGCATATATGCTTTGGATTAATAAAGCTCTAAATAATCCCACAGGTGCAACAATACAACCCTTCACCTTAATCATTAAGTATGATGGTAATACCTATTTCATTACCTGTACTATATATAACACATGTACTATTTTTGTTTTCCAGGTTATATACATGTACAAAATCCCACACTCACATAGCATACATCTCAAAGTATGCTTGTTGAGTCTGTTTACAATCATACACTATTAACCTGCCATAATAATCTCTCACTCAATATAATACACAACCCAGCAAATAGTTATACATACACTCAACCTGTATCACTTACTCATTAAAACTAAATACATAACTAACAGACACACAACTTGAGTAATATCACACTAACATTGTACAAGACTCAACTGACTGGACAGTGGACTGATCTGCATCTCCCTCCATAGTACCTGAAAAGGAGAAGCTATAGGGGTGTGAGCTAAACCACACGCTCAATGAGTATACATGCTATACATGAAATGAAAATAATAGTAATACACTGAGGTAGGTAGATACTACATAGATACACGTATCAAAGAACAACATCAATCCAATTCCAAAGAATTCACAAGTCACCTCACAACAATACTACCCCTCATCAGGTTATCGATCCCACATGGATCTGTGTCTCCCGAACCTCCTGGGAACACCATAGTGCTAGCACACCACTGCACGCTCAGTGATCAGGCATCGACACTCCTGTCTCAGACAGTGCGCCACATTTCACAATACACAATACATAGTACAAAGCATCATTCAATCACATAAGCACATAACACATAATCCTGGAAAAATGCTATTAAATTCTATCATTTCTATCATCTTATAATAGCATTTTCAAAACATATAAAGATATACACCCACCTTCAGTGTACAGATCTACGGGCCTTCGAACTCACCAGTGGATCCTTTCAGTGTTACCGTATCTGTCTCAACACCGACTGTCCTACCTGTTCCACCTGACACATTTGTAATTACAATATCAATATGGTTATCACATCTAATAGTTAATCATGCACTAATGCATGTAAGATGATTCTACCCAAAGTATCCTGGTAACTCCGGTTACCGCACTGTCCACTCACATACAGGCACAATAGATTTAGGGATCACATTTTCACCCCAAATCTCCAAAATCACTTACATTAATCACAATTAGGATTAAGTAGGTCAAACACATTGACCAGGGGCCCATTTTCACACATTTCGACCCCGAATCGTAAAAACCGCACTTTCGGCATTTCAAACATTTCGCACCATATATTATATTTATTTGCATACGAAACTTACATTATCACATCAAGCATCAAATAAGGATGCAGCATGAAAAATTTCAGGTCATTTGGATCAAAATTCACACATGTGATAATAGCGTTTATAAATTAGGGTTTTGGCATTACCGACACCCATTTCTGACCTCTTTCACACTTTGCGTTTAAAACAGCCCAACTTAAACTCACAAACACATTTAATCATGCAAAACAACCCTTAATTGAACCCTTTAACCCCCCATTTCACTCCCATAATTTTGGTTTCAACCTAGCCTACGAAAAGCATCCCGAACATCACAATATTCATTTTTCACATTTTTCTCACCCCTGGTTAAACACCCACTTAAATTCCTTTCTTAACAACCTTTACTTATATTTAACACACTTAAATAAACCCACACAAAAAATGTTTTGAAATTAAACTAAAACAGCCCACACATATACACAAATACTTAAAATTAATCACACACACTAAAATGAACACAAACACACCCTTACCTTCTTCTTGTTTTCTTCTTCTTTTTCCCCACTTTTTCTTGCCTTTTCTCACTCTCGGTTTGGCATGGAAGCTTTCCCCAGGTTCCCTTTTTTTTTTCTTTCTTCTTCCTCTCGGTTTGAGCTAGCAACACCCACCAACTTGGTTTTTCTCTATCCTTCTCTCATTCCTTGCTCTCGGCTTAACACACACACACACACATATATATTTTTCTTCCCTCTCTTCTATTCTCCCTCACTCACGGTTTTAACAAACCAGAGCACACACACACACACTGGCTTGTGTTTTAAAGACACACACACTTCTACACTTTTTATTGCACACACATGCACTCTACACTTTAAACACACACACACACACACACACACACAACATACACAACACACAGCCACCTATCCATCAAAATGACTCACCTACTTCTTAAGTTAACACATGTAAAGATGACTCACTTAATTGGGTAATTACACTTGCCTCCCCCCAAGTTCGTAAGTGATTTTAAAATCAACCCACTATTATTTTTCATAGTTTCACATAATTGAAATCTAACCCAGATAATTATGTTAATATGCATGCAATGCATGATCGGGTCTCACAACTCTTCCCTACTAATAAAAATTTTGTCCTCGAAATTACTTACCTGCACTAAACAAATGTGGATATTGAGCTCGCATACTCTCCTCAGTCTCCCAAGTTGCTTCATCTAGTGAGTGACTACGCCACAAAACATTTACCAACGGTATCGTCTTCGTGCGTAATGCCTTCTCCTTTCTATCCAAAATTTGAACCGGCTGCTCTACATAAGTCAAATCCTTAGCTAACTCTATCAGTTCGGAATTCAACGCATGTGATGGGTCAGACAAGTATTTTGTAGCATAGAAACATAGAATACATCATGCAACCTGCACAACTCCACTGGTAACCTCAACCGGTATGCAACAGCTGCAATTCACCCCACAATGATGTACGAACCAATATACCTAGGAGCCAACTTTCCTTTCCTACCTAAATGAATAACCCCTTTCCAAGTTGATACCCGTAGGAATACTCGATCACCCACCTCAAATTCCAAGTCACGTCGGCGATTGTCTGCATAACTTTTATGCCTGCTTTGTGCACTCCGTAATCTCTCCTGTATGACTTTAATCTGATCAGCAGTCATCTGTACAATCTCTAGACCCAATAACTTCCTCTCACCCACTTCATTCTAGCACACTGGGGTCATACACTTCCTCTCATACAAAGCTTCATAAGGTGCCATCTCAATTGAACTCTGGTAGCTTTTATTATAAGCAAATTCAATCAAAGGCAAATAATCATTTCAATTACCTCTAAGGTCCATGACAAAAACTCTCAGCATGTTCTCCAATGTCTGAATAGTACGCTCTGTCTGTCCATTTGTTTGTGGGTGGAATGTTGTACTAAACTTCAAAGTAGTACCCAGCGTAGTCTATAAGCTAGGCCAAAACCACGAAATAAAACATGGACCCCTATAAGAGATAATAGATACAGGTACACCATGCAGTCTAACAATCTCATCAATGTACAATCTTGCTAGCTTGTCAAGAGAATAGGAAATCCTAATGGCTATAAAATGAGCAGACTTCGTCAATCTATCAACTACCACCCAAATACTTTCATGTCATTTCTGCGTACGGGGCAAACTACTCACAAAATCCATAGTGATATGCTCCCATTTCCATTTTGGAATCGATAGAGGCTCTAATACCCCGACTGGTCTCTGATGCTCAGCCTTCACCTGTTGACATACCAAACATCGAGCCACAAACTCAGCTATCTCTCGTTTCATCCAAGGCCACCAGTAATGCTCTCTTAGATCACGATACAATTTTGTACTACCTAGATGAATAACATATGCTCAACTGTGCACTTCCTCCAGAATCTCTCTTTTTAACCTTGCATTGTTAGGTACACATAACCGAGAACCAAATAACAAAACATCAACACTGTCAACAATAAAACTAGTCTTCACCCCTGTCTTCACCTCTTTCTTCAATTTCTCAATCTGAAGATCAAATTGTTGTGCCTCTCTGATCCTGTCCACCAACACATGTTTCAAAGTCAGTGTAGGAAGTAAAGCTGCAGTCTATCCAATCCCCAACTGCACTCTCAAAGATTTCAAATCTACAAATAAACCTCTTTGTATCACTCGCAAACTGGCCAATCTACCTAATGATTTTCGGCTCAAAGCATCTGCTAAAACATTTGCTTTTCTTAGCTAGTAATGAATGGTGTAGTCATAATCCTTCATAAGCTCAATCCGGCGCCGCTACCTCAGATTTAACTCTTTTTGGGTAAACAGATATTTCAAACTCTGGTGAAGTGTATAAATCTCAAATGTAACCCCATATAGAAAATGTCTCCACAACCTCAGTGCAAATACAATAGCTGCAAGCTGCAAATCATGGGTAGGATAATTGCACTCATGTGGTTGCAGTTGTCTGGAGGCATAAGCTACTACTCTATCGTGCTGCATCAACACACAACCCAAACCCTTATGTGAGGCATCACTATAAACCACGAACCCATCACTACCCGACGGAATGGTCAATACTGGTGCAATTGTCAATCTGGTCTTCAGCTCCTGGAAACTCTGCTCACATCTATCAGACCACTTAAAGTTCACACCCTTTCGAGTCAATCGAGTAATAGGCATAGCTATAATGGAGAAATTATGTACAAACCTCCGGTAATAACTTACCAATCCCAGAAAACTCCGAATCTCTGTCACTGTTCTCGGTCTTTCCCAGTTAACTGTAGTATCAATCTTAGCTGGATCAACACAAACACCATCACTAGAAACTACATGCTGCAAAAACACAACCCTGTCCAACCAAAACTCACATTTGCTGAATTTGGCAAATAATTGTCTATCCCTCAATGTCTGTAATACCACCCTTAAATACTGCATATGCTCCTCTTTACTATGGGAGTATATCAATATATCATCAATAAACACTATCCCAAATGAATCAAGATATGGTTGGAATATCCGGTTCATCAGATCAATAAATACAACAGGAGCATTAGTCACACCAAATGGCATCACCAGAAACTCATAGTGCCCATACCTGGTCTGAAAAAGCAGTCTTTGATATATAACTATCCCTTACTTTCAGCTGATGATATCCTGACCGAAGATCAATCTTTGAAAACACCCGGGCACCCTGTAGTTGGTCCAGCAAATCATTGATACGTGGCAATGGATACTTGTTTTGGATAGTCACCCTATTCAGCTGTTTGTAATCAATGCATAACCTCATAGTGCCATCATTCTTCTTCACAAATAATACTAGTGCACCCCAAGGAGATACACTAGGCCATATGAATCCCCGATCTAACAGATCCTGCAACTGCACTTTAAGTTCCTTCAATTCAGCTGGAGCCATCCTGTATGGAGTAATAGATATGGAACTAGTTCCTGGCACAAGCTCAATAGTATATTTCACCTCCCAATCAACTGGTAACCCTGGTAACTCTTTAGGAAACACATCAGCGAATTCATTAACCACATAAATATTCCTTAATTCAAGAGTACCTCTATGAGTATCTTTCACATAAGCCAAGTATCCATAACATCCTTCCCTGAGTAATTTCCTAGCTTTAATTGCAGATATGATATTTCTCATCTCAGGGCGTCGCTCTCCAAAGAACCGAAACAAAGGAACATGTGGGATTCTAAACACTACCTCTTTTTGGAAACAGTCAACAGTGGCATGATATGCAGACAACCAATCCATTCCCAAAATTAAATCAAAATCCTGGAATTCAAAAGGTAACATATATGCAGGTAATTCTCTATTACCCACCTGAACTAGGCACCCCTTATATACTACTCTAGCCGTCACACAATCACCCGTGGGAGTAGCTATAGTCAATCCACAGTCTAACATGGTAGGTGGTCTATCAACATGCATGGAGAATGGCAGTGATATAAATGAACGCGTGGCACCTAAATCTATAAGTACTCGTGCCTGTCGACCAAAAATAGATATCATACCTGTGACCACATTCAGGGTCGCCTGAGCATCCTACTGGGTAAGTACAAATACACGACCTCCAGCCTCAGGTCTGCTCGGTCCACTGCCACCCGCACTACCTCCAGTGCCACCTCTAGTACTACCTCCTAGTCCTTGACCTCGACCTCTGCCACTCGCTACTCCTCAGGACACCGTAGATGCACTATCCATCGATGAACTATAGGTAGAATATTGCGGACAATCCCTCTGCATATGTCCCTCCTAGCCACATAAAAATAAACACCATGATATAGTAGATCTTGGTCCTCCCATATGACAGTTTCGTATAATGTGCCCATTCTGCCCGCAACGGTAACAAGTAACTTCACTCCCCCGAGACTGTCCCATCTCTCGACCCGGTGTAAATGAAGATGATCCACTCACTCCCTGTCCTCGAATCTGGAATGGAACTCCTGATCTCTTCTTGCTTGTACCCTTCGAAAACATTCCTCTCTAAGTTCTCCTAAAAGAACTTCCCTTGGAATTGACTTGATCTGAAATGTGTACACCCAAGTGCAGGCGGTCAAGCTGTAGTAATAATCCGGTTTGAGTCCGGAGTCGAATCCACATGGAACTCATGTTGGTATTTTTGAGATAAGCAGTGGTGGAGACCTATTGATTGTAACCCTTGAGATTTGTTGTGAGGTGTGAGATTTCCTGGACAGAATATAAGATTCTTTCCATGAGAATTTTCTTAACAAAATATGAGATAAGCTCTAATGAAAAAGAGTCACTCTTTAGTTCAAGGATCTAGACATGTGGTTAATTATCCGGTTTGTTATACTTGTGCTTGGTAACTAAATTAACTCCCGTGTCAACAACAAGTTAACAAGAATTAAGAACATGATTTCGATGTCTTTCTAGAAGTTTACAAGAATTGTCTGTGCCGAGACTTAACCCGTCTACAAACAAGCAAGTGTTTCTACTAGACATCCAATCATGTCATTAATATTCCATTCTTTAAGTGAAGCACAATAATGTGGGAGATTGAAGGGTAGTCATGAAGATCTAGCCGGGGTACTTGCCTTGAACCGATAAGTCTTTCTATGCAAGAGTCATCTGTGTCATAGAAAGAGCCCCCGGTTATACAAAGTACCTTAGCTTTGCTAGATGCAATCAATCATCCAATAAGCAAGGAGAAATAAACATTAAGCATAAGAACAATGCACAAATATAATTTCTGGATAATTTATACATGCCCTTCTCCTCTTACTAAAGTGTGAATGAGAAACTACTCACTCTTCATGGTTTTGGTAAGCTAGAAAAGTGAGTGATGCTCATCCCTCAAAGTAGAGAACTTACAAAATGAAATAACAATAAACAAGGAGCCAATCTTTAACAAAGAATGAGTGAATCACATCTCACCCTTTACGGCTTTGGTAAAGCTCTAGAAAAGTAGAAGAGTTTCACTCCTCTAAGAAAGAAAGAAGCTCAAACAATGGAAGTGAATTACATAAACAATAAAAGTAGAAGAAAGCTAGTCACATTTGGAGGGTGGCTTCCTCAACCAAGGAATGGAGGGTTGCTTCCTCAACCAAAAGATGAACTAACTCCCTTCTATGCATGTAAGTGAAATCATAAGCATAAAACTACTTTTAAAACAAGCTAAGAGATGTTTGACTAAAGCCAAACTAATATCTAAAATAACTACTTCATACAAGGAAATGTAAGCTAAATCTACAATATGAGTGGGATTCTAAGCCTCCATCAATCTCTCTACTCCTCTCCTTATGTTCTCCAACAATGGGAGTATTTATAGGCAAGAGAAGGAGACAAGAGGGGGTGAAGGAATAGTGTATGCCGCCCAAGTCCAAGTGAAAAACCAACTACTATGCAGCTAGTCTGTGGAGAATGTTCGAACATGAGTTGGCGTTCGAACGTTGTCTCTGTTTTTGCTTTATGGTCATTCGAACGTTGTCTGTCGTTCGAACGTTTCTTCTGTCTTTGCATTATGGGCGTTTGAACGCCAGATGTGGTCTGATCCTCTCACTCGAATGGTCTGTGGTATTCTGTGAAGTTCTTTTCCACACTCTATGCAGTAGTCTGGTCTTCAATTAACTCAAGTGGACGTTCGAACGTGAGTTGGCGTTCGAACGTGACACTCAAGTGCCTCAGAGCTTCAGAGTCTTCTTTCCTAGCTGCAACACGCCTTCTCTCAGCAATCAGGTCTGCTATAGTTCAATGTGGACGTTCGAACGTGAGTTGGCGTTCGAACGTTCTGGCTGTGCTCCAAGCTTCTCCAATTTTGTGCCCTAATGTGCTAGTGTTACATTCAAGTGTGATACTTGTTGTTCTTGAGTCCTTGTTCAGTTTAGGGCCTGAAATGACATCACTTAAACTCCATCAAAGTAAAATTAGTCTTAAAACGGCATAGTAAAATGCTAATTTTAAGTGCTAATCAGGAACCCTGTCCACTAGGCTCATATCTTCCCTTTTTTGCCTGCTCACTTGCATTTTCCATCTCTTTCAGAGCAGCTTCCACAATTAGGGCTTTGTTGTATAATTCTAAAAATGTTGTTAACTCCAGCATCGAAACACGGGATTGAATATTGTAGTGTAGCCCCATCTGGAATCTCCTGCATCTTTCCCCCTCATCTGCTACAAAAAAAGGCATAAATCTGGACAAGGTACTAAATTTACCCTCGTATTCCAGCACTGACTGATTTCCCTGCTGCAAGTGTAAGAATTCATTCTGTTTCTGGTAATGATAACTTAAGGAAAAATACTTCTTGTCGAAAGCATCTGTAAACTGTCGCCATGTGGGAACTCTAGGAACTGAACTGGCCTCCCCCTCAGCGCACACTAGCTACAATGCTCTCTCCATGGCCTCCCACCAATACTGGGCCTCCTCTACTAGCATGAATGTGGCCAATAATAATTTATCTTCCTCGGCAGCTCCCATCACACTGAATATCTTCTCAATGCGCCGTAACCAATCCACTACTTTCATCGGACCTGTGGTTCCCATAAATATTGGTGGATCTAGCTTTTTAAACTGCTCGTACAATGTACCCCTGGGCTTCACTGTCTCCACTTGAGTCTTGAGTATGCTTTAATGTTATATATACCTCCCTTATTGATGGATGGTTACACTTATAATATTGATGAGCACAAAATATTGTATATTTGAAGGCCTCATTACATTCATTTTAACTCAACTTTTGCATATAAGTACTTAGTGTTAGCCAATTTTATGAATAATGTTGAATTTTCAATGTTGCAAGTTTTTATAGCTTAAATGATTGATTTTAGGACCTTGAAACTATGATGGATGTGTGGTGAGGGCATGGACACATTACATGAAGATTTGGAGGCTTAAAAGTGAAGAAATCAAGGAGGTATTGGTGTTTGGGAACAAAAGCACCAGCAGCCACACCATCTGGAAACAGAGCCTCGGTATTCCTCCATTTCGAATCTGAAAAAGTTCAAAACATGAAAGTTTTAGATCTGGATATCTTCTGTATTGTGTCAAAATATCAGCTCAATCCAACGGCGGGATCAAAAGTTATGCTGATTCTACGAAAACTGGTCCAGAGCAGAAAACAGTACCGGTACACAGTACCGGTACTTCGAACTCCAGAAGGTTTAGAGTACTGGTACACAGTACCGGTACACTCTCAAAACAGCCCAGAACACCTGCAAACTCTTCTCCACGTGCTTGGGGGTCCCACCATTGGTTCTCCCACACCTAGCCCGGCATTTTATCCCTACAATCATGCCTCCTACACCATAGTTAAAGACTTTGGAGGCTTGACATTGAATGAGAGGAGAGAGAAGGGGGCTGCCAGGGGAGTTGCAGGCTAACCTTCTCCTAGCCTGTCCAAGCTTCAACTCAGCCTCCTATTGATGGGAGGCCTGCACACAGGCTAGGGGGACCACTATGCACGAAATTTGAAGGCAAACACACCATATATTCAGCATTCACAAGACATTGAAGGGGTGGCTACCTAAGCTTAGGAGTAGTTCCAGGAAGAAGAAGATGAATAGTGCTCGAAGTTGATATTTTTGCATTTTCTTCATTACATTGTCTTGTAATCTTTTGTAAGGATATTCTGAACTTTGTTTAAAGTCTTTAATGTCATTTACTTTAAGTTCATTGTAAGTTTAGTCTTACATTTTACATTTCACCATTGTTATGTTAAGTTTTCTTCATTTCTTGCTTTAAAATGGGTATTGAATATTGTTCTTCTTAGTTTACGATTTCTTGCATTAGTTTAAGTTCTAATCTTCATTTATCCATTATGTATCTTTACATTATGTATTTTCTTCTTGCTTTCATGAGTAGCTAGATTTTAAGTTGGTTAATCCAAGGGAGAACTCATCTTGGGTGTGCCACTTCAACTCTTTTCCATTCCTCCTCTCAGAGTACGATGGCTCGGTTTGACTGGGTTGGGGTGAGGACATGGTTGTGAGTTCTTGATACACCGTAGGCATTGTCACGGGGTATGCTTGAATCCTCACCTCCATTTTAGTCCCGAGCTTCCCACGAATCAATCGTACTTCTAGGCTCTATTGGAGGAAGGCTTGAGTTGATTTGGTATTCCCATTGGAATGACCTCTTCGGATTAACCAACATTTTTTTTTTCTTGCATTTCCATTCACAAACTCCACTCACCAAAACAAACTAAAAGATTTTACACTTTCCCTTTTGTTCACCAAAATCACTTTCACACAACTTGACATTTCCTTCCCTGAGGAGACGACCTTGGAATACTCATTCCCAGTAAAACACGACACGCGAAAGACTCCTTGCGATTGGGGAGCACTTTTGTTCACACACCCACATTTCATTTCACATTTTGTTCATTCCATTTCCCACCAAGCCGTTGTTGCCCTATCTCCCATATCATTCCGAGGGAGAGTGACACTCCCTTCACACATACACCATATACACATTTTAAGGGATGACATTTAGGGGTTAGGGAATAACAACGTTTTTCACCAATCATTTTGGCGCCGTTGCCGGGGAAGGTTAAGCGTCGAGTTCGGAGGTGATTTTGGACGGCATGGTAAGTCTCATGATTTTCATCATGGGCCAAGGTATGACGTCTAACTTGTAAATATTTTGTTTTAGTTTGTGTTTTGTATTATGTCTTATAATTTCTTTGATAATGTATCAAATGCCCAAAATTTTCAGTATATGTGTAAGATCTGTGATGAGTATGGACACATTACTAGTGAGTGCCCAAGAATGGCCTCTTATTTTGAAAACGCTTGCGAATTTTGTCGTGAGTATGGACACCTCACTAATGAATGCCCAAGAAATTATCTGGTTCAAGACTTTGCATGCGAAGGTTCAAATTCATTTTTGGCCTCCGAAAACTTTTATCCCAACCACTATGTTACACTGAGTTTTTCGAGTTATGGTTGGGAGAATGAACCTTATAATTTTTCATCCGATCTCACACCACCATATGAATTTTGCCATTATCCAACGTATGAGGACTCAACTGAACAAGAATTGGAAAATATTTGGTGCGATTTTATGTAATACCAAATGGAATTCAATGCCCAAATAACCCAACAACTTGATACATTGACTAATTCTATAATTGCTATGCATGAAGAACAACATCTTCAGCATAGTCAATGTATTGAGGTTGATCATCCCAATGAAATGCCTATTGATGTTGAATCTCCCACCACTCTTGTTTGTGAAAAATTTAATGAAGTTATTATCGCACAAGAGGCTAATGAGCCCAATGTCATTTTTTCATTTATGAGTGATGTTGAGATTCATATTTCTCAACTTGGGGAGGGCATTGCAATGGAGTTAAGTGTAGAAACTTATAAAGAGAAATTGTACACTCCATTGTTGGGATTGCATAAACTTGCCTTGACTTCTATTTGGTTGAGATTTTTGATTTCTTATCCTTTGTATTGTTGGATAGATGGATTAGTAAGGGCATTTATACAACAAAAAAATGTTAAAACCAAAAAAATCAATGGGCGCAAGCTCATATCCGAATTGAAGCCGGATTGACATGAGCCCTTTTTGTTTTGTTTCCATGTACATAATAGTTAGATTTCTTTTATTGTTATAGTTTTATTTTCATAAATGTTGTAGTGTAGAAGTTGTTTACCTCTTCGTAATTTGGACTCATTTCATTTTGAGCATCATAGCAGAAAATCTCATTCCATTTCATGTGCGAGTTTAAGTTGGGGGCTGTAAATAAACTTGTTTTTTTTCCTTTAATGTTTATATCAAAAAGACAAAAAAAAAAAAAAAGAAGAAAAAGAAAAAAAAAAAAAGGGGGGGTATTTCATTTCTCAAGTTACTTTCATTTTTCTCATTGCATGATTCCTTGTGCATTGAGGACAATGCATGGTTTAAGTTGGGGGGTGAGGTGCACCATTCACATGTTCCACCACTTTTTGTATAGAATAATGGAAAATGTGAAAATTTTGAAAATTTTGGTTCCAATATTGAACTATATTTCCTTATCCTAATGGTTATGGGATTTGTGATTGCTTGATCTTCATTTTGAACTTTGAATACATGAGCACATTATAGAAGTTTATCCTATTGCTAAGAGTATCACATACTTGTTTGCTTTTGAACTCAACCATAAGTGCACCATGAACTTGTAATTTTGGCAATTTACGGATTGAGTTCACATTTAGTGCTTGACATGAATAGTGGAGATGAGTAAGGACCTATGTGAGCTTTAGTGCCAATCCTTGTTGGAGGGAACATACATTTACTCAAGGAACAATTTTTTAAATTCCAAATTTTTTCAATAATCTCATTATGCTTGTTTTGGTTAGGTGCATTTGGGTAGTTGATTGACTTTGTCTTGAAATGCATAATGCTCCCCCATGCTTATTTACAAATGATCTTAGGCCATCTTTGTTTTGCTTTGAGCCTTAGCCTTTTTCTTGTAAAAATTTTATCCCTAGTGCCATGATTGAGCCTTAATTGTAAATTCGTTTCCATGCCACACAAGTGACCAAGCCAGTGCAAAAAGATAAAAATCTACCTCACCTTGGTTGTTCCTAGTTCTAAGTATGAGTGATCATAAAATAGAAGGAAGTATGGCGGAAACTCAACAAAAGGGATGAATGATGTTGAATGAAAAAAGAATGAAAATCCAAGAAAAGGAGAAAAAGAGGTGGAAGAAGAAAAAGAAAGAGAAAAAGAAAAGAAAAATGTTAGGGAAAAGAAGAAAGAAATGAAACAAAGAGTGAAGTGATGGTGTTAGCCTAGAAATCCCAAAAAAGGGAGATCTTTTTGAAATAAAGGTCATTCACTCGGAACAACCCTCTTTGTTATCCTATATCCTTCGTTTCCCTTACCTCAATATCACCCCAAGGCCTAGTTATAACCCGTGAAAGTCTTAAATGATCTAGAGAAACATGGGGGAGGCACACTTTTAAAGAAAAAGAGGAGTCGATTTTGCTATCTAATGGCCTAGCATTCCTTTCATGAGATTATGCCAAGGTTGTTTCATTTTTATGCATACTTCATTTTTTGGATTATATGTGAGCTTATTTCGTTTTGAGCACAATATTCTATCTCACATATACACATGGAGTGCATGCTCGGATAATCATTGAGTTATTCTTTGTTGAGAGAAACCCTTGGTGAGTTTTTGCATCGAAGCTTAATTTGGATAGCCAAAGTGAATGTAAATTCTATTGTGTAAATGTTTAAATTACATGTTCATTTCACACATACATGAGTTTGAAAATGAATGTGTATGTGGATACTCTAGAATAGCATTTAAGGCTATGACGTGTTTCATGTGTGATTGGTTCGGGTGTTCGGATCAAGTTATTGTTGACATCCCATTGCTAATTAAGATAAGGGAATATATTTTAAATATTGGATATTAGGAAGAGAAGTTTGTAGGTACCTTCACTGAAAACCTTCACGAGACAAAACTCGTCCACTAGGGATCACCTAGGGGTTTAAAGGCTTGTTGCATGTGCTAAATGCAATTGCGGAATTAGTATATGTTTTATTTTGTTTGCATGCTTTTTACATTTTGTTTGCTAGGGACTAGCAAAACTTAAGTTGGGGGGTGTGATGAGCACAAAATATTGTATATTTGAAGGCCTCATTACATTCATTTTAACTCAACTTTTGCATCTAAGTACTTAGTGTTAGCCAATTTTTTGAATAATGTTGAATTTTCAATGTTGCAAGTTTTTATAGCTTAAATGATTGATTTTAGGACCTTGAAACTATGATGGATGTGTGGTGAGGGCATGGACACATTACATGAAGATTTGGAGGCTTAAAAGTGAAGAAATCAAGGAGGTATTGATGTTTGGGAACAAAAGCACCAGCATCCACACCATCTGGAAACATAGCCTCGGTATTCCTCCATTTTGACCATGATCCACTTCGAATCTGAAAATGTTTAAAACATGAAAGTTCTAGATCTGGATGTCTTCTGTATTGTGTCAAAATTTCAGCTCAATCCAACGGCTGGATCAAAAGTTATGCCGATTCTACGAAGACTGGTCCAGAGCAGAAAACAGTACCGGTACACAGTACCGGTACTGTACCATACTGGTACTGCGTACCGGTACTTCGAACTCCAGAAGGTTTAGAGTACCGGTACACAGTACTAGTACGCTCCCAAAACAGCCCAGAACACCTGCAAACTCTTCTCCACGTGCTTGGGGGTCCCACCATTGGTTCTCCCACACCTAGCCCGACATTTTTATCCCTACAATCATGCCTCCTACACCATAGTTAAAGACTTTGGAGGCTTGACATTGAATGAGAGGAGAGAGAAGGGGGCTGCCAGGGGAGTTGCAGGCTAACCTTCTCCTAGCCTGTCCAAGCTTCAACTCAGCCTCCTATTGATGGGAGGCCTGCACACAGGCTAGGGGGACCACCATGCACGAAATTTGAAGGCAAACACGCCATATATTCAGCATTCACAAGACATTGAAGGGGTGGCTACCTAAGCTTAGGAGTAGTTCCAGGAAGAAGAAGATGAATAGTGCTCGAAGTTGATATTTTTGCATTTTCTTCATTACATTGTCTTGTAATCTTTTGTAAGGATATTCTGAACTTTGTTTAAAGTCTTTAATGTCACTTACTTTAAGTTCATTGCAAGTCTAGTCTTACATTTTACATTTCACCATTGTTATGTTAAGTTTTCTTCATTTCTTGCTTTAAAATGGGTATTGAATATTGTTCTTCTTAGTTTACGATTTCTTGCATTAGTTTAAGTTCTAATCTTCATTTATCCATTATGTATCTTTACATTATGTATTTTCTTCTTGCTTTCATGAGTAGCTAGATTTTAAGTTGGTTAATCCAAGGGAGAACTCCTCTTGGGTGTGCCACTTCAACTCTTTTCCATTCCTCCTCTCAGAGTACGATGGCTCGGTTTGACTGGGTTGGGGTGAGGACATGGTTGTGAGTTCTTGATACACCGTAGGCATTGTCACGGGGTATGCTTGAATCCTCACCTCCATTTTAGTCTCGAGCTTCCCACGAATCAATCGTACTTCTAGGCTCTATTGGAGGAAGGCTTGAGTTGATTTGGTATTCCCATTGGAATGACCTCTTCGGATTAACCAACATTTTTTTTTTCTTGCATTTCCATTCACAAACTCCACTCACCAAAACAAACTAAAAGATTTTACACTTTCCCTTTTGTTCACCAAAATTACTTTCACACAACTTGACATTTCCTTCCCTGAGGAGACGACCTTGGAATACTCATTCCAAGTAAAACACGACACGCGAAAGACTCCTTGCGATTGGGGAGCACTTTTGTTCACACACCCACATTTCATTTCACATTTTGTTCATTCCATTTCCCACCAATCCGTTGTTGCCTAATCTCTTGCATCACCCTGAGGGAGAGTGACACTCCCTTTCACACATAAGCCATATACACATGTCAAAGGGTGATGTTTAGGGGTTAGGAAACAACGTTTTTGCTCAATCAAATATGCTCATGGTTTTGAACACCGAGCGGTACCTAATGATATATACCATACTATCTACTAGTTATGTACTTCATGCATGATATAGTGATGTACGTGATTGGACTTTATGTAACAGTTGATTGATTGGTTATAGACGGGTTAAGTCTCGGCATAGCCAATACTTTTGATTCAATGCATAAACCGGATTCTCGTCATCAGTGAATCATCAACTTGCCGGTTGAATAACTGTAGTATTCATTCTGAATGGCTTTCCTTCTGGTTTACAATAGTTGTTTAACTGTTGTATGGTACAGAGATGCTGATTGAGTAATTCAAGTACTCCTCCTAAATGGCATGCCTGCTGGTTTACTCGGGTGGGTTATTTGATTGTTGCATAGAAATATACCTGTCGGCTAACCTAATCAGTTGCTGGATATGGTTTAATACACATCATACCTACCGGTTGACTTTCCAGTAAAATGGGGGTTTGTTGTTGTAAGGTGGCATTTGCAGAACTTAGCCAATGTAATGCATGTGGAATCCCCGAACTGAAGGATACCTTTTAATTATCGCATTTCCACAGTTTTAATTTAGTTTGTTTTAATTCGTCTAAGCTCACACCACAAGTTATTTCTACTACATTTTGTATCTGCAACAATTTCACCGTTTTGTTTTGATTTCCAAAGTTAAAATCCCTGTGGGTTTGACCTCAGACTTAAACTGAGTATTATATTGCAATTTTGACCACTTATACTTGGGTGTACGACCATATTCAGAACGAGTCGAGTCAAGATTTCTGGCGCTGTTGCTAGGGAGTTACGGTGATTTCAAATCAAACAGGAAAGTTGTTTAGCTTGTATTATATGTATATTTATTATCTGTTTCATTTTTATTGTTTATGTCTGTTAAGTCATCAGTATGGTATGTAAATCAGTATAATCCTTCATCTCCACCTTTTTCATCTTCGTCACAAGCATTATTTGATTTAAGCATGACTCATAATAATCAATGACAACAAGAGGTAGTTCAGAATGTCTGACCATTAAGAGAATATCTGCATCCTCCACTTACTAGTGTCCCGTCATGTTTTACTTTTCCCACAAATGCTCCAAATTTCAACATTAAGGTAGAGACAATACAGTTCTTACCACAATTTCATGGTCAGGAGTCTGAAAACCCATACTTGCATGTTAAAGAATTTGAAGAAGTATGTGGTGCTTTACAAGATAATTTTAAAATGACCAGGTTGAAACTTTTTCCTTTCTCTTTGAAAGACAAATCTAAACAATGGCTAAATTCTTTAAAAGCCCAATCTATTCCGAGTTGGCAAGTTTTGCAAACTGAATTTTTTAAAATATTTTTTCCTGTGCATCGCACTTAATGCATTGAGACGTCAAATCATGAATTTTTCTGTAAAAGAAGGGGAAACTTTTTATCAATGTTGGGAGAGATTTAAGGATCTTCTCCAAGCTTGCCCACATCATGCATTTGAGATTTGGACTCTCGTATGTTTTTTCTATGATCCCCTCCCATCTGCACTGTGTCAGTTTGTTGAAATGATGGCCCAGGGAGAATTTATGAGTAAGAGTCCCGATGAGGCATTCGAGTTCTTTGATACCATTTCTGAGAGTTCTCAAATGTGGGACTCGACCTCTTTGAACATTTTTGAAACCAAGTCATCTACACCATGCTTGACCAAAAACCTTGTTGTTTCCTAACCTTTAAAGTCTATCCCTCAAAATATGTAATGTATGGATAAGGGGAGTGTCACTCTCCCTTGGGATAGTGTCAAAAGAAAGGGCAAGAGGAAAGGAAAATGGGATGGTGGAAATGTGAGATGTGGATGCACAAAACGTGTGTGGGTGAACAAAAGTGCTCCCCAAGCGCAAGGAGACTTTAGAGAATCGTGTTTTACTTGGTGGTATTCCAAGGTCGTTTCCACGGGGAAGGAAGTAAACCAAGGTGAAAGTGATTTCGGATAAGAGAAAATGTAAAATCTTTTGGTTGTTGAAAGTTGTTTGGTGGTGTATGTTGATGAAAATCAAATGAAAAAAAACAAATGTTGGTAAAGCCAAGAGGTCACTCCAATAGGAATGTCATCTCAACTCGAATCCCTCCTATGGTAGAGCATGAATGAACGATTGATTCATGGGAAGTTGAGGATACTAAGGGTGAGTATCTAAGCATAAACTGTGACTAGGCCTACGGAATATCAAAGACTCACCAATTTATCCACCCACAACCCAGTCAAACCGAACCATTGATCTCTAGAAAGGGAGGAGAATGAGTTGACATGGCATACCCAAGAGGAGATTCCCCTTGGTTTTTCCAACTAAAGGATTTAGCTACTCATGCTTGTAATGAAGTTAACTATGTAAGAAAAATGCATTGCAAGAGAGGAAGTTCTTGAATAGCTAAAATGCAGGAAGACAGAATTCAGAGAAGGATGCATTTAAGACCCATTTACAGCTAAGAAAACGATGAACCTTGTTGCATTAATGGTGAGAAGTTAAGGGATCATTAAACTAACAATGAACTTGAAGGAAAATAACATTAATGGTATTGAAATGAAGCTTTAAATGTTCTTACAGCAGATTACAAGACAATGCAGTGAAGAAAATGCAAACATCTGAAGTTTATCTCTCTAGAATACTATTCATCATCTTCCCCAGACTTTCTCTCTCTATACCTATATATTTTCCCCCTACCAGCTGAATGCCCCCCTCCTCTGGACTTGGCTTCCAAAAACGTGCATGGAGAGATCCCCTAGTCTCCAGAAAATGACCTCCATCAGTACGGGTGCAGTGGTACTGGGCTGGAAGAAGGGTTGCAGATTTTGTCTGCATACCCAGCTCTTCTTCTCTTCTCTCTCCTCATTTATCAACAAGACTCCAACTTGCAATCATAGGTGTAGAAAGGGGTCACTAGCATTGTAGGTCCGTAAGGGGAGCAGAGGATGTCTGTTGGTGGGTCCCTCAAGTCAGCAATCATGAGTTGCAGGGCAGTTGGGCTGATCAGGCAAGGTGTACCGGTACGCGTACCGGTATGGTTTGGCTGGTTTTTTGATTTTCTGGTTTCCTCCTCCACTGAGCTATCCACAAGCTGTCTTCTCATCTTCATTTGCCTCACATGATTGGGGAAGGCCTTAAGAGGTCTCATTTGGCACCATTCAACTGCAAACACAAAATATCATCGTTAAGAGTTCATTTAACCTAACTCCAATCATTTAAATCTCCAAAAACAATTAAAACGAGATGATTAGCACATCAAAATATACAAGGTTTTGTGCTAATCACACCCCCCAACTTAGGTTTTGCTAGTCCCTTAGCAAAAGATTATTTTCAATCACAAAATAGTAAGTATAACGCACACTTAATCCATCTAGCTAACCATTCGTTCAATCAGTTAAAAAACATAAATCATAATGCAATTTCAAAATAACATAGACAAGATTAGATTCAAAATTGTGGTATTTTCATTAATGTGTTCTGAAGTTGGAGTACATAACGTAGGACATCAAAAGAGACAAAATAGCCTACGACTCCATTCCATCCAATTCAACCCTAAAAGAAAAAATACAAACTATAAACTACTACATATCATCCTAATCATCACCAGAGCCATCATCCTCCTCGGATTCTTCATCTTCATTATACTCCTCACCCTCCCCCGATTCTTCAGTCTCTTCATCATCATCCTCCTCCTCCTCCTCGACTGCTACAGGGGTAGAGGGTGCAGAAGCAGAAGAAGAAGTGGCCGGAGCTGGTCTAGTAGTCTCAATCCCATGCACTGTAGTCTCTAGTGCATCGAGGCGCTGAGGGATTGAACGGGGAGGTGCTGCAACGGATGGGCCGACAGATGAAGATGGCCCAGGAGCCTCAGAACCAGGAGCCATGCTCTTGGCTCGCTTCCCTCGACTCATTGCTTTCCTTTTCTTTTTGCTGGTCCTGCTGATGGCTCCAAACTCAGGGGGGGTCATCTTGTCGAATGCATAGCCCTTAACTCTGAAGTGCATACACATCCGGGTTACCAAGTCCCCGAATGGTAGTTTAATCATAGGCTTCTGCAATTCAGCAAAATTTTTCATTTCCTGCCAAATAAGAAGGGCAAAGTCAATGGCCTTCCCAGACACGACCGCATCCAAAAGGGTTAGCTTCTCTACATTTGGCTTCTTTTCAGCACCCCTTGGCATGAGATTGCAGTGGAGGAGCTTGTTCAGCAATCCATAAGTGGGCTTGAGTCTTCCACTCTGTACTGTCCCTTTGAAATCTCCCGGCTCCTCATACATCAACTCAACCAATTCATAAATTTTCTTTGGTTTGGGGGTGTTATGGGGATAGACAAGCGTGGACTCCGGTGGCCTCTCGTATCCTCCCAAGAGTGTGGCAATGACATCCGGGGTCACCACAAACACCTTGCCACGGACGTTGGTTTTTAGGATTTCTACACCACCTACCTCAGACACCCGGAGCATCTGGTAAAATTCCCTACACATTGACAGATTGTACCCCTCAACCAGCTCAAACCAGAACTTCATACCATGTACTTCAATGATTTTTATAGCCTCGTTCCTAGGGGTGAGAGAGATGTAGTCCAGGTACCTTTCACAAGTAACCCCTTTCTCCTGGATCAGTCGATCCCTAGCTTCATTTTTCACTTTCTTTCTCTGTTCATTCGTATCCCCACTCGACCCCTCTCCACTTATTTTACGACCGTTTGAGCCTTCGGGTGGAGGGGATTTGTGTCCCGTTGTCTTTGTGCAGGCCATGCATAGCAACAGTGCACCCATCATCAGAAAAGTACAAAGGGCGAAGAGGAGACTCTCAATTGAGTCCATGGTCACTTGGAAACACCCTAGAGAGCGAGCCATTTGAGAGTTTTTCAAGAAAGTTTTGAGTATTGGGGAGAGAAAAGGGTTTGGGGATTTTCGGCAATTAGGGTTTCCAAAGGGTTGCTTTCCACTAAATCACAGAGCAAGGGGGAGGATTTGAGAGATGCAAGGAATCTTGGTGTGACTGGAAGCCTAAGGGTTGATTTCGGGTGAGAGAGAGGAGTGAAAAGGGGCTGTATTTTAGGAGGGAAATGAAGGATGTTTTAAAACAAATCGATTAAAAACCCTGAACCTTGACTTCCCAGGAAAAGCGTACCGGTACGGCGAACATCAGTGGCAAAAGCGTACCGGTACGGTTTGCTCCAGTAGCCTCAGCGTACCGGTACAGTTTGGCTGACTCCCTGAAAATTCTTGCTGAGCAGCCCTTCATTACTCCCTTTCATTTTAGGACCTCCCCTACACATTCTAACACTATTTTCATGACCTCTACTCTACCCCAACATGTACTCCACTTATGAACCACAATCCGAACCATCATGCCCACATTATTACTGAAATTGCAAAGTGATTTAAACTTTTAAAGCATTCAAAGTACAAGGAATGGATTTCTATTCTTAACCATCAAAATGAACACCCAAAATGCTAGTCATATAATGAATAACAAAGGCATTCCCAATTCTTTTTCAAATATCAAAAAGTTGAGCCATATTCCCTCATTCTTGCGAGCATGGAGCTATTTGACGGATTTCTCAAATGATTGAACTAAGTATACATGAGCCACACCATAGTCTTAGATACTAGTCTAAAGTATGCACCTAAAAATTTATTTTCAACTCGAGTGTGTGTGACTTTTAACAACCAATTTGAGCACTTACAAAAAAGAATTCACATTCGAATAGCAAGACAAATTCAGTTTCAATGCAAAACTCACAAAGGGTCACTCTTAAACAATGAAAAACACTCAGTTATCCTGGTATGCACTCCATGTGTACATATGATATAGAATCTTGTGTTCAAAACAAAGTGTGCTCACATGTAATCCAAAAATGAAGTTCATATATGAAAATGAAGCGACCTTGGCATAGTCTCATGAACAGAATGCTAGGGCATTAGGTAGTAAGACATGACTCATCATTTCCTTTGAAATTATGCACCTCCCATGCTTCTCTAGATCACTTGGGACTTTAAAGGTTATAATGGGGCCTTGGGGTGATGTCTAGGTAAATGAAATGAAGGATATAGGATAACGAAGAGAGTTGTTCCGAGTGTATGACCTTTATTTCAAAAAGATCTTCCTTTTATGGGATTTCTAGGCTAACACCATCACCACAATCTTTGTTTCTTTTCTTTAACATTTTCCTTTTCATTTTCTCTTTCTTTTTCTTCCTTCACCCTTTTTTTTCTCCTTTTCTTGGATTTTATTTCCTCTTTTTTTTTTTTTTTTTCAACTCTTTGAGTTTCAACATCATTCATCCCTTTTTGTTTGAGTTTCCACACCAACTTCCTTCTCCTTTATGATCAAATCATGTCCAGCTCTAGGAACAACCAAGGTAAGGTAGATATTAATCATTTTCATTGGCTTGGTCAAATGTGTGGTATAGAAACGATTTTACAATTAAGGCTCAATCACGGCACTAGAGATAAATTTTCACAAGAAAAAGGGCTAAGACTCAAAATTTTCAATGATGGCCTAAGATCACTTCCAGGTCCGCATGGGATGACATTATTCGTTCAAGACAAATTAGTCCACTACTAAAATGCAACTAACCAAAACAAGTATAATGAGACTATTGAACAAATTTGACATTGAAAAATTGTTCTTCGAGTAATTGTAAGTTCCCTCCAAAAGGATTTGGCACTAAAGCTCTCATGGGTCCTTATTCATCTTCACTACTTATGTCAAGCTTAAAACATGAATCCAATCCGTAAATTGCCGAAATTTCACCATAAAAAATCACATACAGTTGAATTCAGAAATCAATACATATGTGATACTTATGCATAGGATTAACGTCCATATCATGCTCATGTGCACAAAGTTCACAACAAAGATCGACATGTCATCCAACTCACACACTCTTCATGAAGGAACACAGGTCAACAATCAGATATTTTTCATCAAAAAATTTCAAAATTTTCACATATTTTTCACTGATGCAAGCAAAACTCAAAAATTTCCCAACAACTTGGTGTATCATACACATGGTGCACCTCACCCCCCAACTAGAATCATGCATTGTCCTCAATGCAACAAAAAGATATGGTATGCACTGAAGGACAGTAAAAAGATAGATAGGGTTAGAGTACACCTCGCAATTGAGCTTCAACAAAAACACCAGTATCTGAAACTCAGAAGATCAATACTATACAACCAAAGAGAGTAAGTGACATAGAATAAAAATGACATAAGTAAATAAAAGCAACTGTACACTAACAACCATAAATACAAGCTACTCCTCCACCAAATCCGGATACTCGGGATCCGTCAACTCCTCTTCAACTTCTTGCCCTTCCGACCCCTCGAAGAATGGCTTAAGTCTTTGGCCATTGACCGTGAATGTTTTGCCATTCTCGGGGTTCGTCACCTCAACAGCTCCGTTGGGGTAGGCCACCTTGACAAGATAGGGGCCATCCCAGCGGGATCGAAGTTTTCCTTGAAAAATTGAGAGGCGAGAATTGTATAAGAGCACTTTTTGCCCCGGCTCAAATGATTTCCGTGTGATGGAATTATCATGAAAAATTTTAGCCCGTTCCTTTGAAATTTTTGAGCTCTCGTACGCATCTCCTCGAATCTCTTCCAAATCATTCAGCTCTAACTTCATATGTTCACCGGCCATTCTCAAATTAAAATTTAGGGTTTTGATGGCCCAATAGGCTTTGTGTTCCATTTCGACTGGCAGGTGGCAAGCCTTTCCATAGACAAGCCGGTAGGGAGACATGCCCAAAATAGTCTTATAGGCAGTGCGGTATGCCCATAGAGCATCCGTCAATCTATCGGACCAATCCTTCCTACTCGGGTTAACAGTTTTTTCTAGGATGGTCTTGATCTCCCTATTGGCTAGCTCGGCTTGGCCATTTGTTTGTGGGTGATAAGCGGTGGATACTTTGTGAGTGATGCCATATTTGAGCATTAGCGATGCAAATGGCCTATTACAGAAGTGGGATCCACCATCAATGATCATTGCTCGAGGCATCCCAAACCTCGAAAAGATATTCTCTTTGAGAAACTTGACTACGACCCGGTGGTCATTAGTCTTGGTCGAGATGGCCTCCACCCACTTGGACACATAGTCTACTTCCAGAAGGATGTACAGATAACCGAATGACATAGGGAATGGGCCCATGAAGTCGATGCCCCAACAGTCGAATATCTCTATGACAAGCACGGGGGAGAGGGACATCATGCTTCGACGGGTCACACTACCCAATCGTTGGCATCTGTCGCATGCCTTACAGAATGAAACACAATCTTTGATAAGAGATGGCCAGTAAAAACCTGATTGAAGAATTTTGGCGGAAGTCTTCTTTGCTGAAAAGTGTCCGCCGCAAGATTGGGAATGGCAGAATTGTAGGACATCCCGCTGTTCGTTTTCAGGTACACATCTCCTCATGACCTGGTCAGGGCAATATTTGAACACATACGGGTTGTCGAAGTAGAAATATTTAACATCTGCCATGAATCGTCTTCTATCCTCTGCACTCTATTGCGGCGGGATTTGTCCTGTTACAAGGTAATTACAAATATCAACATACCAAGGACACACTGAATGAATCAAAAGTAAATGTTCATCAGGGAAAAAAGTCAGGGATTGGAATGTGCTCATCAGTCTCATGCACCACAAGCCGGGATAAATGATCCGCCACCACGTTCTCAACTTCTTTCTAGTCCTTGATCGTCAAGTCGAATTCTTGTAGGAGGAGTATCCACCTAATGAGCCTTGGTTTCACATCCTGCTTAGATAACAAGTACTTCAAGGCAGAATGGTCAGTAAAGAAAATAATAGGCGAACCAATGATGTATGAGCGAAATTTATCTAAGGCAAACACTACTGCTAGCAACTCTTTCTCGGTGATAGTGTAGTTCATCTGAGCATCATTGAGTGATTTGCTAGCATAGTGTATTACGTACAGCCTGTTTTCATCCCTTTGACTGAGCACTGCGCCGACCGCGTAATCACTCGCGTCGCACATGAGCTCGAAAGGTAGGTCCCATCTAGGTAGTCGCATGATAGGAGGCGTGACTAGCATGCTCTTAAGTTTTTTAAAAGATGTCTCACATTCATCCGACCACTCAAAGGGAACCTCCTTAGACAGTAGGTTGGTCAAGGGTCGGGCCAATGCACTGAATTTTTTTATAAACCTGCGATAAAAACCTGCATGGCCCTAGAACGACCGGATTCCCTTAATGGCCCTCGGCGTGGGAAGGTTAGAGATGGCCTCCACCTTGGATCTGTCGACTTCAATACCCCTTTCCGAGACTATGTGGCCCAGCACAATTCCTTCCGTCACCATAAAGTGACATTTTTCCCAATTCAACACCAGATTATTTTCCTCACATCTAGTTAGGACTTTCTCCAAATTTGTCAAGCATCTGTCAAACGAATCTCCAAACACTGAAAAATCATCCATGAAGACCTCCACAATCTTTTCCACCATATCACTGAAAATGCCCATCATGCATCGTTGAAACGTTCCCGGAGTATTACATAGACCGAACGGCATGCGGCGGTAGGCGAAAGTACCATAGTGGCAGGTGAAAGTTGTCTTCTCTTGTTCCTCCAACGCGATATCTATTTGATTATAGCCAAAATACCCATCTAGAAAGCAATAGAATAGGTGCCCAGCTACTCTTTCCAAGACTTGATCAAGAAATGGCATCGGGAAATGATCTTTTCTAGTGCATGAGTTCAACTTCCGATAATCAATACATACCCTCCATCTGGTGATCACCCTTGTCGGTGTTAGTTCATTCTCATTATTTTCCACCACCGTGACTCCGGATTTCTTTGGCACTACTTGTGTGGGGCTGACCCACTTACTGTCGGCAATCGAAAAAATAATCCCCACATCAAGCAGCTTCAACACCTCATCCCTCACAACCTCCTTCATGATGGGGTTTAGCCGTCGGGAAGGTTTGGAGTCCTCCTCCAGATATATCCGGTGGGTGAAAATGAGAGGGCTTATGCCCTTGATGTCCGCAATGGTCCACCCTATTGCTCCTTTGTGTTTTCTTAATACCTCCAACAGCTCTTGTTCTTGTTCCTTATTCAATGTAGAGCTGATGACCACCAGGAATGTTTCTCCATCACTGAGATAGGCGTACTTCAGATGTGAGGGTAATGGCTTCAATTCCAAGTTAGGTTTTTGTTCATTTGACGGGAAAATTCTCTTTCCTTGTTTGGGTAACTCCTCGAATGTAGGGATCCAAGTTCCCATCCCTTTCAATTCTCCAACCTCCTCTTGTCCCTTTATCTCCTCTTGTTCCTCTAACTCCTCAAGATTCACGACTCCTTCTTCCTTGAACTTCAACATCCTCTCCACTTCCATGTACTCCTCAACCAAGGTGTCGATTCTATTAACCTCATTTATTTCCTCATCATCACCCAGTTGCTTAGCTAGGTTGAATACATTAAGCTCCATTGTCATGTTCCCAAACGTCAACTTCATTAGACCGTTCCTGCAATTTATCAAAGCATTAGATGTAGCAAGAAATGGTCGTCCAAGTATAATGGGGATTTGGGAACTAAGATTAGCAACAGGGTATGTATCTAGTACAATGAAATCGACGGGAAAATAAAATTTGTCAACTTGAACCAAAACATCTTCTACTACTCCCCTTGGTGTACAGATGCTACGATCTGCCAATTGAAGCATAATGGAGGTGGGCTTCAACTCCTCAAGCTTGAGTTGTTGATACACGGAGTAGGGAAGGAGATTGACGCTCGCTCCCAAGTCAAGCAATGCTTGTTCCACCCGGCAATTCCCTATGGTGATGGCAATTGTTGGACAGCTAGGATCTTTGAATTTGGGAGGAGTGTTAGTCCTCAATATTGAGCTAACTTGCTCGGTCAAGAATGCCTTCTTCCGGACATTCAATCTCCTCTTCACCGTGCATAGATCCTTTAGAATTTTGGCACAAGACGGTATTTTCTTGATGACATCGAGGAAAGGGATGTTGATCTTTACCTGCTTGAACATTTCCAAAATGTCAGTATAATTTGCCACCTTCACAGGTGGCTTCAAACGATGTGGGAAAGGGGCAGGCATAGGAGGAACAAAGAAGGAATCATCGGTCACTTTTTCTTTCTCATCACCCTCCCCCTTTTTTTCTTTACTAAACTCACCCTCATTGGTCTCACTCTCCTTCTCTTGTTCTATTGGCAATGAAGCTTTGGGTGAGACCCTTGGCAAAATTGTTTTGTCAATTTGTTTGCCACTACGAAGGGTGGTGATTGCCTTGAGTTGGTCGCAACTCTCTTTGGTGGGGTCGGATGACTCAATGGCATGTTGCCCCTTAGGGTTCTCTTGGGGTTGAGCGGGGAATTTCCCTTTCTCTTGTTGTGATAACCCTATGGCATTGGTGATCTTGGTGAGTTGGGCCGAAATGTTGTTATTGAAGGTGGTTTGGCTTTGAATGAAATTATAGAGCACATCCTCCAAGTTCCTCTTATGGGGAGGTTGGTAGATGGAAGAATTTGATGGACCTTGTTGGGAGAAGTTTTGGGGCGGTGGACTTTGGGAGAAATTTTGTGGAGGTGGATTGGATGAATACCCTTGCGGGTTGGACCGGGGGTATTGGGAGCTAGATGCTTGCCCTTGACCTTGGTATTGGTTGTGGTGTTGACCTTGCTTAGGTGGCACGAGAGATGTGTATGTGTTTGATCCATGAGGGACGGGGTTGTCATTTCTCCAACTGAAATTAGGGTGATTACTCCACCCCGGATTATAAGTGTTAGTATTTGGAGAAAATGAGTGCCTCGGTTGATTGAAGGCATGAACTTGTTCATGGTATGCTTCTTTAAGTGCCGGAATGCTCGGGCACTCCGATATGGGGTGCTCGACACTTTCACAAATTCAACAAACCCCATCGGTCTTTGACATATGTGACACCTCATGCCTCCTATTGACCTCTAGACTATCAACTTTTCTCAATAATTTGGCAATTTGTGAAAGCAAGTCTTCCCGGTCTCTCAAATCATAGATCCCTCCCCTTTGTGGCTGACTACTACCCGGAGATGTCCTAGGTACATCGTTAGGATTCCTAACGTCCCAAGATTGTGCATTTTGAGCCAATGTACTAAAGTAGTCTAGGGCTTCATCAGGGTTTTTGTTCAAGAACTCGCTATTGCACATCATGTCAATGAATTGTCTATGGGTTGGTGTGATTCCTTCGTAGAAGAAACTTACCAATTGCCACGACTCAAAGCCATGATGTGGTATGGATTGCAACAACTCTTTGTAACGATCCCAGCAGTGATAAAATTGCTCATTGGGCTTCTCATAAAAAATTTGAATTTCCTTTTTCAAAGCAGTGGTTCTATGAACCGGAAAAAATTTGTTCAAAAATACCGAAACCATTTGAGCCCAGGTGGTAATGGATCGAGGTCACATGCCATCAAACCATGATTTGGCCTTTTCACTAAGGGAGAAAGGGAACAATTTTAATCGAGCTATGTCCTCCATAGCATAGTTAGCATTGAATGTTGCAACTATATCCTCAAACCCTTTTATGTGCCGGTACGGGTTTTCATTTTCAATCCCATGCAATGTAGGAAGTAGTTGCAACATCCCCGGCTTAACTTGGAAATGCTGAGCTTGGACTGGGAGGAAGACGCATTAGGGTGTGGTGCTACGAGTTGGTTGAAGGAAATCCCTCATAGACCTTGCCGGAGGATCCATTGGAATGTTATTCCCCTCATTCATAGGAGGAGGAAATTGCACTCGTGGGTTGGGCATTCTAGGTGGTTGTAATCCCCCTCCCCCTTGAACGTTTGGATTTGGACCGACATTCTCAAAATTATCACCCGCATCCTCGGGTGGGTCTTGGTTGATGTTCATGTTGGGGCCTAAGGGTTGTCTAACTAATCGGTTTTGTTCGTCCCTTCCCCACATGCAACAAACTATCTACAATTGAGAGTATACACAAACAAGAATATATACACAAGACAATGTACCTAAGCCCGTGATGAAGATCACGGGACTTACCTGCGTCGTCCGAAAATCACCTTCTTGGTTTGACACTTGCCTTCCCCGGCAACGGCGCCAAAAATGCTTGACCAAAAACTTTGTTGTTTCCTAACCTTTAAAGTCTATCCCTCAAAATATGTAATGTATGGATAAGGGGAGTGTCACTCTCCCTTGGGATAGTGTCAAAAGAAAGGGCAAGAGGAAAGGAAAATGGGATGGTGGAAATGTGAGATGTGGATGCACAAAACGTGTGTGGGTGAACAAAAGTGCTCCCCAAGCGCAAGGAGACTTTTGAGAATCATGTTTTACTTGGTGGTATTCCAAGGTCGTTTCCACGGGGAAGGAAGTAAACCAAGGTGAAAGTGATTTCGGATAAGAGAAAATGTAAAATCTTTTGGTTGTTGAAAGTTGTTTGGTGGTGTATGTTGATGAAAATCAAATGAAAAAAAACAAATGTTGGTAAAGCCAAGAGGTTACTCCAATAGGAATGTCATCTCAACTCGAATCCCTCCTATGGTAGAGCATGAATGAACGATTGATTCATGAGAAGTTGAGGATACTAAGGGTGAGTATCTAAGCATAAACCGTGACTAGGCCTACGGAATATCAAAGACTCACCAATTTATCCACCCACAACCCAGTCAAACCGAACCATTGATCTCTAGAAAGGGAGGAGAATGAGTTGACATGGCATACCCAAGAGGAGATTCCCCTTGGTTTTACCAACTAAAGGATTTAGCTACTCATGCTTGTAATGAAGTTAACTATGTAAGAAAAATGCATTGCAAGAGAGGAAGTTCTTGAATAGCTAAAATGCAGGTAGACAGAATTCAGAGAAGGATGCATTTAAGACCCATTTACAGCTAAGAAAACGATGAACCTTGTTGCATTAATGGTGAGAAGTTAAGGGAGCATTAAACTAACAATGAACTTGAAGGAAAATAACATTAATGGTATTGAAATGAAGCTTTAAATGTTCTTACAGCAGATTACAAGAAAATGCAGTGAAGAAAATGCAAAAATCTGAAGTTTATCTCTCTAGAATACTATTCATCATCTTCCCCAAACTTTCTCTCTCTATATCTATATATTTTCCCCCTACCAGCTGAATGCCCCCCTCCTCTGGACTTGGCTTCCAAAAACATGTATGGAGAGATCCCCTAGTCTCCAGAAAATGACCTCCATCAGTAGGGGTGCAGTGGTACTGGGCTGGAAGAAGGGTTGCAGAGTTTATCTGCACACCTAGCTCTTCTTATCTTCTCTTTCCTCATTTATCAACAAGACTCCAACTTGCAATCGTAGATGTAGAAAGGGGTCACTAGCATTGTAGGTGCGTCAGGGGAGCAGAGGATGTCTGTTGGTGGGTCCCTCAAGTCAGCAATCATGAGTTGCAGGGCAGTTGGGCTGATCAGGCAAGGTGTACCAGTACGCGTACCGGTACGGTGAACTCCAGTGGCTTGAGCGTACCGGTACGGTTTACTCCAATAGCCTTAGCGTACCGGTACGCATACCAGTACGGTTTGGCTGGTTTCTTGATTTTCTGGTTTCCTCCTCCACTGAGCTATCCACAAGCTGTCTTCTCATCTTCATTTGCCTCACATGATTGGGGAAGGCCTTAAGAGGTCTCATTTGGCACCATTCAACTGCAAACACCAAATATCATTGTTAAGAGTTCATTTAACCTAACTCCCATCATTTAAATCTCCAAAAACAATTAAAACGAGATGATTAGCACATCAAAATATACAAGGTTTTGTGCTAATCACACCACAAGGAGGGAAGTATCTGTTAAAAGAAGATGATGACCTAAGGGCCAGAATGACTACTTTGTTCAGAAAGCTTGAAGCTTTAGAAATGAAAAAAATGAAGTGTTTGTAGTGTCTACCACTAAGCAATCATGTGAAATCTGTGCATTATCAGGACATTCCATGGAGGAATGTCCAACCATTCCTGCATTCAAAGAAGTCTTGTTCTTTTGTTCTTGATTTCCAAGCTTGATAGCCATTTATTCTTGATTCCAAATCTTGATTATTTATTTGCTCATGAATTCAAAACTCTAGTGATTGGTAGTGACCACTAAAATGGTATTTTCGATGATATTATGTAAATTTTTCTTAAATTATTTCGTTAAAAAAAAAAATTAATAATAATAAAATAAAATAAAATAAAAATGTATATGGATTTGGAAGCTAAGATGGGAGGACAAGTCTGGTTAGGTTTCAACTGTAACCTTTGGTGGATTGTAATTTATATCAGAGTGTGCAGCGAACTAACGGAGTAAGGACTACAATGGGGAAACTACGGAGAAGATTCAACTCATCCGAGAGAGGCTACGCACGGCGCAAAGTAGACAGAAGAGCTATGCGAACCACAAACGAAGATCCTTGGAATTCAAAGTGGGAGATTACATGTTTTCCAAGGGGTCACAAAAGAAGGGCGTGTTTCGATTCGGCAAGAATGAGAAGTTAGCACCAAGATATACCGGACCGTTTGAAGTGATCAAAGCGGTAGGCAATGCGGCGTATCAACTTCGACTACCAGCCCAGCTATCCGGAGTACATGGCGTATTTCACGTGTCGATGTTGAGAAAATGTCAATCGGATGCAACACCGGTCGTAGACTTGGAAGATATTGAAATTCAAGATAGAGCAACTTATGAAGAACAACCGGTAGAAATTCTCGACGCCAAGGAAAAAGTGCTTCGCAACAAAGTTATCAGATTGGTAAAGGTTTGGTGGCAACACCATGGAGTGGAGGAAGCTACAAGGGAACCGGAGCAAGAAATGCGGGAGAAGTAACCATTTGTGTTCGCTACTTGAGGTAAGTTTCGAGGACGAAACTTCCTTTAAGGGGGGTGGATTGTAACACCCCACATTTTCTTTTATATATGTATATAGATATATAGTAAATAATTATTGTAAAAATGTGGATATGTGTAATGATGTAAGAATGAACCATATAGGTTGTAATAGTAGGAGAAATGCTAGAGATGCATATTGATTGGGAAGTTTGAGTTTCAAAGACGTTTAAACTTGGAAAGGGTGAGTAGATGAATTTCTAAATATTTTTAGGTCAAAATAAGGTGTCCATTGAATCCGGAAGGTCGAACAACCTTGGGAGAGGTAATATGAGGTGTATTGGAAGTTAGGAAGTATTTTGGAGTAAAGACACACTTAGAGAGAATTTGGGTAAAAAGGAGTTGGGACACCTTCTAGTATTTTGGTCATAACTTTTTATCCTTATATCCAATTGATCTGAAATTTGGACAGTAGATAGTAGACATCCAGATCTACAAAAGTGTATATCACGAACATTTTCCAAATCAATCTCTAAATAGGCCAAAACTGCACTGGAAGTTTCAGCAAAAACAGGAATTCCGTTCGAACGTGAATCGACGTTCGAACGTGAATAACGTTCGAACGTAAGTGCGTTCCAGTACTCTTCTCTGATGGGAAAAACAAAAGTACTGGGAGCAACGACCGTTCGAACGTGAGTTACGAATTCTGAACCTCAGAATCGCACACATGAGGCCATTTCTTCCACTATAAATACATAAGGATGCCTCTCTTTGCATCATTTCAACATTTCTAACCCTAGGAAGACTTAGAGAGGAGAAAAGAAGGGGAAAACACAAGAATCAAGGGAGGATTTGCCTATTGAAGAAGATCCAATCTTCATCTTCTTCACTCAAAACTAAAGAAGCAAGGTAGGGGTTTTCTCTCACTCACTTACATTGAGACTAGGGTATTTATATATGTATGTTTTGGCTATCAATGGTATATATATATGCTATGAAATCATCCTCTCTTAGGCTTTTTGGCAAAGATTACATGTTTTGAACAAAGTTAGGGTTTAATACCCATGAAATCTCTTCTCTAGTTTTAAAACCCTCATTTTTGGAGAGTGATGTATTTCCTTCTTAAATGCTTTCTTTATTATGGATTTTCGAACCCTTAGTGCTTTGTGTTGGGTGGAACAATGATGTTATTGTGATCTGATGTATTTTCTTTGTTGGTTGTGGAATTATTACATGATATATTTTGGGGGATTTTGGATAGATGATTGTAAATTGAAATCAATATTGGAATTGTAAGCTTGGTTGAGTTGTTTGTGATGCACATGAGTGAGAGGTTCCTTGTAAGGATGCTCACCCCTTCCCAAGAGGTTCCTTCTAAGGATGCTTGGGAATCCAAGATGATCTAACGGGGGTGGAGGTTACCCTAAAGTATGCCACCTACCGAAAGAATGGGTGGTGGAGGTTGCCCTAAAGTATGCCACCTACCAAAAGAAGTGTGAGAGGTTCCTTGTAAGGATGCTCACCCCTTCCCAAGAGGTTCCTTGTAAGGATGCTTGGGAAGCAAAGATTATCTAACGGGGGTGGAGGTTACCCTAAAGTATGCCACCTACCGAAAGAATGGGTGGTGGAGGTTGCCCTAAAGTATGCCACCTACCAAAAGAAGTGTGAGAGGTTCCTTGTAAGGATGCTCACCCCTTCCCAAGAGGTTCCTTGTAAGGATGCTTGGGAAGCAAAGATGATCTAACGGGGGTGGAGGTTACCCTAAAGTATGCCACCTACCAAAAGAATGGGTGGTGGAGGTTGCCCTAAAGTATGCCACCTACCAAAAGAAGTGTGAGAGGTTCCTTGTAAGGATGCTCACCCCTTCCCAAGAGGTTCCTTGTAAGGATGCTTGGGAAGCAAAGATGATCTAACGGAGGTGGAGGTTACCCTAAAGTATGCCAGCTACCGAAAGAATGGGTGGTGGAGGTTGCCCTAAAGTATGCCACCTACCAAAAGAAGTGTGAGAGGTTCCTTGTAAGGATGCTCACCCCTTCCCAAGAGGTTCCTTGTAAGGATGCTTGGGAAGCAAAGATGATCTAACGGGGGTGGAGGTTACCCTAAAGTATGCCACCTACCGAAAGAATTGTTGGAAATGGTTTATGGCAATTAATGGTGATTATTTGTATGTGGTACTCGTTTATTCATTTAAGTAATATTTTTTTACATAAACTTGAGATTCTTTTCAAATGTCACTGCTTTATTTGAAATTATGTATCTATGTTATGTCAAAAATGAGACCGACCGTTTTAAATGCTTTTCTAAACCTTGTATGGGTTTGAGAGAATTTTTCTACAGAGCTTTGTCCTCACCCCCAACCGTTAACATTTTTCAGATTACCTACTTGAGGAGGACGTAAGGGTCGAGGAGCCCGCTAATTGGGAAGCTCCCGCAGAAGGGAACATGGACCCCGAGGTGGACGCATAGAGCGACCTCCTTTCCTTTTTGGACTAGACTAGGATATTCATTTTGAACCTTGTAAAGTCTAGTTTTCTTTTGTTATTTCCGCCGCGCTACATTATGTGATTTTTGGAATGTAAAGGCCAAAATGGGTTTATTCTTTTGGGATAATGCTGTAAATTTTATGGATGACTTCATGAAGTCTTATTTATTGATGAATTATTTTAGTGCTCTCATGATGTGAATGTTTTAGAATGTAATGCCGTCCAGGGTGTGTTTTGGGGTGTTACAAATGTACTCATTGCATATACTTAGAAGAAGATTCTAAACCATCCCGACAGCCACCAAGAAGATTGAACCGCATTGGAAAGAAATAGTCAGGGCTGAAGTGCTTAAACTGTTAGATGCTGACATTATCTATCTTATATCTAATAGTAAATGGGTCAGCCCCACACAGGTAGTGCCAAAAAAATTTGGTGTTACTGTTATACAAAATCAAGAAAATGAATTAGTCCCTATGCGTACAATCACCGGTTGGCGTATGTGTAGTGACTATCGAAAGTTGAATTCATTCACTAGAAAATATCATTTTCCTTTACCATTCTTAGATGAAGTCTTAGAAAGAATAGCTGGTCATGCTTAAGTCATTCATACTTCAATTGAACACCTCTTGCTTATATTGTGGTTAAATTAAGTCATTCATACATCAATTGAACACCTCTTGCTATATTGTCATGAAGGTGAGGAAAATCATCAACATATTTTCTTTAAGTGCAAGTTTACAGGATCCTTATAGTGCTACATTCTTAAAAAGTGTGTGGTTGCATGGCACAATGCCACAATGTCCCTTGACAACAAAATATACAGAGGGTAGCCATTACTTGGAAGGGCCAATTACTGAAGATATTGTTGGGAAGTTATCTTTGGTTGCTTCTGTTTATACCACGTAATTCTAGGAGGGTGAGAAACGTTGTGTATCTTCCCTCACGATTATACGCATGGAGTGAACGACATTACCTATAGGGGGTGAATAGATATTTAAACTTTAAGCTTAATAATCATAATTTAAAACCTATTACTACCACAATTACCTCTTCTTACAAATATTTAATAATTAACAGTGGAAACCCCTTTTCAACCACCACAACCCTATGAACCCATGAAGATTGATGTTTCTAATTTTATAAATTAAACATTCAAACACTCAATCACACATGGGGAACCCACACCATGTTATGCAACTATGGATTATTTCCATGTCAAGTATTCAATTCATCAAACACATAGTTCATGTGTGTGCTTAAATTGCAAGTGTGTATTAAATTATGATAAAGAACACAAGTAATTTGTTAATGCGGAAACCCTCCTCAAGAAAAAATGGAGGGAACCTTCTCGGTTTACCAAAATCTAATCCACTACCCCCAAATCAACTTACAAGTACTAGAGTCTTATACCTCAACCAATACCATGGTTAGATGATCACTTCCACCAATAAGCCTCTCCTCCAAAACTCCATCTGTGACGTTATGTGTAGCTTCACTAGGATTCACCTTTGCAAGGATCCTCTAAGCCTCGAACGATCTTTAGCTCATCAACTACCCTCAAAATGCACACACCAATGGGTTTGGTCTTTAACCAATAAAGATCTACAACACCATGTTGTGAGATTGGGTAGAATCTATAGATGGTAGCCTTGGGTTTAGGGATCTAGGATGGTGGTGAAAGATCTTTAGGTTTAAGATAGATTTTTCTCTTCAAAAGGCTTGCTAAAGGCTTACCCCAGTTTGGAAAAGACACTCCCTATTTAGAGGCTTAGAATAAGGGTAATATTGCTAAACAAGAAAGCTCAAATTCTTGAACAATCGCTTAATCAGTGGGAGGGCAGTGGTCTCGGGAATGAAAAATAAGTTTTGAACTGACATAAGAAGAGCAAACTGCTCGAGCAACCTTGGAACCACTAGAGCGACCTTTGAGATTGCTCGAGCGGCCTCAAGGACTGTCCCTTCTCCTCATTCATTTGGTCCTTTTCCCATTTCTTTCCTAAGTGTTAAAGAGATTGCTCTATAGAAGACTAGCTAGAATAAGGCGGTTCCTACTAGTTTTTTAAGCCTAAAACCAAATAGAAAATTTGTCCTCTTGAGCAGTAAGGGATGTTGCTCAAGAGGGGTCCACTAATGGCTCAAACTATTTTTTCAAAACACAAAATAGTTTAGAAAAACTTTTCTTTGGAAACCACCTAGGAGCTATACACAGATTAATTCTGATTCCATTTTAATACTAATTCTCATAAGTCTATTAAACCAAGGGATCATCTTAGGTATTTAGGTCATTACCTTTGTCATAAGCTTGGAGGTGCATTTGGAGTGTATATAATGCAACTTGGCCTCTTGATCTCCTGCCTTCAATGATGCTTTCAGATCTTCAATCGTTGTAGCATCATGTGTAAAACCCGGGAAAAATTGAACTTTTTCTAAAAAAGGGCAAAATGGTAATTCTCCACCCTTATGCGTATTTGAAATAATCATGTTCTAGACTTCGGATGAGGAAACAGAGTGCGCCATTGGATTCGCAACGCGAAATCTAGTAATCACTAGAAATTTCGTCGAATTCCGAGATAGTCGAATTTTTGCACGTCGTTCGAGGCGACTACGTGACGAATGACATTTTAAAGGTCCCCAAAAAAACATTTTTTATAAAATTTCCTTAAAATTAAGTTAAAGTTCAAATAAAATTAATTTGAACTTAATCTGAGGTATAATGAATCGTTTCGGGACAAAAAACGGACCCGAAAGTCGAAAATATGCGGTGCGATGTGGACCACACATTTTTGCCTATAAATACCCTCAAAAATCAGCTTTTTGGAGAAGAAATATCTCCTCCTTTGACTGAAACCAGCCGGCCAAGCAAAGAGAGAAAAGAAAAAAATTTCTTTAGCCTTCCCGCTTCGATTCCGGGAGTTCCGTCCGTCGGAATTCGTCGATTCAAAAGACAAAGTTCATCTACGCGACGAGGACTACGCGTGGGTACCAAAAACAACAAGTTTCACCGAAGGTGAACGGGTGGGGGTGTACGAAAATCAAGATTCGAGTTGTATTTCTTTGCTCGGATTCCGTCGAGCTAGAAGGGAGAAGTGATCACGTCGACGAGGGCTACGCGTGGGTACCAAAAATGAAGATTTTCACCGAAGGTGAAAAATCGGGATTTGGAAAAATCAACTTCGAGTTGGGTTTTCGGGTCTTGGGAGCTTCCTACGGGATTCTCACGCTACAAGAGGTAGGGGTTCTCCTACTTGGGTTGATTTCTTACCTAGAATGCCTATGATTATGGCTTGGTATATATATAGATATGTATACATATTTATATGTATATAGTTATGAAATAATGAAGAAAATGGGTAGGTTGTTAGAAAAATTACACTTGCCTTTTTTGTGGAATTTAGGTAAAATAATTTTATCCTAAATTGGTATGTAGAAATTGCCTATTGGAATTTCTTGAATTATGTGGAAATTGGGCATGATATGTGTTACCATGTTGTTTGCCTTGAAGGTGTTTGACAAAATACCCAAATGGATTGAAATTGTTATATGATAAATAACATGTTATGCCTTATGTGGTAAACGAAAATCATATGTGTACGATATGATTTATGTTGAATTTGTGAATGTCAGATCTATATTTTGATATATCAATTGTTGTGATGAAGCATGGAATTTATACGTTTATAATGTAAATTGCCATGGAATGGAATTGATTATGTTAATTTAGTCCATATGGCATGCATTACATATGTGACATAATGTTATTGCAATGATACATCGCATTGCATATGCACGGGGAATTCACATCATGAGTGGTGTGTGTGTGTGTGCATGGTTGTTGTTAATACCATATGTTGGACATTAGTCATTAGTGGAGGCATGTGTAGGTGGTGCATGGTTAATCAACACCTTGTTTGGTGCTTGATATGTGGACTCGGGAGAAAAGTGGATCGACGATCCTTTTTGAGTCGCATGGTTGCATTGCATGATAAATTGGGTTGGGATTAGCAAGAAGAGGCATGGCGACCTCTCGGGTGCAAGGCCCGGTGTGAAGGGGAGGTGCACTCCCTTGGTATAGAGCCCATAAAGTGTACGGGTGTGGAAGACCCTTGGTATGAGCCCATAAAATGTCCAATCCCAAGAAAGACCCTAGTTTTGGAAAATATCATTTGATGTAAACATAAATGATGAAATGAAACACTTTGGCATTCGCATTGTGTGTGTGGGAGCTGGGAAGGGCTCGGGTCGAGTACATGAGTCTCATCTCATTCATGGGGCTTAGGTAGCCCAGTTTAACATACATGGCATTGGCATGTAAAGAGAGTTGGGGTGGACTCGGGTTGGATGTACATGAGTGGATTTCATCTCATTCACGGCATGGTTTAATGGCATTCCATCATTGAATTGCATTCTTGATTGGAATGGTTATGGAAATTATGGATGTTGCATGTGGACATTTCATATGCATATAGGCTGAGGAGTAGCCTCTGTAGGAAATACTCTACTGGGCGTTGGCTCACCCTATACGGGAACACATTTCAGGTGGGAGAGATACACCGGCGGATGGCTCCATTTTGGACCCTTGTGCTTGAAGAAAGCCGCATGTGGCTTTACTTAATGTTTTGTGTAATTACATGTTAGAAACTATATTTTGGGGCATGTAATGCGTAAAATAATTGTAATAGAACTTATAAAGACTATTGTTAGATTAGCCTTGCATGTTTTGATATAAGTATGGATAATTGGACCCGGTGTGGCCAATGTTTACTTATAAATGGACCTGGTACGGTCATTGTTTTAAATTGGACCTCAGATAGGTCGTTTGAATATATGTTGTACAGGTTGGGTATTGGGTAGAGCTCCCCGTACAAAGGAGACTCTGCCCAAATTTTGTTAAGTTATGGACCCCGGTAAATGGGGCATAACAGTGTGATATCGAGTTACTCGGTATCTAAGGGTGTTCCGCGGGTTGATGGGTAATCAACGGACCCCCGGAAATTGGGGTGTCACAGCTTGGTATCAGAGCATAGGTATACGATTACCTAGGGCTTGAGGGAAATGGGTTTACACCATTGCATTCCATGTGCATTCATGTTATGTGTTTTATTTGTTACATGATTATGTGCTACATGATTATGTGTTATGTGTAAATTGTATACATGGTAAAATGTATATGGAAAAGAGGAACACTAGGGTTAGAAAACATAACCTTGGGAGTTCGAAAAAGGATGAACGGGATAGTTCATGGGTTAAATGTCTACTAGTGAGACGGTGAGAAAATTCACAATGTTTTGAACTGAGTCCTTACATTGGGATACTAGTTATTGTTTTATGACAATTTAAATTGCATAAAGGAATTGGGCTTAGAGGTTGAAACCTTGGAAGAGCCATTGTGGGTGGTGAGTACTAAATGGGTATGTCGGGAATGTGAGTTAGGATTCTTGGGGATTCTACTCCACGGACATGTTAGAATTTGATGTCATCCTTGGGATGGACGGATTGACGGCACACTGAGTCGTCAGTGATTGTGATCATCAGCGGGTCACTGTTTACACCTCGGAGTGTGTATGTTTTAAGTTTTAGGAGAAACGCATGACGTTTTACCTCAAGTAAAGTATGAATTCCATTGGTACGGACAGTTTATGGGTTAGCTAGCAAGCTTTACCCTAGGGAACGAGGTGAGACAGGAATTTGGCCCACCTCAGATGTTTATGAGTTTACGAATGTTTGCCTCCATGTAGGGATGTAGACTTCAGTGTTGAGTTACACCCCAGTATGTTGTCTACTCTATGTCTCCTCATAGAATGACACTGGTAGAGTTGTGAGAACTCTAGGTTGAATAAGGACTTCACTACCGAATGCCTCGCCTTGGGATGTTTCGGTACTATTGTTGAATGTGCACGTGGGTGTGAATTTCGGGGACGAAATTCTTTTTAAGGGGGGAAGAATGTAAAACCCGGGAAAAATTGAACTTTTTCCAAAAAAGGGCAAAATGGTAATTCTCCACCCTTATGCGTATTTGAAATAATCATGTTCTAGACTTCGGATGAGGAAACATAGTGCGTCATTGGATTCGCAACGCGAAATCTAGTAATCACTAGAAATTTCGTCGAATTCCGAGATAGTCGGATTTTTGCACGTCGTTCGAGGCGACTACGTGACGAATGATATTTTAAAGGTCCCCAAAAAAACATTTTTTATAAAATTTCCTTAAAATTAAGTTAAAGTTCAAATAAAATTAATTTGAACTTAATCTGAGGTATAATGAATCGTTTCGGGACAAAAAACGGACCCGAAAGTCGAAAATATGCGGTGCGATGTGGACCACACATTTTTGCCTATAAATACCCTCAAAAATCAGCTTTTTGGAGAAGAAATATCTCCTCCTTTGACTGAAACCAGCCGGCCAAGCAAAGAGAGAAAATAAAAAATTTTCTTTAGCCTTCCCGCTTCGATTCCGGGAGTTCCGTCCGTCGGAATTCGTCGATTCAAAAGACAAAGTTCATCTACGCGACGAGGGCTACGCGTGGGTACCAAAAACAACAAGTTTCACCGAAGGTGAACGGGTGGGGGTGTACGAAAATCAAGATTCGAGTTGTATTTCTTTGCTCGGATTCCGTCGAGCTAGAAGGGAGAAGTGATCACGTCGACGAGGGCTACGCGTGGGTACCAAAAATGAAGATTTTCACCGAAGGTGAAAAATCGGGATTTGGAAAAATCAACTTCGAGTTGGGTTTTCGGGTCTTGGGAGCTTCCTACGGGATTCTCACGCTACAAGAGGTAGGGGTTCTCCTACTTGGGTTGATTTCTTACCTAGAATGCCTATGATTATGGTTTGGTATATATATAGATATGTATACATATTTATATGTATATAGTTATGAAATAATGAAGAAAATGGGTAGGTTGTTAGAAAAATTACACTTGCCTTTTTTGTGGAATTTAGGTAAAATAATTTTATCCTAAATTGGTATGTAGAAATTGCCTATTGGAATTTCTTGAATTATGTGGAAATTGGGCATGATATGTGTTACCATGTTGTTTGCCTTGAAGGTGTTTGACAAAATACCTAAATGGATTGAAATTGTTATATGATAAATAACATGTTATGCCTTATGTGGTAAACGAAAATCATATGTGTACGATATGATTTATGTTGAAATTGTGAATGTCAGATATATATTTTGATATATCAATTGTTGTGATGAAGCATGGAATTTATACGTTTATAATGTAAATTGCCATGGAATGGAATTGATTATGTTAATTTAGTCCATATGGCATGCATTACATATGTGACATAATGTTATTGCAATGATACATCGCATTGCATATGCACGGGGAATTCACATCATGAGTGGTGTGTGTGTGTGCATGGTTGTTGTTAATACCATATGTTGGAATGTGGTAGAGACAGTTCATATGGCATACATTACATATGAACCTTGCATGAGAGAAGCAATGGGTCATTACATTGCATATGTACGGGAACATCACATACATGGACATTATGTCATAAGGATGTTGTGCATGGGTGTTTATACCACAATCTATGTGGTATTAAATGCATGTGGTCATGGAAATTGCTCATTGGCATTATTGCATATAGAGCATGACATTGGTAACTCCATTCATGGACATTAGTCATTAGTGGAGGCATGTGTAGGTGGTGCATGGTTAATCAACACCTTGTTTGGTGCTTGATATGTGGACTCGGGAGAAAAGTGGATCGACGATCCTTTTTGAGTCGCATGGTTGCATTGCATGATAAATTGGGTTGGGATTAGCAAGAAGAGGCATGGCGACCTCTCGAGTGCAAGGCCCGGTGTGAAGGGGAGGTGCACTCCCTTGGTATAGAGCCCATAAAGTGTACGGGTGTGGAAGACCCTTGGTATGAGCCCATAAAATGTCCAATCCCAAGAAAGACCCTAGTTTTGGAAAATATCATTTGATGTAAACATAAATGATGAAATGAAACACTTTGGCATTCGCATTGTGTGTGTGGGAGCTGGGAAGGGCTCGGGTCGAGTACATGAGTCTCATCTCATTCATGGGGCTTAGGTAGCCCAGTTTAACATACATGGCATTGGCATGTAAAGAGAGTTGGGGTGGACTCGGGTTGGATGTACATGAGTGGATTTCATCTCATTCACGACATGGCTTAATGGCATTCCATCATTGAATTGCATTCTTAATTGGAATGGTTATGGAAATTATGGATGTTGCATGTGGACATTTCATATGCATATAGGCTGAGGAGTAGCCTCTGTAGGAAATACTCTACTGGGCGTTGGCTCACCCTATACGGGAACACATTTCAAGTGGGAGAGATACACCGGCGGATGGCTCCATTTTGGACCCTTGTGCTTGAAGAAAGCCGCATGTGGCTTTACTTAATGTTTTGTGTAATTACATGTTAGAAACTATATTTTGGGGCATGTAATGCGTAAAATAATTGTAATAGAACTTATAAAGACTATTGTTAGATTAGCCTTGCATGTTTTGATATAAGTATGGATAATTGGACCCGGTGTGGCCAATGTTTACTTATAAATGGACCCGGTACGGTCATTGTTTTAAATTGGACCTCAGATAGGTCGTTTGAATATATGTTGTACAGGTTGGGTATTGGGTAGAGCTCCCTGTACAAAGGAGACTCTGCCCAAATTTTGTTAAGTTATGGACCCCGGTAAATGGGGCATAACAGTGTGATATCGAGTTACTCGGTATCTAAGGGTGTTCCGCGGGTTGATGGGTAATCAACGGACCCCCGGAAATTGGGGTGTCACATCATGACCTTGGAATAGGTTGAAATTTACAACGGACTCTACAAAATTAACCAATTACAACATATTATCTAACAATCTCTCCCTTTGGCAATTTTGTGACAAAATACAAAAGTAGAAAATAAATATTACAACCCACAAACAATTTAGCAAAAAGAATTTTAAATCTAATCTCAACATTCACGTATAGTCCTAAATCTCTATCTAAGTAAAATATCTAATTCTTTAGATGTTGCTTGAAGGTCATAGTCCTACACATCACCACTCAAACCAAAACCTCATGAAAAGCCTAAGTATAAGTATATTGCATAGGGTACCTAGAGACATCAAATGCGGATAGTGAGCATAAATAGCTCAGTGAATGTACATATAAAAACAAGAGTAACATTAAACACATCATAGATCAGAAACGTACTTCATAAATAATAATCTCGTTGCCACCAGTAAGGCTATATTTGCCATTATGGCTATATTACATTCGCCACTAAGGCTATAACATTTTTGCCACTAACGTAATATCAGATCCACCATATGGCAATATCACATTTGCCACCAAGGCAATAACATCTCTGCCACTAAGGCTATACTTCATTTGCCACAAAGGCTATACTTGGCCTTTAAGGCTATAGACAAAACCACAATAAACCCATACAGCCATATCCATATCTTAAAGTAAATAGCATTCACATGACAATTTAAGCTATGAGAGTTAGTACACTCACCTAGAGTTGGTACCTACCTCAAGTTTGATCCCCCATTGGGGCTTTAGGTGGAATGGTCGATGATGTAGATGTCTTCGTACCTAACACACGTGTTACCATAATTACATTTAGGTAATTCTTATGCAAATATTATATTCTAAGTGTTCATGTGTATATATGTATGTCCTTATAAGCTTAGGTTAATGAATTGTAAATTCCTTCACTTAGCATCTTCCCTTAGCGTTTAGGTTCTTCCTTTTTAATCCCTACCTCAAATTCCATATTCATATTTAAGCATAAATTGTGTAGTTGAAATCAAGAAAACCCTTTTAGCATTAGTTTTAGCCCCTTAGAATGTTTTGGGAAGCCTATGGATTGAGCTGTTAGAAAATTAAAGGTTTTCGCGGCAAAATAGAAAATCGTCCTTGTCGTACCATACATTATAGGGTAGATTACCCTTCTACTAGTGCAACCATAGTTCCTAATGGTAGAACTAAAGCATAATATTTTCCTACTGGTACAACTATGATTTATACTAGTAGAACTCAAATAGAATAGTTTCCTGGTTCAACTATGGTTGTACCAAAACCATAAAAATTAGGTTTTAACACTTCCCTTCATCTTCCTTCACACCTAACTCCTATTACAATTATACCACCCTACCACTAACTTCAAAGACTCAAACACATAAATTTAGATTAAAACCACATGAATTGTAAGGTTTAGAGAATACCCACAAGAGCTACCCTTGTCAGAACTCCGCCAGAGTCTTCGGGTGATTAAAGCTTAGTGTTCTTGAACCCAAATCTACCCAACTCTACCCAAAACCACCCAAATTCTTGAATCTAGTTGATACTTATGAGAATTTATAAAAGAAGATAAGATGATTCTTATCTTAGTTGAGCAACCACCTTCACCAACCCTCAAAGATTCCCACTGAAATTTGGAGGGCTCCTCAAAGCTCCTACACTTCCTCAATTCTTCTCTAAGGCCATGAGTAGAGATATGCAATAGTGGAGTGTCCACTACATAGTCCCACCAATTTTTCCTAGCCAGAAACCCTTTTGGTACTCGCATGCACCTATTTCTCAATATTAAATATGCATATATATATATATATATACACACACACACACATATATATGTATCCACTATTATATATATTGGCACATGCTTGTATATATCAGCCCACTAAACTTTAATTATCTCTATAATAAAGTACATGGAGTTTTGAATTTCAGAGACAAAGAGAGGCTCATATCATTCTAAGAAAAAATAAAGGCATATCTAACGAACGACGTAATCCCAACATAAAAGACGGCTCAGATCATCTCAAATCAATTGATCCAACGAATCACAATGAGTCTTCAATTTTTTTCCCCCCTAAAAGTTTCCATATTCGATTTACCATTATACACGCCCCAATTTTATCTCCTTTGTTTTTTTTCTTTTTAAACCGTATGCCTTCTCCTCTCTCTCTCTCTCTCTCTCTCTCTCTCTCTCTCTCTCTCTCTTCCTGCACTCCTATGTTGCCCTATTCTCTCATGCCCTCTCTTTTCCCTTATCTCTCTGCATGCTAGAGCCACCAGAAACCAGCAAGAGCCACCATCGAGGTACTCTTCATATCCACTATTTCTCTCAATTTCTCTATCTCCTTCCCCCACCTCTCTATTTCCCTTTCCCATCCTCCCTCCCTCCTTCTTTTTATGGTTCTCAACCCCCACCTTTCTCCACGAATACCACCAGCAGCCCTTCATGAAGCCACTAGCGCCAACCACCAGTAAGACCAATCACAACCCCCCAAACCACCACACACTGAGCCCCATCGAAACCCCCAAACCACTTCCAAACCAGCCCCATTGAAACCACTCCAAGATCAGAGCATCTCTAATCCAGCAACCACTAGCAAGACCAACCACCCCACACCATAACCACCATACCCCCAAATGACATCGAAGCCCCCAAACCACATCCAAACTAGCACGAACGAAACCACTCCAAGATCACAACATCTTCAAACCAAACAATTACATACCTTTGAAACCCTCAAGAACCCTAAGAATGTTTGAGGAGAAGAAAAAGAAGAAGAAAGGGTTGAATCTTGAAGGATTAACGCGGGGTAATCACAACGAAACACGTTAGGGTCAAGTTCTCAAGGATCAAGGTAGGGGTTTCTTCCTAAACTTGTTGATCGAGGCTAGGATTAATATATATGTATGTTTTGATTCTAAATCGTATATTTATGTTATGAAATCATTGTTTCTTGGTTTTCTTTCAAATCTTATCATGTCTTGAATGAGGTTATCGTTTGATCGCCATAAAAATTCTCGTTCTTGTTATCAAAACCATAGTTTTCAAGAAATATAGATTTTAATCTTAATATTCCATTGTTCTTGATTTAAAAACTCTAGTCTTTTGGTTTGAACAATAAAATTATATTTATTGATAATCTCTTGCATATTTTCTTAAGTTGTTCTATTGGAAAATACATGTGGAATTATGGTTCTTGGTTTACCTGTAATTTGGTGAATTAGTTTGGTATTGTATCTCTTGTGAGGGTGTTTTGATGAACATAGGTGACTGTTGATCTGGTATCATAGAGTGGGTAGATGTGTTTCTTACTCTGAGTGGGTTTGAAGGTTTTCTACCACTCGTAGTGGGGTTGGTGCCTTGCGAGAACCAAACCACTATTCACTCACGGGTATCGAGGTTGACGACTAGTATACTATTCCTGAGTTGGATTCATCACTACTGATGTGTCCGTATATGCCCTTCCAAAAGTTGTGTATCCTTGCGAGGATTGGGGGTGTGTGTGTGGGTCAGGATATTCTCTATGTGTATATTCATGCTAAGTCTTACTACATACCTGAGATACAGTGTTGGTAATGGTTTGTTATCTAAAAATTGGTTTTACTTCTTCATTTAATTTATTACTACAACATAAACGAGAGATCTGATGAATTGTCACTATTTTATTTTAAAATTTATATATGATATTTTGTAAAATGACACCGACCTATTTTATATGTTTTCAAAACCTTGTTCGAGGTTGGGAGGATTTTCCTATAGAGCTTAGTGCTCACCCCTGTAAACCACATCTTTTTCAGATTATAGATTAGAGGAGGAGCTCGGATTTCATGAGTAGGTAAATTGGGAAGCTGAGATTGATGAGAATATGGATCCCGAGGTGGATGTTTAGATTTATTTCCTTTATGTTCTAGACTGGGAGGTGAATTGTTAGACAATGTTAAGGATAAGGTTTTATTTATTCCGCTGCAAGATAATATTTGATTTTTGAACGTAACTGTCATAGTTTGTCATATTTATTTTGGATGATGCTTTAGTTGTTATGGATGATGAATGAAATTTCTTTTATTTATAGATTTTATTAGTTGCCCTCAGGATGTGAATGGTTATAGATAGTAATGCCTTCCAATGTGGATTTTGGGGCATTACAGAAGAAGACTCTAAATCATCCCGACAACTGCAAAGAAGGTTGAATCCACATTTGGAAGAAATAGTCCGGACAGAAGTACTTAAACTATTAGATATTGATATTATATATCATATATCTGATAGTAAATGGGTCAGCCCTACATAAGTAGTACCTAAAAATTTTGGAATCACGGTAGTAAGAAACCAAGAAAATGAATTAGTCCCTATGCGTACTTTGACGCCCCAGAATCCGGGGGGTCCTTTCTCAACCCATTGATCACCCATCAACTCGCGGAAGCACCCTTGCAGGCCGCATAACCCGACACCACATCATCATATGACCATTCCAAGGTCCAATATTCATCAATTTACCATCAATATTACTCCATTTACATCATTTGAATAAAAGGGCTCAAGGTCCGAAGGTATGGCAAAGTTATTTTAAATTTTTTTTGAAAATTTTGGAGGAGTTACCGGTATCTCGTGTACTTTGTGACGCCCCATTTTCCGGGGGGCCTGTATTAACCGTTGACAACCCGTCAACCCGCGGAAATACCCGTGGATGTCGCTTAACCCGATACCGCGGCACCACATTCCCTTTACCGGGATAAAAAAAAAATACAAGTCCAATTTCTTTCGGTTGGTTGACCTATCCGAGATCCAATATACCACCATTGGTATCCCCTTATTATCCATTTGTAACATTAGAAGGGAGGAAAACATAGCCCAAAGACTTGGCAAAAGAAATAGAAAATAAAAAAAATTCTAAATTTTGGAGAGCGTACCGGTACGCGTACCGGTACGCCACGCCTTCTGGACCTGACCGTACCGGTACGCTACACCTTCTGGACCCAACCGTACTGATACGCGTACCGGTACGCCTGGCCCAGAATTGCCCTTTTTACCTGTTTTTCGTTTCCAAGCCATTCCAAACCTCCCAAAACTCATCCAACACATGTTTAATGAGATTTTCCATATAATACATAACTTATACAAGTTCCATTAAAATTAATTCCATAATTTACACATCAAATGGAATTTATACAAAAGTTTTACAAAAACTCGAACTAAGGCCACAAGCCGGCCCCCTTCATGCTTGATGCTCTCCAAGTGAGCCATCCGCCGGTGCAAACCCCACACCTGAAATGTTTCCCGTATAGGGTGAGCCAACGCCCAGTAGAGTAAATCCTACAAGGGCTACTCTCCCCCTAGATGCTCATGCTCATGCAACATTCATTTGCAAACAACCATTTCTCATAAGAACATGCATTCTAAGTTGGAATGCAATACTACCATGCCATGAAATGAGATGTCACTCCCTCATGCATTTTAACCCGAGTCCTCACCGACTCCTACAACACGATGCAATGCCAAAATGTTTCATTTCATCATTTATGTTTCATCAAATGACATTTTCAAAACTAGGGTCATTCTTGGGATCAGACTTTTTCATGGGCTAATACCAATGGTCTTCCACACCCGTACACTTTATGGGCTCTTATACCAATGGAGTGCACCCCCCAAATCACCGGGTCTTTCACCCGAGAGGTCGTCATGCCTCTTCTTGCTCATCCCGACCCAATTTATCATGCAATCAAGCGGCTTAGCTAGGTCTTCGACCCAACTTTTCCCAAGCCATACCGTCAATCACCAAGTGTGGTGTTGACATCAACCATGCACACACCCATGTAATGAGATGCTTCCATGCACATGCAATGCTATGTCCCATTGCATACCACATGATGTTCCACATGTCAAGAACAACTCATGCACCATTTCAACATCTCCATGGTAAATTTATATCCTAAGCATATAAATACCATATTCATTTCAATGTTAATATATCAACACATGCATCTATCAACAAACACATCCAATCATATCAATAGCATATGATTCCACAAGTTAAACTTAAGCATGTTATTTCAATTCACTCAAAACAACAATTTCCATTCAAGCAAGGCATTTTATCAAACACCTCCTAGGCACAATTTATAAATCACATAGCATGCCTTAATTTCACTAAGTTACATAATAAATCACATGTAACTTCATACACCAAATTCAAGCTAGAAAATAGATTAAACCATTTCTATGCTCACCTTTCCATTTCTATAACCATAAACCTATATAGGAAGGTCTATCATATGCATAACATAACAAAACTTTAGACTACCAACATCTAAGGAAAGATCACACCAAAGTAGGGAGAACCCTACCTCTTGAAGCATAATTCACCCGAATGAAGCTTCAAGAACACTTCCCGAGCCCAAGACTAGATTTCGCCCAAATCTCCTCCTTTGGATCTTCGGTGAAATCTCTTGCTCTTGGTGTGGTTGCATAGCCCTCGTCGATGTGATCGACTTTAACTCTTGGCTCGACGGATTCTGACCGACGGAACTCCGGGAATCGACGGAGAAAGCTTGAAGATCAAGGTTTTCTCTCTTTTCTCTCTTCTCTCTCTCTTGGCCGGCCAAACAAGAACACAAGGGGAAAGAAAAATCTTATTTTCTAGATATTTACCCCTATTTATAGTTTTAAATACTCGGCCCACGTCGCGCCACGTGTCCCTCGCTTAATCGGGTCCGATTTCATCCCGAAACGATTCGTTTGATCCCAATTTAAGTTCAAATTAATTTTATTTGAACTTTAACTTAATTTTAAGGAAATTTCATAAAATTTATTTATGGGGACGTTCGTAAGGTAAATCGCCACGCAGTCGCCTCAAACGACGTGCAAAATCTGACTACTTCGAAATTCGACGAAATTTGACAAGGTGACTAAATTTCGCGATACGAATTCAACAGCGAACTCCGTTTCCTCATCCGAGGTCTAGAACATGAGTATTTTAAATACGCATTATAGTGACAAATTACTATTTTGCCCTTTTTGGAAAAAGTTCAAATTTCCCGGGTTTTACATACTTGCTACCGGTAGCTGAGCCCTACCGGTAGCTGAGCCCATTGCCCATGAGCTACCAGTAGCTGCCCACTACAATTGTGCTACCGGTAGCAAGGCACAGTTTTCCCTCAATTCAATCCTTTTTCAATTTCAATTCACCAATCTCATACAACATTTGCCCAAATGTGCATAGCATTAAATTTTACATAAAATATAGTCCATATGAGTTCATTTTACAATCGTTTATACAAGGTTAATTACCGTTTTACCCTTTTTCATAATGTTTTAATTTTTCCAGGTTTTACATTCTTCCCCCTTAAAGGAATTTTGATGAGTGGGTTTTATACCTACGAATTGAGTACTTTCGGCTTGAGGAATTTGCATGTTTTCAATTATTTTATGTTCTTTTTTATTTGTTTTGTGTGTTTTGATGTTATTTGATAGGAATCATCATTTGGAAGCAAACAAGATCATTTGGAAGGAAACAAGATCAATTTGGAGCCTAAAAGTTGGGTTTTTGAAGGCTGAGCAACAAAGGGAGTTGAAGGAAAAAAAGGGCCAGCGCTCCAGCGCCCTTGCACCCACTCACTGCCCATGAAGCGCTGTCCCAGCGCAGCTGCGCTTGTGACGGAAGTTGGACGCGAATTAGGACTTGTTTTGACCCGAAATTGGACTCTAATGCCTCATATATGCTAGGGTTTGAGGGGGATATATATAGACTGACTTTGGGGGATGGAAATAGGAAAGAAAAGACCAAGGATTGATAGAAAATTGAATGCAAGAATCGAAGGAACCAACGCGAAGAAAATCGGACTTGAAAGCTAGAGAGGAGTTGAAGATTGCAACTAAGTTTTCATTTTTTTCTCTTACTTTTACTTCTTGATTTTCTGAGATGTTGTTTAATTTGAGAAGGATGTTTTTCAATTACATTATGAACTAAATTTTTATTAAGATTGCAACGGAACCTAATGTCTAGTTAAATTGATCTACTCTCGATTCTAGTTCTATTGATCCCACATGAGTTGTTTGTCATATTTTGTGCTCAATATATGATTATGTGGCCAAAAATTAATTTGATAACTTAGATGAAATTGGAAGATAAATTCTAGGTTTAGATCTGAATATGATGACATGCGTCTGGTTAATTCTTCTTAGGATTGAATTGCTGGGTTTGTGTATAGAATAGGAATATACCTATATGTCGTGTGTAACTTTTATGAGAGTTTAAACTTAATGAATCTTTTCCAACTTATTTTGCATAGGATATAGTAATTTAATTGGGAGAGATATTTTTATCTTACTATCGAAAGAGGTTTGATAAATAATTTTGAAGTCTCAGTTAACAACTTATTTTGATCAATTAACTGGAAAGAGAGTGGAAAGATTTATACGAAGCATTAGGGGAAGTTGTAATCTTAAATTCTTCTATCCGTTAAATTCAATCTTTGATTATTAAATTTAGGTTTAGTCTTAAATTAGTAAATTCATAGTTTAATTCCTATTGTTTAAATAAAATCGAATTGATATAAAGTTAGTACTTGAAAGTTATTAGTAATAATTCTCCGTGGGAACGATACTCTACTTATCACTTTATTACTTGTTGATCATGTATACTTGCACGTAAATTGTCAATACCAAATTCGGACAACAAGTTTTTGGCGCCGTTGCCGGGGAATTATTCTAGTAATTATTTCACTATTAATTTCAATCAATTTGATCTTAGTTTAAACTAATTTAATTTTTTCTGTTTTAATTGTTTTCACAAGCATTCTTGAATTTTGTATGCAAACACGATCTACAGGTCAGGAGCTACTGCCGTACGAAGACGAAATCGAAAGAAGGCTCCGAAACTTGCGCAAACAGTGTCAAGAAGAAAACAACCAAGAAGCTATGGCTGAAGAGGAACATAAATCATTAAGGGATTATGCTATGCCGCTTGTGACGGAAATACAATCGAGCATTCGAAGGCCCGCAATTCAAGCAAACAATTTCAAGATAAAACCGGGTACCATTCAAATGATTCAGAATTCAGTGCAGTTTGGGGGTTTGCCTACTGATGACCCAAACGATCATTTGATGAGTTTTCTAGAGATATGCGACACATTCAGATACAATGGGGTTTCTGAAGATGCAATTAGACTCTGACTTTTCCCTTTCTCACTTTGTGATAAGGCGAAGAGTTGGTTGCATTCTTTGTCGCCGGATTCTATTACTACGTGGTCAGATTTAGCTCAAAAATTCTTAGCTAAATTCTTTCCACCAGCTAAAACTGCAAGGATGAGGAACGTCATCACTTCATTCGTACAACATGATTATGAGACTCTCTATGAAGCTTGTGAGTGATTCAAATACTTACTCCGAAAATGCCCTCACCATGGTATTCCTAATTGGTTGCAAGTTCAAACGTTCTACAACGGGTTGTTTAGTGCGACCCGTACTAGTATCGATGCAGCTGCAGGAGGGGTATTGATGGGGAAGAATTTTGATGAAGCCTACGAGTTATTGGAGACGATGGCTGCCAACAATTATCAGTGGCCCTCTACAGGGATCAATCAGCCAAAGGTAGCAGGGATTTATGAAGTTGATGCAGTTACTGCATTGGCTGCACAGGTTGCTACGTTGTCAAAGAAGATTGATGATCTAGGAGTGCAACCTATTCAGAGTGTGGCAGTTGTCTGTGAATTGTGTGTAGGGAACCATCCGAGTGATCAATGTGCAATTAATCCAGAGTCGGTACAATACATCAGTAACCACAACAGGCAGCAATATAACAATACTTCCAACAATTATAACCCTGGTTGGAGGAATCATCCAAACTTTTCTTGGAATAATAATCAAGCCCAAACTTCTGCTCCAAGACAATCATACCCACCAGGATTTCAGAATCAAGCTCCACCATAGCATGAAAATAAGTCTAATTTAGAGGAGCTACTTTCCAGGTATATATCACAAAGTGAGACAAGGATGAATAGTATGGAAGTATCAGTCCGAAACCTGGAAAACCAAATGGGTCAGCTCGCTAACGCCATTAACAACCGACCTCAAGGAACTCTACCTAGTGATACGGAGATCAATCCTAAGAGGGAAGGTAAGGAGTACTACAATGCTATTACATTACGAAACGAAAAAGAGTTACCTGAGGTTGTTGGTGGAACTCCAAGACAATCACATGGAGATGATAGTGGGGGTAAAGAAATAAAAGATAGCAGGAATGTGGACCATGAAAAAAAGGAATGTGATCCAGTGGTAAATTTTGATCAAGGCAAGCAGAGTCCTATTGTGCCTCCCGTGCCGTTTCCACAATGTTTGCAAAAACAGAAGTGGGATAAACAGTTCTCTAAATTCATGGAAGTGTTTAAGAAACTCCAAATAAATAGCCATTTCATAGAAGCAGTTGAAAACATGCCTAACTATGTGAAATTTTTTAAGTCAATTTTGTCAAAGAAGAGAAAACTAGGCGATTTTGAGATAGTGGCACTTACGGAGGAGTGCAGTGCTATTCTTTAAAAGAAGCTACCACCAAAGCTCAAAGATCCGGGTAGCTTTACAATTCCATGCACAATAGGCAGTCAATTTTTCGGGAGAGCATTATGTGATTTGGGAGGTAGTATTAACTTGATGCCAGTCTCAATTTATCAGCAATTGGGTTTGAAGGAAGTGAAGCCTACTAATATCACATTACAACTTGCAGATAGATCACTCACTTATCCAATGGGCATAGTTGAGGACGTTCTAGTTAAAGTGGATAAGTTCATTTTTCCAGCTGATTTCATAGTCTTTGATTGTGAGGAAGATAGAGAAATACCTATTATTCTTGGGCGACCATTCTTAGCAACGGGGATAACACTTATCGATGTACAGAGAGGTGAGCTAACTATGCGAGTCCAAGATCAAGAGGTTACATTCAATGTATTTTCAGCTATGAAATTTCCAAATGAAGCGGAAGAATATTTTCGGGTTGATGTGGTGGAAGATGCAGTGAATGGGGTATTCGTAGGAAGTTGCATTTCAAATTCTGTTGAGAACGTCAAGCTATATAAAGAGGAGGTGTTCCTACATGGAGCAATCAAAGTTGAGGAAGCTAACTCGAAGAGAACTTTCAAGGTGAAAGGGCAAAGACTTAAGCACTATTGGGCTGGTGACATTGATTGTGAAAAGACTTCAATTACCTTTGCTGACCCGGGATGAAACAGGGAGTAGTCAGGATGAAGACTATAAAACAAGCGCTAATTGGGAGGCAACCCAAATTTTAGTTTCTAAGTTTTATTTCATTTTATTTTAATTTAGTTTTTTTTTTTTTTAAGAAATAATGTAGTTAGTTAGTTAGTGCATTTTAATTGGTATGTCAATTGCTTGCAGGTTCCAAGGATTGAACATAAAGTTGGAGCACACACAAAGCCTTACAAGGAGCCAAGAACAACCCACCTATGTTTTTCGAATACACTCCCGACTCCGTGGACGCTGACGATGATGCGAACTAGCAAAGTCTTAGTGAAGTCCTCTGTCTTAATTTTTCCTACTTTATACATTGAGGACAATGTTTAGTTTAAGTTTGGGGGTGTATTCTTGTTTGCATTATTAGGTATGCATTTAGATAGTATGTTTTGCATTTAGAAAGCATGTTCTAGTACAACTTGAGCATTGGGTTGATTGAATTTGATTATGGCCAATGATGAATGTGATTAATTGTCAAATTCAGGGAAATTGATGAACATGTGGAGTCTGTAGTTTGACATACTAGTTGGTGTTACACTGGTTATGATATTTTCATTCATAAGCACATATCAATCTGTTTGGTTAGTTATCATTTAGAGAATTTATTTGGCTAAGTGCTTGTGGGAGATATCAGTGAAACTCTAGAAAATTTATTCAAGCATCAGTCAAAGCGAATTGAGGTATTCATATAAGTTTGGGGGAAATATTGATTATGATGGGTTAGTGTATAAAGAAAAGAGAGAGAGATAGAGTTTTTGAAAAATTATTTTGATTTGATCCTTCATGAGGTAGATGAAAAAGAAAATAGGAAGACAAGAAACAAGAAAGGGGCATGTGGTGAGTAGAGATGGAGCGTAAAACGCACTCACTCATAAACACATGTTGAGAACGAGATGGAGCATAAAACGCACTCGTTCAAGATAAAGCGAGATTGAGCGTAAAATGCACTCGCTCAATAGGAGGTGAGATGGAGCATAAAATGCACTCACCAAATGAATGAAAAAGAGAGAGAAAGAGACAGAAAAAGAAAAAAAAAAGAAAAAAATAAAAATCTTTGTACCTTCTAGTTATATGTTTTGCCTTAATTAGCAGAGGTTGATGTGAAACGTAAGTTTATAGAGTTGATATTGAGTATCTCCTACGGAGCGCTTGACTACGTAAATTTATCTGGGTGATGGCTAGTTTAAACAATTCGAAAATGCACATGTATTTAAAGGGTGATGAGCGGAGGTAAAATTAAGGAGTATGTTGAATTGATAGACTTTGCCTTGTTTTGAAGTTTCCCATGAATTAGTATTTGTAGTAACTTTTGGGGCCATTATTCAAATTCATATTGATCCATTGTTTGAGTAGTTGGTTGATTAATTTTTATAGTTTTTGTTCTTAGTATTTTGCTTGAGGACAAGCAAACAAATTTCATCCCCAAAATTAAACACGCTTGCACATACAACAACATGCATATGTAACAAGTGATGTAATACTCTATGACTACTAGAAATGTACCTCCATTCTCGAATAGGAACAAATAAGAAGCACGGATAGTGTCCTCACGCTCCCATGTCACCTCCTTCATACCATGGTGCTGCTACAACACCTTCACTAGCCTCATAGTTTTGCTACACAAAACCTGGTCTCGACCATCCATGATATGCACCAGTTCTTCCTCGAAAGTCTCATCCGCATCAACAACCAGCTCACCCCATTCCACCACATGTTACATCAACAACCAGCTCAAGAAGTGAAGGCCCCTTAGTGTTACATTTTAAAATTTCAAGATTTGGAAAGAGGTACTGGTACCTCGTATAAGTGGTGCGGGTACCTGAGCCTTTTGTTTGCCAGCTACTAGTACCTATGTAACTTGGTACCAGTACCTGAGCCCATTGTCCATCGGGGTACTGGTACCTAAAAGCCTTGGTACCTATAAGCCTTAGTACTAGTACTTAGGCCTTCCAACAGCGTGGTATTAGTACCTATTCACTTAGGTACCGGTACCTGAGCCTAGATTTCCTCCAATCTTTCAAATTTTCAATTCATCTTATCCAAACTCATACCACACTCAACACATTCATTAATTTACATGAAAAAATTGGCCAATAGAGTTATATTACATACTCTATTACCAATAAATAGTATAAATGGACTACTCAAAATTCATTGCTTTAGACAAGCAAGAATGATGAGATAATCTCTTTACAATAGAAAACAAAATACAATAAGTCCTTCCAAGAGGAATAGTTAAAACACCACCACTCTTATTACCAGTTAGGGCACAAAAGTGAGAAATGTTCGACCCTCCAAGTAGAAACTAAGAAAAAGAAATGTAGCAGGAGAGAGTTTCTAGCTTGGAAAGTTTTTAGGCAGGTCTGTGGCTCTAGATTTCTTCTCTGGCGAATTCCTCTTAAATTTGACTGAGGTAGGCTATTTATAGGCACCAGGGAGGAGCTCCAAGGGTGGCAGACACCCAAGCAGGCCAATCAGATTCCTCCATCGTATTTTTGGACCAATGGAAAGAAAGGAGGGCAAAGGCGGTTTGGCTACCGTCCGGACGGTACTAACCACTAACCTTCTGGTTTTTAGTTTCTTAGCCCACCATGTTGACTTTGGATTTTACATTTTCCTCCCTTTTTTTGTTTAGCTTCTGCACTTCCATACATGCAAGTTTCCTTGATTTCATTTTGAAACCCTACAAGATATACAAATTAAAAATTAGGCATAATACTATTATTTTTATTCAATTTACACACATAATTAAACCTAAACCCTAATCCAATTCTGTACTTTTTAGGGTTAATCAAATGTGCTTACAATAATAGCTACCAAGCCGTATTGGTATAGCTTCATATGAGGCTTTGTATGGATGACCATGCAAATCAACTCTATGTTGGGCCGAGGTTGGAGAAAATAGTTTGTTTGGTACAAAAATAGTGAGAGAAACTACAAAAGAGATTCAAGCAATTAAGGATTTATTACGCATAGCTTAAAGTCGACAAAAGAGCTATGCATATCATAGGGGGAGACCATTGGAGTTCCAAATGGGTGATTATGTATTTTTGAAGGTATTCCATATGAAAGAAATATCTAGGTTTGGGAAAAAGGTTAAGTTGGCTCCTAGATATATTGGACCCATCAAGTTAGTGTAGCGTGTTGGAAATGTGGCATATCAACTTAGCTTGCCAGCTCAATGGGAGTACATGACATATTCCTTGTATCTATGTTAAGGAAATGTGCATCAAATGCTTAACACATTATTTATTGCAAGAATGTTCAAATTTAGGAGAATAGAGTTTACGAAGAGCAACCCGTGCAAATTTTAGATACAAAGGAACAAATATTACGTAATAAGGTCATACCGCTCATAAAGGTGGTATGACAACATCATGGAATTGAAGGAACTACGTGGGAATTGGAAGCAGATATGCATTCTAGATATCCATATATTTTTGACTCTCAAGGTTAGTATTGAATTTTGGGGACAAAATTTTTTTTAAGGGATGTAGATTGTGATGACCATATAAAAATTAATCGCTAACATGTAAATTAGGTTTTTAATTACATTTTTATATAATTAAGAGTTATTTTTAGAAATTTCAAATAAATAAATGGACCTTAAATACGGATTCCTTAACTGAAAATGAGTCAAATAACTATAATATAAGTCATATTTCATGTGAAAATAAAAATTTCCTGGTATCCAAATGATCTAATAAATGTGTACTATATGTGACATATGTGTGTGTGTGTGTAGATATTATAGGTTTCCAAATTGGGAGGGTATGGCTAGGTGTAAGTGACAAGTGTCACATGGGAAGTGTGTGGCTAAATGAGTGTGCAACAAGAAAAAAAAAAAAAAGAAGGAAGGCGGCAGGTGGCTAGGCCATGCAACCAGGAGCTTGCCAAACTTGGCTATAAATAGCCATAGTTTGTTGTAGAGTAAAACATAAAAAGTAAGGAGCAATGAAGAAAGAGGGTGAAACAAGGAAGGAAAGGGTTAGAATGTTAAGTTTTTAAGTTCGATCTTGCAATCGAAAATTTATTTTAAGTTTTTGGGTTACGATTTAGCAATTTTATAGATTCAAATTACTTGAACTTGATCTTCATTAAATATTTTTGGATCAAATTCGGGCAACATTATTTTTTTGTTATTTATTCCAAAAATTATCTTTTGGTTTACTTAGATGTATTCTAAAATATTACTCCGTTTGTTTTACCACAGTACGCAGTAACAAATCGAGGTAGCATCAAAGGTATGGTTTCTTTTGTCTTTTACTGTTATTGATGCATCTCATGCATATTTGGGGGTTCCATATCAAACCTATGTTGATTATATAATATTAAATATATGTTTGCATTATCCATGGGGTTGGATTTGGATTTTATCAATAAATTATGGTTCTTACGCATATGATATTTTTGACCTGAAACTCTAATTATCTTTTAGAACCAATTGACATATAGAGTGTTTTGGCTTTTATTCTAACATATTTATTTAATTTTTAACTACCTGCTTGATGTTGGATTAGAATACGGTATGACTTTGATTTATGATTTTGATGAATTTACATTGGATGCGCATAATTGAGAGTAGAGGGTTAGTAGACATGTCGTCCTTGTGAGGATCCAAAGAATTCCTACTAGTCCTTGGGTTCATTGGTTATTAATATCGATTGTCATGAGTAACCTGTGTGGCACCACATAATTCCTGATATTGTGTTCCTAGAAAAGAAAGAAGGGCATCAGGTTCTCTATGGTGCAAGGCCCCAAAGTTTTATCCGGAGACGGTTCTTTCGTAGACCAAAAAATTGATGAATAATGATTAACGATATGTGCTGCATTCTAGTAATTTTAATTTGATCTATTGCTGCATTTATTTGTTACTTTATTATTTTTATGTGTTTTACTTAAAACATTGATAGTCATTGATAAAAGTTATCCTACTGAGCTAGTGAGCTCATCCATAATTAACATTTTTTTAAGAAGCGGTAAGGAATCCGGGAGAATAAGCTGGGGGAATGGCAAATAGATGTTATTACCACTATTTCTTTTTGTGTTGTATCGGAATGTTTATCTGGTGATGTTATGTTCATGAATGTAACCTTGTTCAAGATATATGTTATTTAACAAGAGTTATTATGTGTTATAGATGGTTTATTCACTAATCATACTTTTTTATTTGGACGAAATAAATGAAGGTGTGATAGTGGGTCTGGGAGTAGGACTACTGCTACTAAGACTACTACTACCTCTCGAGCTATAGTTCATCAGAGAGTGAGTAAGTTGCAGGAGAGGTTAGGAGGAATTAAGAGTGATGTACAGGTGGTGAGGTGTTTGCAAGTTAAGTTGGAGAAGAAGGTGGACGCTTGTTTCAAAGTTGTTCGTAGGATGTTTGAGGTTTTAATAGCTGGAGAGACACCTCCAGGGGTGACTTTAGCACCTATGTCTGCACCTTATACTAAGGACCAGGCAGGATTGTCACATATTGCTATGACACTGCTCGGTGTTGCTGAGGAGAGTAGTAATGGAGAGTACACTACTTGGGAGGAGGATGATTCTTTTGATTCAGAGTGACAATAGACCTTGGGATCCTAATTTCAAGTATTCCAAAAATGTGTTTCCCCATCACTGATAATGGCTCTGGGAATTCCAAATTTTGACAAAATATTTTCTTTTAAAAACTTGACCACTTTGCGGTGATCATTATTTCGACACGGGAATGCTTCTACCCATTTGGAAACATAATCAACAGCAACCAAAATGTACAGATAACCAAAGGATAGGGGAAATGGTCTCATAATATCGATGCCCCAACAATAAAAAATTTTAATGATCAAAATAAGGTTTAAAGGCATCATGTTTCTTTTTGAAATATTCTCCATTCTTTGAAATCTGTCACAATTTAGACTGTAACACCCCGATTTTTCTTTTATATATTTATAGAGATATATATATATAGTAAATAATATTTGTAAAGATGTAGATATATGTAGTGACATAAGAATAAACCGTAGGAATAAATGCTATGGAGACAATTTGATTGGGAAGTTACGTGTCGAAGATGTTTAAACTTGGAAAGGGTGATTAGACAAGTTTCTAAAAATTTGTAGGTCAAAATAATGATTCCATTGAATCCTGAAGGTCGAAAAACATTGGGAGTGGTAATATGGATGTATTGGAAGTTAGGAAGTGTCCCGGAGTTAAAATACACTTTAGCGAGAATTTGGGTAAAAATGGGTATTGAATACTTCATAGTATTTTGGACATAACTTTTTATTCTTAATTCCAAATGACCTGAAATTTTTACAGTAGATAGTAGACATCTAGGGCTACAAAAGTGTATCTCATGACAATTGTCCAATTCGACCTCTAAATGGGTCAAAAATGCACTGGAAGTGGAAGTAGAAAAATCTGGATAGTGACTACCGGTAGTCACTATCAGCTACCGATAGTCAATGGTCCAGTGTGTCCGAGCTACCGGTAGTCAACAGGTAGTCGAGTTTCCAGTGTACCCGAGCTACCGGTAGTCAAAATCAGCTACCGGTAGTCACTGTAAAAATCTGAGATTTTAAGTCGCGAACAAGCCTATTTTTCCTCCACTATAAATACATTTTTGTCACCTCCTTAGCCTTCATTACACCACTCCAAACCCTAGAAAACATAAGAGAGGAAGAGAGAAAGAGAGAAACACAAGATCAAGAGAAAACAAGAGATTGAAGGGTTGATTCAAGATCAAAGCCCTAATTTTTCCAAGAACATTAAGGTAGGGGTTTTCTCCTTTTCTCTTACATTGAGGTTAGGGTTTATATTTATGTATGTTATGGAATCTCTATTTCTTGTTACTCTTGAAATCCCTTACCATATCATGAACGAAATTAGGGCTTGATAGCCATAAATCCCTTGTATGCCTTTGAAACCCCAAATTTTCAAGGAGATTGTGTTTTCTTTTGATTTCTCCTTTTCTCTTGATTCCTAACCTTAAATATTACATGTTCTAAACTATGTTGTGCTTGGGAAATCGCTAAATCTCTTGGTGTGCCTTCGAAACTCTAATTGCAAGGAAATTGGGTTCCTCTTGATTTCCCCCTTGTTCATGAGGTCTAATCTTAATGTTGTTGTTATAAATGACAAAACTTGATTGTTCCTTCACTTTTGGATTCTCAAGCTTGATATTTGTTGCTATGGATGTCAAGGCTTGATTGTTTTTTTGTCCTTGATGTCCAACCTTGTTATTCATTTATTCTTAATTTCAAGACCTTGTGTTTAATTGTTCTTGATTTCAAGCTTTATATCCATTGGCCCTTAATATCCTAACCCAACATTCACATGTCCTCACTTCAAAACTCTATTTCTTCATGAAGTGTGGATTCTCCTTGGATATTCTTTTGTCTTGTTTTAAAAAGAAATTTAGTGTTTTGTGTCGAACAATAAAATGATATTTTTTATGATCTCATGTACTTTTGCTTAAATTGTTCTATTGGAATGTTACATGTGAAATTGGGTTGGTATTGTATCTCTTATGAGTGGGGGAAGACCATGGGTGGCCTTTGACGAGATATCGTAGAGTGGGTAGACGTGTTGCTTGCCCCGTGTGGGTTGGCATTTCTCCTACCACTCGTAGTGGGGTTAGTGCTTTGGTAAGACTAAACCGCTATTGCTCACGGGTGCCGTGTAAGAGGATTAGTATACTAATACCTGGGTTGGATACGTCACTGCCATTGGTGTGGCATACGCCCTTCCTAAAGGATGGATATCTTTGATAAGATTTGTGTGGGTGTGTGTGGGTTAGATATTACTCAATGTGTCGATTCATGGGGTTTGCCTTACATCATGTTTGAGATACATATACATATTGATGGATTGTTGTAATATTGTGGAAAATGGTTTCCTACAAGGACTTGTGGGAGTATGGGATTCCACAAGGTCTTGTGGGAAAATGGTTTATATTTTGGAAAATGGATATGTATTGGATCTTGGTTTCTTTTACTGTTTATGTAAATTACTGTTGCTACTTAAACTTGAGATCCATTTTAAAATGTCCCTGTTTTACTTCAAAGATTATGTATGCTATTTGTAAAATGAGACCGGCCATTTTATATGTTTTTATAAACCTTGTTTGAGTTTGGGAAGATTTTGCTACAGAGCTTCGTGTTCATCCCCTACAATTAACATTTTTCAGATGATGCTATAGAGGAGGAGCTTGGCGCTAATGAGCCGGGCCCTGGGGAAGCCTCATTAGAGGGGTACCTGGATCCCGAGTGGGACATGTAGAGATGCCCCTTTTATTTTTGTACTAGACTAGGAACCAATATGTACAAACATTGTAAAGTCTAGTTTCTTTTGAAATTCCGCTGCAATATATTCATGTAATTCTTTTGGGTTGTAATGGCCTTAGTTTGGCTTATTCTTTTGGGATGATTGTTGTGGATAGTATATATGGTGAATGAAATATTTTGGATTTGATGGTTAGATAGACCCGGTGTGGTCAAGTTAATAGAATTGCACAGGTTGTGATTCTTGGGTGGAGCTTCCTGTACAAAGGAGACTCTGCCCAAATTTTGTTAAAATTAAAAATGTTTCTTATTTGATGGATATATATTTAGTGCTCTCATGATGTGAATGTCTTAGAATGTAATGCCGTCCAGGGTGGTATTTGGGGTGTTACAAAGTTGGTATCAGAGCTTAGGCTTTAGGTCTTACATGGGAGCTGTAGATTATGGATTACCACTAGAGATTTAGGTTTAGGGTGAAGGAAATTGTAAGTTAGATTTGTAGATGCCTTGTGCTTAAATCAAGACATCATACATATCACTTTAGTTTATATCTTGCACATCAAGGAAACTAAATTGTGGATTGATGTGTAGGATGGACGGTACACGGGGACGAGGACGTGGTCGTGGTCGTGGAGGCCAAGAAAATCCACCACCACCACCTCCCGATGCCATGCAAGGCATCTATCAATGCTTGAGGGAGCTCACCACTCTGGTACAACACCAGAATGGGAACAACCATAACGGTGGGGCTCATCCACTAGCCCAAGTACCGGGCAACGGAGAGGAGAATAGGAGAATGGTAGTTCTCCGAGAGTTTCTGAGGCAACACCCGCCTACTTTCCAAGGGAGCTCTAACCCCTTGGATGCGGATAAATGGATCCGCCGAGTGAAGAAGATATGTGATGGCATGGGGATAGCCGAGGATCTTCGGGTCGGCTTGGCGACTTATCTATTCGAGGGGGAGGCCGACCATTGGTGGGACTCAATGAAAAGAAGGAGGACCACAGATGCACTCACTTGGGAGGAATTTGACCAAATTTTCCAAGACAAGTACTTTCCGGAATCAGTAAGAGACAGAATGAAGGCCGATTTCCTTGCTCTCCGACAGGGCAGTAGGACGGTGATCGAGTACGAGAGGAGTTTCGATGAGCTATCCCGTTATGCTACAGAGTTTATATCTACTGAGGCCAGCAGGGCCAAGCGCTTTGAGCAGGGCTTGAGGCCTGCTATCTGGGAGAAGCTGGTGGCTCTCAAGATCCGGGAGTATGGGGACCTAGTTGACCGAGCTGCATTGGTGGAGAGAGATATAGAGGACAGCCAACAGCGACAAAGCTTCGCGAGAGGATGTCCGATCAGGACGGACCCTAGCACCAGTGGAGTGCAGCGAGCAGCACCATACCGAAGTCCAGACCAGGCAGGTGGACAGAGACTTCTGACAACTCGAGGAGATGAAGTGACTCAGACTAGAACAAGAACTGACCCGCGCCAATGCTTTGCATGCGGAGAGTATGGGCACTTCAAACATAGATGCCCCTCGTTTCCCCCAAGGACCAAACAAGCAACCGAGCAAGTACCAGCAAACAAGCCACCTCTACAAAGGCCAGCACAGCAGATACCTCAGATAGCTCGAGGAGCGGGAGGCGTACCAGAGAGAGTAGGCACGGATGCACGCCGATCAAGGAAGGGTTTTTGCTATGACTCAACCGGAGGAAAATGCCTCCAACGCCATCGTGGAAGGTATCGTTCTTTTCTACGATTCTTGGGCCCGAATGTTATTGGATTCCTATGCGACTCATTCTTTTGTACGTACTGCATATGCTGTGAAATTTGGATTGGGTTTCGAGGAAATAGAACTTACGATATATGTTAATTTGCCTACGGGAGAACAAGGGGATACCAGTAGGGTTATTATATATATGTAATATTTGACTCTAAATTATATCTACTTGCTAGGAAATCATCATGTCTTGTCATTCTTGTTAATATTACCTTGTTCTAAAATATATTATGGTTGGGTAAACTCTAAATCTTATCTTATGCCTTCACAACTCTAGTTTACACAGGAGATGTGTTTTTCTCTTGATTTCTCATTTGTTCTTGATTCCAAACCTTAAATCTTACCTTGTTTTAACTATGTTATGCTTGGGTAACCACTAATTCTCGTTGTATGCCTTCGAAACCTTAATTTTCAAGGAAAAGTGGGTTTTCTCTTGATTCCTTCGTTGTTCTTGAGATCTAAACTTGATATTCATTTGTCATTGAATTCTAACCTTGATATTCAATTGTCCTTGAGATCAAAACTTGTTATTCATTGGTTATTGAATTCAAACCTTAATCTTCAATGGTTCTTGAGATCAAAACTTGTTATTCATTTGTTATTGAATTCTAACATTAATATTCAATTGTTCTTGAGATCTAAGCTTGATAACCATTTATTCTTGATTCCTGAGCTTAATATTCATTTGTTATTAATTTCAAACCTTGCTTATTTATTTATTCTTGATTTCCAAGCTTAATATTCATTTGTCCTTGATGGCCAAATTTGATATTCATTTGATTGATCCTAACCCTTGCGATTCATGTATTCTTGATATTTAATACTTGACATTCATTGGTTCTTGATTTCAAGACTTGACATTCAATTGCTCTTGATTTCAATACTTGATTTCTCTTTGTTCTTGAGTTCAAAACTTGATATTCTTTAATCCCTGATTACAAAGCTTGATTATTTACTTGTTCATTGAATTCAACACTCTAGTGATTTGTATTGACCAATAAAAAGGGTATTTCCGATGATATTATGTTAATTTTTCTTAAAATAATTTCGTTGGAAAAATGTATGCGGATTTGGATGTGAAATTTGGGGAGACTACGTGTTCCTTAAAGTGTCGCCTAAGAAGGGAGTGCTTAGATTCGGCAAGAAAGGAAAACTAGCTCCAAGGTACATCCGACCCTTTGAAGTGAGCAAAGCAGTGGGCAAAGCGGCGTATCAACTTCGGTTACCGGCTCAATTTGCAGGGGTGCACGATGTAATTCATGTGTCGATGTTGAGGAAGTGTCAGTCGAATACTATGCACGTCATAAATTTAGAAGATATTGAAATTCAAGAAGGAGCAACGTATGAAGAAAAACAGATGAAGATTTTTGATACCAAAGAAAAGGTGCTCCGCAACAAAGTCATCCGACTCGTGAAGGTTTTGTGGCGACATCATGGCGTGGAAGAAGCTACATGGGAACCGGAGCAAGAAATGCGGGAGAAGTATCCATATTTGTTCGCTACTTGAGGTAAGTTTCGAGGACGAAACTTTCTTTAAGGGGGGTGGATTGTAACACCCCGATTTTTCTTTTATATATTTATAGAGATATATATATATAGTAAATAATATTTGTAAAGATGTAGATATATGTAGTGACATAAGAATAAACCGTAGGAATAAATGCTATGGAGACAATTTGATTGGGAAGTTACGTGTCGAAGATGTTTAAACTTGGAAAGGGTGATTAGACAAGTTTCTAAAAGTTTGTAGGTCAAAATAATGATTCCATTGAATCCTGAAGGTCGAAAAACATTGGGAGTGGTAATATGGATGTATTGGAAGTTAGGAAGTGTCCCGGAGTTAAAATACACTTTAGCGAGAATTTGGGTAAAAATGGGTATTGAATACTTCATAGTAGTTTGGACATAACTTTTTATTCTTAATTCCAAATGACCTGAAATTTTGACAGTAGATGGTAGACATCTAGGGCTACAAAAGTGTATCTCATGAAAATTGTCCAATTCGACCTCTAAATGGGTCAAAAATGCACTGGAAGTGGAAGTAGAAAAATCTGGATAGTGACTACCGGTAGTCACTATCAGCTACCGGTAGTCAATGGTCCAGTGTGTCCGAGCTACCGGTAGTCAACAGGTAGTCGAGTTTCCAGTGTACCCGAGCTACCGGTAGTCAAAATCAGCTACCGGTAGTCACTGTAAAAATCTGAGATTTTAGGTGTTCGATAAAATGTTTGGGAATGATTTAGGTATGTTATTTGAGTGAGAATGATATAACATGCTTTGGTGATGTTGTGAATTGTGATTATATGCTTATGATATAATTGACAATTGATGAAATTGGGAAATGTTGATAAACATTGAAATTGTTCATAATATGCTTATGATACTATGAACATGATTTGGTAATTACAAGTATACATTACATTTGCATTTGCATGAGAAACATCACATTCGTGAGAATGTGACATGAGTGTGGGTGTGTGTGCATGTTTTGATCAAACAACATCTTGGTGGGTTGATACGTGGGCTTGAGAAGGTTGGACCTAGGTTCGACTGAGTCACACGGGTTGTATTGAAAACAAGGGTCGGGGTTAGCAAAAAGGGCTAGATTCTCCCTTGGGTGCAAGACCCGGTAACTTCGCATACGCATTCATATTGGTATTTAGTCCATAAAGTGTGTCGTCGTACGCGGGGTCGTTGGTGGAAGTTCATAGATGCAATTTCGGTTGGGTATCCGTTGTTGGAAGTCCATAAATACCCCCCCTAAGAAAGCCTCGAGATTTATAAATGGCCATTGGATGTGTAACATCAATGGCGGGGGCTTGGAATACCCAGATTCATACACATGGCATTGCATGTGTTATGGGAGCCAGTGGAGGGCTCGGGTTGCATTGCATGTGTGAGTTTAATCTCATGACATGGCATGATGTTGTGGTATTCATTTTTGAACTGCATATTCTTGAATGGATGATTTGGACATTTCATATGCATCTAGGTTGGGGCGTAACCTCTTTAGGAGATACCCTATTGAGCGTGGCTCACCCTTTATGAGAACAACATTTCAGGTGCGGGACAAACACTAGTGGATGGCTCTCACTTGGGCCCTTGTTGAGAAGAAGCCAGAATGTGGCTTTTAAATTACTTTTTTGTAATCAATTGTGTAATTTGTAATGGACTCATAAAATTGAATAAAAGGTTGTGTAATGAACTCTTATAGACTATAATTTATGTAAATGAATTTATGGATGTGTATGAAAAGAGATTGGATGTTTAAAGGTTGTAGTTGGAAAGAATTGGAAAAAATCTGGGCCCAGGTACCGGTACCTAAGTGATTAAGTACCTGTACCACGTCGTTGGATGGCCCAAGTACTAGTACCTAGACTTACGGGTACCAGTACCTGGATTCCAGTGGGCTCAAGTATCGGTACCAAGGTTTCAGGTACTGGTACCTCGATAGATAATGGGCTCGGGTACCAGTACTACAACATAAAGGTACCGGTACCTAGCAAACAGTGGGCTTAGGTACCGGTACCTAGCAAATAAAAGGGACCTGGCAGAAAAAAGTCTCAGGTACTGGTACCACATGTAAGAGGTACTGGTACCTCTTCCAAAATTTTCAAAAATTAGAATATAACTCTGCCTAACCTTCTAATCTTGAGCCCTCTTGTTGAGATGATGTAATTAGTCAAACATGAAGTTCTAATTGATGAGGATGGACATTGGAATGGTCAAGTGGTTGATATGTGCATTGGTTATGCTTTTGGTAGTACTCAGGTACAAGGGAGACTCTACTCAAACTCTGTACTGGTTACGGTCCCGATAAAGGGTACGTGAGGACGTGGTGTCGGGTTATGCAGCATTCACGGGTACTTCCCGCGGGTTGAGAAAGGACCCCCCAAATTTTGGGGCGTCACATGATATAAAGTGTATGGCTAAGAGAACCAACGAGTGCATGTATTTATGGGCTACAATAGATACCCTAAGGAGAAATATGGGTCAGACTTCCTATGGGCCTAGGAATTCTATGTCCAACCTAGAACAAACATCCTACAGTCCATTAATATTAAGTTAGTCAACTAAAAACTTATTAATGATCTCCCGGGTCTTACCTCAAAATTTTAATTCGAGCTTCTTATTATATGCTTAATAATTTCACCGCATTTAAGAGTATAAATGTCCATTAATTAATTAAATTACTGACAATTATATTTTATTAACTTCTTTTTATAATTGAAATCTTAGCATTCAACTTATTTTTTCTGTCGGATAATTAAATCCACCTGTAGGGTTTGACATGCACAAAACTTATGAACTTGCTTAAGAGGACATCATCAACTTATTTAAATACCGGGACGTGGTTTCTTTTGATGATTATGCCAGAAGATTGCACTACAATCCTATGAATATTTACTCATATCATAGAAGGATCTGATAATATGTTCTTATGTGTATAAGCCAAACTCTACAGACGATGTTATCTACAACGACATACATGCATATTATATTTTTAATATAATGCAAATATGTTACCCATAAAGATTCTCAATATAAAATCAATAATTTTTATTAAATAATAAACTGAGTTTCACTACAAAAAGTAAGCTTTTAGTATATAACTTTTTCGCATTTTCCTATATCCTATCTAGGATGTCCAATTATTAAGGGAAGAGCTAAGCTAATCTATATTGAGGAAATACTCCAGAAGTTTCAAGCGAGGTTGCAAGGTTGGTATACTAAACTCCTGTCGAATATGGGGAGGATAGTATTGATACAATCAGTTTTAAATTCCATGCAAATACATTTGTTAACATCATTAAACCTACCCAAAGGAATTGTTTCGAGAATGAATTCAATCATGGCTTATTTCCTTTGGTCTGGAAAAGCAAACAATAGAAATAGGCACTGGTGTTCATGGAATGATATTATAAGACCCAAGGAGGAAGGAGGTTTGGGAATTCGTAGGTTTGAAGAGGTGCAGCAGGCATTTAGAATGAAGCATGTGTGGGGTTTGCTTAATGGGAAGTCATTGTGGGCTAAATTTTTTGTTGATAAGTATTGTAATAAGGGCCATTTGTTGAGGAGTCCAACACATAGTTATTCTAAATTTTATAGAATGTTATATCCATGGTTTGAAGTGGTTGTCAATAATTCGTTGAAGTTGGTAGGCAGAGGGGAGGAGGTAGATTTTTGGTGTGACAACTGGTCACAATTTGGACCACTAATCCTTAGAGCCTCATCTACTCCTTTGAGTTTTCCTTATCTTTCCCAGATACTTGCTCAAGGGAGATGGGATTTAAATATGGTGAGACAGTACATGGATGAACAGCTTATGCAAGATGTGATAGGTTTGCAAATTGAATTAACAGAGAGGGATGATAAGCTTATTTGGCAGCTTACTACAAGGGGGAATTTTCACTATAAAATCTGTTGGGAACTTAATACGATGTGCAGGTCAGCAAAATGTTCAGGCCTCTTCCATATGGAAACAGGCTGCACCTCCAAGTGCACAACTCATTGGTTGGAAATTATTGCAGAAGGCTTTACCTATGGATACCGTGTTTCAGTCTATAGGGGTTGCACTGGCTAGTAAATGTGTTTTTTGCTCCAATGATTGTGAATCAGCTGATCATATCTTTAATAACTGTAATTATGCAGTTTCAATTTGGAGAGGGTTATCAGACCTCTTGGGCATCACGCTTATTTCTCATGAAGGGCCTCTTACTAGATTTATGAGGTTAGTCAGAATTTATAAGAAATCTTCTATAGCTCACTCTTTGTTCAGAGGTTTATCTCTATTGGTCTATTGGCAGCTGTGGAGGGAGAGATGTAGAAGGCTTTTTAAGGACCAGAAAGTTCATTCTTCTTCTCTATTAAGGTCTATTATACACTTGTGGAAACTGCAGGTACATAATATTAGTCCTAAGGCATTGGATTTGGAACATGATTTGAGTATATTACAGACCATTAATGTAAAGAGGCTGATTAACCATCAAAAGTGTTATTTTATTATATTTAATGATTGGTTAATTGCATATTATTTGTGATTAAATGTGTTAAATTCCTTAATTTTCTAGTTTGATACTTTTTCTAGTTGTGTGGTTTATTTTGCAGGTAAATTGATTGATTTAAAGTAATAATAGATAAGGCAAGTGAAGCAATCACTAGAGGAAGAATCATAATTGATAAGGATTGAAAAATCATGAGGAAGATAGGAAGATTTGAAGATATATCAGCAATTTTAATCCTTATAAGAGTTCGAGTGAGAAGAAAACTCATTTAAAGTTGGATTAGGAAAGTTTCCTAGAAGATAAGGATTTGACACATCTTCAGTATTTTTGTCATAACTTTTGACTCCGATATTGGATTGATCTTATTTTTGCGGGGTTGGAAAGAAACCTTCAAGGGCTACAAAAACGTATTTCACAAAAAATTCATGATTCAGCCTCTAAATATACGAAATTCAAGCTCGAAGTCTGGACATATTTTGTACCAACGGGCCCCAAGATTTATGCACGTGATTTAACCTTACAAGACTTCTTTTTGGAAAGGAATTCCTTCCAAACCAACCTTATATCTTCTATCTATACTTATGATTTATTTTAGTATAAATAAAGGTTCTCATCTAGGATTTGAGGGATTATTTTGTTTTTTTTCATCTTTTCTTTTCTAGTTTTTGTTCTAAGTTTTATGGCTTGCTAAAAGCCCAACTGAAGCTAGGGGAGATACTTTCAATGAAGCATGGTATTTATTATTGATTCAATGTTATTTTTTATGCATGATTTATTCTTTTAATTTAATTCTTGTCTTTTAGTAAAATTTTTGCTCTGTATAATTTCTTGATTTGTTGTGCCACGTACATCGAATGTTTGAGATTCCCTGCGAGTCAAATAACTGGTTATTCCATGCTTGAATTAATTAATAAGAATTTCTCATAAGAAAGTTGATTATTATTTGCTATAAAATAAGATTTACCTGTTAGAAAGCTTGATTTATCGTAGACTCTGGGCACGGTAATTGCTTGTGATCTACAAGTAAATTCTTATATTTATTTAGATAATTCATGAATTATAACTTTTGATGTTTTCATATTATCACTGCTAAATATTCCGATTGGGATCACTCCTCAGTTGATTCTCAATTGAGTTCGAAAACTTGATCATTAATAATTACTGTGTGGATTTGAAAGGGTATCTCCGATACTTTAGTATTTCAATTATTATTTTAAAAACAAAATTTATTATTTTCTGATTCCAAAATTCCTACTCAAACAAATTGCAAACAATTTCTTTTTATTTGTTTTGTGTCTCTTGTTTTCATAATTCCCTGTGGTTCGACCTCGGATTCCCGAGAAATTTATTAATTCGCACAACTTGCATTTGGGTGATCAATTCTAAAGTTGTAGCAAGTTTTTGGCGCCGTTTTCAGTATTTGCAATTCGTTGGAGATCCGGTAACTTCGTTCCAATTATTTATTTATTTATTTTATTTACTTTAGTCATTTTATTGTAATTTATTTTCTTTTTTGTTATTTAGTTTAGATTCCTTTTTTATTTAGTTTGTTTATTTCTTTTATGAGTTATTGGCATCGTGACTTAAGTGGTCGTTTGATAAGAGAAGATTTAGATACTCTGTTTGGAAATTTATTTGGTTCATCTGATTCAAATCATTTGTTGCATACAATGACTGCTAATCCTAATAACAATAGGTAAAATAATCTTCCTGAACGTGAGGATCATGATGATAGGGTATGTAATCATGATGAGAATGATGTTGATAATTTAAATGCTAATCATGGTCGGACTTTGCGTGATTTTCTACAACCTGCACGTCACACTGCACCCTCATGCATCGTTTTTCCATTAAATGCCACAAATTTTGTTTTTAAACCTGGCATGATTGTATTACTTCCAAAATTTAATGGCATGGAATCTGAAAACCTGTACTTGCACATTAGAGACTTTGAGGAGGTATGTGCCACATTTCATGATCAGACTGTATCTGTGAATATAATCAGGTTGAAACTCTTCCCTTTTTCACTAAAGAAAAAAGCTAAGACTTGGTTGCATTCACTCCGATCTAGGTCCATAGGCACATGGCCAGAGATGCAAAAAGAATTTCTAAAAAAAAAAAATTCTCACACATCACACAAACTCTTTAAAAAGGTAAATAATGATTTTTTCTCAAAAAGAGTCTGAAAATTTTTATCAAAGTTGGGATAGATTTAAAGACCTTCTTGCATCTTGTCCACATCACAGTTATGAGAGCTGGTGTGTGATAAGTTTCTTTTATGAGGGTTTGAGCCCACAAATGCATCAGTTTGTAGAAATGATGTGTAATGGTGACTTTATGAATAAGGAACCAGACGAGGTCTTTGACTATTTAGACCAGTTAGCTGAAACTGCACAATCTTGGGATACTACTTCTCAAGAACCTCCAAAAGGTAAGAACACACAATCATCATCAAGTGGGGGTAAATACTAGTTGAGGGAAGAAGATGACCTAGGGGCTAGAATTGTCACCTTAAGCTGGAAGGGTAGAAGCCATGGAATTCAAAAGGGTTAATGAAATTGACACAGTACCTATTGAGGAGGTTTGTAGTCTTTGTGAGATCCCTGGACACCCCATGAAGGAGTGTCCAACACTACCTGTTCTAAAAGAAGTCTTGCATGATCAAGCAAATGCTGCAAATAATTTTTCAAAACCTTACAATAACCCTTATTCGAATACATACAATGCGGGTGGAAAAATCATCCAAATTTTAGTTGGAGGAATGAGAATCATGCATCACAAGTACCTCGACAAAATTCCTCTAATTTCACACCCTATGTTCAACCCCCAAAGTGGGATATTGAGGAAGTGTTGTCACAATTCATGCAGAGTCAGACAAACTTTAACAATCGATAGGAAAATTAGAACAGACAAACTACACAGGCTATTGAAGATATTAGGAGTGCAATCACTAAATTGACTACTGACCCTTGCCATTAGGAGAAAGGTAAGTTTCCAGCTCAACCTCAACCAAATCCACAGGGTCAATTCAATGTCAATGAGACAGGCACTTCAGACACTATTCATGAGCAGGTAAAGTCTATTACCACACTCAGTAGTGGGAAAGAAATTGAAAAAACTATTCCTATTAAAATTCAAGAAGCTGAGAAAATTTCAAAACCTACGGAGAATGGTGATAGATTTAACCAATCTGAAATCAATAAGCCTGAGAAGTATGTCATACATGCACCATTCCCTCAAAGATTACTTACCTCTACCAGGCCAAACATGCATAATGATATGTTAGAGATTTTTAAGCAGGTGAAAATCAACATTCCCTTGTTGGATGCCATAAAACAAATACCTTCTTATGCGAAATTTTTGAAAGATTTGTGTACTATTAAAAGGAAATTAAATGTACAAAAGAAGGCATTTTTGACTGAGCAAGTATCTTCCATCATACAACATAGGACTCCACCAAAATATAAAGACCTAGGTTGCCCCACCATTTCTTGTGTTATAGGCAACCACAAAGTTGAACAGACTTTATTAGATTTGGGAGCTAGTGTGAACTTTCTCCCTTATTCAGTTTATGAGCAATTAGGGTTAGGAGAGTTGAAACCTACTTTGGTTACGCTTCAGTTGGATGATCATTCAGTTAGAATACTGAGAGGTATGGTGGAAGATATATTGGTACAGGTTGACAATTTTTATTTTCCTCTGGATTTCATAATTTTGGATACTCAACATATGTTAAGTTCTAATGCTCAAATTCCTGTCATATTAGGCAGACCATTCCTAGCTACTTCAAATGCCCTAATTAATTGTAGGAATGGTGTGATGAAGTTATCTTTTGGGAATATGACATTAGAACTTAATATTTTTAATGTGTGCAAACAACCAGGGGATATTGATGAGGATGTGCATGAGATTGATATGATTGAGTCTATTTTTCCAAGTAGAGTATATGATTCTTCTCTGTTTGATCCACTTGAAGCATGTTTACTGGAACAATCTTCTTTGTTAGAGATGAATGAAAATAAGTCTGAAATTGAAACGTTGAGAATTCTTCTCATTGTCTCCCTAGTAATGCGTATATCACTCACTACTAGACAATTACATCATGAACCATCCCGTTCATTCATTTTACCACTCCCAAGGTTATGTTTTCTAACCCTAGTGTGTTCATTTCCATATACATCCTACCATGTATATTATCCACATAGCAAGTAGCACATAGCATGCAGCAACTTCAAAGCACATAACATGTAGTAAATATAGCACAATACATGAAATGCGTATGGAATGCAATGGTCTAGACCCATGCCCATCAAGCCCTAGGTTAATCGTATACCTAAGCTCTGATACGAAGCTGTGACACCCCAAAATCCGGGGGTCCGTTGATCACCCATCAACCCGCGGAATGCCTGTGGATATCGTGTAACTCGATATCACACCGTTATGTCCCATTTAGTGGGATCCCTAATTTAAAAAAAATTCGGGCAGAGTCTCCTTTGTACGGGAAGCTCTACCCAAAACCCAACATGTGCAATATATAATTATATGACCCATCTGAGGCCCAATATAAAATAATGACCACACCCGGTCCATTTATGCATACTTGTGATGCCCCTAAAACCGGGGTTCCTATGTTAATGTACGAAGTGTGACATTGGTGTGTAAAAGTGTAACATGGCGTATAAAAGTGTAACATGGCCTGTAAAAGTGTAACATATAAACACATCACACCTATGCATCAAGCATAGTTAATATAAGTTCAATTTACAACTCTTTACATAAAAGTTACATGCCAAAACTAGTTTGCTCCAAAAGGTTTACAAAAAGAGTTATAAAAGCCACAAGTCGGCTTTCTTCACCCTTGCGGCCCGGAATGAGAGCCGTCCATCGGCGTATATCCCACACCTGAAATGTTTTCCCGTATAGGGTGAGCCACGCCCAGTAGAGTAATTCCTACAGAGGCTACTCCCCACCCTAGAGGCATATGAAATGTGCACATGCAATTAATCATTCAAAACATTCCAATCAAGAATATGCATTCAATGATAGGAGTCCTATGTCATGCTATGAAATGAGATGAAACTCACTCATGCAACTTCAACCCGAGTCCTCACCGACTCCCACAACACAATGCAATGCACATGTGTAATGAACCCGTCTTATGACGGAAAATACATCCAACGACCGTTTGAACTAAAATTATGTGTTTTATAAAATCAAATCATTGTTGGATGCTACCCATTGAATGTGTGTTTTTAGATAACAAAATCTTGTGTCTTCCTGGGCAACGGATTTTGGAATCGCACCGCCGGCTCCGTGGGCCTAACTTACACTTTTCTGAAATTTCACCGCCGAAAAGTGTATAAACCAAGTGGCCGAGTTTTGCACCCGAGGGAGAGTCTAGCCCTGCTTGCTATACCCGACACAAGTTTTTCTTATGCATGAAACCGTGTAACTCAACCGGATCTTCGATCCAACTTTCTCGAGTTCACATATCAACCACCAAGAATGTTGTTTGATCAACCATGCACCCACACACCCACACTCATGACTTATGCCCATAAATGTGATGCCCACTCACACACACACACATACCTTATACCCATGAATGTGATGCCTTTATGCATATGCAATGTAATGAACATTTGCAATACCAATGTCATGTTCCATATGTGATAAGTGTCATATGGACAATTTGAACCACATATATAAACATATCCCTGGCAATTTATATCATGAGCATATAAATACCATAATTTCACCCCCATGTCAATACATTCTTAAACATATATCAACAACACACTTTAATCTCACATAAGCATTTAGCAAATTCCATCAAGGCAACAAGTCATGTTATCACATAACAATGCCCACATAATATCAAGTTTCAAGAAAAATTACATAAGTAACTTCCATATACAAAACTTAAACTAGAAATTTGTCCAAGCCAAATCTATTCCCAAATCCTCACTTTCATAACGGCTCTAAAACATCCTGTAAAATGGCCTAAAAACAGTCCATGAATTCAACCCTAAAACAGTCCATGAATTCAACCCAAAATAGTCCATGAATTCAACCCAAAATAGTCCATAAACAGTCCCAAATTCAGCCACTAAACAGCCCCTAAAACAGGCCATAATCAGTCCCAAATTCAGCCACAAAACAGACCGCTAAACCGACATAAAATAGTCCGCTAATTAGGCATAAATCAGTCCGCTAATTAGGCATAAAATAGTCCGCTAATTACCACCCAAAAGAGGCCATATAACAGCCCCTAAAACAGTCTATAAATAGCCATATTTCAGTCCAAAATACAGCCATGTTTCATTCAACAAAACAGCCCCTTAAGGTAGGAGTAAAACCCAAGTAGGAAGTACCCTACCTCTTGTAGCGTAGATTGAAGTGTGGAGACTTCAAGAACACCAAAACCAATCCAATACCTTGATTTTTCCCCAAATACTCCTCTTGGATCTTCGGTGAAATCTCTTGTTCTTGGTACGTACACGTAGCCCTCGTCGAGGAGATGAACTTTGCCTCTTGGATCGACGGATTCCGACCGACGGAACTCCTTGGATCGGACGGAGAAGCTTGAAGTTTGATTTTTTTCTTTTTCTCTTTTCTCTCCTCTCTCCCTATGGCCGTCCAAGAGGTTTAATAATGTGTGAAATATCTGATTTTTCAGATATTTTTCCCTATTTATACCCCCTTAATGTGCGGTCCAAATTGCACCGCACGTTTACTACTTCCGGGTCCGTTTTTCGTCCCGAAAAGATTCATTATATCTCGGATTAAGTTCAAATTTATTTTATTTGAAATTTAACTTAATTTTAGAGAAATTATATAAAATCCATTATTGGGGACCTTTAAAATGTCATTCGCCACGCAGTCGCCTCGAACGACGTGCAAAAATCCGACTATCTCGGAATTCGACGAAATTTGACAGGGTGACTAGATTTTACGATACGAATCCAATGGCGAACTCCGTTTCCCCATCCGAGCTCTAGAACATGAGCATTTTAAATATGCATAAGGGTGATAAATTACCATTTTGCCCTTTTTCAGAAAAAGTTCAAATTTGCCCGGGTTTTACATAAAGTATGCATTTTTAGGAGATGATGAGACATATACGGTAATAATTTATTCTCATTTAAATTCGGCACAAGAAGGTATATTGCTACAACTTCTTAGAAAGCATAAGAATAATATTGGTTGGACTTTAGCCGACCTAAAAGGGATTATTCGATTGGTTTGCACTCATAAAATATATTTAGAAGATAATGCTAAAACATCTAGGGAGATGCAAAGGAGACTTAACCCACACATGAAAGAAGTTGTAAGGAATGAGGTGCTGAAATGGTTAGATGTAGGAATAATTTACCCTATAGCAGATAGTAAGTGGGTAAGTCCTACACAGGTAGTCCCCAAGAAATCAGGTATCACTGTAGTTGCTAATGATAATAATGAACTTGTACCAACTAGGACAATAACTGGTTGGAGAATGTCCATTGACTAAAGAAAATTAAATTATGTGACTAGATAATATCACTTCCCTTTGCCTTTTATAGATCAAATTTTGGAAAGGTGGCATCACATATGTTTTACTGCTTTTTAGATGGTTATTCAGGTTATAATCAAATTGAAATTGCCCTAGAAGACCACATTTACTTGTCCTTTTGGTACCTTTGCTTATCGAAGGATGTCCTTTGGACTTTGCAATACACCTGTGACCTTTCAAAGGTGTATGCTTAGTATTTTTAGTGATATGATTGAGCGTTTTCTTGAAGTCTTTATGGATGATTTTACTGTTTTTGGTGATTCGTATGATGATTGCCTATTAAATCTTGAAAAAATGCTTATGAGATGTGAAGAAAAGAACCTTGTACTTAACTGAGAAAAAAGCCACTTTATGGTTCGAAAGGGAATTGTTCTTGGTCACATTGTCTCTTCTGAGGGAATTCAGGTTGATAGAGCCAAGATTGAATTAATTGCTAATTTACCTACACCCAAAACCCTTAAGGATGTTAGATCTTTCTTGGGTCACACTGGTTTTTATAGGAAGTTTATAAAAGATTTAGCTCTATATCTAGACCACTTTGCCACCTCCTAGGGAAAGACACACTTTTTGAGTGGAATGAGTCGTTCCAAAAGGCTTTTGATAAGCTGAAAGGCATGCTCATCACTGATCCAATTATGCAACCTCCAAATTGAATTCTTCCCTTTGAAATCATGTGTGATGCTAGTAACTACGCCGTAGGGGCAGTTTTAGGGCAAAGAAATGAGAAAAATCCACATGCCATATACTATGCTAGTAGAACCTTAAATAATGCACATATGAATTATTCTACTACAGAAAAAGAATTACTAGCAGTAGTATTTGCACTAGACAAGTTTAGGTCGTATTTAGTAGGATCCTCTATTGTTATTTTCACAGACCATACAGCTCTTAAATATTTGTCGACTAAGAAAGATGCTAATCCAAGACTGCTTAGATGGATCCTCCTACTCCAAGAATTTGACATAACAATTAAAGATAAAAAAGGAGTAGAGAATGTAGTGGTTGACCACTTGTCTAGGCTTGTGAGCAATGTGCTAATAGACAATGCCGATCAATGATACATTCCCTGACGAACAATTGCTGGCAGTTTCCTCAATACATTGGTTTGCTGATGTTGTGAATTTTCTTGTTACAGGTAATATGCCACCATCCTGGACTGCCTTGGATAAAAAGACATTTTTGGTTGAAGTAAGAATTTTTTTCTGGGATGATCCATATCTTTTTAAATATTACTCAGATCAAATTATCTGGAGATGTGTGCCTGATGATGAGGTAAGTAGCATTCTATCTTTTTGTCACTCAGGAGCATGTGGGGGCCATTTTTCTATGAAGAAAACCGCTGCAAAAGTTTTGCAGTGCGGATTTTTTTGGTCAACAATTTTTAAAGATGCTTCTAATTTTTGTAAGGTTTGTGAGCGTTGTCAAAGACTAGGGGGATTAACCCGTAGAAATATGATGCCTCTTAATCCAATTTTGATATTATAAATTTTTGACTGTTAGGGCATTGATTTCATGGGACATTTTCCCCCATATTTTGGATACATGTATATTTTAGTGGAGGTAGACTATGTTTCTAAATGGGTCGAAGCTATACCATGTCGGACAAATGATCATAAAGTTGTTTTAAAATTTTAAAAAAAAAATATTTTGTCTAGATTTGGTATACGATTAACCTTAATTAATGTATAAATTAGGATGATTGAGTAATCAGTTTTGTAAGATAAAACAAGTAAATATTATGAATTATAGTTTATGCTTAAATTAAAGTTCTAAATACTTTATGTTGAAAGTTTAGGGTCAAATGCAGAAATACTGAAGAATACAGGACAAATGTGCAAAGCTTGAAGTAATGAAGGACCCAGGTGCAATAAAGAAACATGGACCAATAAGAAGCTGACAAGTGGCAGTCCAAGAAGCCAACACCTTGCACCACTGCAAGGCATAACCTTTCGGAAGGTTGTACAAGTGGTTGGGACCCTTACTGCAAGGCATAACCTTTTGGAAGGTTGGGAAAATGGTTGGGACCTCCCCCTTGGCCGAATACTCCTCCCCCTCTATAAATAGGGGTGCCTTGTTCATTTTTCAAGCAATTCCTTCCAAGCCTTCCAAACACCTCTCCAAGACCAACTCACCTTACACTTAGCCGGCCACACCAAAGCCAAAGAGATAAATAAAAAGAGAAAGAAAGAGAAAGTCTTAGCCGGTCCGTGATACACTTTTATTGTTACTCTGTATTTCTACATTTCTATTGTATCTTTCTATTTGGATAGTTGAACTACCGCCACTTTTGTGTCTTAAATGATAATAAAGGTGGTTGTGTTTCAATTGTCCCTTGTGAAATAAGTTGTACAATTTACTGTTTAATTTTAGTTGTAATGACGAATAGTCACACTCCTTGTTTGTCTGTAGCAATGGAGCGTGAGTAGTCGTTTATACCCTTCAAACTAGGGTAAACATATATATAATATTGGTTAGATTATGGAAATGCTACTGTTTTATTTATATGTTTACTTATATATGTATTATATGCTTAATGCATGATATAGTGATGTACGTAATTCTGGTGCTGTGCCTGAAATTATGTCATCAGTGTATCATAAGACCATCCAGTTAAAGATCCACGATGTTCCTACCGGTATGGCTTGTCCTCCATTGGAACGTTGAGGATTTTCTACTGATGTGTGGCACAAAACCTAAATGATCCTCATGAATGGCTTGTCCTTCTGGGTTATTAGGGTTTCTTTACTTACTATATATCTAACTATATCGACAGTCTAACAACCACGGTGTTTCTACTGGTATGGTTTGTCCTCCGATGGAATGCTGAGGATGTTAATATATATATATATATCTAACTATACTGACAGTCTAACAACCACGGTGTTCCTACTGGTATGGCTTGTCCTCCGATGGAACGTTGAGGATGTTTAACTGGCATGCATATATATATACATCACAGATGACCTATTGGGTAAGTATTCCTCATGAATGGCTTGTCCTTCTGGTTCACTTGAATTAGTTAATTGGTACATCTATAACCAGTTTTCCTAAGAAGTTGTTGTGTTATGTTATATTACCACCAGTTAACCTAAGAAGTGGTTGTGTTATGGTTTAATCTTTATGTACTTGCTATCAAGAGATCAATTGAATAACTCAAGTATTCCTCATGAATGACTTGTCCTTCTGGTTTGCTTGGGTTAATCAATTGACGTAAATATAACCAGCTTTCCTAAGAAGTTGCTGCATTATAATTTATTACTACCAGTTAGCCTAAGAAGCGGCTGTGTTATAGTTTATATACATCAGACCTGCCGATTGACTTTCCAGTAAAATGGAAGTTAATTGTTGTAAGGTAGCATTTCCAGTAATCAACCAATATAAAGCATATGGATCCTTAAATTGAAGGGTATCTTTTATATTGTTATCACTTATACGCTTTACTTATGCATTTTTATTATCTCCGCACTTTATTTCCGCAGTGGATTTAAATTAAACTAGTTATCAATCTAAGCTCACATCACAAGCTATCAAAACATCATACTACTTCAAACAACAACTTTACTGATTTTATTTTGTTTTTTTTATTTTAAAATCTAAATTACTAAAACTCTTCGTGGGATCGATACTTGGACTTAAACCGAGAAAACTACAATTCGACCACTTATACTTGGGTGTATAATTAATATAATTCAGATCACAAAAAGTGGCGAATCAATATACCTCGAGCTATTATTAGTGATGGGAGATTGCATTTTTGCAATAAACCTTTTGAATCTTTAATAAAAAATTTGGTGTAACACATAAAATTGCAACCCCCTATCACCCACAGACAAGTAGTCAAGCAGAGCTAGCCAATCGGGAGATTTCTTATAGTTTAGAAAAAACAGTGAACCCTGATCGTAAAGATTGGTCATGACGACTAACTGATGCGTTATGTGCATATCACACTGCTTATAAAAACCCCAATTGACATGTCTCCGTATAGATTGGTGTATGGAAAAGCTTGTCACTTACCTGTGGAGTTGGAACATAAGGCATATTGGGCTATTAAGATGTTTAATTTTAGTCTTGACAAAGCTAGCACCCTACGAAAATTACAGTTAAATGAGCTTGAGGATATTCGGAATGAGGCTTATAGTTAAATGAGCTTGAAGGTATTCCATGATAAAAATATTTTACGTAAATCTTTTACGCCTTCACAAAAAGTTCTTTTGTATAATTATAGATTACATATTTTCAAAGAAAAACTTCGAACTAGATGGAGTGGTCCGTATATTGTTAAAGAAGTTTTTCCTTATAGAACAGTGGAGATAGAAAATCCCATGAGAATACTTTTAAAGTTAACAGACAGAGATTGAAACCATTCTTGGAGGGAGGTATAATCGAAGTGGAATTCATCGAGTTAGTGGATCCCCACTATGAATGATTCATCTCTAACAATCTACCCAATTGTTGTATAATATTTTCTTTTATTTAACATTTTGTTTATTTTTGTTAAGTCTTTTATTTTTAGGTTTTTGAGTTGTTGCGGCACCAGGTATTCCTACTCTTTTGATCTTTATTCATTATTTTTATTAACCATTAAGGTATTTATTTTTACATTGAGGACAATGTTGAATTTAGGTTGGGGTGTGGATGTATTTTGTGTTGTGACAATTTCTAGTTTATTTAAATTATAGTCTAAAAAATAAAAAAAAAATAAAAAAAATTTGGTTATTAAATATCTAAATAACATTTTTATGCATAATTTGACACCACAATATATAAATAATTTGCTTAACTTTAAATTTGCAATTGTTTAAGCATTACATAGAACTTTATTCTATATTTTTGTATCTCATATCATGTTCTTATAAAAACTAACAATTTGTGCACTTTAGACTTTACCAAGTTGAAAATTTGTTAGGTATTTTACCTTGAGAACTTAAAACATATAGTGGAGATGCATAAAAACCCTGGTGAGCTTTGATCCAATCTTTCTTGGAGGGTTATTTACATTTACTCAATAAAGAATATTTTTATTCAGCTAATCTCCTTCAATAGTCTCATTATTTTTGTTTTGCTCAACACCAATATTGTGAATGATTGCTAGACTTTAAATTATTTGCATGGAAGTGTGTTATCAATAGCTCTTGAGATATGATTTTAGGCCATCTTTGATATTATTTGAACCTAAGCCTTATTCTTTGAATATTATTATCCCTAGAAGCCATGATTGAGCCTTTGAAGAAAATTTTTATTTCTTATACCAAACATATAATAACCAAGCCAATGAGAAAAAATAATATCATTTACCCTTGGTTATCCCGAGATTGAGCTTTTTATTGTTTATGTAATTTGGGAGATGTTGGTTGAGAAAAGATGATAAAAAAAAAAAAAAAAAAAAGTGGGTTTTGCATACTTGTGAATATCTGCATTAGATGTCTTGCTAAAAAAAAAAAAAAAGTTGAAAAAAAAAAAAGAATGACAATATGTCTAGCTGTGAAAAAACAGATTGAAAAAAAAAAAAAATAGCAAGCATGAGTTTAAAAAATATGAGCAAGTGTTGTAAATTGTGCTTCTAAAGGGTAAAGAATGAAAGACTATGGAAAGAAGTTTGGTTGTGTAATATACATGTTCTCTCGGGATAGTTTTTTTGAATTCCTGAATATCCTTCATTTCAAAACCCTAATCTCAAGGCCCCATTACAACCTTAGATAAAGACTTATTTGATCTCAATAGTATATTGGTAGATAAATGACTTATGTGCATAAGGAAGAGAATTGTGATTATTTATTTATTGTGTGTTGATTTCATTTCATGAGATTATGTCAAATTCTTTTCTTTTGGATTACAATTATTTTAATAGACATGTGAGCATTATTTTGTTTTTACTAAAATATCTTCTTCTCACATGTGATATTTGAGGGAATAGTCAGTATAATCTGAGAGAATTTTTTATGAGTGAATTTTCTAGTGAGATTTGACATTGAGATGAATAGTTGATAGTTGTAGAGGTGATTACCAAATAAATTATTGACTTGGTATAGTTAATTCACACTACACACGAGTTTATATGAGAATATGATAAGTGCATACATTTATATAACGTAGAGTTTTATATTTTTGTTTTGCATGTGCTTATAAAAAGAATTATAGTTTAGAATTCTTATATTGTGGTAGCAATTTGTGTTATAAAATTATTATTCAGATATTTGATCACAGGTTGATGTTTGTGGGTATCATCTGGAAACCCTCACGAGACTATACTCGTCCACTAGGGGGAACCTAGGGGTTTAAAGGCTTGTTGCATATGCTAAATGCAATCGTGAGTTCTACGACAGTGAATTTGTGTTTTATTTTATTAGGTTATTTTATTTTTAGTTTTTAGATTTTGAGATCCATATATTACAAGGGACTAGTAATATTCAGGTTGGGGGTGTGATTAACCATAAAAAATGCTATTTTATTATATTTCATGATTGGTTAATTGCATATTATTTGTTATTAAATGTGTTAAATTACTTGATTTTCTAGTTTGATACTTGTTCTAGTTGTTTGGTTTATTTTGCAAGTAAATTGATTGATTTAAAGTAATAATGGATAAGACAAGTGAATCAATCACTAGAGGAAGAATCATAATTGATAAGGATTGAAGAATCATGAGGAAGATTTGAAGATATATCAACAATTTTAATCCTTATAAGAGTCCGAGTGAGAAGAAAACTCATTTAAAGTTGGATTAGGAAAGTTTCCTAGAAGATAAGGATTTGACACATCTTCAGTATTTTTATCATAACTTTTGACTCCGATATTGGATTGATCTTATTTTTAAGGGGTTGAAAATAAGACTTCAAGGGCTACAAAAGTGTATTTCACAAAAATTTTGTGATTCAGCCTCTAAATATGTGAAATTCAAGCTCAAAGTCTGGACAGATTTTGTACCCGCGAGCCCCAAGATTTATGCACGGGATTTAACCTTACAAGACTTCTTTTTGGAAAGGAATTCCTTCCAAACTAACCTTATATCTTCTATCCATACTTATGATTTATTTTAGTATAAATAAGGGTTCTCATATAGGATTTGAGGGATTATTATTTTTTTCTCATCTTTTCTTTTCTAGTTTTTGTTCTAAGTTCTATGGCTTGCTAAAAGTCCAACTAAAGCTAGGGTAGATACTTTCAATGAAGCACGGTATTTATTAGAGATTCTGTGACGCCCCAAAATCCGGGGGTCCGTTGATTACCCATCAACCCGCGGAATACTAGTGGATACCGAGTAACTCGATATCACACCGTCATGCCCCATTTACCGGGGTCCTTAATTTTACCGAAATTCGGACAGAGTCTCCTTTGTACGGGGAGCGCTACCCAATACCCAACCTGTACGACATATATTCAAACGACCTATCTGAGGCCCAATTTAAAACAATGACCGCACCTGGTCCATTTATAAGTAAACATTGGCCACACCAGGTCCAATTATCCATACTTATATCAAAACATGAAAGTCTAATCTAACAATAGTCTTTATAAGTTCTATTACAATTATTGAACGCATTACATGCCCCAAAATATAGTTTCTAACATGTAATTACACAAAACATTAAGTAAAGTCACATGCGGCTTTCTTCAAGCATGAGGGTCCAAAATGGAGCCATCCGCCGGTGTATCTCTCCCACCTGAAATGTGTTCCCGTATAGGGTGAGCCAACGCCCAGTAGAGTATTTCCTACAGAGGCTACTCCTCAACCTATATGCATATGAAATGTTCACATGCAACATCCATAAATCCGTAACCATTCCATCAAATAATATACAATTAAATGATGTAATGCTATAATGTCATGCCATGAATGAGGTGAGACCCACCCATGTGCACTCAACCCGAGTCCACCACGACTCCCTTTACATGCTATTGCCATGTATGCAAAACCGGGCTACCTAAGCCCCATGAATGAGATGTAACTCATGTACTCAACCCGAGCCCTTCCCGGCTCCTTTCCCCCATGCAATGCCATGAGTATAAAAACCGGACTTCTCAAGCCCCCGCCATTGGTATTACTCACCCAATAACTAATTTAAGAAAATCTCCGGGTCTTTCTTTGGGGTGAGTATTTATGGACTTCCACCAAGGGTAACCCAACCCACACGGAATTTATGGACTTCCACCGAGGGTTCCGCGTACACCCACACACTTTATGGACCAAACCAAGGGAGTGCGTACCCCAACTACCGGGCCTTGCACCCGAGAGGTCGTCTTGCCCCTTCTTGCTAACCCCGACCCGATCTTTTTCTTCTTTTTCATGCAACATGCGACTCAGTTGAATAATCAATCCAACTTTCCCGAGCCCATCCACCAACCACCAAGCATGATGATTGATATGAACCATGCACCCACACTCATGAATGACTCCCATGAATGTGACACAACCTTATGCCCAATATGCTATGACCGCCAATGAGCAACTCTTTTCATGTCCACATGCATTTAATACCACATAGATTGTGGTACAATACCCATGCACAAACACACCCACACACATGCTAACATCCCATGAATGTGTGCCATACCATGTCCCATATGCAATGTATGCAACTTGGACTACTCCTTGCGTCAATTACCATGCCGGGTATCGACGTCAACCATGCACTCACCCATGAAATAAATGATTCCATGCCAATGCAATGTAATGCACCATTGCATATCCATGCCATGTGTCATATGATATGAATGCCATATGGACAATTAATTCATAATTTCACATGTTCACATTCATGGCAATTATATCAGTAACATATAACTACCAAATTCCTTAACCATGTCAATACATCAAGGAGCATATATTGGCATCTTAGTGTATAATTTCACATAGCTCTACTCATCTAAACATGTTATCACAATTTCGTTGGAATAACAACCAATTCCACAACCAAGGCATTTAAACAAACACCTTCAAGGCAAACAACATGTTATCACATAAGTTGTTCAATTTCTCTCAAGAAATTCCTATAGGCAATTTCTATTAAACAATTTAGGATAAAATTAGTTTACCCCAATTGCATCAATAGGTAAGTGTACTTTCTTAACAACCTATCCATTCTTTTACCAATTAAATCAAACACCCTACCCATTTCCAATACACATTCTAGGTTCGGGATAAACCAAAGTAGGAAACCCCTACCTCTTGTAGCGTGAGAATCCCGTAGGATGCTCCCAAGGCCCGAAAACCCAACTCGAAGCTTGATTTTTCCAAATCCCGATTTTTCACCTTCGGTGAAAATCTTCATTTTTGGTACCCACGCGTAGCCCTCGTCGACGTGATCACTTTTCCCTTCTAGCTCGACGGAATCCGAGCAAAGAAATACAACTCGAATCTTGATTTTCGTACACCCCCACCTGTTCACCTTCGGTGAAACTTGTTGTTTTTGGTACCCACGCGTAGCCCTCGTCGCGTAGATGAACTTTGCCTTTTGAATCGACGAATTCCGACGGACGGAACTCCCGGAATCGGAGCGGGAAGCTTGGAGATCAAACTTTTCTCCTCTCTCCCTTCAACGTCTGAACCCAGACTGATTTCAGCAGAAAAATCTGCTGAAAATCATAATTTTAAGCCTATTTATATTTTTCAATGTGTGGTTCAGATCGCGCCACACGCCCCCTCTTCGTTCGGGTTTATTTTCGTCCCGAAACGATTAAAATTCGTCCCGATTTAAGTTCAAATTATTTTCTATGAACTCTAATTAAATTATTTTCAATTTTCTCACATTTTGTCCAAAATTTCGTTTTTGGGGTCACCCGAGACCCGACTGTCTCGTAAAACGTGAAAAATCCGACTATTTCGGAATTTGATGAAATTTTACATGGTCACTAGATTTCGCGAGACGAATTCAACGGCGAAGTCCGTTTCGTCATCCGAGATCTAGAAAAATTCAGTTTTTCAACTAGGACCGAAGTAGCAATTCACCTGTTGCCCTTGTTCGTCAAAGTTTAAATTTTCCGGGGTTTCACAGATTCAATGTTATTTTTTATGCATGATTTATTCTTTTAATTTAATTCTTGTCTTTCAGTAAAGTTTTTGTTCTGTATAATTTCTTGATTTATTGTGCCACGTACATCGAATGCTTGAGATTCCCTGCGAGTCAAATAACTGGTTATTACATGCTTGAATTAATTAATAAGAATTTCTCATAAGATAGTTGATTTATTATTTGGAATAAAATAAGATTTACCTGTTAGAAAACTTGATTTATCTTAGACTCCGGACACGGTAATTGCTTGTGATCTGCAAGTAAATTCTTATATTTATTCAGATAATTCATGAATTATAACTTTTGATATTTTCATATTATCACTGTTAAATATTCCGATTGGGATCACTCCTCAGTAGATTCTCAATTGAGTTCGAAAACTTGATCATTAATAATTACTGTGTGGATTTGAAAGGGTATCCCCGATGTTTTAGTATTTCAATTATTGTTTTAAAAACCTAATTTATTATTTTTTGATTCCAAAATTCATACTCAAACAAATTGCAAACAATTTCTTTCTATTTTTTTTTGTGTCTCTTGTTTTCACAATTCCCTATGGTTCGACCTCGGATTCCCGAGAAATTTATTACTTCGCACAACCTACACTTGGGTGATCAATTCTAAAGTTGTAGCAGAGGCCTACAATAATTTTAAGGCAAGTCAAATGGATAGCTTGGAGCTTTCCAGAGGAGGGATTGCTTAAGCTGAATATTGATGGAGCTTCAAAAGGGAATCCGGGAATATCAAGAGGAGGGGTTATCCTACGAAATTCCATTGGGCAATTTGTTCTGGCAGGATCCTACTTTTATGGTCATTGTTCTAATATGGAGGCAGAAATGAGGGCTTTATTGGATGGATTACGACTGATAAAGGATTTTGGATTGTTGGAGTACAAATTCCTCATTAAATCTGACTCTAAACTACTGGTGGATATAGTCAAACACAACAATCAGATTTCTCAGCAATTTTGGAAAATCTTGCATCAAATTCGTTCTATGCTATATGGTTTGGACTATCAAATTCAACATTCTTATCATGAAGGTAACGTTGTGCCAGACTCATTGGCTAACCAAGGTGTTTTCACTAGAATTTCTTCAACCTACTCGTCTCTAGATAGTCTTCCTGCTACTACTAGACTTTTAATCTTAGAGGATAGAAGACAAATCATAAATTTACGACTGAGACTCATAAAGACATCAGAATTTAGATTTTGTAGGAGGAGTGACATAGCATTTCAAATGAGGAAATATGCAGAACATGTTCAAAATAAGACAATCTCAATCGCAAGCAAAGGAGTTCAAAACAAAGTCCGGTTATACAATCCGTTTATACATGCCCATTATAAGAGCTAAAATTTTCAGAAGCAAAAATATTCAAATGGAGAATAATAGGTCTAGAACCTATTGGGCTTCTCCTCTCTGTCAAGTTCTTCAGGCCTTCTGGTTTTCTAGGGACAGCATATGTACAACACAAGGGAGGTGGATCTTTCTCTCTTCTCTACTTCGTCTTCGGTCCTCTGTATATGATTGCTGGATATTCATCTTTTTCACTGAAGATTCTTCCTTCTATTCTTTGGACTAGGATTTCTCTCAATCTGAAAGGCATTTTCTGTGGATGCTTTAACCTTGGAATAAGATTGGTTATCCATCTGCTCTTTATCATCCCATCTCTACATATCTTGGATATAGATTCAGAAGCTTTGTGTCTATGGTTTTTGGGATTCCTTTGGTTTTGCAGGAATTTTTTCTGCTATAGTCAGAAGGTCTTTTCTCTTGGCTTCTTCACGACGGGTCTGCTGTAGAGGCTCTCTGTAATGGCTTCATTATCTTTTTTGTTTTTCAGAACGTCTTTTCATTCTCCCAGGAACCACTTGGACGGTCAGAGACCCTTCACTTTCCTATCAGCTGCCTTATCAGGAAGCTGCCTTATCACTGCCCCCTCAGTTGCCTTATCGTAGGCCTTTCATATGCCTTATCAGAGGCCATCTCAACTATTTGTCTCTCAGCTCCTCCCCTAGCTCACTGGCCTTGGCTTGTTCTTCCAGCTTAAGCTCCAGCTCAAGACTTAAGCTCAAACCCCCAAGCTCAAGCTCAAATGTCCAGCTCAAACTTTCAGCTCAAGCCCCTAGCTCAAGCCTCTATGTCGTGCTCTCAGCTCATTCAGCATTCATGATTGCCCTTTAAAGCAGTTCTATTATGAGCTGAGTTTTAGGACATATGTATTTAGGAAGTAGCATGTTTTAAAATTTTATTTTTCTTTTATTTCTTGTACCCTGCATGCATTACTTCTTTCATTTTTATTTTAATTTTCTATGTACTTAGTTTGCATCAAGGGGTAAGGTACACATGTTCCCCTAGCTATGTGTAATCTAATTTTTTAAATCAATAAGATTCCCTCGCACCTTCGAGGTTTTTTTTTTTTTTTTTTTAAAAAAAAAATAGTATATATCTCTTTCATATATACTTAATTTTTTTTTCTCATATATATATATATATATATATATTGTTTCTGACACTTCCACTTTTTTTTTTTTTTAATGGCAATGAGGGGAGGACATAAACCTAGGCCCTTTACATAAAATAACGAAATTTATTAAGAAGCAAAAAAGAAATAAAGAAATAAAAAATAAAATAAAAATGAAAAATGAAGCAATGATATGAGAGTTGCAATTTAAAATTGCTTCCCATAACCAAGATAGAGTTCCTCGAACTGATACCTTATTTTCTACCATTCCATCTTAAGTTTTAATCCCTTAAAGCCCTCCCTTAATTACTATCCTTTATAAAAAAAAAAAAAAATTACTATCCTTTAGCTGATTTATGTCCAGCTGTAGAAGTAGTAAATCGAAGGAATCCTCAGCAGACTTCCAGTATAGAAAGGCAGCAAATCCAAAACTGAATCAGCTCCTTAAATTTTGAAAACTTAATCTGCTGAGCAAGGAAAGAATCTTCATCATAAGAACCCAGTATTTCTGCCTAGAATCATGCTTGATCCACTCCATTAGTGCCTGAATCCATATCTGTTAGTCTGCTTTGGAATTTTGAACGCTAGCATGGATTTGGATTTGGACATGTTGTCATGCATCTAACTCTCATTCCCTTCATGTGACTATTAAAAGTCTTTGCTATTAATCTCTTCGTGATGGGATCTTCCAGGTTGTTTGTTGATGCAATCTTGGTCACCAGTGCATCACCTTTTCCCAAGATGTCTCATATAAGGTGATACTTACACTCAGTGTATTTTGATTTCTGATGGGTGCGTGGCTCCTTTGAGTTAGAAACTGCTATGTTATTGTCACAATAAAGTGCGATAGTCAATCTTACCTAAGGTACCACTTCTAAATCCCTAAGGAAGTTTCTAAGACAAACGCCTCTTTGGCAACCTCAGAGGTTGCAACGTATTTGGCCTCCATGGTGGAATTAATAATACACGATTGCTTGATACTCCAACTTATGGCTCCACATCCTAGAGTAAACACATATTCTGAAGTAGACTTCCTAGAGTCTTTATCTGACTGAAAATCAGAGTTTGTGTACCCGAGGGGTACTAGACTATCTGTCTGGTAATCAACATATAATCTTTTGCCCTTTTTAGGTAATTGAGAATATGATTTACCACAATCCAATGTTCTTGCCCAAGGTTTGGCTGATATCTACTAAACATGCCAGCGACAAAACAAATATTAGGTCTAGTGGAAAGCATAAAACACATAAGACTTTCCACTATCGAAGCATAAGGAACAACCTTCATGCTCTCTATCTCTTCAGGTGTCCTAGGACACTACTCATTTGACAGAGAAATTCCATGTCTGAAAGGAAGAAATCCCTTCGTGGAATTTTGCATGCTAAAATGGGCTGGAATGGTATCGATATTGGTAGCTGAAGATATGCCTAACGTCCTATCCTTGAGATCTCACATAAGATTGATCCCAAGGATGTGGCTAGCTTCCCCCAAATCCTTCACATTGAACTGAATGGCTAACCATACCCTAACAGAAGATAACACCCCCACATCATTTATGATGAGTAAGTTATCATCCACCTAAAGTAATACACATAGGACTCACCGAGACATTGATCAAAACCATAAGATTTTATAGTATGATCAAAATGAATGTTCCAAGAATTAGATCCTCTTTTCCCATCGCTACGAATCCATTTGGTTGCTCCACGCGGATGCTGATTAACCCTAATTAGTGCGTAATTGAATTAGGTTCCTAGGTTAATTGTGTTAGTTAAAAGAGTTAAAGAGTCAAAGTAGTTGAAATTAGGGTTAGTGCGTAAATTACGGTTAATGCGTTAAATGTTGTATTTTTCAGGGTTTTGTACTTAAAAGCTACAAAGTAGAGGGGAGCCAACTGTCAAAGTCAAATCAGTAAGGGTCAAAGTGTTAATTCAACATCAAAATAACCAAGGAACCAACATACCAAATCCAAAGGCTTAGTGGCGTCCAGACGGTCATCAAATTGCCTTAAGCCACCCTTGCATCCCATTGGTCAGATTATGCAACAGTTGCCCCTAATAGGTCCTCTCCAATTCTGCCACCTTAAGCAAAGCCCCTAGAGCTCTATAAATAGCCCTCTGCAGTTCATTTCCAGTATATTCGAAAAAGGAAATTTAGAGAGAGTAGAGGGAAGTCTGGAGCCAAAGAGTCAGATATAGTCAGTGAGTGAGAAAGAGTTATAAACAGTGCGGCGAAGCGCTGCCGAACCACTTCTAGCCAGCTTTCCAGCCTACTTTCCAAACAACTTTTTCTTTTCTTCTACATTTATGTATTCCTTTCTACTTGGATGGTTGAACCTCTCCCACTTTTGTGCCCTAATTGGTATTAAGAGTGGTCGTGTTTCAACTATTCCTCGGGAAATGAGTGCCTGTATTTTATTTTTGTGTTGTAATGGAACTTTCTCGCACCTCTTACTCTTCTATAGCAATGGGCGTGAGTAATCCACTTTTACCCTTTGGTGAAGGGTGAACATATGTACAATATTTTTTTAGTTATGGAAATGCTGATGTTATAACCATGCTTTATTGTTATATACCTCCCGTATTGATGGATGGTTACATTTATAATATGCTCATGGTTATGAACACCGAGCGGTACCTAATGCTATATACCACACTAGTTACTAGTTATGTACTTCATGCATGATACAATGATATACGTGATTGGGCGTTATGTAATAGTCGATTGATTGGTTATAGACAGGTTAAGTCTCGACATAGCCAGTGATTTTGATTCAATGCGTAAACCAGAATCTCGTCATCAATAAATCATCAACCTGCCGGTTGAATAACTGAAGTATTCCTCCTGAATGGCTTGCCTTCTGGTTTACTATAGTTGTTTATGTAAAACTCGGGTAAATTTGAACTTTTTCTGAAAAAGGGCAAAATGGTCATTTGCCATCCTAATGCGTATTTGAGATACTCATGCTCTAGACCTCGGATGAGGAAACGGATTTCGCCGTTGGATTCGTATCGCGAAATCGAGTCACCCTGTCAAATTTCGTCGAATTCCGAGATGGTCAGATTTTTGCACGTCGTTCGAGACGACTGCGTGGCGAATGACATTTTAAAGGTCCCCATAAATATATTTTATATAATTTCCTTATAATTGGATTAAAGTTCAAATAAAATTAATTTGAACTTAAACCGGGATGTAATGAATCGTTTCGGGGCGAAAAACGAACCCGAAAGTAGTAAACGAGCGGTGCGATGTGGACCGCACAATCTAAGGCTATAAATATCGACAAATATCTGATTTTTTCAGATATTCTTCAGATGAAACCAGTGGGTTTGTTGGCTGAAAAACGTGGGGAGGAGGAGAGAAAAAAAAAAGAGAAATCCAAACTTGTTTCTCAGATCTACGGAGTTCCGTCGGTCGGAATTCTTCGAACCAATAATCAAAGTCGATCTCCTGGATGAGGGCTACGTCTACGTACCAAGAACGAGGGATTTCACCGAAGATTCCAAGGGGAGATTTTGAAGAAATCAAGTTATTGGGCTTTGGTTGGTAATTTTGGAAGTTCTATCACTTCCTCCACGCTACAAGAGGTAGGGTTCTTCCTAATTAGGTTTATTCCTATCATTTTGGGTTATTTTAAGGAATGATTATGTGCTTGCATGTGGGCTGTCCAAGGGTTGTCCAAATGGACTGAAAATGGACTGTTTTTAGTGGGTGAATGTGTCTTGCATGTGGGATGTCCAAGGCTTGTCCAAATGGACTGAAAATGAACTGTTTTTAGTGGGTGAATGTGTCTTGTATGTGGGCTGTCCAATGGTTCTCCAAATGGATTGTAAATGGACTATTTTTGGTGCCCAAATGTGGACTATTTTTGTGTCCAAATGTGGACTATTTTTGTGCCGAAATGTGGACTGTTTTTGTGCCGAAATGTGGACTGTTTTGTGCACTAATAAGGGGCTGTTTTTGGACTATTTTATGGCCTATATAGGGGTTGGTTTTATGGCCTATATAGGGGATGTTTTGGTGGCTTATATAGGAGCTATTTTGTGGCTTATATAAGGGCCGTTGTGTGGGCTATTACATGGGTTGTTTTGTGTTATATTGTGCCTTTGTGATCAAGTGTGTTAATTGCATGTGGTTATACTATAACATGCTTGAATGATGTGGTTAAATGAAATCATATGCATATGATATAAATTGCCATGGTATACTTGGATATGTAGAAATTGTTCATTTGACATGTAATGCAATATGGACATGGAATTGGCGTCACATTCATGGGCATGAGTCATGAGTGTGAGTGTGTGAATACATGGTTAATCAAACACCATTCTTGGTGATTGATATGTGGAATCGGTAAAGTCGGATCGAAGATCCCATTGAGCCGCATGTTGCATGGAAAACTTGTGTCGGGTATAACAAGAAGGGGTAGATCCCCCCCTCGGGTGCAAGACCTGACGACTTGGTTATACACTCCCCTGTGGTGATATTCCGGAAAAGTGTAGTATGGTATACGGAACTGGCAGTATAAAATCCAAAATCCGTTGTCCAACATGACACAAGATTTTAATTTATAAAGTACTCATTCAATGAGTAACACCCATCAATGATTGGTTTTATAATGAAACAACTTTTATTCCAAACGATCATTGGATGGATTTTTCGTCAAATGACGGTTCATTTCACAAGTGCATTGCATTGTGTTGTGGGAGTCGGTGAGGACTCGGATTAAAGTTGCATGAGTGAGTCTCATCTCATTTCATGGCATGACATTATGATTTTTCAACATGGAATTGCACGTTCTTGTTGAAATGGATATAGAGTGTTATCGTTTGCATGTAAACATTACATATGCACATAGGTGGGGAGTAGCCTCTGTAGGAAATACTCTACTGGGCGTGGCTCACCCTATACGGGAAAACATTTTAGGTACGGGATTCACTCCGGTGGATGGCTCTCATACGGGGCCGCAAGAGTGAAGAAAGCCGAATTGTGGCATCATTCCAATCAAATAGTACATCCTGACATAAGAGATTACACATGGGTCGAGATATTGAACTAAAATTCTTAATAAATCTTCTGTAGAATCCTGCATGACCTAGAAAGGATCAGACATCTTTTACAGTCTTGGGTGGGGGGAGATTATCAAATCAATTTTAGACTTATCGACTTCAATTCCCTCTACAGAAACTATATGACCTAAAACAATACCCTGTGTGACCATGAAATGACATTTTTGTCAATTCAACACAAGATTTGTTTCTTCACATCGAGTAAGAACTTTTTTAAGATTTTCCAAACATAATTCAAACGAATCACCATACACAGAAAAATCATCCATGAAAACTTCTAAAAACCTCTCCACCATATCACTGAAAATACTTAACATAAAACGCTGAAAAGTAGTTTGAGCGTTACACAATCCAAAAAACATTCTTTTATAGACAAAAGTACCAAAAGGACATGTAAAAGTGGTTTTCTCTTGATCATCAATTGCAATCTCATTCTGATTAGAGCCGGAATATCCATCCAAGAAACAATAATATGCATGACCGGGTATTCCCTCTAAGACTTGATCTAAAAATGGTAAAGTAAAATGATCTTTTCTGGTGAGTGAATTCAACTTTCTATAGTCAATACACATACGCCAACCAGTGACTGTATGCATAGGGACTAATTCATTTTCTTGATTCTGTATGACAGTAACACCAAATTTTTTTTTGCACTACCTGTGTGGGGCTGACCCATTTACTATCAGATATAGGATAGGTAATATCAACATCTAACAGTTTAAGCACTTCAGCCCGGACTATTTCTTTTAAATGTGGGTTCAATCTTCTTTGTGGTTGTCGGGATGGTTTAGATTCTTCTTCTAAGTATATGCAATGAGTACATAGAAGAGGAATTATTCTTTTTATATCTGCTATTGACCAACCGATAGAAATTTTATGATTTTTTATGACTTCAATCAATTTCTCTTTCTGGACTGCTGACAACTTTGAAGATATTATTACTGGATGAGTTTCATTCTCCCCCAAGAAAACATATTTCAAGTCAGTCAGGAGAGGTTTCAATTTTGGTTTAATAACTTCAACACTGGGCTTTACAGACTTGGGTTCAGCAGGTAGCAATTTTTCAAATTTTGGACTAAATGATTCAATGACTGACACATCTACAGACTCATCATTATGTAAAGACTCTAATGCATGTGACTCCTTTTTCATACACTCTTTTTCAAACAGACTCTGAGTTAACAACTCGTCACAATTTACTTCATTCATCACTTCCTCTTCCCTAGGCTGTTTTGCCATGTTAAACACATTCAACTCCAAGGTCATGTTTCCAAATGAAAGTTTCATGATTTCACTCCTACAATTAATCAATGCATTTGATGTAGTAAGGAATGGTCGGCCTAGAATGATAGGAATGTATGTAGAAGCATTCAGAATTGGCTGAGTATCTAAGACAATGAAATCCACTAGGAAATAGAATTTATCCACTTGAACTAACACATCCTCCACAACTCCTCGTAGGATTTTTACAAATCGTTCTACCAAATGAAATGTGACATTGGTGGGTTTAAACTCACCCAACCCCAACTATTTATAGACTGAGTATGGAAGCAAATTAACACTAGCTCCCAGATTAAGCAGGGCTTGCTCAATCTAGAAATTTCTGATTATGCATGACACTGTAGGACTTCCAGGATCTTTGTAGTTAAGAGGGCCTTATGCTGGATGATAGCACTAACCTGCTCAGTTGAAAATGCTCTTTTTTGTACATTGATCTTTCTTTTGACTATGCAAAGGTCCTTCAAAAACTTCGCATAGGATGGGACTTGTTTGATTGCATCCAACAGGGGGATGTTAATCTTTACTTGCTTGAACAACTCAAAGATTTCAGAATGATTGGCTGGAGATTTGGGTTTCTTGAATGCTTTAGGAAAAGGTAACGGGATAAGATACGGAGGTTCTTTTTCCTTTAGGGATTCTGGATCCTTTTCGGTCACAAGTTCAAGCTCAACTGGTTCACTTACTGGGATTGACTCAGGTTTTGGCTTAGGAATTAACATGTCTCTAATGGTTTTGTCAATCACTTTACCACTTCTCAGTGAGGTAATTGCTTGGACCTGACTCAAAGATGGTTCGGAAGACACAACATTGGCCTAGTTTTGACTCTGTGGGGGTTTTGGTTGAGATGGAAATTTTCCCTTCTCTGACGTGCTCAAGGACTGGGTGATTAGCACAAAAATTTGCATATTTTAGGTGCTAATCATCCTATTTTCAATTGCTTTTGGGGGTTAAATGATTTCAGTTGTATTATTAGAGTTCTTAACGAAGATGTTTGGCGTTTCCAGAAAAAAGGCGCTAAATGAGGCTTCTTTAAGCCTTCCCAAATGAGTTGAGGTGAATGAGGATGAAAGAGTGCCTAAAGAATGGCTCAGGAGTGGAGAAATCAGAAAAATTAGACAAAGTAGCAAAAGCGTACTGATACGCAGTACCGGTACAGTTTGGCCACTAGAACATAGCATACCGGTACGGTCCTGCCTCTGGAGTTCGGGGTACCGATACCGCGTACTGATACGGTCTGCTGAACCTGCCCTAATCTCTACAACTCAGGTCCGCCGTTTTTTAGGGACCCACCAATCACTCTCCCACTTGTCTCTAACTCCTCCATCACATTGTACCACCCTCCAACACCCTCCATTTGACTTTGGAAGCTTAAATGATAAATGAAGAGAGAGAAGAAGAATGGAGCTGGTGTGCAGGCTAGCTCTGCACCACCCTGTCCAGCCCATCCCTCTTGATAGCCTATGGATGGAGATCACATCACTGAGCTGGGAGAGACACTATGGACGTTTTTGGGGGGAAGGAGGACTGCATTATTCTTCAGCATTGGTTACACAGAGAGATACAGATATATAGAGAGAGAGAGAGTCTGGGTAGAAGATGATAAATAGTGTTCTAGAGAGATAAATTGAGATTTTTACATTTTCTTCAATACATTGTCTTGTAATCTCCGGTAACAATCTTTAGAGCTTCATTGAATGTCATTAATGCTAGTTCCTACAAGTTCATTGCAAGTTTAATTCTCTTTTAAAGCTTTTACCATCAATGCATCAAAGTTCTTCTTTTTCTTACTTTTAAAATGGGTATTCATTGCTTTCACTTATAGCTTATGTTTGTGTGCATTTAGTTACTCAAGAACTTCATTCCTTTGCAATGCATTCTCATTACATTGTTAATTTCATCCCAAGCATGAGTAGCTAAAATCCTTTAGTTGGCAAAACCAAGGGGAACCTCCACACCAGGCCATCGACTGTTCATTGATATGATGTGCAATGGGGAGTTTTTGAGCAAAGACCCCAATGAGGCCTTAGACTATTTTGATGCATTGGCAGAAAATGCACAGTCATGGGACATTACGAATCCCACCGATGTGCCAAGGTCTTCTCCTCAAGGGAGTAGCCAAACTCATAGGACAGGGATTTATGACTTGAGTGACCGGGAGGACTTACTTTCGAAAATTGCCAAATTATCTAGGAAGGTTGAGAGTCTTGAGGTCAATTGGAGGCATGAGGTGTCACAAGTGTCAAAGGCCGAGGAGTTTTGCTCAATATGTGAGAATGTGGAGCATTCCACATTGGAGTGCCCCAACATTCCGACGCTTAAGGAAGCATATCACGAGCAAGTCCATGCATTTAACCAAACAAGACAATCATTCTCCCCTCACTCAAACACGTATAATCCGGGTTGGAGCAATCACCCTAATTTTAGTTGGAGAAATGAGAATCCCACTCCTCATGGTTCAAATGCACGTACACCCCCCGTGCCTCCTAAGCAAGGTCAATACCAAAATCAATACCAAGGCCAAGGGCAAACGTCTAGCTCCCAATACCCCCAGACTAATCCGCAAGGGTATTCAAAATTTTTCTCCAAGTCCACCTTCACAAAGTTTTTTCTCAAGGACCGTCCAATCCATCCACATACCAACCTCCTCACAAAAGGAATTTGGAGGATATGTTCCATTCCTTCATTCAAAGCCAAACTGCCATCAATAACCAAAATACCACAGCCATCAATGATATAAGAGCCCAACTCACAAAGTTAACAAACTCCATAGGGGCATCTCAACAAGAAAATGGGAAGTTCCCCGCTCAACCACAAGAGAACCCTAGGGTTCAACACGTTGTTGAGTCATCGGAGCCTTCGAGAGAGAGTTGCGAGCAACTCAAATCTGTCACCACCCTCCGTAGTGGCAAAGAAATTGACAAAACCATTTTGCCAACGGTCTCACCCAAGACCACATTGCCAAAAGGAAAAGATATCTTGGTTGACGCCGACAAGGGTGAGGTGAGTGAACAGAAAGAAAGAGAGGTTGTTGAGAAAGAAAAATTAATTGATGATTGCGTGCTTATTCCTCCCATGCCTGCCCCTTTCCCGAGTCGTTTGAAGCCACATGTCAAGGTGGCTAATTACACTGATATCTTGGAAATGTTTAAGCAGGTGAATATTAACATTCCACTCCTCGACGCCATCAAGCAAATCCCATCTTGTGTTAAAATTTTGAAGGATCTATGCACGGTGAAAAGGAGATTGAATATCCACAAAAAGGCATTCCTCACAGAACAAGTGAGATCAATATTGAGGACCAACACTCCTCCCAAATTCAAAGACCCCGGTTGTCCAACCATAGTCATCACCATTGGAAATTGTCGAATGGAGCAAGCACTCCTCGATTTGGGGGCAAGTGTGAATCTTCTTCCCTTCTCGGTGTATCAACAGCTTCAGCTTGAGGAGTTGAAGCCCACCTCAATCACGCTTCAATTGCCAGATCGTAGTATCCGTACACCAAGGGGAGTAGTTGAGGATGTCTTAGTTCAAATTGATAAATTTTACTTCCCTGTCGATTTCATTGTGCTTGATACACACCCTGTTGCAAACCTTAGCTCCCAAATTCTCGTAATACTTGGAAGACCCTTCCTTGCTACATCTAATGCCGTGATAAATTGCAGGAACGGTCTAATGAAGTTGGCATTTGGGAATATGACAATGGAGCTCAATGTATTCAACTTGGCAAAGCAACCGGGTGATGATGAGGAAGTAAGTGAGGTAAATATAATCGACACTTTGGTTGAGGAGCACTTGGAGCTGGAGGGGATGTTGAAATTTAAGGAAGAAGGAATTGTGGATCTTGAGAATTATGATGAGCAAGAGGAGGTAGAAGATTTGAAAGGGATGGAAAGGTGGATCCCTACATTCGAGGATTTACCCCATCGAGAAAAGAAAATTTTTCCGTCGGATGAACAAAAGCCCAACTTGGAGTTGAAGCCCTTGCCCTCCCATTTGAAGTACGCCTATCTTGGGGAAGGTGAAACATTTCTGGTGGTCATTAGCTCTACATTGAACATGGAACAAGAAAAAGAACTCTTGGAGGTATTGAGAAAGCATAAAGGAGCAATTGGGTGGACCATTGCGGATATCAAGGGGATAAGCCCTCTCATTTCCACCCACCGCATATATCTTGAGGAGGATTCCAAACCTTCCCGACAACCACAAAGACGGTTAAATCCTATCATGAAGGAGGTGGTGAGGGATGAGGTTCTAAAACTACTTAACGTGGGGATCATTTTTCCAATTGTCGATAGTAAGTGCGTTAGCCCCACGCAAGTAGTTCCTAAGAAATCCGGAGTTACGGTGGTTGAGAATGATGAGAATGAGCTTATACCTACAAGAGTGATCATCGGATGGAGGGTGTGCATTGATTACCGAAAGTTGAACGCTTGCACAAGAAAAGACCACTTCCCATGGCCATTCCTCGATCAAGTTCTAGAACGAGTAGCGGATCATCTATTCTACTGCTTTTTAGATGGATAATCCGGCTACAATCAGATCGAGATTGCTTTGGAGGATCAAGAGAAGACCACCTTCACGTGCCCCTATGGTACCTTTGCCTACCGCCGCATGCCATTTGGACTATGCAATGCTCCGGGGACTTTTCAACGCTGTATGATGGGGATTTTCAGTGATATGGTGGAAAAGATAGTGGAGGTCTTCATGGACGACTTTTCGGTGTTTGGGGATTCATTCGAGGGATGTTTGGCAAACTTGGAGAAAGTTCTAACAAGATGTGAGGAGAAGAATCTTGTCTTGAATTGGAAAAAGTGTCATTTTATGGTGACGGAAGGAATTGTGCTTGGTCATATAGTTTCGGCAAGGGGTATTGAAGTCAAAAAATCCAAGGTGGAGGCCATCTCCAACCTCCCCATGCCGAGAGCCATCAAAGGCATCCGGTTGTTTTTAGGCCATGCGGGGTTTTATCGTCGATTCATAAAGAATTTCAGTGCATTGGCCCAACCCTTGACCAACCTGCTGTCTAAGGAGGTCCTATTCGAGTGGTCGGATGATTGTGAGGCATCCTTTAAAAAACTTAAAAGCATGCTAGTCACACCTTCCATCATGCGACCACCCAATTGGGATCTACCTTTTGAGCTCATGTGCGACGCGAGTGATTACGCTGTCGGTGCAGTGCTCGGTCAAAGGGAAGAAAATAGACCGTATGTGATACACTATGCTAGCAAAACACTGAATGAGGCTCAGATGAATTACACTACCACCGAGAAAGAGTTGCTAGTGGTAGTGTTTGCCTTAGATAAATTTCGTTCTTACATCATTGGTTCACCTATTGTTGTCTTTACTGATCACTCTGCTTTGAAGTATTTGTTGTCTAAGTAGGATGCAAAATCGAGACTCATTAGATGGATACTCCTCCTACAAGAATTCGACTTGACGATCAAGGACAAGAAAGGAGTTGAGAACGTGGTGGCTGATCATTTATCCCGGCTTGTGGTGCAAGAGGCCGATGAGCACATTCCTATCCTTGAATTTTTCCCTGATGAGCATTTGATTTCAATTCATTTTGTATGTCCTTGGTATGCTGATATATGTAACTATCTTGCAACAGGACAGATATCACTGCAATGGAGCCTAGAAGATCGAAGACGATTTATGGCAGATGTGAAGTACTTTTACTTCGACAACCCGAACCTGTTCAAATACTGTCCCGACCAAGTCATGAGAAGATGTGTACCTGAGAATGAACAATGGGACATCCTTGCATTTTTCCATTCACAAGCGTGCGGTGGACATTTTTCAGCAAAAAAGACTTCGGCTAAAATTCTCCAATCAGGTTTTTACTGGCCCTCTCTTATAAAAGATTGTGTTTCGTTTTGTAAGAGATGCAACAGATGCCAACGTTTGGGTAGTGTGACCCGAAGAAACATGATGCCCCTTTCCCCTGTGCTTGTCATAGAAATATTCGACTGTTGGGGCATCGACTTCATGGGTCTTTTCCCTATGTCATTTGGTTATTTGTACATCCTCTTGGCAGTGGACTATGTGTCCAAGTGGGTGGAGGCTATCCCGACCAAGACTAATGACCACCGGGTCGTAGTCAAGTTTCTCAAGGAGAACATCTTTTAGAGGTTTGGGATGCCTCGTGCAATAATAAGTGATGGTGGATCACATTTCTGTAATAGGCCATTTGCATCTCTAATGTTCAAATATGGTGTCACTCACAAAGTATCCACTGCCTATCACCCACAAACAAATGGCCAAGCCGAGCTAGCCAATAGGGAGATCAAGAACATTCTAGAAAAAAAGGTTAACCCAAATAGGAAGGATTGGTCCGATAGATTGACCGATGCCCTATGGGCATACCGCACTGGCTTTAAAACTGTTTTGGGCATGTCTCCCTACCGGCTTGTCTATGGAAAGGCTTGCCACCTGCCAATCGAAATGGAACACAAGGCCTATTGGGCCATTAAGACTTTAAATTTTAATTTGAGAATGGTCAGTGATCATATGAAGTTAGAGCTGAATGAGTTGGAAGAGATTCGACAAGATGCGTATGAGAGCTCCAAAATCTCAAAGGAACGGGCTAAAATCTTTCATGATAATTCCATCATATGAAAATCTTTCGAGCCCAGGCAAAAAGTGCTCTTATACAATTCTCGCCTCTCAATTTTGTAGGGAAAACTCCGATCTCGTTGGGATGGCCCCTATCTTGTCAAGGTGGTCTACCCCAACGGAGCTGTTGAGGAGACAAACCCTGAGAATGGCCAGACATTCAAGGTCAATGGCCAAAGACTTAAGCCATTCTTTGAGGGTTTTGAAGGGCAAGAAGTTGAGGAGGAGTTGACGGATCCCGTGTATCCGAATTTTGTGGAGGAGTAGCTAATGTTTATGCTTTTTAGTGTACAGTTGCTTTTATTTACTTATGTTATTTTTATTCCATGTCACTTACTTTCTTTGGTTGTATAGTATTGATCTTCTTAGTTTCAGATATTGGTGCTTTTGTCGATGCTCAATTGCGAGGTGTTCTCTAACCCTACCTATCTTTCTACTGTCCTTCATTGCATATCATATCTTTTTGTTGTATTGGGGACAATGCATGAATCAAGTTGAGGGGTGAGGTGCATGCTACACCAATGTTTGGGGAATTTTTTTTTTTTTTTACACAAATGTTTGGGGGAATTTTTGTGGATAATACCAATTTTTGGGGTGAAAATTCACCTTTCACATATTATATGGATTTTTGCTTACATTAGTGCAATTATGTAAAAATTTGAAAATTTTGATGAAAAATATCTGAATGTTGATATGTATTCCCTTATGAAGAGTGTGTGGATGAGATGATATATTGATCTTTGTTGTGAACTTTGAACACATGAGCATACTATGGAAATTGATCCTATGCATGAGTATCACATATGTATTAATTTTTTAACTCAACTGTATGTGACCTTTGAATGTGTAATTTCAGCAATTTACGGATTGGATTCATGTTTTAGGCTTGACATAAGTAGTGGAGATGCGTAAGGACCCGTGAGAGCTTTAGTACCAATCTTTTTTGGAGGGAACTTACAATTACTCAAAGAACAATTTTTCAATGTCAAATTTGTTCAATAATCTCATTATGTTTGTCTTGGCTATGCGCATTTGGGTAGTAGACTAATGTTGTCTTGTATGTGCAATGCCCTCCCATGTGTATCTGGAAGTGATCTTAGGTCATCTTTGAATATTTCGAGCCTTTGCCTTATTCTTGTGAAATATTATCCCTAGTGCCGTGATTGAGCCTAATTGAAATTCAATTCTATGCCACACATTTAACCAAGCTGATGAAAAAAGAGAAATATCTACCTTACGTTGGTTGTTCCTAAAAGCTGAAAATGAGTGATTGCAAAAATAAAGGAAGTGTGATGCGGAAATTCGAGCAAGGGATGAATGGAAGTGAAACTCAAGGAGTTCATTAGAAAGAGAATGAAAATTCAAGAAAAGGAAGGAACGGGATGAGAAGAAGGAAGAATGATCAAAAAGAAAAAGAAAATGTTAAGGAAAATAAAGAAAAGAAACAAAGAGTGAGGTGAAGGTGTAAGAATGAAATGAAAAAAAAAATCCCATAAAAAGGGAAGTGTCTTGAAATAAAAAGGCTTTCACTTGGAACAATTCTATTTGTATCCTATGTCCTTCGTTTCTTTTACCTTAATATCAACCCAAGGCCCCGTTATAACCTTCGAAGTCCTAAGTGATCTAGTGAAGCATGGGAGATGCATAATTTCAAAGAAAGTGATGAGTTAGTCTTACCACCCAATGCCCTAGTTTTCTTTTCATGAGATTATGCCAAAGTCGCTTCATTTTCATAACATGAACTTCATTTTTGGATTACATGTGAGCATACTTTGTTTTGAGCACAAGATTCCATCTCACATGTACACATGGAGTGCATGCCATGATAACTAGAGTGTATTTCATTGTGAGAGTGACTTTTGGTGAGTTTTGCATTGAAACTGAATTTGGCTGGCCATTCGAATGTGAATTCTGTTGCGCAAGTGTTCAAATTATTTGTTCAATTCACACACACACGAGTTCGAAAATAAATGTGTCAGTGCATACTGTAGACTAGTATTTATGACTATGGTACTGCTCATGTGTGCTTAGTTCAGACATCTGAACAATTTATTATTGACTTCCATGCTTGCAGAGTAGGGGAATATGGCTCAAGTTTTTGATATTTGAAAGGAATTAGGAATGCCCGAGTTATTAATTGTGTGACTTGCATTTTGGGTGTTCATTTTGATAGTTAAGAATAGAAATCCATTCCTTGTACATTGAATGCATCAAAATTTTAAATCACTTTGCAATTTCAGTAATAATTTGGGCATGATGGTTCGGATTGTGGTTTATAAGTGGAGTACATTTTTGGGATGGAGCAGAGGTCATAAATAGTGTAGTAAAATGTCTAGGGAGGTCCTGAGTTGGAATGGAGTGGAGAGGTGTGCGCAGCAGGATTATTTTGGCAAACAAAGCAAAAGCGTACCGGTACCGCGTACCGGTACGGTTTGGCCTCTGGAGCAGAGCGTACCGGTACGCAGTACCGGTACGGTTCTGCCTCTGGAGTTCGGGGTACCAGTACCGCGTACTGGTACGGTCTGCTAAACCGAAAAAAAAATTAGGGCTTTAAGTTAATTTTTTCGAGGAACCCTTCATTTTCCACCTCTAATTACAGCCCTAAACCACCCTCTCTCACTCGAAAACCTCCCAAGCCTCCAAATCCCCTCATCTCTCGTTCAAATCCAAATTCATCCTTTCCTTAAGCTTTGATTTTGTGCAATCCACGCCTGTGAAACCCTAAGTGCCGAATTTCCATAAGCTTCATTCACCCCTATTTTTCTCCAATCTCTTCAAGGAACTCTACATGGCTCATCATTTGGATGTTGTTCCTGAGGCCATAGACCAGATTGAGGGTCTTTTCTTGATCCTCTTTGCAATTCTCTCAATGGGGGCACTGTTGCATTGCATGGCCCGAACCAAACGACCTGGACCTAGTTCCTCTCCACTCGAGGATCCCACTAGCCGCAAGAGAAGCGGTGAAGGGTCAAGCACAAACCCAAATGTGCAAAGGAAGAAGGCCAGGAACGAGGCACGACTCCAATGGATTCAAGGGAGGAGTGTGACTTGTGAGCGGCACCTTGATCACCTCTCACTGACCCCAATGCATGAGGTTGTGAAGATCATTGAGAGACATGGCATGAAATTTTGGTTTAAGCCCGTTGATGAGTATAATTTGTCAATGTGTAGAGAATTCTACCAAACGGTGGTTGTGGTGGACGGTGTGGAAGTTTTGAGAGCAAATGTGCGGGGTAAAAGGTTCGAGTTGACCCCCGATGTCTAATTTGTCGTACGGGAATTTGGTAACCCGGATGTGAACGCACTTCAAAGTAAAGGGCTACGTGTTTAACAAGCTCACTCCTCCCGAGACAGGGGCTATTGGCAAGGCCAGTAGTAAGAAGAGAAAAGCAATGAGTAAGGGAGAGCGAGCTAAGACCATGGGTTCTGATGCTGAGGCTCCCAGACCATCCTCATCCACTGGGCCATCCACAGCTACACCAGCATGCTCAATTCCCCAGTGTCTGGATGCACTTAAAGCATCAATGCAGGGGATGACGGTCATGTTGAGAGAGATGTTCATGCATACCTTCCCAGGGAGGCCCATCCCAGAAGGACCTACTCCACAAGCTATTGTCCCTTCTGCACCTACCCCCTCTGCCTCCACAGCAGTTGAGGCTGATGATGAGGATGATGACAATGAAGACACTGAGGAGTCTGGGGAAGATGAAGGGTCTGAGGAAGATGAGGCTGGTGATGGGAGTGATGGAGAGGGTGATGAGTAGGAGGCTGTTGTAGTGTTGCCTTTCCTTTTGTGTTGGATTGAACATAGTTAGGATGGGGTTGTAGGCCGTTTTGGTTTCTTTTTTGATGTCCTACTCCATGTTCTCCAACTTTTTAACACATTAATGGAAAACCACAATTCCTGATTCAATCTTGCCTATGTTATTTTGTTAATTGCATTATGATTTTTGTTGTTTTTTAATTGATTGAGTGAATTTTTTGTTTAAATGGATTTTTGTATGTTATGCTCGTTACCTTGTTTGGAAAATAATTTTTTGCTAAGGGACTAGCAAAACCCAAGTTGGAGGGTGTGATTAGCACAAAACTTTGCATATTTTAGGTGCTAATCATCCTATTTTCAATTGCTTTTGGGGGTTAAATGATTGGACTTGTATTATTATAGTTCTTAACGAAGATGTTTGGTGTTTGCAGAAAAAAAGGCGCTAAATGAGGCTTCTTTAAGCATTCCCAAATGAGTTGAGGTGAATGAGGATGAAAGAGTGGCTAAAGAATGGCTCAGGAGTGAAGAAATCATAACAATCAGACAAAGCAGCAAAAGCGTACCGATACGCAGTACCGGTACGGGCCTGCCTCTGGAGTTCGGGGTACCGGTACCGTGTACCAGTACGGTCTGCTGAACCTGCCCCAATCTCTGCAACTCAGGTTCGCCGTTTTTTAGGGACCCACCAATCACTCTCCCACTTGTCTCTGACTCCTCCATCACATTGTACCACCCTCCAACACCCTCCATTTGACTTTGGAAGCTTGAATGATAAATGAAGAGAGAGAAGAAGAATTGAGCTGGGTGTGCAGGCTAGCTCTGCACCACCCTGTCCAGCCCATCCCTCTTGACAACCTATGGATGGAGATCACATCACTGAGCTAGGAGAGACACTATGGACATTTTTGGGGGGAAGGAGGACTGCATTATTCTTCAGCATTGGTTACACAGAGAGATACAGATATAGAGAGAGAGAGAGAGTCTGGGTAGAAGATGATGAATAGTGTTCTAGAGAGATAAATTGAGATTTTTACATTTTCTTCAATACATTGTCTTGTAATCTCCGGTAACAATCTTTAGAGCTTCATTGAATGTCATTAATGCTAGTTCCTACAAGTTCATTGCAAGTTTAATTCTCTTTTAAAGCTTTTACCATCAATGCATCAAAGTTCTTCTTTTTCTTACTTTTAAAATGGGTATTCATTGATTTCACTTATTGCTTATGTTTGTGTGCATTTAGTTACTCAAGAACTTCATTCCTTTGGAATGCATTCTCATTACATTGTTAATTTCATCCCAAGCATGAGTAGCTAAAATCCTTTAGTTGGCAAAACCAAGGGGAACCTCCACTTAGGTTTGCCATTTCAACTCATTCTCCTCCCTTCTTTCAGAGTTCAATGGTTCGGTTTGACTGGGTTGAGGGTGGATAAATTAGTGAGTCTGTGATATTTTGTAGGCCTAGTCATGGTTTATGCTTAGATACTCACCCTTCTTATCCCTAGCTTCCCACGAATCAATCGTTCATTTATGCTCTATTGGAGGAGGGATTCGAGTTGAGATGACATTCCTATTGGAGTGACCTCTTGGGTTAGCCAATGTTTGTTCTCATTTCATTTCCACCAAAACACACTTCACCAAACAACTTTCAACAACAAAAGATTTTACACTTTCTTTCACCCAAAATCACCTTCCCCTTGGTTTACATCCTTCCCAGTGGAAACGACCTTGGAGTACCTCCAAATAAAACACCACCCACAAAAGTCTCCTTGCGCTTGGGGAGCATTTTTGTTCATACACATAACACATTTCCACCATCCCATTTTCCCATCTCCTTGCCCTTTCTTTTGACACTACTCAAAGGGAGAGTGACACTCCCCTCCATCCATATTCAATACATTTTGCGGGATGATATTTAGGGGTTAGGGATAACAAGGAAATACATCAAGCACTGGGTCAACTTGGCTAGATGACTCTTGATGTCTTCAATACTCTTTGAGGTTTGTGCTTTGAAATCATTAAATGCATGGGTATGCTGAGTATTGAAACTTATCTAACTCTGTATAAACTGGTTCATGGTATCCTCTAGACTCCTTTTGTGTGGGGGTTGATATGGCTGATCTGACTGTTGAGTTTGGGGTTGATATGACTACTGATTTTGGGGCTGTTCTGAAGGTGGACCTAGTTGTTGACTCACCGGCTGTGTATTTTTTCAACTGAAATTTGGGTGATTCTGCCACCCTGGGTTATAGGTTTCGGAATAAGGATTGGAATAGGGTTTGTTAAAGTTTGAAATGGCATTGGACTGTTTCATTAAGACCTCTTTGAATGCAAGAATGGTTGGACATTCCCCTGTGGGATGTCTTGACAATGCACAGATTTCACATGATTGCTCAGTGATAGATACGACAGACACTTCCTTCATTTTTTTCATTTCTAAAGCTTCAATCTTTCAGGACAAAGTAGCCATTCTGGCCCTTAGGTCATCATCCTTTTTTAAAACATATTTTCCTACTTGGGATGTAGATGGCTTGGATTCAACAATGTTTGGGGAGGCTGAGTCTCAAATTTGGGAACTCTCAGAAATGGTATCAAAGAACTCGAATGCCTATACCGGACTCTTACTCATGAATTCTTCCTCGGCCATTATTTTAACAAACTGATGCAATGCAGACAGGAGGGCGTCATAGAAAAAACCTACGAGAGTCCAACTCTCAAATGCATGATGTAGGCAAGATTAGAGAAGATCCTTGAATCTCTCCCAACACTGATAAAAAATTTCCCCTTCTTTTACAGAAAAATTCATAATTTGTCGTCTCAATGAATTAGTGCGATGCACAGGAAAAAACTTTTTGAAAAATTCAGTTTGCAAAACTTGTCAACTTGGAATAGACTAGCCTTTTAAAGAATTTAGCCACTGTTTAGCTTTGTCCTTCAAAGAGAAAGGAAAATTTTTCAACCGGGCCATTTCAGAATTATCTTGCAAGGCTCCACAGACTTCTTCAAATTCTTTAACATGCAAGTACAGGTTTTCAGACTCCAGGCCATGAAATTGTGGTAAAAATTGTATTGTCACTGCCTTAATTTTGAAATTTAGAGCATTTGTGGGAAAAACAAAACATGACGGGACACTAGTGCATGCAGGATGCAGATATTCTCTCAATGGTCGAACATTCTAAACTACCTCTTGTTCTTGTTGATTATTGTGAGCCATGCTTAATTCAAATGAAGCTTGTGATGAAGATGAAGATGATGGAGATGTAGGATTAGACTGATTTACAGACCCTACTGATGACTTAACAGAAATAAACAATGAAAATGCAACAGACAATAAATATACATATAATACAAACTAAATAACCTACCTGTTTGATTTTGAAATCACCGTAAATCCCCGGCAACGGCGCCAGAAATCTTAACTCACATTCAATTTGAATAGTGGTATACACTCAAGTATAAGTGGTCAAAATTACAATATAATACTCGATCTAAGTCCGAGGTCGAACCCACAGGGAGCTAATATTGGAAATCAAAATAGAAACGGTGAAGTTGCTACAGATACAAAATGTAATAATGCGAGTTAGAACAACTAAAAATAACCTAATTAAAACTGTGGAAATACGGTAATTAAAAGATACCCTTCAGGTCGGGGATTTCATATGCATTATATCGGCTAAGTTCTGGAAATGCCACCTTATAGCAATTAACCCCCATTTTACTTGATAGTCAACCGGTAGGTATGATGTACATTGAACCATATCCGATAACTAATTAGGTTAGCTGGCAGGTATATTTCTATGCAACAATCAAATAATCCTAGTAAACCAGAAGGCAAGTCATTCAGGAGGAATACTTGAATTAATGAATCGACATCTCTGTACCATGCAACAGGTAAACAGCTATAGTAAACCAGAAGGCAAGCCATTCAGAAGGAATACTATAGTTATTCAATCGGCAGGTTGATGATTCACTGATGACGAGATTCCAGTTTATGCATTGAATCGAAAGCATTGGCTATGTCAAGACTTAACCTGTCTATAACCAATCAATCAACTATTACGTAAAGCCCAATCACGTACATCACTATATCATGCATGAAGTACATAACTAGTAGATAGTATGGTATATAACATTATATACCACTCGGTGTTCATAACTATGAGCATATTATAAATGTAACCATCCATCAATATGGGAGGTAGATATAACATTAAGGCATAGTTATAACTGCTTGGACAAAAACGTTGTTGTTTCCTAACCTCTAAAAACCATCCCTTAGAATGTGTAGTGTATGGATAAAGGGGATGTCACTCCCCTGGGGATGATGTCAAAAGAAAGGGCAACAGAATGGTGGATGGAATAAAATGTATGAAATGGAATGTGCGAAATGAACAAAAGTGCTCCCCAAGCGCAAGGAGTCTTTTGCTTGTCGTGTTTTACTTGGAATGAGTATTCCAAGGTCGTCTCCTTAGGGAAGGAAAGTTCAAGTGTGTGAAGGTGATTTTAGTGAACAAAAGAGAAAAGTGTAAAATCTTTTGTTTGTGTTTTGGTTTGTGATAGTTTGTGAATGAAAATGAAATACAACAAGTGTTGGCTAATCCAAAGAGTTCACTCCAATGAGGATGTCAATCCAACTCAAAGCCTTCCTCCAATGATGCATAGATGAACGATTGATTCGTGGGAAGCTAGGGACGAAATGGAGGTGAGGATCCAAGCATAACCCGTGACTAGGCCTACGAGATATCAAAGACTCACAACCGCATCCACTCTCAACCCAGTCAAACCGAACCACCGTACACCGAGTGGAGGAAAAAAGAAGAGTTGAAATGGAATCCTCACGGGGAGGTCTCCCTTGGATTAACCTACTAAAAATCTAGCTAATCATACTTGAAGGAAAGACAATGATGTAACGGAAAGACATTGTAAAGAAATGAAGATTTGAACTTAGTTTAATGCAAGAAAACTTAACTACAAAGAGAGAAATGCAATACCCACTTTAAAACTAAGAAATGAAGAAAGCTTGGCATAACAATGGTGAAATGTAAAATGTAGAACTAAACTTGAAATGAACTTGAAATAAATGACATTAAAGACAATAAATGAAGCTTTCAAGATCCTTACAAAAGATTACAAGTGAAAATGGGTGAAGACAATGCAAAAATCTAACTATTCATCATCTTCTTCACCAAAACTACTCCTAAGCTTAGGTAGCCACCCCCTCAAAGCTTGTGTGAATGCTGAATATATGGAGTGTAAAGACTTCAAATTTCGTCCATGAGGCTCCCCTAGCCTGTGTGTGCAGGCTTCCCATCAATGGGAAGAGATTTGATGGCTTGGACAGGCTAGGAGTAGCCTACCCAGCAACTCCCCAAGCAGCCCCCTTCTCTCCCATCCTCATTAATGCCCTTGCCTCCAAAGTCTTGAAATTGTGTAAGGATGGCATGGTTATGTGTAGAATATGTCAGGGTAGGCGTGGGAGAAGTGTAGGTGGGCCCCCCAAGAAGTTGGAGAAGACTTGCAGGAGTTCTAGGCATTTTGGGTTGTTTCAGAAGAGCATACCGGTACGCATACCGATACCCCGAACTCCAGTAGGGAAATCGTACCGGTACCCTTCTGCTTCGGACCAGTTTTGCGTAGAATTGTCATAACTTTTGATCCAACTGTCCGATTGAGCTGAAATTTTGACACAATACAGAAGGCATCCAGATCTACAACTTTCACGTTTTTCACTTTTTCAGATTCGAAGTGGATCATGGTCGAAAATGAGAAAAACAGCGATAGTGTGTCAAAACTTTGGGAAACCAGTGGGCTAAACCTTCCAAATTTCATTTTTCTTGGTTTCTTCACCTTTAAGCCTCCAAATCCTCATTGAATGTGTCCATCTCTTCACCACTCATTCATCCTTAGTTGCAAGGTTATAAAATCCATAATTTACGCTATAATTACCTGCAACATCGAAAATTCAACATTATTCATAATTTCGGCTAACTCTAAGTACTTAAATACAAAGTTGAGTTAAAATGCATGTAATGAGGCCATGAAATATGCAATATTTTGTGCTCATCACACCCCCCAACTTAAGCTTTGCTAGTCCCTAGCAAACAAAATGTAAAAACTAAGAAAACAAAGAATAAACCTATACTACTTCCGCTATTGCATTTAGCATATGCAACAAGCCTTTAAATCCCTAGGTGATCCCTAGTGGACGAGTTTTGTCTCGTGAAGGTTTCCAGTGAAGGTACCTACAAACTTCTTTTCCTTATATCCAATATTTAAAGTATATTCACTTATCTTAACTAGCACTGGGATGTCAAAATAGCTTTGTCCAATGCATCCGAACTAATCACACATGAATCACATCATAGCCTTAAATGCTATTCTAGAGTATACACCTACACATTTCCTTTTAAAACTCGTGTGTGTGTGAAATGAAGATGTAATTTAAACATTTACACAACGGAGTTCACATTCACTTTGGCTATCCAAATTAAGCTTCGATGCAAAACTCACCAAGGGTGTCTCTCACAATGAATCACACTATAGTTATCCTGACATGCTCTCCATGTGTATATGTAAGATAGAATCTTGTCCTCAAATTGAAATATACTCACATACAATCCAAAAATGAAGTACATGCATAAAAATGAAATAACCTTGGCATAATCTCATGAAAGGAATGCTAGGGCATTAGATAGCAAAACCAACTTCTCTTGTTCTTTAAAAGTATGCATCCCCCATGTTTCTCTAGATCATTTAAGACTTTCACGGATTGTAATGAGGCCTTGGGGTGATATTGAGGTAAATGAAATTAAGGATATAGGATAACAAAGAGAGTTGTTCCGAGTGAATGACCTTTATTTCAAAAAGATCTCCCTTTTATGGGATTTCTAGGCTAACACCATCACCACACTCTTTGTTTCTTTTCTTTCTTTCCTTAACATTTTCCTTTTTTCTTTGATCGTTCTTTCTTCTTTTCACTCCTTTTCTATTTTTCTTGGATTTTCATTTTTTTTTCCACTCAACTCCTTGAGTTTCAACATCATTCATCCCTTTTTGTTGAGTTTCCTCCATACTTCCTTCTCTTTTATGATCACCCATACTTAGCACTAGGAACAACCAAGGTGAGGTAGATTTTTTTATCTTTTTGCACTGGCTTGGTCAAATGTGTGGCATGGAAACGAATTTACAATTAAGGCTCAATCACGGCACTAGGGATAAAATTTCACAAGAAAAAGGTTAAGGCTCAAAGCAAAACAAAGATGGCCTAAGATCATTTCTAAATAAGCATGAGGGAGCATTATGCATTTCAAGACAAAGTCAATCAACTACCTAAATGCACCTAACCAAAACAAGCATAATGAGATTATTGAACAAATTTGGAATTTGAAAAATTGTTCCTTGAGTAAATGTAAGTTCCCTCCAAACAAGGATTGGCATTAAAGCCCACATGGGTTCTTACTCATCTCCACTATTCATGTCAAGCACTCAATGTGAACTCAATCCGTAAATTGAAAAAATTACAAGTTAATGGTGCACTTATGGTTGAGTTCAAAAGCAAACAAGTATGTGATACTCTTAGCAATAGGATAAACTTCTATAATATGCTCATGTATTCAAAGTTCAAAATGAAGATCAAGCAATCACAAATCTCATAACCATTAGGATAGGGGAATATAGTTCAATATTGGGACCAAAATTTTCACATTTTTCATTATTCTATACAAAAAGTGGTGGAAAATATAAATGGTGCACCTCACCCCCCAACTTGAACCATGCATTGTCCTCAATGCACAAGGAATCATGCAATGAGAAAAATGAAAGTAACATGGGAAATGAGATACTCCCTTTTTTTTTTCTTTAGTATACACATTAAAGGGAAAACAAAAAAGTTTGTTTACACCCCCCAACTTAAACTTGCACATGATATTGAATGAGATTTTCTACGATGATGCTCAAAATGAAATGAATCCAAATTAGGGAGATGTAAACAACTTCTACACTACAACAAAATAAAAATAAAGATATAACAATAAAAAAAATCTAACTACTATGTACATGAAAGTAAAACAAAGAGGGTTCATGTTAATCCGACTTCAATTCGGATATGAGCTTGCGCCCATTGATTTTTTTGATTTTAAAATTTTTTTGTTGTATAATTGCCCTTCCTACCCAATCTATCCAAACATGGTAAGGATAATGATTCAAAATTCTCAACCAAACAAAGGTGTATGCAAGTTTATGCAATTCCAACAATGGAGTATGCAATTTATCTTTAAAAGTTTCTCCACTCAACTCCATTGCAATGCCCTCCCCAAGTTGAGAAATGTGAATCTCAACACCACTCATAGATGGAAAAATGACATTGGGCTCATTAGCCTCATGTGAGATAGTAACTTCATCAAATTTTTCACAATCTAGAGTGGTGGGAGATTCAACATTAATTTGCACTCCATTGGGATGATCATCCTCAATACATTGACTATACTCAAGATGTTGTTCTTCATGCATAGCAATTATAGCATTAGTCAATGTATTAAGTTGTTGGGTTATTCGGGCATTGAATTTCATTTGGTATTGCATAAAATCGCACAAAATATTTTCCAATTCTTGTTCGGTTGAGTCCTCATATGTTGGATAGTGGTAAAATTCATTTGGTGGTGTGAGATTGGATGAAAAATTATAGGATTCATTCTCCCAATCATAACTTGAATAACTCGTTGCAACATAATGGTTGGGGTAAAAATTTTCGGAGGCCAAAATTGAATTTGAACATTCGCATGCAAAATTTTGAACCGGATAATTTATTGGGCACTCACTCGTGATGTGTCCATACTCACCACAAATCTCGCAAACATTTTCAAAATAAGGGGCATTTATTGGGCAATCACTAGTGATGTGTCCATACTCACCACAAATCTCGCAAACGTTTTCAAAATAAGGAAAATTTATTGGGCACTCACTAGTGATGTGTCCATACTCATCACAAATCTCACACACATTTTCATAATATGGGGCATTTGATACATTTTCATAAAAATAATAAGACATTACATAAAACACAAGCTATTTACAAACTATTTACAAAAGAGATGACATACATTGGCCCGTAATGAAAATCACGAGACTTACCTATGCCGCTCAAAATCACCTTTGAACTCGACGCTTAACCTTCCCCGGCAACGGCGCCAAAAATGCTTGGACAAAAACGTTGTTGTTTCCTAACCTCTAAAAACCATCCCTTAGAATGTGTAGTGTATGGATAAAGGGGATGTCACTCCCCTGGGGATAATGTCAAAAGAAAGGGCAACGAAATGGTGGATGGAATGAAATGTATGAAATGGAATGTGCGAAATGAACAAAAGTGTTCCCCAAGCGCAAGGAGTCTTTTGCTTGTCGTGTTTTACTTGGAATGAGTATTCCAAGGTCGTCTCCTCAAGGAAGGAAAGTTCAAGTGTGTGAAGGTGATTTTGGTGAACAAAAGAGAAAAGTATAAAATCTTTTGTTTTTGTTTTGGTTTGTGATAGTTTGTGAATGAAAATGAAATACAACAAATGTTGGCTAATCCAAAGAGTTCACTCTAATGAGGATGTCAATCCAACTCAAAGCCTTCCTCCAATGATGCATAGATGAACGATTGATTCGTGGAAAGCTAGAGACGAAATGGAGGTGAGGATCCAAGCATAACCCGTGACTAGGCCTACGAGATATCAAAGACTCACAACCGCATCCACTCTCAACCCAGTCAAACCGAACCACCATACACCGAGTGGAGGAAAAAAGAAGAGTTGAAATGGAATCTTCACGGGGAGGTCTCCCTTGGATTAACCAACTAAAACTCTAGCTAATCATACTTGAAGGAAAGACAATGATGTAATGAAAAGACATTGTAAAGAAATGAAGATTTGAACTTAGTTTAATGCAAGAAAACTTAACTACAAAGAGAGAAATGCAATACCCACTTTAAAACTAAGAAATGAAGAAAGCTTGACATAACAATGGTGAAATGTAAAATGTAGAACTAAACTTGAAATGAACTTGAAATAAATGACATTAAAGACAATAAATGAAGCTTTCAAGATCCTTACAAAAGATTACAAGTGAAAATGGGTGAAGACAATGCAAAAATCTAACTATTCATCATCTTCTTCACCAAAACTACTCCTAAGCTTAGGTAGCCACCCCCTCAAAGCTTGTGTGAATGCTGAATATATGGAGTGTAGAGACTTCAAATTTCGTCCATAAGGCTCCCCTAGCCTGTATAATAAATAAATGGGTATACACCTGCTGGTTCTTATCTGCCATCTTTTCCGAAGGGTGATCAGGAAATTTGGGTACTATTCTTCTGTCAAGAACTTGATTATTTTCTACGGTGACAAACAAGGGACAATTATGTGTCCTATATATAGTCATTTTCAGATAGTTTGAGTTTTCAACGGACATAATAAGAGGCAACTTCTTGGAAAATGTTTATTCGGTAACAAAGGTTTTTCTGTAAATTCAAATACATTGAATTCGAATATTAGCAACTCATTGAAATTATATCATGAGAGATTTATCTTTCATGAATATCTTAACTCCAGTATAGATGATCTGTCTTTAACCAGATCAGAAAGAAGATTAGTACAACTTTCTTATGACGTTTTCTTAGATTCTCTTTTTTTTTTTTTAATGATGGGAATCGAAGATGATGTACTTAATAGTACTGATAACAACACAATTAAATATTATTGTTTACTTTTTAATTTCATATGCCAAACCAAGAGATGATTTAGAGTTGAGTCGGTAATTTAGAGACGAAAAAGACCAATATTTTTTAGTATAATTTATCAACTTGATACAAAATTGATATGAATTCAAAGTCGGAGTAGAAACTATTTTAATCGCTTACTTAGAATTTAGCTATTCATTTTATAGTTTAATCATAGTAAATATTTTAATTAATTAATTAATTATACTTTTATAATTTATTTATATTTTAACCACAATAAAAAAAAAAGAGCGGGATTAGGAATATCCATCTGTCTTCAATGGAGGACCGACCTTCTAAAAAAAAGAGCCGGATGTTCTCTCTCTCTCTCTCTCTCTCACACACACACACACACTTGCTGTTCAAGAAGTATTAGCAGTAGCAATTTACGCCTGCTTTTCATCTTATTATTCAAGAATTTCTTACAAGACGCTGACTTATGGTGTATTTTTGGGTCAGATTCAGCAGCACATATAGTTGAGAATCGAAGAACATGGAAGGCCGCCAAAAATTATGTTCGACCAGAAACACAAAACATAGAGTGATGGTCAGCAACTTTAATGCCCAGTTTGTGATTGGGTTTGAAATCATTAGAGGTTGAAGCTTATGATGTAAAATAGGGAGATTGTGGAGGTATTGTATAATAATATCGTGCACAGATTTTACTGAAAAAAAAAAAGAGAACAAATTAAAATGTGTTTTTTTTCTACAAAATATATATTCCCGACGTTATCTTAATGCCGGTAAATTCCATAATCTTGCCGGCGTTTCTTAAACATCGGGATATCTGCTTCCGGCCACCAAATCCGACAAATGGTGGAGGCGTTTATCTTTAGTCGGGGAAACCGCCGACAAACATTTTCCAACATTTGAGTAAACGCCGGGAGCTTTCCCGATGCAGGTATAGGCGGCCTGTTTTTGATATTTCCCGACGTTTGTAAAACGCCGGCAATCCCATAATTTCTTGTAGTGTCTAACTCTCCCCGTGCATGTAGGAATCCATATACCTGAATGGAGAGTGTCACATCTTGTCCTACATAATTTCCAAGCTCCCCAAACTATTATATAAACATTGTCGAATTTTCTACTTTTTGTCTATTATCAATTAATTTTTGAGGTGAATACTTTAAATATGGTTCAAGGTCGCTATATCGGCCATCAACTCGGAGAGTTATGAGACATATCAATCGCGGCACGGTATTAGGCGATACGACCTAAAAAAAATGTTGAACATGACGAGAAATTCATGTCATATCACGACATCATGAAATCGTATCGGCCAATTGGGTGATGATATTTTGGCGACTTGGGATTAACTCGGATACAACTCGGACGAATCAGCCGAGTTGTGCGAGACTCGGGATTTATACGTATTGTGTAACAGTGTCGTTTTCGAAGGTGCTGAGACGGATACGACTCGGCCAACTTGTATCGATATCGGCCGATACTTTGAACCATGACTTTAAAAGTCAAAAAAAATGGATTATGGACGTAGCTCTTTCTGGTTTATGTCCTGAAATGTAAATGCAACTTACAAACTCTGCATTAAAAATATTCAAGAAGCTTTGGAGACACTTTTATTCATCATGTGGATATGAATGAAGACATAGCTTTCATATTGGATATAACAAATTTAGCTTTGAACGAGAGCTGTGTATAACAGTTGATTCCAAGTATCAGGGACTCCAGCTAGACACCAATGGCTGCAGTCCATGTCTCTGTGCCCTCCATGTCCATAAACCGATGGGTGCCCATCTATCCTTAGTTGTGACATGCCAGTGATGTTGAGCAAATAGACTGGTTTAGATATTGACTGCAAAACTTGCTCAAGTACCACTTCCGCTGGGTGTGGCCCTCCCAGATAGTTCGGGCCAGGTAATGGCTGCGTTTGTCCCCCACAGTTCTTTGCATTCGATCCTGTACCACTGATTTGCAAAAAAGGGAAAGCGCAATAATGAAATTAGTTTTGTTAGTGAAAGGCAAAAGAATTTATCCAAAGATTATAGAAGTGTATAGAATGATAGATAACATTGTGTAATCATTAAATTTACTATTTGATATAATTTGTTTTCGAAGTTTTTTAAGTAAAAGGGTAATTTTGTCGAAAAAAGCAAGCACCAAAATTTCAAGAAAAACAATTTTATCATAAAAGGAAAAAAAATGTTTTATTGTGCAATAGTGATTGGTATGTAAGCTGGGGTGTAAATAATATATTTATAAGGATAATTCTATACATTTAACTAAACATGGAGGACAGAAAAACCCTACCAAGAAAAAGAAAAAATGATAAATAAACTATACTTAAACAAGAACTTAAAAAGCCAAACAATAAAAATCAATGGAAATAAATTCATTGTAACTGTACCTACTATTTTACAAAAAATAATTTATACCTATTCTAGTATGTCAGTTTTATATTTATGCATATGTAAGGATGTACTACTATTATACATACAGCTAAGCTTGAAAGAATTGATCAGACTCGAACAAGGATAAAATGGAAAAGTAAAAATGCAAGCAAACACTACTTTATACTTAGAAAACAGACAAAAAATGAGGACTTAAAAAGCGGTCATCAATCTTACACAATTTCCTTTTTTAATCTTTGAATGAAGTTTTCAATTCGGACCAATTGTCAGATAATGCAATGAACAAGAGCCTTGAAACCATGACATTGAATTTTCCGGTTGATAAGTACGTAATTCTTATTGCATATCGTAGTAAGGCATGGTTCCAGTTTGTTCAAAACTTACCTTGCATGATCTGGGGAAACACCCTGAAAGAACACTTTGGTCTTTCTCTGATCAACATTAGATTCTATCCATCTAGCCCATGTATTCAATGCTTTGCCGTAGGCAACCAACCGGTCCATGTCTTTGTATGTAGCATTTCCATCTTGAATAAGATCCCAACTGCAACAAATATCCAAGTAGAACCCTAATTAACAGGAGTAAGCCCGACGTTTGATGCTAACCATTATAGTTGATGTTCTTAAACATTTTTTAAAATACCAATGACCCTTGTGGCATCAGTCGTATCGAACTCCCCGTCCCAAAAAAACAAGTCGGGGTTCGATCTTAACCGTTATTGTTGATGTTCCTAACCATTCTCCAAAAAAAAAAGCTGCTGATCATATTTCCATCTTGAATAAGATTTGAAATGCAACAAATTTTAAAATAGGACCCTAGCTTAAAGAATTAATTTTTTAGCTGGGATTTGACCTCAATCATTGTAGTGGATGTGTTACACCATCTTTTTTTTTTTTTTTTTTTTTGGGGGAGGGAGGAGAGGGAGAGGGGGAAGGGGGACTTGAACCCTTGACCTCAAGAAAACAAAGTCTTTATAAGGTAAGGAGTACCATTAGACCATCTCAAATTACCATCGACCCCTATGGAATGGAGGTATCCAAGTCTCCATCCCAAATACTAGTTAGGGTTAGCTTCAGTTCTTGCAGTTAAGGTTCGTACACAAGCTCAAAATACCATCAACTCACGTGACATCGAAGGTATTCGAGTTCCCATCCCCAATACAAAATGGGTTCTCAAACCCAACAATTATAGTCAATATTCTGACACATTTTCCAAAAAAAGGCATAAAAAAAGATTGGAAGTTCAAAACATATAATGAGCTAAAAGATGTCTTACGGTTGTTTCCTTCCAGTGTGAAGCCACCAATGCCATGAGTTGAAGATCAATGTGTCCATCCCTTGCCACACTTTACTAGTAGAGAGTGAGTCCAGTTTGAGAACCCTTCCACTTTTTTCGCTTATGATATCAACAAGAAAAGCATTTCGGAAGAACATGATTGAAGTATTATACATCTACATATAGCCGAATGCATGCTATTATGTCAGCACCATAGACATGATAATAATTTTAGAAATGAAATTGGGTCAAATATTCTCGGAAATAATCGAGTTAGAATAAAAGTGGATGAAAACATCAAAATTATCCCATGAATTAATTCAACAATGCTACAAAAGCTACCTTCCTACACCACTTTTATGCACCACCTTAACATAGACCATTAAATTAGTAAGTACCATTGAGTTTATTAAATATTGTATGACTCTGATTATATCACATCAAGTGGTGTCCTACGCGGATGGTTGGAGCCCTCTATAATGGAGTGCCAGGTTAATCGCTAAAGCTGCAAAACAATTTCCAGTTACGCTTAACTTTAAAGAAGTTTTATCCATCATTATCTCTTCTGCTGTAAGCAAGAAAAATCTTTGGTGTAAATGATGGCTTGGTTCTATTTTCATAGTTGAATTCCCCATTACAGGTTGCAGTCGATAAGCATCATCTTGAATTTCGGCACATGGGTGGCAATCATGATTTATAATGCAAAAGCAGATATTCTATACATGTCCGAGGGAAAAAATGTATTTGTTGTATTGTGTCGGGTGTCTAATCGTCAAAGTGGTGTTATGTTCAATTGACTCAATCTCTGAACAACTCACTTATTATGCGAGTCTGGTAGGTTACTTCAACTATGATATCAACATATTATGGCTAAATTATGAATGAAAATTGTACATCATTTTTTGTTGGATCGATGTAAAATGTGTAAAAAATTACGTCATTATGTGAGCTTCATGTCATCTCTAAGTCATGTAAATATTGTCATATACTAATTGACTTAACTTGTGGATGATCAGTCCAATAGCAAATAGATATAAAATGCTTGGATATAAATTTTACTTTAATATACTCAGGCTATAATCGGATTGACCCATCAGACTCACTTAATGAGTCATGTGCTAAGAGTTGTAAACCCTATCTTATACATCTACTCTTCTGCATTACATCTTCAAGCCTAGTGGTATTTTTCTATCATTGGCTATTAATCAGTAAATTTGTCACCATCTCCATCATTGAAAAGTCACATTCACCAATTTTGCCTTTTTCATTTCGATATACATTTGTCATCCATGTTTGAAACAATTGAAAAGTGTCTTTTTATGTAAACTTCAAGAAATTGACATCCCATACATATTATTACATAACCAATCCAGACTGTTCAGTCCCTTTCTTTTTAAAGGAGTCTTATTTCTCTTGATTCAGAGACATCATTTACAAATTAAACAAGCAACGTTATATGCAGATTGCAGACATTGCATAATGGAATTAGATAATTGGCGTATATCTGTTTCATAGAAGAACGTGGATATCCCCCACAAAAATTATTTAGAGAGGGCAATAGGCAATTGATGGAACCCTTGCAATCATGAAAGTACATTGAGATAGATGATGATGATACACATATAATGTTTGTGTGTGGAGATACACATATAATGTTTGTGTGTGGAGATACACATATAGAAAGCGAAGTCGTTGTAGCATAATATGTGTTGGCATGTTGGGAATGGCTATGGTATAGAGTTGAGTACATACTGATAGCTATGTACTACAAAATAAAAGTAATATTGTGATGACGGCAATATTACAACTTATTTTGGGTCAAATTACAACCCTAAAAAAGAAGATATTGAAAAAAGGTAGAATCGATTCCAAACGATTTGAGTTTATGGCACTCTTAACCAATTGAATTGTAATATGTCCGTTACGATATAATAATTTTTTAAAACTAACAATGCACCACATACGTTGTACGTAAATAGTTTTTATATACAAAAATTAATAAAATATATTAGGTATATGTGTATCTGAATTAAATATCATCTCAAATTTATCACCCTTAATTTTTAATTGCTCATATTCTATAATATGATTATAAAAACTTTATATGTTCCCAAAATTCTTTGTTCTAATTATAAGGAAAAAAAAAAAGAAATAGTTAAAATTCTTTTTTTTTTTTTTTTAAGAATTTTGTGAATGAGATTGATTTTTTACTGCTGTTTGAGAAATTAAATTTTTTGAAATTCATTTTATTGGGATTTCTCTTATAATTCCTCGAATAAAATAAAAATAATTATCAATATTCTAATCATATTAGAACTTTACTGTAATTAAGAATTGTTTAGGTGAATTGGGATAAGATTTAATATACTATTCTAAAAAATTTAAATTTTCAAGTTTTACTTAAAAATTTAAAAAAAATTAAAATTCAAAAAAAATTCAAGTTTTACTTAAAAATACACTATAATATATATTTTCCTATAAAATATTAATACAGCATAGAAAGTTTATTGTGACTAAATAATTATATTGATGTACCATAAATTAATTTTAAAAAATTATATGTATGATTATTTTTTATCTTAAAAATGAAGGGGTTAAACTTTTCGATGAAAAAGAAAATATGCATATGTAGACATAATGTTATCTTTGCATATGAGATGAGTAATATAAGATTGATAGAATTTTTGAAGGTTTTTTGTACATTTTATTGAAAATATAACGATGAATATTTTTTTAAGGGTAATATAGTCAATCAAATTTTTTTTTTATAGAAATTGATATTTATACATAGAGAATAAATAATTAAAAGATACGTTAAAGAAAATTTGGAGATTTGTATATGATCATAATTTAGATATTTAATTGTGAAATGATAAAGTAGTCTTTGAAATTTTTTATAATGATAAAATAGAGATTCAAAATTTTTTTATGTTAAATTACTTTTATTATAAACTTAAAAAATAAACCTTTAGGACCGTACATTTTTCATCCAATTTTTAGAAAGAATGTTGGTGGTAAACACACACAAATAGTGAACTCAATAGGGAACTATAAACTCACCGGGAATGTGAATCTGGACAGCCCTCCGATTCTCTCCGAGGTGTACTTAGCTTGTGGCACTGCTACATGAAGCATGCATGTGAGCGACTGCCACTGGTTTAGGCTCAACGAATCGCCAACAAACATGATGCGCTTGCCTTTTATTTTCAACAATAAATCTCTACCATCAAACCTACAATCAACAAGGAACCATGATACATTTTATTAATGTGTGTGGATTCCATTTAGAAAAGCCTTATTTTGATTAAAGCTGACAATTTTTAATATTAATCTAATCCAAAATCGTCAAATATTAATCTAATTCAAAATCGACGAGAAACTACTGAGTACAAGATTAATTTTACTGAATTTAAATTATAACTAAATTTGATTAATAAATGAGTCTATACAGGGGCGTAGGAAGGGTGGGGGGCAGTGGGGTTAATTACTCCCATTGAAATTTTAAAAAATTTTAGGATTAGTTTAAACCACTCTTTTATTAATGAATTAAAAACTTAGACTCAAAGTTTACTCATACGCATTTAATGTCACAATTTTTTCTTTAGTCTCTAATTATCTTTATTCCTTCTGCAATGACTCACTTAAGTTACTGAATCAGTCCTTCTCTGAATTTGATTATTAAGACATAGATTAATATTTTTTACCAAGTATCCAAGTTCGAATATACTAAATCATATTCTAAGATTTTAAATTTGGGCATAAAAAAATTTGATCTAATTATGATTTAATTTACTTCGATTCAATTTGATATGCATACACAAATATGTATATGTAAATATTTGATAAAACTAAGTGATGAAATTGAATTAAAATTACAATGCGATACACACATATATATTAGATTGAATTTTTGATAAAATTCATAATATTTAATGGATTCGAATATGGATTATAAAAATAAAATTTGTTGAATAATTAAATTAGATTCAAAATAGTGCTATCAAGACAAATTATCATTCGGATGAGTTGAAATCTTATCATTGACAAGCTCATTCGCAAAGTGTTATGTCAAAATAGTATTCTCTATGAAAACTGTCTTTATTTTAGTACTTTATACAAAAAAAAAAAAAATTATATTAGTTTTTCTTAATCAAGTACTATCACTTTCTCACGTGTATTTATACGTGAAATCTTTGAAAGTAAAAAAAAAATAATATGAATAATTATTTTATAAAAGTTGTTTGATTAGGAATATTTTTTTGCAGAGAATGAAATTTTGAGAAAACAATCATATTCACTAGATGCAATGAATTTTAATAATTGTTTTGTAGTTGTTCTCTTAAACTTGATGGTTGCCCCCACTGAAAAAAGACTCTGGCTCTACTCCTGAGTCTATACAAATTCAACTATATATGATTATAAATAAAAAAAATGTATTGTATGACATGAGTTGTACATGACACGAGCCTAAAAAAGTACGCTCTTTTGTCAATCTTAATGGTATAAATTAAGGTGAATTAAATAGCACTGAAAAAAGATTTTTTCTAACTGGACAACTTAATTATTTTTTATGCAAAAACTATTCAAGTATTATAGGAGAGAACTCGACCATGCAAAATAAGACAATAATATTAGATGTATGCCCTCAAAATCAGTTATTCATTATCAAATTCATCAAAGCTCACTAGTAAATTTGAATCTATTTCACATCTATCCAGGGAGACGCAATAATTTAAGGATCAATAATACAATTTTACTAAAAAAATTTGAAATTAAGAGGATTCAAGTCCACAAAGAAAAAATGGGAAATGTGATTTGCACAAAAAAAGATGGCAATTGTGAATGAAAAGCAACATTTCAACAGAAATTGTCCCCATATGGAGATGTCATAGTAAGGCCAATTTTCGGACGTGAGGATCCAACTGTCTTGGGACCTCAATACGGTGTATGCTTTGGATTGAATGTGGGGCTCCTCGTCCATGGCTACTCATTGATGATGATTGTTTTGTCCGATAGAAATGACACAAATTGAAAAAAAGTGCAAACAGCTTAGAAGAAAAAAGCAAAGTAGGACCATTTGGCTTTTAAACAAAGTTATTTAGATTTAATTTATTGATTTAAGTCATTAAGATATTTTGATTGATTGTGGATTCCATTAAATATTAAAATTTGGTGTTAATTCAATGTTTATAATAAAATCACATCATTAAATCAATAAATTATGTTAGATTTTTAAATTCCACAAGTATTATTCTTTTTTTTAATAGGTAATTGACTTTATAGTTTGTATTCCCCAAAATAATTAGACCACCTACTCTTCAAAAAGCAAAACTGAAATAAAAATGAGCGGGTGAGATCGTAATTCTGGACATAATATATTAATCCCTTGATATAAAATTAATGGATTATAATTGATTATTATTTGACACAAAATTTAAAATAACACAATATATTGATACTGTTAATAAATAAGTTAAATTCAAGTCAAACAAGAATAACAAGATTTGAACATGACAAATATGTTTAACTAGTAAAATAACCAGAAGTTTGATTTTAAAAAAAACGAAAATTTCTCGAATTCATGATTTGATATATATCATACACTATAAAACTAGGGGATTTACACTTGTTTTGCTAGCATCTGAATTAAATGACTACAGTTTAAGTAGACCTACAGTGGTGGATTTGGTTTAGAAATAAGTGATTTTACTCTTGTGCTTTTAATTTACGAGTTCTGCATGTCACCCAAGCATAATATGATTAATAACCATGTCTTGTTATTGTCATGGTATCTGACTTGATCAAGTAAATGGGGTTAATCTAATTAATAATTGATACAAATTTAAAATTATACAATCTAGACATAACATGAGACGAGGTGACACAAATCTATTCCCACCCCACTTTTAAGGTTTTAGATAAATCTGTATGAAACCACAAGATGTTGGAATTGCTCCAATGATACTCCAGTTAAAAAATCGCTTTGATACCGCTTTGTTGGAGTCAAGAAGATTAAGTAATAAAATGGAAGTAAAGGAGAATATAAACACTCAAAGAAAAAAAAAATCTTTCAAGTTGATTACAAACAAAACTTGGACTCTTCACATTCTCACTCAACTCTGCTTGCTTATAACACTAAGTCATATACTCTATTTATATAGATCATACATATAACCCCTAAAATTACATTAAGGTACCATTAGACCCACTAACGCTTGTAACTTCTATAATATTAAGACACCATTACTGAGAGAATCAACACCCACTAATAATATTGTATTCCACTACTTGCATATTCTTTACCCACTAACATACACTAAATTAACATGCCTTAATAATATAATAAAACTCTAAAAAAAGTTTACTTTCCAACATTCCCCTCCTTAAACTTGATTTTGCACCTTCAAGTCTTTATCTTGTAAATCACTTCATGATAGGTGGGCTTCGTGTTATTATTGCAAACTTCTCGAACTTGAGTACCAATTCCTTCAATAGCAAGAATCGTCAAAGTCATCTCTCATGCGGTGTAGGGCTTATGATAAATTTTCTTTCACTTGCAAATCATCTTTATTTTGCTAATTTACTTCTTTAACTTTGTGTTAACTCTCTTGGATTAAAGAATATCTCCATATTCACCCAACCTATGTCACTCAAAAAATTCTTTACACCAAGTTATAAATAACAAGTCATGTAATTTTCAAAAAAGTCATCACCTTGAATGGGACTTTCAAAAATCTCAATATGACGATCTTCACTTTGATTTATAATTGGAAAGACATCTTTCAAAATTGTTGCATAAGGATTCATTTCAACTTTCTTAACCACGATAAGATCCTCGATTTCTTTTTCATTCCTTACAAATTCTTCAATTTTTTTCACCTTTGTTTGATCATATTTATAATTGATTAATTTCGTGGAGTTAATTGTAAAATCTCAACATATTTCATGGTCATGGTGCGAACAAGTTCAAGATCCGAAAGAGACATTGAAAGAAAAAGATTAAGCATCAAAACACACTACAACAAAAAGCATTTTTTGCAAAGTTTTTTTTTGCGACGATTTTAAATTTGTAGCAAAAAAAATACTATTCGCGACGATTTTCTAATTTTGTCACAAATTTCTATTTTTGGCAATTTTTTTGCCACGTTTTTTTAAAAATGTCGCGAAAAGGCGATTCCCTCCTAATTGTTTTTTACGGGAGAAATGGCGGGAATTGGCAATTTTTTACGACAAAAATTTTTCGTCGCAAATAGTTTTATCATGTCGCAAAAATAAATAATCTAAAATTTAAAGTAAAATAAATTCTAAATTTCTATTTTGACATTTTTTTGCGACGTTTGTTTAAAAACGTCGCGAAAAGGCGATTCCCTCCTAATTCTTTTTTGCGGGAGAAATTGTTGGAATTGGCAAATTAAAAAAATAATAATAATTTAATTAATTTTTCACGACGTTGTTAAAAAAACATCGCCAATAAATTTTTACGTAAATAAAAAATTTTAAAAATAATAATTTAATTAATTTTTTGCGACGTTTTTAAAAAAATGTCGCCAATAAATTCTTACGTAAATAAAAATTTAATTAATTTTTGGCTACGTTTTTAGAAAAAGGTCGCCAATAAATTTTTACGTAAATAAAAAATTTTAAAAATAATAATTTAATTAATTTTTCGCGACGTTTTTAAAAAAACGTCGCCAATAAATTCTTACTTAAATAAAAATTTAATTAATTTTTCGCGACGTTTTTATAAAAACGTCGCCAATAAATCTTACTTAAATAAAAATTTAATTAATTTTTCGTAAATAAAATATTTAAAAAATAAAAATTTAATTAATTTTTTGCGACGTTTTTTAAAAATGTCGCCAATAAATTTTTACGTAAAAAAAAAAATTTCCTAAGAATTTTTATGGCGACGTTAAATTTTTCGTCGCAGATTTAAATTTTATTTTTTTAAATCAGAATTAAAGTAAAAATAAAATAAAATATTAATTCCCGACGTTTTATTTTGTGTTGCAATTTTTAAAAAACCAAAACGACGTCGTTTTGGGTGTTTTAAACTCTTCCCAGATAAAACCCTTCCTCAGATTCCCCAGCCCTTCTCATCGTCAGCCCCTTTCTCTCTCTCTCAATCCGAACCAAAGACAGCTACCACCTCCGGCACCATCAACACCTCACCACCACCTCACACACAGATTAAAGCGAGCGCTAGTTATGCTAGTTCCTTGCCATTAACGAATGAGTCGAACTTTGGATTCCACTGCGAGCTTGGATCGGCATTGTGGAGAATCAAGAACCGTAGCTTGAATCGGCATTGTGGAGAAGCAATAACCCTAGCTTTAATTGGCGATCTTTGAATTCCAGAGTGAGAGCTTGAACTCGATCTATTCTTTGTCACTCTTATCTTCTACAAGACCTTGATCTGAAGTTTTCTTTTTTTTTTTGTTTTTTTCTATATATATTGGATTGTTTGGTTAGTAAACTTGAATGCTATGGTAGATATAGTATTTTGATTGTATTTCTTTTCTTTATCTTTTAATTCGCTCCTCCCTTAGATGAGTTGTTAGTTAGTATGTGTATGAATTGATGATATGCTTTAATTTTTTACTTAATTTGTTTTGTTTTGTTTTGTTTTCTGGTCTGAATTGAAGTAGGAGCATTTGCTGCTGTTTTGCTTAATCTCCGCATAATCCAGAATTGTTTGGATTGATTTTTAATCTTCTATTACCAAGATGTTAATCATTAGCATACAAAGATTTTAATTTCAGAAGAAAAAAATTTATGAATGTTTAGGTAATTTAGGATCCTTATGTATCTGCTACTGTGAGTTTTATTTCAGCTTCAAAAGCCACAAAAAAATAAAGCAGATGACCAACTGAATTAAATGTTGTTTTTGGGGACTGCTAAGGTTGTGCAGTACATATTGCTTTGACTCGATAATAGGCCTATGGTGGAAACGAGTATGCAGACTAATTGCAATCTTGTTTCTCTTTTCTCTACTTTTTTTTTTCTTTCCTGTTTTTCTTCATAATTATACCTGCTAATATCAGTTAGCATTAGCATGTACACACAGCTTCTTCTTTTTTTGGTTGATTTCCTTTTCATTAGAGCTATTTCGCATAGTTCATCCCATTTGCACCTTGTACTCTTTATTGACTTTCTACTATCAGGTACATTGACATGGTGGAATCCTTGTGCCAGAAACGTGCTTTGGAAGCAGCCATCTAATTTTCAAGTTTATAGTGCGCTATTAAAACCTCATGACAGGATCATGGCACTTGATCTTCCTCATGGTGGGCATCTTTCACATGGCTATCGGTGCTTGCAATTTCTTTTGTGTTTCCCTGCTAAATAATTCGTGCTGTCTTGCTTTTGGGTCACATGCAGCCTGCTCTAATGTAATGCACAAGTTTGTACAAGACATTTAAACCATCATATGTTGAAATGGGATTTGGGTGTTAGTTCCAGTGGATTTTCTGAATATCAGTGTACCTAAGTTTATGTGTGTGTTTTTGCATTTTGAATTACATGGATATCAATTCACCTAAGTTTGTATGTGTATTTGCATAACATGCTTGTTCGTATAACTCTCCAGTTATCTAATTTTCTACATTAAGCATTCTTACCGACATAAAAATTGTACCGAGGTTCAGTCGGATCACATCATCATTCTATTTGACTTTCACATCATTCTCTTTGGATTTTGGCATACTAAATGTAGTCTCATATTTCCTTTATTTGGACAGACTGACACAAAGAAGATATCAGCGGTCTCTATATTTTTTGAGACCATGTCATATAGATTAAATGAGAGCACTGGCTATATTGATTATGACCAGGTAGCTTTCTGCTTTTATATCATGCTTCTTTCTGTTTCATTGCTGTGCTATTTTCTGGGTTAGGAACAATATTTTTTGCGACGATTTTTATACGTCGCAAATGTATTTATTTAATTATTTTTTACATTTTTATTTTTGTAAAAAATTATTTGCGACGATTTTTTTACGTTGCGAAAAATTAATTAAATTATTATTATTTACTTTTTTATTTTGTAAAACATTATTCACGACGATTTTTTTACGTCGCGAAAAATTAATTAAATTATTATTTTTTAATTTTTTATTTATGTAAAAAATTATTAGCGACGATTTTTTTACGTCGCGAAAAATTAATTAAATTATTATTTTTTATTTTGTTACGCTGGTAGAATAGATTTTAACTACGTTTTTTTTACTTTTCGCGACATTTTTTTTTGTCGCAAATTTTTTTTTTTTACGATGAAAATAAATTTACGTCGCAAAATGCTTTCTGCGACGAGACTATTGCGACGAACACACGACGAAAAAAAAACGTCGCAAAAAATAATTTGCGACAATTTTTTTTAATTTAGCGACGAAAAAATTCGTCGCAAAAAACGATTTTTGTTGTAGTGACAACATCATTTAACCTCCGTATACACCTTCATACTTAGGAGAAAGGTAATGACCTAAACACATAAAATGAACCCTTAATTATTTTAACTTAAGTTGATTAGGATGAAAATGATATTGGAAGCAATTCGATTATGACTTTCGGTAATTTTAAAATAATTTTTTTTAAACTATTTATGAGTTTTGAAAATATAGTTTGAATCACAATCGGATCCCTTTTTGAGCAACACCCTTTAGTGTGCTTAAGGGGACAAGTTTTTGTATCGTTTTATGCTTAAAAACCTGTAGAAACTGATCTATGCTCGCTTGCCTACGTTAGACCGGTTTCTTTATAACTTAGGGAAAAAAATGAAAAAGGTCACGAAATGCAACACAGAGCTCGCTCTGTGAGCTTACTCGAGCAGTGCTAATGATCGCTCGAGCGATGTTTACCTTAGTCAGGACTGGAACTTATTTTTCAGTCTAGTGACAACCACCCTATGATCGCCCTCTCACCAATCGAGTGGTCGTTCGCGATTTTGAGTTTTCTTATTTACTAAAACTACCCTTATTCCGGACATATTAATAAGAAGAGCCTTTTTTCACACCTAGGTTAACCTCTAGTGAGATTTCTAAAAGAGAAAATCGTACTTCTACCTTGAGAGCTTCTACCACAAACCTAAATCCCTAAGACCTTAAAGGCTACTACTAGAGATTCTAACCAACTTCACAACTTGAAGAAGAAGATCTTGATGGTTTGATAAACTCATGAGTATGTGCATACTGAGTATCATTGGTGTGCCCATGAATGCTCGACTCCTAAATGAACCGTGCGACAAGGAGGTCCAAGTGAAGCTACACTAGATGTCGAAGGAGGCCCTTTGGCGAAGAGACAACAAGGAAATGAACATCTAATCATAGTATTCATTGACATATAAGTATCGAATACTTGTATGTTGACTTAATAAATTGTGGATTAGGCTTTGGTGAATCCCAAATGATTTCTCGCGATTTTTTCCTGAGAAGGATTTTTGCGTCAACAAATTACTTGTGTTCTTTATTGATTATTGTATATACTTGTGATTGTTTGCACACAAGCACACTATGTGTTTGATAGTTTGATTCTTTTATCATCTATTTAACCATAGCTGTGTAAATTAAATTTGGGGTATTGAGATCGTCGTGAGATTGATTGTGTGCGAATTAATTGAATATTAATTAAAATTAAATGTCATGGGTTGTGGTGATTGAAAGCGGTTCTCACATTAATTAAAAAATCTTTGTGGGAAGAAATAATTGTAGTGGGTTAGGTTTTAATGGGTAATTAATTGTGCTAAAATTGAAAACCTATTCACCCCCTCTACGTATAGTGTCTTGAGCTCCACGTGTATAATTGTGAGGGAAGATACACATCGAGTTCCCCCTCCTAAAACAACAACATTTAAATAAAGTTCTTCACAAACTTTTTGCTCTTCCATTTTTTGAGTTATTTCTTCAACTTCATTGTTTTCTTCATCCTCTCTAGCCTCTTGAACTTTAAGTTCAACTTTGGTCTCCTTAATTTCTTTGAGTTCATCAAGATGGTACTCTTCTTGATCGTTTATTAGTGTTTCTTCAAATTCCTATTTTTCTTTTACAAACTAATTTTCTTCAAAGCTTTAAACCCAATACTCTTTGGGTAAAAATTTGACCTTTATGTTTGAATACTACACTCTCAATCATCTTCCAAACATGATGTGGAGATCTTAAATCTCCCACATGCTTCGAAATCTTGGGATGAATCGCCTTCTTGAAAACTCTAAGTCCTTTTCGTCTTTCTTTTCTTGGATTCTTTTAGGCAAACCACTCCTCAACTTTTCTTCACTCACATCCCACAAATCATGGGCTTTGAGATAAAAAAGAGGAGCAACTTCCGTCTCTTGTAATTAGAAACATCATATATTTTATACCAAAAATACATATTTGGTGAATCTTCCATGACAACCATAATCGCAATGATTTAGCAAGACTTCAATGATCGTACTGGCTCTAAAAATGAGCTATTTATACCATGATCAAAAAGAGGACTTTGATGGAGAGTTATCTAGACTTTTAGGATCGTGAATCTGACTCTAAAATAAGTTATCTAGACTTTCATAATCGAAAGCTGGCTCCGATACCAATTTATTGGAATTTCTCTAATTATACCCAGATTAGAAAATCACTCTGATATCATTTTGTTGGAGTCAAGAGGACTAAGTAATAAAATGGAAGGAAGTAGAGGATGATATAAACACTCAAGTTGATTACAACTACAACTTGGACTCTTTACATTCTCACTCAACTCTACTTTCTAATAACACTAGGTCATATACCTTTTTTATATAGGTCATACATATAACCCCTAACATTACACCCACTAATTCTTGTCACCTCTATAATATTGAAACACCATTATTTGGAGAATTAACACCCACTAACAAATATTGTCTTCCACTACTTTTATATTCTTTGTCCATTAACACACACCAAATTACCGCACCCTTAATAATATAATAAAACCCTAAAACGAAGTTTATTTTCCAACACAATATCGTTATTCTAGTGCGTGTGATGATCACAATGGCCAGCTACGTCTAATACACAACAAGTAAATTCAATGCAAACTTTAGTAAATATAATGTAAACTTTGTTCAATCCATGAGTCCAGGACTCAAGGTTGATCTTATATGGATGGATTGGACAAAAGTTTGACGATATTAGTACTCTAATCATATTTAACCACTCTATTAACAAAAGGAGAAGAGGGATTTGGTGTTCTTTCCTTTTATTGGTACTTATTTGTTGTTAATTCAATGTCTATTATTAAAATCACTTTTTTTTCCCTTTATTTAACTAATATCTTTTCCAGTATCACATTTAATTGCTTATAACTTCTTCTCCATCACATTTAACCATATATAATTACTTATTCTAATCTCTTCCAATCTTCATGTTTTTCTCCTTATTCCTATGTGCACATGGATCTGGTGTGCGCACGAGCTAGTAGGTAGAAACTTGAGTGAGGGAGAAAGTCCATTTTAGAAAAGAGAATATATTATAGACCCGCACAATCTTTGAGCTCCTCTTCTTTGCAGGGCATTGCCTTTTTAGGCTCTGACAGAAACTCATGAACTAGATTTCATAATGTCGAATCGGTAATCTACAACATTGATTTCGTTTCTTAAAAATCGGAAATCATTTCAACCACAGCCCTTAAATTTATTGCTACAATGCAAATTTCACACACACATAATCATTTGTTAAACATACAAATCGATTAAAATGGGGTTTTGTATTATTTCAAAATTGAAATGGAATATGAGTTTATGACTCGGTAGTCGTGTAGGTTTAATTCAGTATCACTAGATGAAGGAACCAAACAACACATGCTAACAGACAAAACTGTCTGAACTCTGAACCACTGATTCAGAATGAAAAGGTTATATGAATGAGAGAGAGAGAGAGAGAGAGAAGCCAGAGGAGTACCTTGATAAGTTGCACCCAGTGGGCTGCCATCTGTGTTTCTGATAGTCTTTGTCTGCTCGACCGTTCTTTTGGCAATCAAACTCTCTCTCAATGAAGGGACAGTTTTTTGTATCGTAGAGAGGATAAGAGTCATCGTGAACCCAATTCCCTTCGACGAGATTACACCCATTAGTTTGAAATTCGGCCACCGTATTAAAATACTCCCCATGTATTTGGTTTAGGAGAGGAAGTAGAACGACCAGTGCCGTACTAGAAGCAAGACAAAAACTACCCATGAATGAGAGGAGGGGGGGGGGGGGGGGCGACTGGGAGAGAGAGAAGGTGAGAAGTCTCAATGTATGTAGAGCACAGAGGAAGAAGTTACAGAATATGCGTATAGGTTGAGTACTAGATGGGTTGATTGTTGACGTCTTTGGTTATTGTTGAAAGAATTCCAACTCTGCATAATAGGGAAGAAAATCTAAGGGCAATTAATTTTTTTTGAATTTAGATACTGCCATTAATTTGATATGGAAGTTGACGAGAGAGAGAGAGAGTCTCTCCTTTGGGAGTTCGTGGGATAGAAAGAACCTTCACGTGTGAATTTGGAGGTATCGCATTAATTGCTAAGTGCAAAATATATTTATTGGTAGTAAAGTTTTTAAAAGTAAATTGTCAGCAATAACGTAATGAAAAAGAGACAGTGGGAGGGAGAAAGAGAGTGAGAGAGAGATGGAGAAAGAGGGTGAGAGAGAAAGAGGGGGGGGGGGGGGGGGGGGTTAGTGAGCAGGTTGGAGATGAAGAGAGAGGGCACGGGATGGGAGTCTTCTTTGGTAATGGGTTGTTGAAAGAGAGAGGAAGGGAGAGAGAGTGGACATGTGAACCGGTTTTTGAACCGGATCCGTTGCTTTTTTTAGGCCTTGAGTATTGGGTGGGGCTATGCCAGGCCTTTCAATTTACTTTCTCCCTCTATTTAATTCTTTTATTTGAAATTACTAAATACACCTTATTTATACTCACTCCATTAATTATTAAATTCATCTTGTATATACTAACTCACCCATCTGTCTATATATACTAGGAATGTACAACATACGTTGTACGTGAATATGTTTAGATAATAATTTTTTATAAAAAAATATAAATTATATATTTAAATTAAAATAAATAATAAATTATATGTCAAATAATTATTTTTTATTTTAATTATTACTAAACTTAATTATTAATTTATTCAACTACTCTTTTAAGTACATAATCTGCTAACATTTTAGCTATCTGCCCGATTCTTGAATCATTGCCTCGTTTGTTTATAATAAAACTTTATTATAAGATTTTCATTCTTGATTATCTGTATTTTAAATTATATTATAGATTTATTATATTTTTTTGACAAAGAAATTGATTAGATTTTAATACTATTATTTGTATTATATATAATATTATGATATTATTGCAGACCAAAAAATTATATAAGACATATATTTGATCGTAAAATTCAATCTGACAGCTACATGTGTATAATAATAGAATATAGATTATATTTTACTTTTTATATAAGTACATATATAGATATAGAAAACTGCATGTAAGTATACTACTAATAAATGAGTTCAAAATTGTTTCGAAGTCAAATACTAATAAAAGAATCCAAAAACACTTGGAAATCCAATCTATATAGAAAATAAAAATTGAATGGAAATAAATATGTGAGTATAATTGACTTTATAATAATAATGAGAGATAAAATAGAAAATTAAAAGTTTTCACAAATACTGGTTTTTAGAAGAAGTGTATAGATAAATAGAAATGCTATTGAGACATAATTTATTGACCTAATATGCAGACTTAATTCATTACAACCATTGAATTAATTATGAGTCTCATAAAACATTAAAACTTAGTATTAATCTCATGATTACAATGAAGCCACATCATTAGGTCAACAAAGTAGGTCAAATTTTTAGGTAGCCTTGAGAAGCATTTCCTCCCCATTTTCTAAATTCTTAGAATTTTGAAATTTTTTTTATAATTATTTCTCTAACTTTTCAAGTGATAGAATAAAAATAAAAATAAAATAAAAAAGAAATAAGAATTATAATCCTTTGCATTGCACGACACAGGTCACTATTTAAAAACTAAATCAAACTTTTATTCATGTGCATTATTTCGACAACCTAAGAACCAAAAACATTTCACAAATGAATAAATAAATTAAAATTTTATTTTTAAAACATTCTAAAATATAGATCTTAGACGTGGAAATAGAAGTTGAGAAATCAACTCTTCTTTTTTAAATTCTTCATAGATAGAAAATCGGAAATAAGGTGGGAAAATGTATTTAACAGTTTAATGGGATTGATATAAATGGGGAGAGTTTAGTCCTTAATGGGGTGTGTATAGATGTGATAGACTTATTAGTTTAAAATAAGAGAATTAAAACATTTACCCAAATTCATATAGCATCTAATTTTTACACAAAATATAGTCCATATGAGTACATTATACAATCATTTATACAACATTACAAATCCAAAACTAATTACACGATCATTTTAAAAAAATGTAATTTAAAGCCACAACTCGGTTTTCTTCCTCAACAAGGGCCCAAGTGAGAGCCGTCCACCGACGCTTGTCCCGCACATAAAATATTGTTATCATAAAAGGTGAGCTACGCTCAATAGGGTATTTCCTAAAGAGACTACTCTCCAACGTAAATGCATATGAAATGCTCACATATGCAATACAACAATCAGCAAACATTCATAAAGAATATACAATTCAATGATGAATGTCACAATGCTATGCCATGTTATGAGGTGACATTCACACATACAATGCAACCCGAGCCTTCCACCGACTCCCATAACACATGCAATGTCATGCGTATGAATTCGGGCATTCCAAGCCCCCGCCATTGATGCTACACATCCAACGACCATTTATTGTGATGCCCCAATTTCCGGGGATCCTATATTAACCGTTGACCATCCGTCAACCCGCGAAAATACCCGTGGATGTCACCCAACCTAACACCACGGCAGTAGCATCCCCTTATCCGGGATCTTAACTCACAATTGTTAACCGGATTTGATTATTCATTGGGTTCAACCAATATCCAAAATATTATAATTTATTCTCCACTTTGGTCCATTTAGATCATTGGAGGGAAGGGAAGACCTAGACCGAAAATAGGGCAAGACAGTTTAAAATCTGAAAATTTTGGAGAGTGTACCGGTACCATTCGGTACCGGTACTGTCAACCCACTGGAAAGGGGGTACCGGTACTGTACAGTACCGGTACCCAGTACCGGTACTCTCTGCCTAGTTTTGCTATTTTCAACCATTTTTCATTTCCAATCCATTCAAAACCTTTCCTAATTCATCAAATACATGTTTGACAAGGATTTCAATATAAAACATGGTTTGTACAAGTTCTATTACAATTGATTCCATACATTTATATATCAAAAATGGAATTCTTTCAAAAGCTTTACAAAATAACCATAAAAGCCACAAGTCGGCTTTCTTCAACTTTGGGGCTCGAAATGGGAGCCGTCCGCCGGTGTGAACCCCGCACCTGAAATGTTTTTCCCACAAAGGGTGAGCCACGCTCAATAGGGTATCTCCTAATGAGGCTACTCCCCAACCTATATGCATATGAAATGTTCACATGCCCAAAACAACAATTTATAACTTTCCAAGTAAGGAATTATATTCAATGATGGAATTTGCAATGTCATGCTATGGAATGAGATGAGACCCATTCATGCATATCATCCGAGCCCTTCCCGGCTCCTCTACACATGCAAGTGCCAATGTGTACTAATCCGTCATTTATGTTGTACATCAAATGACATTTCATTCTAGGGTCTTTCTTGGGGTGGATATTTATGGACTTACACCAACGACACCCAACCGACACGGAATTCATGGACTTCCACCAACGGTTCCGCGTACACCGACACACTTTATGGACTATTATACCAACGGAGTGCGTATCCAACCACCGGGTCTCTCACCCGAGGGATAGTCTAGCCCTTCTTGCTACCCCAACCCTAACAACCGTGCAAACCGTGCGACTCGATTAGGTCATCGACCCATCTTACCCGAGCCCACTCGTCATCCACCAAGCGTGGTGAAGACAACCACCATGCACACACACCCACTAAGTGCAATGCTCCCGTGCATATGAAATGTGATGTCCCATTTCAATAATATTACAATGTTCAATATGGTATGAGTGACATATGAACATTTACAATACATTTCTCACACTTCATGGCAAAATCATATCATAAGCATATAATTTCCATATTTCCTTACAATGTCAATATATCACAAGCATGTATATATATCAACATTTAATCTTAATCAACACCCAAGCATGTCATCACATTATCAAGAGATAACATACTTCAATTTCAAGCACAAGATAAACACATAGCATACCCACACTTCATATAGCCCAAGAGTCACATTGGGTTAATTTCATATACTCAATCCTAGAAATTTCATTTAGAAACTTCTAATTACCAATCCAATTAGAATTGATTTCAACCCATTTCACCCAATTTCACAACTATAGGCAAATGACATATATATACATATCCATTTATTTACCCATTTCACCTAAGCATTCTAGGTGTGGAATAAACCTTGGTAGGAGGGAACCCTACCTCTTGAAGCGTGTAGAATCGCTGTGGGAAGCTCCTAGAACTCAAAGCAAGCTTGAATCCTCCACTTCCAACTTTTCGGCCTCCCAACGTTCGGTGAAAGCCGTCGTTTTTGGTACTCACGCGTAGCCCTCGACGCGTAGAGCAACTCTTGTTCTTGGCCCGAGTCGATTTGAGCGCTAGAACAGAGTAGATCGTAGAGAGAAGGTGGAGTGTTTCTCTCTTTTCCCTCTCTTCTCAATCGGCTGAACAATCGGCTGAAACAATGGGGAAAAATCTAATTTTTCCCCCTATTTATATTTTAGAATACTTGGCCCACAATTGGCCACACGTCCTATTTAATTTCAGGTCCGTTTTAATCCCGAAACGACTAAATTTCGCTCCGGTTCAAGTTCGAATTATTTTTATTTCAACTTGCCTCTAATATCTCCCCAAACTTTAAAATTTTATAAAAATTTCGTGTACGGGGTCACCCGAGGCCCGTTCGTCTCGTAAAACGCAAAAAATCCGACTATCTCGGAATTCAACGAAATTTAACGTGGTAACTAGATTTCGCGAGACGAATCCAACGGTGATGTCCGTTTCGTCATCCGAGCTCTAGAAAAATTCAGGTTTACAACCTGTACCATAGTGGCAAATTACATTTTTTGCCCTTTTTCACAAAAGTTCAAATTTTCTCGGGTTTTACATTTATAATCTCGTGTCTTTCTTGAGGTGAGTATTTATGAACTTCCACCAACGGGCACCCAACCGAAACGACATCTATGGACTTTCACCAATAGCTCTGCATACGCTGACACACTTTATGGACTCAATATAATTGGAGTGCATATCCAAATCATCAAGTCTTGCACTCGAGAAATAATCTAGCCCTTTTTACTAATCCCGACCCTATTTTTAATGCAACCCGTGCGACTCAGTCGAACTTTGGTCCAACTTTCCCGAGCCCATGCATCATCCATCAAGAATAGTGTGCGATCAAAATCATGCACACACCCACACTCATGTCACATGCTCACGAAAGTGATGCTTCCCGTGTATATAAAGTACAATCACAATTTCCATGTCATGTACAATATGTCCTGAGCACATAATGAACAATTTCAATGTCTATCAACATTACCAATTTTTCAATGTAAATTATATCATCAAGCATATACTTACATTCTAATATCTTCACAAAGCATGTTATATCAATTTCATTCAAATAACATACTTAATCAATCATAGTCTTTTTATCAAACACCCAAAAGAAATAAAATCATGTAAACACATAACATGCTCAATTCATCACATTTCTCATGAAATTACCAAGAAAGCAATTTCAACAACCTAATTTATGCAAAAAATAGTTTTACACATTCTTATATCATTTCCTATACTCTAGTTACACTATGAGTATATTTAAACAAGAACTTCATCTCTGATCGTGATACCCATTTTATACACAAATCTTATGTTGCAAATAAACCTAGCTATGAGAAGAACTCTATCTCTTGAAGCATAATAAACGTAGAGGAAGCTCCAAGAAACCCAACCCAAACTTTAAACCTTGTTTTCCAAAAATCTCATTCTTGAGATTTCGGCGAAATCTGTGATTTTTGGTACATAGATGTATCTCTCATTGTAACACCACGCATTTTTCTTTTATATATGTATATAAATATATAGTAAATAATTATTTTAAAAATGTGGATATATGTAGTGACATAAGAATAAACCGTAGGAATAAATACTATAGAGATAATTTGATTGGGAAGTTTACGTGTCGAAGATGTTTAAACTTGGAAAGGGTGAATAGACAAGTTTCTAAAGGTTTTTAGGTCAAAATAATGCTTTCATTGAATCCGAAAGGTCGAAAAACATTGGGAGAGGTAATAGGGATGTATTAGAAGTTAGGAAGTGTCCCGGAGTTAAAACACACTTTAGAGAGAATTTGGGTAAAATGGGTCCTGGACACTACTTAGTGTTTTGGCCATAACTTTTTATCCTTAAGTCCAATTGATCTTAAATTTTTACAGTAGATATTAGACATCTAGGGCTACAAAAGTGTGTCTCATGGAAATTTTCCAATTCAACCTCTAAATGGGTCAAAACTGCCCTGGAAGTTGCAGCAGACAAAGTGTACCGGTACTGTGTACCGGTACTTCGACTCCAGAAGGCTTGGGGTACCGGTACTGAGTACCGGTACCATACAGTACCGGTACTGGGTACCGGTACCATCCGTCTGACGCCGCTAAACAGTTAAAAAGTCGGGATTTTTGTGTTATAAAACCCATCCCACATCCCATTTGCCCCATTTCTTCATCTCCCTCTTACCCTAACCCTCCTAGAAACCCTTAGAGAGAAAGAGAGAAAGATAAAACTCAAGATAAAAAGGAAAGACAAAGGGGTTCACAAGTGATTCAAGACTCAAACCCTAGGTTTCTTCAAGAGCATAAGATAGGGGATTTCTTCCTAATCTCTTACATTGAGGCTAGGGTTTATGTATATATATATGTTTTTCACTCTCATCCTTATATACATGATTCTTGTTCCTCTTGAAATAAATGCCATGTTTTGAACATTGTGATGGTTGGGTAACTATTAAATTTCTCTTTTTCATTTTCAAACCTTGGTTTTAAAGAGAAATGGACTTTTCCCTCTATTTTTCCTTGGTATTGCTTTCAAAACTTTAGTGTTTGATATTGTACACCAAAATGGTATTTATGATGATCTCTTGTACATTTTCTTATATTACTCTTTGTACAACTACTTGAGAAAATTGGGGGTTTATGGAATTGTTTGTTAATGGAGGAAATTATGGATATCGTATTTCTTGTTGGGTTGTTTGGAGGAACATGAATGAGAGGTTCCTTGTAAGGATGCTCATTCCTTCTCAGGAGGTTCCTTGTAAGGATGCTTGAGAATTGGGGACTTGTGTAATTGTTGGTTAGGTGAGATATTTGTTGGTATTTGATCGCTTGCATGGTTGTACGATACGAACATGGATTACTATGGACCGGGTATCATGTAGTGGGTATACGTCTTTATATGCCACGCGGGTATGAACTTTTCCTACCACATGGAGTGGGTAGACGACTTTGTACGCCGTGTGGGTATAAACTTTTCATATCGCTAATGATCACGGGCTAGTAACGTGGGTTGTGTCGGACATACGGTGTGGGTTATCGTGCATTGTACCATAAATGGTTTCGACAAGAGTTTTCGGAAGTATGGGATTCCGCGAGAACTTGTTGGAAACGGTTTATGGTAGAATGGATTATCTATTGTATATGGGTTATTGTTCACTCTACCATAGAAGGTTTATGGTGGATTGGATTATAGTTGGATATGGTTTGCTAAATGTATAGTGGTCCCACTTATTCATTCAATTACTGTTGTTCCTTAAACTTGAGATCTATTTAAATGTCCTGGTTTTACTTCAAAAGTTATATATGATATTTGTGAAATGCGACCGACCAGTTTTATATTTTTATAAACCTTGTTTGAGTTGGGAAGATTTTGGTATAGAGCTTCGTGCTCATCCCCTACAAATTACATTTTTCAGATTTGGTGCTAGAGGAGGATCTCGGCATCGACGAGTCAGGGCATTGGGAGGCTCCACTCGAGGGGAACCTAGATCCCGAGGTGGATATGTAGAGATGTAGCTTCTTTTGTACTAGACTAGGTTATTCTTTTGGACACTGTAAGGTCTAGTTTTTTTGCTATTCCGCTGTGCTACTTTAATTAATTTTTGAGATGTAAATGCCATGGTTGGGCATATTCTTTTGGATAATGATGTAAATATTTTATGGATGATGAATGAAGTTTAATTTATTTATGGATGATATTAGTGCTCTCATGATGTAAATGGTTTTAGTATGTAATGCCGTCCAGGGTGTGTTTTGGGGCGTTACAAAAATGGTATCAGAGCTTAGGCTTTAGGTCTTACATGGGAGCTGTAGGTTATGGATTACCACCGGAAAGGTAGGACTAGGTTGAAGGAACCGTAGGCTTGTATTGGTTTGAAGTTATGTGTTTATTAGATAGGTTAGATTCATTTTATATTTAGGTTAAGTGTTAATTATTTGTTCGAATTCGATGAGTTGTCTCGCTACGCAATCAAGTTTGTGGTCACTGAGGCAAGGAGGGCTAAACGCTTTGAACAAGATTTGAAGCCTTCCATCCGCGAGAAGCTGGTTACACTCGTAATTCGAGAATACAAGATCTCGTGAACGTGGACGTGGACGTGTACGTGGACGTGGACGCGGTTGAACAAAGACTTCAGACAGTTGGAGAAGATGGAGTTACTCAGACGAGAGCAGGCATGGACCCCGCCAATGCTTTGCATGCGAAGAGTATGGGCACTTCAAACATAGATGCCCCTCGTTTCCCCCAATGACTAAGGAAGCAACCGAGTAAGTACCAGCAAACAAGCCACCTCTACAAAGGCCAGCACAGCAAAGACCTCAGATAGCTCGAGGAGCGGGAGGCATACCAAAGAGAATAGGCACGGATGCACGCTGATGTTTTGCCTGTGGAGGTGTTGGGCACTTCATAGATAGTTGTCCATTGCTTTCTACCAAGACCAACCAAGCAACTGGGCGAGTGAATGCAAACAAGCCATCGCGACGACAACCATTACCACCACCGAGACCGTTACAAGCTCATGCCCCCGGCGGCGCCAATCAAGGAAGGGTGTTTGCTTTGACTCAACCGGAGGAAGATGCCTCCAACGCCGTTGTGGAAGGTATTGTTCTTCTCTACCATTCTTGGGCCCGAATTACATTGGATACCTATGCGACTTATTCTTTTCTATGTACTGTGTACGTTGTGGAATTGGGATTGGGTTTCTAGGGAATATAACTTACTGTATATGTTAACTTGCCTACGGGAAAACAAGGGGATACCAGTAGGTTTACTTATATGTATTTCTTTGACTCTAATTTATATCTACTTGCTAGGGAATCATCATGTCTTGCCATTCTGGATAATACTACCTTGTTCTAAAATATATTATGGTTGGGTAAACTCTAAATCTTATCTTATGCCTTCACAACCCTAGTTTACACAGGAGATGTGTTTTTCTCTTGATTTCTCATTTGTTCTTGATTCCAACCTTAAATCTTACCTTGTTTTAACTATGTTATGCTTGGGTAACCACTAATTCTCGTTGTATGCCTTCGAAACCTTAATTTTCAAGGAAAAGTGGGTTTTCTCTTGATTCCTTCCTTGTTCTTGAGATCTAAACTTGATATTCATTTGTCATTGAATTCTAACCTTGATATTCAATTGTCCTTGAGATCAAAACTTGTTATTCATTGGTTATTGAATTCAAACCTTAATCTTCAATGGTTCTTGAGATCAAAACTTGTTATTCATTTGTTATTGAATTCTAACCTTAATATTCAATTGTTCTTGAGATCTAAGCTTGATAACCATTTATTCTTGATTTCCAAGCTTAATATTCATTTGTTCTTAATGGCCAAATTTGATATTCATTTGATTGATCCTAACCCTTGCGATTCATGTATTCTTGATATTCAATATTTGACATCCTTTGGTTCTTGATTTCAAGACTTGGTTGTTCCGTTGTTTTTAATTTCCCCAGGCTTGATGATCCATTGGTTCTTGATAGCCAAATTTAATATTCATTTGTTATTGATTCTAACCCTTGTGATTCATTTATTCTTGATATTCAATGCTTGATATTCATGGGTTCTTGATTTCAAGACTTGACATTCAATTGCTCTTGATTTCAATACTTGATTTCTCCTTGTCCTTGAGTTCAAAACTCGATACTCTTTAGTTCTTGGTTATAAAGCTTGAGATGCATCTGTTATTGACTCCAAGACTCGATTGTTACTTTGTTCTTGATTCCCAAGCTTGATTATTTATTCGTTCCTTAATTCAAAATTCTAAAGATTGGTATTGACCAATAAAATGGTATTTTCGATGATATTATGTTAATTTTTCTTAAATTATTTCGTTGGAAAAATGTATATGGATTTGGAAGCTAAGATGGGAGGACAAGTCTGGTTAGGTTTCAACTGTAACCTTTGGTGGATTGTAATTTATATCAGAGTGCGCAGCGAACTAACGGAGTAATGACTACAATGGGGAAACTACGGAGAAGATTCAACTCATCCGGGAGAGGCTACGCACGACGCGAAGTAGACAGAAGAGCTACGCGGACCACAGACGAAGATCCTTGGAATTAAAAGTGGGAGATTACATGTTTTCCCAGGTGTCACACAAGAAGGGCGTGTTTCGATTCGGCAAGAAGGAGAAGTTAGCGCCAAGATATACCGGACCGTTTGAAGTGATCAAAGCAGTAGGCAATGCGGCGTATCAACTTCGACTACTAGCCCAGATATCCAGAGTACATGGCGTGTTTCACGTGTCGATGTTGAGGACGTGTCACTCGGATGCAACTCCAGTCGTGAACTTGGAGGAGATGGAAATTTAAGACGGAGCAACCTACGAAGAACAACCGGTAGAAATTCTCGACGCAAAGGAAAAAGTACTTCGCAACAAAGTTATCAGATTGGTGAAGGTGTGGTGGCAACACCATGGAGTGGAGGAAGCTACATGGGAACCGGAGCAAGAAATGCGGGAGAAGTATCCATATTTGTTCGCTACTTGAGGTAAGTTTCGAGGACGAAACTTTCCTTAAGGGGGGTGGATTGTAACACCCCGCATTTTTCTTTTATATATGTATATAAATATATAGTAAATAATTGTTTTAAAAATGTGGATATATGTAGTGACATAAGAATAAACCGTAGGAATAAATACTATGGAGATAATTTGATTGGGAAGTTTACGTGTCGAAGATGTTTAAACTTGGAAAGGGTGAATAGACAAGTTTCTAAAGGTTTTTAGGTCAAAATAATGCTTTCATTGAATCCGAAAGGTCGAAAAACATTGGGAGAGGTAATAGGGATGTATTAGAAGTTAGGAAGTGTCCCGGAGTTAAAACACACTTTAGAGAGAATTTGGGTAAAATGGGTCCTGGACACTACTTAGTGTTTTGGCCATAACTTTTTATCCTTAAGTCCAATTGATCTTAAATTTTTACAGTAGATATTAGACATCTAGGGCTACAAAAGTGTGTCTCATGGAAATTTTCCAATTCAACCTCTAAATGGGTCAAAACTGCCCTGGAAGTTGCAGCAGACAAAGTGTACCGGTACTGTGTACCGGTACTTCAACTCCAGAAGGCTTGGGGTACCGGTACTGAGTACCGGTACCATACAGTACCGGTACTGGGTACCGGTACCATCCGTCTGACGCCGCTAAACAGTTAAAAAGTCGGGATTTTTGTGTTATAAAACCCATCCCACATCCCATTTGCCCCATTTCTTCATCTCCCTCTTACCCTAACTCTCCTAGAAACCCTTAGAGAGAAAGAGAGAAAGATAAAACTCAAGATAAAAAGGAAAGACAAAGGGGTTCACAAGTGATTCAAGACTCAAACCCTAGGTTTCTTCAAGAGCATAAGGTAGGGCATTTCTTCCTAATCTCTTACATTGAGGCTAGGGTTTATGTATATATATATGTTTTTCACTCTCATCCTTATATACATGATTCTTGTTCCTCTTGAAATAAATGCCATGTTTTTCACTCTCATCCTTATATACAACTACTTGAGAAAATTGGGGGTTTATGGAATTGTTTGTTAATGGAGGAAATTGTGGATATCGTATTTCTTGTTGGGTTGTTTGGAGGAACATGAATGAGAGGTTCCTTGTAAGGATGTTCATTCCTTCTCAGGAGGTTCCTTGTAAAGATGCTTGAGAATTAGGGACTTGTGTAATTGTTGGTTAGGTGAGATATTTGTTGGTATTTGATCGCTTGCGTGGTTGTACGATACGAACATGGATTACTATGGACCGGGTATCATGTAGTGGGTATACGTCTTTATATGCCACGCGGGTATGAACTTTTCCTACCACATGGAGTGGGTAGACGCCTTTGTACGCCGTGTGGGTATAAACTTTTCATATCGCTAATGATCACGGGCTAGTAACGTGGGTTGTGTCGAACATACGGTGTGGGTTATCGTGCATTGTACCAGAAATGGTTTCGACAAGAGTTTCCGGAAGTATGGGATTCCGCGAGAACTTGTTGGAAACGGTTTATGGTAGAATGGATTATCTATTGTATATGAGTTATTGTTCACTCTACCATAGAAGGTTTATGGTGGATTGGATTATAGTTGGATATGGTTTGCTAAATGTATAGTGGTCCCACTTATTCATTCAATTACTGTTGTTCCTTAAACTTGAGATCTATTTAAATGTCCTGGTTTTACTTCAAAAGTTATATATGATATTTGTGAAATGTGACCGACCCGTTTTATATTTTTATAAACCTTGTTTGAGTTGGGAAGATTTTGGTACAGAGCTTCGTGCTCATCCCTTACAAATTACATTTTTCAGATTTGGTGCTAGAGGAGGATCTCGGCATCGACGAGTCAGGGCATTGGGAGGCTCCACTCGAGGGGAACCTAGATCCCGAGGTGGATATGTAGAGATGTAGCTTCTTTTGTACTAGACTAGGTTATTCTTTTGGACACTGTAAGGTCTAGTTTCTTTTGCTATTCCGCTGTGCTACTTTAATTAATTTTTGAGATGTAAATGCCATGGTTGGGCATATTCTTTTGGATAATGATGTAAATATTTTATGGATGATGAATGAAGTTTAATTTATTTATGGATGATATTAGTGCTCTCATGATGTAAATGGTTTTAGTATGTAATGTCGTCCAGGGTGTGTTTTGGGGCGTTACACTCATTGCGTAGAACAACTCTTGTTCTTGGCCAGAAGCAATTCGATGAATGGTTGGTCGTAGATCGCAAGAAGAAGCTTGAGATTTCCTTCAGTTTTTCTCTCTTCTTTCTCTCTCTCTCTCTATCAGAAAATTTGGTGTCAATGGGGAGAAAATATGATTTTCTCCCCTATTTATACCCCTTAATACTTGGCCCTCGTTGCGCCACATGTCCCGTCTTTTTTTGATCTGGTTTTATCCCGAATCGATAAAATCTTATCTCAAATCGATTAAATCTCGTCCCGTGTTATGTTCAATATATTTTATTTGAACTAACTTTAAATTATTTTTCATGTTTCGCAATGAAATCCCGATCGCGTTTATTTTGATTGCGCGACGCCCGATCACATCGTAAAACGTAAAAAATTTGACTTTCTCAGAATTCAATGGTAATTGACTGGGTAACTAGATTTCGCGAGACGAATTCAATGGTGAGGTTCATTTCATCATCCGATTTCTAAAAAAAATTAGGTTTTCAACCTATACCGCAATGACTAATTACCATTTTGCCCTTCACAATAAAATTTTAATTTTTTTTCGGGTTTTACAGAGTCTTGGGTGTGAAGCCTTGAAGATTACTCGCGATCTAAATGAATCGTGCGGTAGGGAATTCAAGTGAAGCTAGCCATAACATCGAAGAAGGGCCTTCAACAGAGTGATCTATGAAGGAAAGAAGCATCTAGCCATGTTGATTGGTTTATGTATAAGTCTCGAGTATTTGCAGATTAACTTTGGGTCTAGTGGATTAGGCTTTGGTGAACTGAGAAGGTTTCCCGCGGTTTTTTTGAGAAGGATTTATGCATCAACAAATTACTTGTGTTATTTATCGCTTCTAATTATGCACTTGTGATTTGATTCACACACGTGCACTAGGTGTTTGCTGAATTGATTTTTTAAATCTACATATCACATATAGTTGCTTGATTAGGTTTGGGTTACCTTGATTGGGATCACCGTGTGTGATTGAGTGTTAATCAACAAATTGGTAAAATTAATGCACTAATCTACGGGGGCGTTTTGTGCTGTAGTTTTTAAAATGGGTTCTCAGTTAAATTGGCATATCATTGTGAGAAGAGGTAGCTGAGGTTGAATTGGGTTAGAATTGGTGTTTGTCCAATTTTTTTTTAATAACCTATTCACCCCCTCTAGGTCTAGTGTGCGATTCCTGGTGTATAATAAAGTGGTAAGATTCTAAATGTGAAGTGTTGTATTTTTTTTCCACAATTGGTATAAGAGCAAGGTTTTCCTTAATTTACTCTTAGTAGAGGAACTCATTGCATATTTGTCTATTTGACCTAGTTTTTGTGATTTGAGATTCATTATAACTACCGGTTGGTTATTAATGGAGTCTAAAAAAGGAGGTTCAATAGCACGACCGCCGCTCTTTGATGGTACAAACTATGCATATTGGATAGTTCAAATGAGGGAGTTTCTAAAATCGATTGATGAACATGTTTTGTTTTGTGTGCTAGAGGGTTGGAGCCCTCCAATAGCCTCTGATGGCCACCACATCGATTGAAGGTGGTGAAGCCATTGTTGAACCAAAATTACTAAAGACTTGGTCTAAAACCAAGTATGATTTTGCGGGGTGGAACTCGAAAGGCTTGAATTCGATATTCAATGCCGTGACACTTGACAAGTTCTAGAGGATATTCAATTGTGAGACTTCCAAAGAGGCATGAGGCATCTTACAAGTTTCCCACGATGGAACACCATTAGTAAAAGATGACTCGTCTCTAAAGGTACACCTTTCAATCCGAGATTTTGAGGATGCGTGAGGATGAAAAATTTAGCGATTTCTATGCTAAATTGTCTGATATTATAAATTCATCCTTTGCTTTGTGTACCAAGTATGATGACTCCATGATCAAGTGAAAAATCTTGAGATCTCTTCCGGAGAGGTTTCATGCTAAGGTGACGGCTTTGAAAACCAAAGTCAATTTGGAGATGGTGCTGACATAAGACCTAGTTGGGTCTGTTTTGACTTTTTAAATGAATCTCCAACTGCCCAAGAATCTAAGGGCTTGGCCTGGTGCTCAATTAGAGAAGAGGGAGATGAATCGAAGTAACCTCGATTAGGAGAAGAGGACATAGCCTATCTTGCACAAAAGTTCAACAAATATGTTAAGGGTGGTGGTGTCAAGTCCTCAAGGTCGAAAGGAAATCCTAATAGACCTAAGTCTCCTAGAGGGCAGGAGAAAATAAGGGGAAAGGAAAGAGGTCCAAGGACCTCGATACTGCAAGTGTCAAGGGTCTGGAAACATGGCTTGGGAATGTCTTAATCGGAAGAAGAAAGATATGCCCATAGAGAGGAGACAAAGTGAGTTGGATTCGACAATGAGTGAAGATACTTCCTCTCAAGATGACGAGGAAGAGTTCATAGCTTTAGTAGGCTTACACTCATCCCCCCCAAGAGAGACTTCAAAAGGTGAATTCAAGAGAGAGTCCTCCATCCATTTCTCGAGCTAACCCTAGAGATTTTAAGGGAAAACGAGTGTGGGCGAGATGTGAGAACTTTGAGAGGCTCACCATCTCTAAAAGTTGGATGCTCCAAGTGCTTCCACCAAGTTCATGGCAACTTAGAGGTAGGTGAGGAGAGAAAGTATGGACCTAGGTTGTAATGACCTGATATCGGGAATTAGAAATTGGATCAGAATCTGGGTGTGTGTGGTTAGGGATTCGGATATCAGAGAGCAGGACTGTGGTTAGGGAATTATTATAAGGTGTGTGTGGGGGGGGGGGGTTTAATGTTCATTGACATGTTTAAAAGAGGATAGGAGCTTGACTGGTGAAGTGAGAGGAAGCTGGAATGCTGATTCGGAAAAGGTAGGTTTCTGGGAGTTGTCTAGTTAAGTTTGAAATGGGTTTTTTTTTTTTTTTGGTGAGGTTTTGGCTTAATCCAAGACGTGGGATGGATTTCTGGGAGTTGTCGATGAAATTTGGTGGTGATTTGAAGGGTAGTCGTGGTATGTGGAGATGGTTTGAGGAATGAGAAGTTGAAGGTTTGGGTTTGAGTTCTTGGAAATTCAAAGCTTTTAATCTTGATTTTTTGAAACGTAAAAGGTATTGTTCTAGACTAAAAGCAAACCTTGGAATCCATTGGTGACTTGGGGTTGGATCATCGGCCCCGGTGATGGCTCCCCAACCAAGTAAAGGGAACTGGAAGGTTGGTGCCAGATTCGGTCCTTTTATCGACGTTCTGGCCCTTTATTTCTTGGTCAATACCTCACAATTGTGGGCTTATACCTTATGGTTCATGTTGGGGGAACACCAGAGTCCAGATTTATAGCAAGGAAAATTTGCTAGAAAGCGGCGGAGTGCCGTGATAGATAGGGTCTTGCTTGCTTGGCTTTTTTTTCCTAACCACGTGCTTTATTTGAACAGGAAAGAGCTTTGCTTGCTTCGTGTTTTTGATTCTCTGGACCAGGGCACTTCTATTGTTTTGACTTTTGTTTTGGGGTTAGTACCTCACTCATAGACTCTGGGTTCCTTGCGGCGCTGCCTCATGCTTGCGCTTGCTTGAATGCCAGTATGTTAGGTTACTAGAATAGGCGATTGGCTACTGCACTGCAGATCTCACTGGAAGGGTCTTGTCCTTTGCTTGCGGAAGTCACCCTACTTGCTATTCTATTAGTTGGGGCAAAGCCTAGACCAAAGGTGCCTAATATCGTAGGGAAACTAATTGGGTAGCGAATCCCATCCTCAGCTAAACCAAGCCCCGGGTGGCAGCCTAATCGAAGAAGTTGAGCTTGTGCCCAAGCCTCCTTAAAAATTGATTTAGAGTTCATTTGGTGGGTGAGAAAGGTAGTTGTAGTTCTGGCCATGAGGTGCAAAACCTTATTTTTTTCAAACTTTGGTTAAATTTTTGAATGGGTTAGAGTTTGATTCGAAGGGTCTCACCTATGGGGATTTGAAGAGGGCCATGAGAAGAGTAAATAGGTTTGAAAACAAGTCTAATTTTTTTTTTTGGAGTGATTTATAGGTGTGAGAAGAGGGGTACTTGAAACAGAACATTGGGACTTAGGCTTAGTTGGAGGTTGAAGATGAAGTGGACTGGAGGACCAATGGGAATCCCGACGACAAGTGGGGGAGAGTCCATAGATTGATGGACCTCTGGTCAATGCCAAAATTTCCATAACGTCCATACGGAGGTCCCTATAAAATTTGAGATCAATCCGGTACCCGAATCAATAGGTGGTGTAAAATGTTTGTTTTTTCCTCCAGGGGCAATTTGACACAATTTTTAGGTGATTTTCACCAAATAAATTTTATATTCATTCTTAGATAGGTTAATTAAGTACGTGTATGAAATTTCATCGAAAAATAACATTTTTTCATTTCTGGCTATTTCAGATCAAAATACCGAGACTGGTAGGATTTCTCAATCTTGGAACAGGTGAAGCTTTTCAAACTTGTTTCTAAATTATTCCATATGCTATTTTTGATTCTTTAGCATGTTTTGAAATATATGATTGGGTGTTTTGAATATTGACTTGAATCCGGACCCATATTAGGGTTTCTGTGTGCAATTCGCACTAATGTTTGAAATGATCGTATTGATTGTATTACTAGTAATATTTGGAACCGGGATCCTTTTAAATGAAATGTAAGTGCACACAAGTTTGAGTGGCAGAGGGTTTATATTCTAGGTTGAGGCCAAAGAGGGTTTCTCATTGAGTTCGTAAATGCTTGGGTGACCCTGTTGGTCTTCAGACTTTGGTACCGAATTGATTTGAGGGAGTGTATCTTCCTTGGGGTGGAAGTCCCCTAAAATTTTTTTTTTGATTGATCTAGATGATCATGTTATCCCTGATTGGTCTGATAGGATATTAGCTCACCGGGTGGCACTGTAATGACGTTGTGACCGTATTATTACTTTTGTTTAATGTTTTCTACTATATTACTTTTTTATGAAATGAACTGTGCTGATATCGCCCAATCATGTCAAATTATGTTATTTTCAAACTTGTTTTCCTAGAATTGAGTTACTTTACTGAGCTGTTGAGGCTCACCCTACAATATTTCCCCTTTTTCAAATTATCAAGTGACGGGGAAGTTTGTGATTGTTCAAACTACCTATTTTTCCTTGGTTATTCTCGAAGAGCTGAAATGTGTTATGCCATAAACATCGACTTGTATGACTATTTGTAGTAAGAGGTCATAGCTGAATAGTGTATTACATTTGAGGCGTGCAAATTATAATAGGCTGGATGTACATGTTGAAATGTATGAAATTGGTATAAGAGTTAATTCATTATTTGGAGATTGTATCATTTAGTGGTCGTGAAGGTTATTAGTGCTCTGGATTATATGGAAATAGATCTTGGTTTAACATAGGCGATCTATCATGCATTTTATCGAACATCCTAGGGTCATACATTGTATATATATTATTTTTCTTTGTTTATTTTGATTAATTTTTCTATGAGAAAAATTCAAAAACAATAGAAGAATGAAAAACCCAAAAACAAAAGAAATTGGAAAATCCAAAAATAGTTTTGATGTCAAGTTTGACATTCATTTTTAGGTTTAATGATAATTTCTTTATTTGTTATTTTCTTTTCTTATTGTATGTTTACGCATATTTTTCGTTGTATTTGTTTATTTGAAAAATACAAAAACTATAGAAAAGAAAAAGCAAAAAGATTTTCTTTTATTTATTTATTTTTTTGTTTATGATCGTGGTGATTCACACCTTGATTTTCATTGAAATTGTTCCATCCTAAAATAAAAGTTAAAATGTGCATTGCTATGAGTCATATTAGGAGATAGAAAACTTAGTGGCATAAATCCGATTGAATGATTCATTAGCCAAAGTCTCTTCTCAAAAGTAGGTAAATAATAAAGTAGTTCCCAAGCGCAGGAATATATCGTTTAGTAACTCGGTCGGTTACTGAGGTCGTCTCCTCAGGAAAAATGATGGACAAATTCGAATGGTGATATAAAAATAAAAATAAAAAGATCTTCGAAGGTTGAGAATTGTAGCAATTAACTAAGTTAAACTAAACATAAATTCAATTAAAAAAAACCAGATAATCTTCAGATTTCATCCCATCCATGAATATGAATTTCTACTCTAAATCTATAACTCATCTGCTTTTATATTCAAACTACTACAGATAGATGATTTTCAACTTAAAACTTTGGAAAAAACTAAAGTAGCAATTGAAAGATGGTTTATGATGGAAAATTTGATACTCTAAAGGTTGCAGGAAGCATCACAATTATTTGTACCAAGCCTAATTGCATACAAATATCAAGGACGTATGAAAACCAATTAGGTTTTCAAAAGTATAACCTGACTCACATTCAGCCTGAATAGTGGTATACAATCAAGTATAAGTGGTCAAATTGTAATAGAATACTCTGTTTAAGTCCGAGGTTGAACCCATAGGGAGCTAATATTGGAAATAAAAAATAGAATGGTGAAGTTGTTGAAGATACAAAATGTAGTAGAAATAGCTTGTGGTGTGAGCTTAGAACAATTAAAACAAACTTAATTAAAACTGTGGAAATGCGATAATTAAAAGATACCCTTCAAGTCGGGGATTCCATATGCATTATATTGACTAAGTACTGGAAATGCCACCTTACAACAATTAACCCCCATTTTACTGGAAAGTCAACTGGTAGGACTGATGTATGTTAAATCCTATCCAACAACTGATTAGGTTAGCCGGCAGGTATATTTCTATGCAACAATCAAATAACCCAAGTAAACCAGAAGGCAAGCCATTCAGGAGGAATACTTGAATTACTCAATCGGCATATCTGTACCATGCAACAGTTAAACAACTATACTAGACCAGAAGGCAAGCCATTCAGGAGGAACACTACAGTTATTCAACTGGCAGGTAGATGATTCACTAATGACGAGATTCCGATTTACGCATTGAATCAAAAACATTGGCTATGCCGAGACTTAACCCGTCTATAACCAATCAATCGACTATTAAGTAACGCCTAATCACGTACATCACTGTATCATGTATGAAGTACATAACCCGTCTATAACGAATCAATCGACTATTAAGTAACGCCTAATCACGTACATCACTGTATCATGTATGAAGTACATAACTAGTAGATAGTATGGTATATAACATTAGGTACCGCTCAGTGTTCATAACCATGAGCATATTATAAATGTAACCATCCATTAGTAGAGATATATATAACATTAAAGCATAGTTATAACATTGGCATTTCCATAACTTAAACAATATCTTACATATGTTCACCCTTCACCGAAGGGTAAAAGTGGACTACTCACACCCCATTGCTATAGACAAGCAAGCGGTGCGAGATAGTTCCATTATAATACAAAATAGACACCGACTTTTCTTCCCCGAGGAATATTTGAAACACGACCACTCTTAATACTGATTAGGGAACAAAAGTGGGAGAGGTTCAACCCTCCAAGTAGAAAGGATTAATAGAAATGTAGAAGAAAGAAAAAGCTGGATGGAAAGTAGGCTGAAAAGCTGGCTGGAAGTGGTTTGGCAGGGCTTCGCTTCACTGTTTATGACTTTCTCTCACTCACTGACTATATCTTACTCTGTCTGAATATCCTTGACTCTTTAGGCTTCCCTTCACTCTCTCTGGCTTTCTCTCTGACTGACGTTCTAAACTGAAACTGAATGCTGGAAATGGAAACTGGCAGGGGCTATTTATAGAGCTCTAAGGGGCTGCTTAAGGCGGTTGGAGGCAGAATGGACCAATCAGGGCCTTTGTTGCATAAACCAGCCAACGAGAGAAGAGAAAGGAGGTCAGACGGTTTGCTGACCGTCCGGACGCCACCACCACCGTCCAGACGGTGGCATTCCACTATTTCTACATGGTGTGGTTCCTTGGCTGATTTCTTGATATTACACTTTGATCTCCTTCTGTTTTAAGCTTTGACAGTTGGCGTCCCTTAGCTTTGTAGCATTTATGCACAAAACCCTGAAAAATACAACATTTAACGCATTAACCCTAATTTACGCACTAACCCTAATTTCAACTACTTTGAGTCTTTTTACTCATTTAACTATCACACTTAACCTATTAATCTAATTCAATTACGCACTAATTAGGGTTAATCATATCCTATTCAATCAATCACATAAATGTTAAAACCCTACTTTAGAGTGTAAACCCTCATTCATAGTTTTTTTAAGAATCCCTCCTATAATTATCCGGAATAAAACTACTGAAATATGACCAAAGTAAAATTGAAAGCAGTTAAAGGAGACTTGTAAATAAAAGCAAATAAATAAAACTTGTATTGAAATAAACTTGAATGAAGATCTTTGTATTTAAAACAAGGAATTGTAAGCAATTACCAGAATAGAAATAAAATGCCGTAAATAAAGATGAATTTTGCTTGCAAAATAAAACTAAACTAAGAACAATGATGAAGAAGGAGGAGGAAGTTCTCTTTAGAAATCCCAATGGTTGGTATTTATAGGATAAACAGGGAGAGAAATAGAGATAGAGATAGAGATAGAGATACAACTAATTTTCTAGAGATCCTCTTTCCTATTATGTCTATCTTTTATTCCTAAAAGATCTCCAAAAATATCTCCAATGACATCTCTAAGATTTAGACAAAAATTCATTTCCTAATTTTTCTCTTTCTTCTCAAATAAAGGTGTTGGAATATTTTAGAAGATATCTTTGAATATTCAGTCAGTCAACGCTTGGGAAAAGGAGTTCTCGCCAAAATCTAATATCGACCTACCGGTAGAACAGTAAAACCTACAGGTAAAATCTCTGTCTGATAAAACTTCTGAAAGTACTGTGTCTTTTGCTACTGGTAGGACTTCTCTAACAAAAGTACTGTAATATTTCCTATAGGTAGAACATGGTTCTGCTATCGGTAGAACTTCTATTTTTCTTCCAAAATTGATCTCCAAGGACTCGGCTTCATCTTCTCTAAGAAAATTAATTCCAACTCTTTTCTTGCCATTAAATCAATGCTTATTCTTCACATTTACACCTAAAATACCCACAAATTAGAAATTAAAACTTAACACGCAAACTACACTAAATAAAATGAATTAGTACACTAGCAGACCTAAAGTTAATATGTTAAGCTATAAAATAATGCAATGTTTAAGTCTCAACACACATCCCAACTTAAGCTTTTCTAGTCCCTAGCAAACTAAAAATAAAAATACAAAGCCACTTTCGTAAGAATCACGATTACATTTAGCATATATAACAAGCTATTAAATCCCTAGGTGATCCCTAGTGCACGAGTTTTGGCATGTGAAGATTTCCAGAGAAGATACCTACAAACTTCCTTTTATTCATCCACAAATTTAGAACATATTATTAATTCCTAATTAACAACAAAATTTAAAACAATTCACCATCCAGTGAAAGTATTCACATAAAGGCTAAACTATATATTTAAATGCTATGTAAAAGTTTTCACATCCACATCAACATTAGAAATTTGTGTGTGTAAATGATTGTACAATTTAAGATATTTATCAAATAAAACTCACATTGATATTAGCTATACAATTTTACCTTCGACACAAATCTCACCAATGATTCACTCTTAGAATAGAAAACCTCTTATTATAGTGACTGTTTCACTCATAAATTATATGTGAAATTTTTTTTTAAGTGAAAAGAAAAATATAACTCACATATATTTTTCCCAAAAAGAACATTATTCAAATGAAATGACCTTGTTATAATCTCATGAAAAAATCTTAAAGCGAATGAAAGTAATATAGCTAATATATCTCATATTTTATTATTGTGTACATACACACGCCACGATTCTTAAGATCAAATAGAACTTTTCTCCAATTGTAATGTGGCATTGGGGAAATGGGTTATAGAATTGAAGGATAATAAGGAATTCAAAAGAGTATCCCGAAAATACAATTTTTCGACACAAATCTCCTTCTTTGGAAATAATAACTCAAACCATGTATTTCTTTTATCTTTCATTTTCCAACACTTTTTCAAAGATACTTTGTTTTTTTCCCTCTCTTTTTCCTTTCTTTCTTTCTTTTTTTAATAGCCTTTTTTTTTCCAATAGTTTTTCACAATTCAACAAAATTTTTCTTATTTCTTTTCTTTCTCCTTCTACTCTTTTCGGATTTTAGCAATAAACTCAAATAATCATCATCTTTTTTTTTCTTTATTTCCTAATCGCCACCATCCCCTTTCCAAATTGTACAAAATACAAGTTCTGGGATAACCAAGGTAAGATAAACAAATTTATACTTGCCTTGGTAATTTTTATAGTTAAGAAACGAAATTTTCAATAAAGCTTAATCATCATTAAAACAGATGATGAGAAGAAAGAACAGGCCTAAGGCTCAAATAAATTTAAAAAATGGCCTAAAATCATGTCTCAAGAATGTATGACAAAGTACTTATAATATTGAGATATAATCAACCAATCACCTCATACACTCTAACCAAAACAAAAAATAATGAGATTATTGAAAGAGATTGAATAAAAGAATAGTCTTATGAGTAAATGTATTATAACCCTCCAACAAAGAACGACACAAAATTCACATGGGTATACATTAATCTCCACTATAGATACCAAGCTTTTTAAGATATAAATCTCATTCAATAAATCACAAAAATAATACGATTATGGTGTACATAAAATTGAGTTCCAAATAAAAACATGAATATGATACTCAAACATAGAATAAACTCTTACGGAGTGCTAATACGCATATAATTCAAGATTTAGGTTGAATAATAAAAAATATCATACTAATTAAGAAAGAATAATACAGTCCAAATCAAATATATTTTTTTTCTTTTCAATTTTTTAATTTTTTTAAAAAAAAAAATAGTACATGGTGTGGTGTTGTAAAACTCGGGTAAATTTGAATTTTTTTATGAAAAAGGGCAAAATGGTAATTTGCCACTATAATGCGGATTTACAATACGTATTTCTCTAGACCTCGGATGACGAAACGGACCTCACCGTTGTATTCGTCTCGCGAAATCTAGTTGCCCTGTCAATTTTCGTCGAATTCCGAGATAGTCAGATTTTTCACGTTTTACGAGACGACTGTGTGTCGAATGACCTCACAAGGGTCCCCAAAAACGGAAATTATAAAATTTCTTTATAATTGAATTAAAGTTCAAATAAAAACAATTTGAACTTAAAGCGGGATGAAATTAATCGTTGCGGGGCGAAAACGGACCCGGACAAGGGGGACGTGTGGCGCGACGTGGACCAAGTGTTAAGGGTTATAAATATGAAAAAATATCTGATTTTTAGGCAGAATACTCTGCATTTTCCAGTGGGCAAAACGTGTGAAGGAAGGGAGAGGGAAAGGAGAGAAAAAAAAAAAGAAAGTTTTCAAGGCTTCTCGCTACGATTTCCGCCTCTCCGTCGCTCGAATCAACTCGAGCCAAGAATCAAAGTTGATCTCCTCGACGAGGGCTGCGCTTACGTACCAAGAACGAATGATTTCATCGAAGATCCAAAGGGAAGATTTTGGGAAAATCAAAGATTTGAGGTTGGGGTTGGTGTTCTTGAAGTTCTACACTTCATTTTACGCTCCGAGAGGTAGGGTTCCCTAGGATGTTTATATGAAATGGGTAGGTATATGGAACTATACATGTCACTTGCCTCTTGTCATGGAAGTGAGGAATTGGGTATAGAAATGGCTTAGACCAACTTCTAGCTTAAATTTGATATATGGAAGCTATTAGTGTAAACTCTTGGAAATTGGGTTTATGTGGGTTGTTTTGTGTATTTTAAAACTTTCCTATTATAGTTGAGTTAATGGAAAAGGGTAGGTATATAGAACTATGTATTTCACTTGCCTATGGTTAAGGTGTAGGTGTAGAAATGATTTAATCAATTTCTAGTTTGAAATTGATATGTGAAGTTCCATGTGAAAATTCTTTGAGCTTGGTATTGTGTGGGCATGCTATGTGTTATATTGTGTCTTGTGAAAGACATGAGTTATTTACATAGGTTATGTGATAACATGATTGATGCCTTGAAGGTATTTTGCTAAATGCCTATGTGAGATTTAAGCTTGTTATGATATAATTTATGTGTGACATGCTTGAGAAAAAGATAATTGATATATGTTGTTAATATATTAGCATCATGATGAATTGTGGTAATTATATACATTAGATATAAATTATCATAGCATATGTTGAAGTATGTGGTTAAATTGATCCATATGACATTTATTACATATGAGACTTGACATTGACATGCAATGGTTCATTACATTGCATTTGCACGGAGACATCGCATTAGGTGGGTGTGTGTGCATGGTGTGATCAAACACCACACTTGGTGATTGATGGGTGCGCTCGGGAAAGTTGGGTTGAAAATCCAACTGAGTCGCATGGTTGCATGAATATGGAGTCGGGGTTAGCAAGAAGGGCTAGAAAATCCCTCGGGTGAGAGACCCGGTGACTTGGATACGCACTCCAGTGGTATAAGAGTCTATAAAGTGTGTCGGTGTACGCGGAACCGTTGGTGGAAGTCCATGAATTCCGTGTCGGTTGGGTGCCGTTGGTGTAAGTCCATAAATACTCACCTCACGAAAGACCCGGAGATTTTAGAAAGATCATTGGATGAAATTCATCAATGACAGATTTTCTACACATTGACATTGCATTGTGTTGCGGGAGTCGGTGAGGGCTTGGGTTAAAGTGCGTGAGTGAGTTTCATCTCATTTCATGGCATGACATGGTAAAAGAATTTCAACATTGAATTGCATGTTCTTGTTTAGAATGGTTGTTGATTGTTACATGTGCACATTCATATTCATTTAGGGTGGGGAGTAGCCTCTGTAGGAGATACTCTATTGAGCGTTGCTCACCCTATACGGGAAAATATTTCAGGTGCGGGATACACACCGGTGGACGGCTCTCATTTGGAGCCTCAAGGGTGAAGAAAGGCCGAATTGTGGCCTTAACCTTGGTTTTTGTAAAACTTTTGTTAAAACTATGTTTTGGGCATGTAATATATGTAAAAGAATTGTAATCGAACTTATATGGACTACTTTTAATATAACCTTGCATATTTTTATATGAGTATGGATAAATGGACCCAGTGTGGTCAATGTTTAATCATAAATGGACCCGGTGCGGTCAATGTTGTGTATTGGACCTCAGATGGGTCACGTGATTGTATATTGCACAGATTGTGTTTTGGGTAGAGCTTCCCGTACAAAGTAGACTCTGCCCGAATTTCGTTAAATTATGAACCCCGATAAATGGGGCATAATGGCGTGATGTCGAGTTACATGATATCCACGGGTATTCCGCGGGTTGATGAGTGATCAACGGACACCCGGATTTTTGGGGTGTCACAGCTTGGTATCAGAGCCTAGGTATACGATTTACCTAGGGCTTGATGGGCATGGGTCTAGACCATTGCATTCATTGTACATTTCATGTTATGTGCTTTAGATGCTACATGTTATGTGCTACGTGTTATGTGAACAATATGCATGGTAGAATGTATATGGAAAGGGAAACACTAGGGTTAGAAAACATAACCTTGGGGTTCAGAGAAAGGGATGAATGGTATAGTTCAATGTCTAGATGTCTACTAGTAGGTGGCACAAACACTACTAATGAGACAAGGAGAGAAATCTTAAAGTTTAAACTTGATCCCTATTTTGGCATACTATGTGAGTGTTCTATTTCTATTTGACATGTGTGTAAATGGCATATAGAGGAAGCGGACGCCGAGGCGGTGGGTGGAACAACCAACCACCACCGGCCTTTGACCAACAAGCCTTCGTGGAGGCTATTGGTGCTGCGGCTGCTACTATTGCATAGACCAGTGCTACAGCTGCTACTATTGCACAAACTAGTGCAAATATAGGCCAAGGAGGCTCAAGTAACCTCCAGAAGTTCAAGGCACACCAGCCTCCGACCTTCATGGGAGGGGCGGATCTGATGGTGGCTGACCATTGGTTCCGGCAAGTTGACAAGATCTTAGGGGCGATGGAGATCACCTCTGATGCCACTAAGATAATGCTAGCTACATTCCAGCTAGAGGGAGAATCCCAATTATGGTGGGATTGGGTAAAAGACTCCAAGAACTTGGAGGCGACGACATGGGGAGAGTTCCGAGTGCTCTTCATGGGCAAATATTTTTTGGCGTCTGTCTGGCTAGCTAAGGCTCGGGAGTTCCTGAATTTGAGGCAAGGAACTATGACAGTATTAGAATACGTGGCTAAGTTCACGGAATTAGCCCGTTTCGCTGATGATTATGTGGCCACAGACATGGCCAAGGTGAGGAAGTTTGAGGATGGCTTGAAATTGTCCATCCGGGGTAAAATTGTGGGCCTCTGCCTGCAAAACTTGGAATCGATGGTCGAGGCATCTATGGCCATTGAGAGAGAGATAGATGATGCACGGAACATCCGGGAAGCGGGTGTTAAAGACAAGAAGAAGGAGGGCCAATCCTTTTCTTCTAGTTCGGGAAAGAGGCAGAAGACTTTCACTCCACAGGGACAGCCAGGATAGGGTCGTGGCTATCAAGGCCAAGGCCCAAGTCGATCCTCCCAAGGCGGGGGAAACCTAAGGACAACATATCAGGCAAGTCAGAGGACTTGTTTCCATTGCCACCAGCCGGGTCACATGAATCGGGATTGTCCTCAGAGGCAGGGATCCCAGAGTTATGGGTCATTTCAGTCCCATTCATCGGTGGGGCACTCACAGACTCACTTTATTCCTACTTACCCCACCATGGGCCAGGGAAGCCAGTACTAGTTTCAGGGTGCTACATAGGGCCATACTACTTCACGTGCGGGGATCCCGCAATCAGGCCAGATGGGCCAGAGCATAGGTCGAGGTCGAGGCGAAGGTTCACAAGTCGGGACTTCAGGGACCCAGGGGCGTGTCTACGCCATTATGCCTCAGACTGAGCCAGCAGATCAGTCGGTTATCTAGGGTACATTTCTACTCTCTCGCTTATGGGCAAGGGTATTATTTGACTCTGGTGCATCTCATTCTTTTATTGCTGTATCATGTGCGAAAGATTTGGGCTTAGAGGTTGAAACCTTGGAAGAGCCGTTGCATGTGAGTTCTCCCCTAGGAGCTAGGGTGAGCGTTGATTAGATATGTCGGGGTTGTGAGCTAGAGATCTCGGGGATTCTACTCACCGTGGACCTTAGGGTCATGGACATGTCAGAGTTTGATGTCATCCTTGGGATGGACTGGTTGGCGGCACACTGAGTCGTCATTGATTGTGATCGTAAGAGGGTCACTGCTGATGAATGGGTTTGATACCTACGAATTGAGTATTTTCGGCTTGAGGAATTTGCAAGTTTTCAATTATTTTATGTTCTTTTTTTATTTGTTTTGTGTGTTTTGATGTTATTTGGTAGGAATCATCATTTGGAAGCAAACAAGATCATTTGGAAGGAAACAAGGTCAATTTGGAGCCTAAATGTTGGATTTTTTAAGGCTAAACAACAAGGGAAGATGCTAGGCTTAAAAGGGATCAGCGCCCCTGCGCCACAAGGGCAGTAACTCAGCGCCCCTGCGCTGATTTATGGCGCAGCTGCGCTTGTGTTGGAAGTTGGACGCGAATTCGACTTATTTTTGACCCGAAATTGAACTCTAATGCCTCATATATGCTAGGGTTTGAGGGAGATATATATAGATTGACTTTGGGGGCTGAAAAGATAAGTAGAAGTCCAAGGATTGATAGAAAATTGAAGTCAAAAATCGAAAGAACCGACGCGAAGAAAATCAGGCTTGAAGGCTAGAGAGGAGTTGAAGATTGCAACTAAGTTTTCATTCTTTTCTCTTACTTTTACTTCTTGATTTTTTGAGATGTTGTTTAATTTGAGAAGGATTTTTTTCAATTCCATTATGAACTAAATTTTTATTAAGATTGCAACGGACTCTAATGTCTAGTTAAATTGATCTACTCTCGTTTCTAGTTCTTGTTGATCATATATAAGTTGTTTATCATATTTTGTGCTTAATATATGATTGTGTGGCCAACAATTAATTTGATAACTTAGATGAAATTGGAAGATGAATTCTAGGTTTAGATCTAAATATGATGACATGTGTCTGGTTAATTCTTCTTAGGATTGAATTGATGGATTTGTGTATAGGATAGGAATATACCTATATGTCGTGTGTAACTTTTATGAGAGTTTGAAATTAATGAATCTATTCCAACTTATTTTGCATAGGAATATAACAATTTAATTGGGAGAGATATTTTTATCTAACTATCGGAAGATGTTTGATAAATAGTTTTGAGTTCTCAGTTAATAACTTATTTTGATCAATTAGCTGGAAAGAGAGTGGAGAGATTTATATGAAGCATTAGGGGAAGTTGTAATCTTACTTCTTCTATCCGTTAAATTCAACCCTTGATTATTAATTTTAGATTTAGTTTTAAAATAGTTATTTCATAGTTCAATTCCAATTGTTTAAATAAAATTGAATTGATATAAAGTTAGTACTTGGAAATTATTGGTAATAATTCTCCGTGGGAACGATACTCTACTTATCACTTTATTACTTGTTGATCGTGTATACTTGCACGTAAATTGTCAATACCAAATTCGGACAACAACTGCCTACCCACCGGAGAGTGTTTGTTTCAAGTTCCAGGGGAAAAAGCATAACACTTTACCCCAAGTAGTGTATGACTCCCGTTGGCACGGTCAATTGGTGGGTTGGCTAGCAAGCCTTACCCTAGAGGACGAGGCGAGATAGGAGTTGGGTTTACCTCGGGTGGTTTGTGAGTATGATGATGTTTTTCCGGATGAACTACCGGGATTACCTCCACATAGGGATGTAGACTTCACCATTGAGTTACACCCCGGTACATCGCTCATTTCTATGACTCCACATAGGATGACACTTGCTGAGTTGCAAGAGCTCAAAGTCCAATTGCAAGAATTGATGGACAAGGGGTTCATTAGGCCGAGCACCTCACCTTGGGGCGCTCCGGTATTGTTTGCCAAGAAGAAAGATAAGACTCTTCGGCTATGCATAGATTACCGGCAGTTGAATCGGATTACTATCAAGAATAAATATCATTTGCCGATGATTGATGATTTATTTGATTAGCTGAGAGGGGCGCGGGTCTACTCCAAGATAGATCTACGCACGGGTTACCATCAACTGAGGGTTAGGGAGGAAGATATCCCTAAGACGGCGTTCAGAACGCGGTATGGGCATTTTGAGTTCACCGTGATGCCCTTTGGATTGACGAATGCCCCGGCGGCATTCATGGATCTCATGCATAGAGTGTTCCAACCCTACTTAGATCAGTTCATCGTAGTTTTTGTTGACGACATTTTGATCTACTCCAAGTCTGAGGAGGAGCATGAGGGTCACTTGAGGGTTGTTCTCCAGACCTTGAGAGACCACCAGTTGTACGCCAAGTTCAGCAAGTGTGAATTTTGGCTTACAGAGGTAAAGTTTTTGGGACACGTAGTATCGGCTTCGGGGGTGTCGGTTGACCCGGAGAAGGTTGAGACAGTTATGAGTTGGGAGAGGCCGAAGTCAATCTTCGAGATACGCAGTTTCTTGGGAATGGCAGGTTACTACCAGAGGTTCATCGAGGACTTCTCCCGACTAGCAGCACCTATGACGAGATTGACCCGGAAGGAGGTCAAGTTTGAGTGGAATGATTCGTGTGAGAAGGCATTCCAGGGTTTAAAGAGGAGGCTTACTTCAACTCCTATTTTGATTGTTCCGGAGAGGGGACTGAGGTGCACAGTGTATTGTGATGCCTCCAAGGACGGACTTGGTTGTGTCTTGATGCAGTCCGGGAGAGTGGTAGCTTATGGTTCTCGGCAGTTAAAGAACCACGAGCAAAATTACCACGAGCAAAATTACCCCACACATGACATGGAGTTGGCGGTCATAGTCTTTGCCTTGAAGGCTTGGCGCCACTATCTATATGGTGAGCAGTTCGAGGTGTTTTCGGACCACAAATGTCTGAAGTACATCTTTATACCGCGGGACCTTAACATGAGGCAACGCAGGTGGATGGAGTATCTGGAGGACTATGACTTCACTTTGCATTACCATCCCGGTAAGGCAAATGTGGTGGCTGATGCACTCAGTCGGAAGTCACGGGGAGTCTTGACTAGTGTGGCTTTCCGGGAGTGGCAGATGCTCGAAACTGTGGGACAGTTCGGGCTACACTACATGGGTCAGGCTCAGGGTACTTTGGGGAGTTTGGTGGCTACGCCTTCCCTACCGAGCAGAGTGATCGAGTCCCAGGGGCAGGACACGGATATGTTGTCCATCAGGGACCGAGTACGGTTGGGTACAGGTGACGAGAGTTGGGCCATTCACACGGATGGTAGTCTTCGGTATAGGGGAAGGGTTGTGGTTCCCCATTCTGCGGATCTGAGAGAGGAGATCCTTAGAGAGTTCCATTGCTCCCGTTTTGCTGTGCATCCAGGTGGCACGAAGATGTACCATAATCTTCGTCGCCAGTATTATTGGAGCGGAATGAAGAAACATGTTGGTGATTTTGTTAGCCGATGTCTTACGTGTCAGCAGGTGAAGGCTGAACACCAGAGACCAGTAGGGTTACTCCAGCCTTTGGAGGTAGCGGAGTGGAAGTGGGAGCATGTCACGATGGATTTTGTGACCCACTTACCACGAACATCGCTAGGGCATGACGCGGTATGGGTGATAGTGGACCGGTTTACGAAGTCGGCACACTTTTTGGCGGTGCGGGTGACCTTCACACTGGAGGAATTCTGCAGGTTGTATATACGGGAGATTGTCCGGTTGCATGGGGTGCCCGTATTTATAGTATCGGATCGGGATCCCAGGTTTACGGCTCATTTTTGGGAGAGTTTCCAGTGAGTCATGGGGACACAGTTGATGATGAGCATTGTTTTTCATCCCCAGATGGACGGTCAGTCAGAGAGGACCATCCAGATTTTAGAGGACATGCTACGGGCATGCGTCATAGATCTCAAGGGTAGTTAGGAAGAGCACTTACCCTTAGTGGAGTTTGCCTACAACAACAGTTATTAGGCGAGCATACAGATGGCACCCTATGAGGCACTATATGGGAGGCCTTGTCGCTCTCCGATTTGTTGGACGGAGGTAGGAGAGAGACCCTCTACGGGTCCGGAATTGGTTAGAGACACCTCGGAGAAGGTGGACTTGATACGGAAGCGTCTTCTCACGGCTCAAAGCGGACAGAAGAGCTACGCCGACAGACGGCGGCGACCTCTAGAGTTTGAGGTGGAAGATCATGTCTTCTTGAAGGTGATGCCTAAAAGAGGAGTGGTCAGGTTCGGCAAGCGGGGAAAGCTGTCGCCGAGGTATATCGGGCCCTTCGAAGTACTTGAGAGGGTTGGTACAGTTGCTAACCGGTTGGCGTTATCGCTAAATCTATCGAGGGTTCACGCGATGTTCCATGTCTCCATGCTCCGAAAATACACCTCAGATCCGACTCATGTGGTGGATTGGGGCGAGCTTGTTGTTGATGCGGATGGGACCTTCGAGGAGGGACCGGTGCGTATCATGGATAGCCAGGATCAGGTTTTACGAGGCAAAACCGTGTGTCACACCCCCACCCCAGATCACATAGGGTGGGCGGCGGACCGGCCACCAAGACCTTAACCAACCATCCATGTGCATAATAAATGCAAAATACAGCGGAAGACAAATAATAAAGTGATCCAATCCATCAACCTAATGAATACCAGATGAATAAACTAAACATCACCGACATCATTATTAAACTCGTGTAAAACAATAATTAAACCATAAAGTTCACTACTCTAAACATAAGCAATATTGTTCCCAAAATAATTAAAAATTTGTCTCAAAATTATAAAAGACTTTTATTCCTGAAGACCTATAATAAAATAAATCTCCGATTCCTCTAATCTCTTGTCTATCTGTGGACTTACTCCTCACCCTGTTCCTCACCTGAAAAATGTTAAATGTTTGGGTGAGCACAAAGGCCCGTGAATAGCAACCACCTCTAATGAGGTGTGAAAATAAATCCCACAATTTATATACAAAAATAAACTTTGATATATATACATAAGTACAACAAATTGTACTCCAATTCCTCCCACATAATCATGTAAACAAAATAATCTCATGATCACAAATAACTTTATAAATGAAAAGACATTTATAACCCAAAACACTCACACACACATTCAGTCTCAAATACATTTGTCAACTCATGTTTGTTACCACTAGCCTGGTAACTGGCCCAGTCTCTTGTCATCACTAGCCTGATGACTGGCCCCGTCTTTTGTTACCACTAGCCTGGTAACTGGCCCAGTCGCTTATTACCACTTAGACCTGGTAACTCCAGTCCCAGTCGCTTGTTACCACTTAGACCTGGTAACCCCAGTCCCAGTCGCTTGCTACCACTTAGACCTGGTAACCCCAGTCCCAGTCTCATAAACATGATTTTCACACACACCAAAACTGTAGTTTTAATCCCAACGCACACCAAAATTTTCCTTTCATCACCAAAGCAATTATATAAAATTTTCCCACAAGTTTTCCCAAAATTCACATGTATAATAGTTCACAATTTCAAAACATTCAATAGCAATCTCAAACATCAACACATATATCATATATATGAAAAATTCACACGCACGCACCCACACATTTAATATAGAAAATCCTCCCAAAAGAAGTAGTAAACTACTCACCTTGATTTACAAAATTCAATTCAAAGCACTATTTCTCAATCTCAATGCAATCACCACCTAATCCAAAATAACATATAACAATCAATCTCTATTTCGAACTTCGTCGTTTCGCAATTGTATATTTAATTTTTATACTTCCTACCCATTGATATATTCTTAATATATCATTTACATATAAATATCATTTATAATACGAGGTAATAAGATATCGAAGTATTCTGGGCTGTTTAGAAAAAAGTTTCTAAAGTTTCAGGGTCAAATCATAATTTTTGAAACTTTTGGGGTCAAAATGTAATTTCCTTAAAAACGAATTTTCTGTTTTTGGGCCTGCCATAAATTTTCCAGAATTTCATTCTTTCAACTTGCCAAGTAAAAAAAAAAGGTTAAAATTAAGTTTAGAAGAGTATAGGAGTCAAAATAAAACTCTTTGAAACTAAAGGGGAGCTTTCTGTAATTTCAAAGAAATCTATCTTCTTCATCCACGAAAGTTGCAGGTTCTGCAACTTTTCTTCTTCTTCCCTTTTTGTTTTCTTTTTTTTTTTTGCTTTGTAAGACATTAAATAAATTCTTTAAAGGCCTCAAAACAATAAATCTATACTATGTTTCAAAACACTTAAATTAACAACTTCCGATAAAACCCATTTATACATTCATCACTATTCTTCACCATGAACATATATGTGTATATATATATATATAAATGTATTCATTATCACTATTTATGATAACCTTAATACTATGTAATTGAATAGAATACAAAACCCATAAACTAAATGATGGATTCATACCTTCAATAGATCCAAATCCCTTTTTTTTTTTTTTTTCTTTCTTCTTTCTTCCTTCCTTCTCTCTCTCTCTGTGTCTAGCGGCAGAATCCTTCTTTCCCTTTTTCTTTTTGTTTTGCCCTATTTTGACTGCCTACAATGTATATATACAAAATAAAAATAAAAAACCTACAGTAACCCTACAATTCCTCATTCTTTAATTACACTAACATCCATTTTAAAAAATAATATCACAAATTGACCTAAACTAAGTTAGGTATATATTTCAAAATTTTGGGGTTTTACATCCTCTCCCCCTTAAAAGAATTTCGTCCTCGAAATTTATATACCTTGTGAGCACAAATGAGGATATTCAATTTCCATCATTTTATCCACTTCCCAAGCAACTTCTTCGCCTGAGTGATTCTTCTACAATACTTTGACTAATGGAATCATCTTGTTACCCAAAATTTATTGACTTCTCAAACATAATTAATAATTTTCTTAAGCCTAATAGACTACTCTCACCAATATACAAGGGGAATCAGATATATATACTTCCTTAGCATAACAACACAAGATATGTCATGAAAATGAAACATCCTTACCAAATAACTTCGTCAATTAATCCACAATAACCCAAAATAGATTCATGCTCAATCTATATCCTGAAAGTGTGTGTAGAAAATTCATAGTAATTTACTCTAATTTCTACTCAAAAATTTGAAATTAGTTATAGTAAACCTAAAGGATACTGATACTCAGTCCTTATCTATCAATGCACTACACATTGGCTACAACTTCCACAATTTTTCTTTTCATTCAACTCAACCAATAATAGTTTCTCGATATCAATATAATTTCACACTCCCCAGACGCACATAGAATTATAGATTGCATCTATAATATCTCTCTTCAACATATTCTCTATTGGTACTCATAACTTATGCCAAAATATAAACATAATCTCACCAAAAAGTATAAAATTTATCTTGCTACTATGTTACACTTTTTTTCTAATATTCTGCACATGTGTCCCTTTTTTTTTGCTAACTGATACACTCTACCAATAAGAGTTTAACTTGCAATTGAGCTAATAATATATATGTACCAGTCAATATCACACGTACCCTTATCAATCTCAAATCAACCAAATTACTCATTTGGGTACATTGAATAGAACACAAACTTCTTAATATTTTATTGCTTAGTGTATCGACCACTATAATAGCTTTACCTACATGATCATAATAGAATAATCATAGTCCCTAATCTTTCCATCCATCTCCTTTTTCACAAATTAAACTTCTTCTCAATAAATAAATATTTCAACCTTTGATAATCGAAATAAATCTCACGTCTTACTGTATAAACAATCTCTCTATAGCTTCATGACAAAAACAATTATATCTAATCCAAAATCATGAGTAGGGTAATTATTTATTTACTATGAGAATACACAAGTGTAACACCAATGAATACAGTAACATATGAATCTAGATAAAGTTGAGATACTCAATTTAGTCATTCCATAAAAAAACGGATGTAGCATTTGTCAACCTTAATGACTTCTCCAAAAATACAACATAACTATCCCAATTTGACAAATAATTTTTTTTTTAGAACACCACCACTTCTTTCTTTTGACAAGAATAAATCAATCCAACATCAATCTTATTAAATACTCTAACCCCTCATAACTAATCAAATAAATCTTCAATACCACATAAAAGATATTTACTACTTGTTGCTGCCTTATTCAGCTAGTAGTAATCGACGTACCATTTCACAGTCCAATCATTTTGTTTACAAACACAACATCAGCACTCCACAAAAATTTGCTAAGTTGAAGAAATCTTTGTTCTAAAAATGTAAACTTTATCTCTCCCCAATGATAGCATAGACATCTTCTCTCAAAATATATTTAAAAAATTTCTTTTTATTGATATCTCCTCAAGAGACACTCCCTCGTTCCGTGCAACAATGATACTAGCAATATTTCCCTAAAAATCTTTCCTCACCCCATTTTCGAGCTTGCACTCGCAGATTTAATACCAGGGATTAAATAAATCATGTTCCTTCAAAACTAAATCTGCATGACTCTCTTTTCAAAACAACTATTGTCGCATGTTGTGTGACTAACCAATCTGTAATTAATATCATATCAAAACCTCTAAGGTCTAAAAAAACTCAATCAACTAGTTACTGATGTTTTCCAATGTGGACCCTACACCTTGGGTACACAACATCTCCTGACACAAAACCACTCATAGGAGTTATCACGGTCAAATCAAACTCAAGTGTTTTGGGTTCCACACCCAATCACACTGTTACTCTAGGAGACACAGAAGAATGTATAGAATCTAAAATTTCATTAGTGTTAGTAACATTTCTTACAACACATTTACCATACTTTTTTTTTGCAACTATCTATTGCTTGTACAAAATACCAAGAAAATTAACTAGCCTTAGTCACTACACTAATCATGCTATTAACTAGTAAACATCATTCTCTATCCCACAAACTAAAGCCAATTAAAGCCTACACAACCACTCAGATTCATCCTAATCCTCTGGTAATTCATAAACCTATGCTCTGATACCACTCTTGTCACACCCCCACCCCAGATCACATAGGGTGGGCGGCGGACCGGACACCAAGGCCTTAACCAACCATCCCTGTGCATAATAAATGCAAAATACAGCGGAAGACAAATAATAGAGTGATCCAATCCATCGACCTATAGAATACCAGAGGAATAAACTAAACATCACCGACGTCATTATTAAACTCATGTAAAACAATAATTAAACCATAAAGTTCACAACTCTAAACATAAGCAATATTGTTCCCAAAATAATTAAACATTTGTCTCAAAATTATAAAAGTCTTTTATTCCTGAAGACCTATAATAAAATAAATCTTCGATTCCTCTAATCTCTTGTCTATCTGTGGACTTACTCCTCACCCTGTTCCTCATCTGAAAAATGTTAAATGTTTGGGTGAGCACAAAGGCCCGTGAATAGCAACCACCTCTAATGAGGTGTGAAAATAAATCCCACAATTTATATACAAAAATAAACTTTGATATATATACACAAGTACAAAAAATTGTACTCCAATTCCTCCCACATAATCATGTAAACAAAATGATCTCATGATCACAAATAACTTTATAAATGAAAAGACATTTATAACCCAAAACACTCACACACACATTCAGTCTCAAATACATTTGTCAACTCATGTTTGTTACCACTAGCCTGGTAACTGGCCCAGTCTCTTGTCATCACTAGCCTGATGACTGACCCCGTCTCTTGTTACCACTAGCCTGGTAACTGGCTCAGTCGCTTATTACCACTTAGACCTGGTAACTCCAGTCCCAGTCGCTTGTTACCACTTAGACCTGGTAACCCCAGTCCCAGTCGCTTGTTACCACTTAGACCTGGGGTCTCAGTCCCCGTCTCATAAACATGATTTTCACACACACCAAAACTGTAGTTTTAATTACAACACACACCAAAATTTCCCTTTCATCACCAAAGCAATTATATAAAATTTTCCCACAAGTTTTCCCAAAATTCACATGTATAACAGTTCACAATTTCAAAACATTCAATAGCAATCTCAAACATCAACACATATATCATATATATGAAAAATCCACACGCACGCACCCACACATTTAATATAGAAAATCCTCCCAAAAGAAGTAGTAAACTACTCACCTTGATTTTCAAAATTCAATTCAAAGCACTATTTCTCAATCTCAATGCAATCACCACCTAATCCAAAATAACATATAACAATCAATCTCTATTTCGAACTTCGTCGTTTCACAATTGTATATTTAATTTTTATACTTCCTACCCATTGATATATTCTTAATATATCATTTACATATAAATATCCTTTATAATACGAGGTAATAAGGTATAGAAGTATTATGGGCTGTTTAGAAAAAAGTTTCTAAAGTTTCAGGGTCAAATCATAATTTTTGAAACTTTTGGGGTCAAAATGTAATTTCCTTAAAAACGAATTTTCTGTTTTCGGGCCTGCCATAAATTTTCCAGAATTTCATTCTTTCAACTTGCCAAGTAAAAAAAATGGTTAAAATTAAGTTTAGAAGAGTATATGAGTCAAAATAAAACTCTTTGAAACTAAAGGGGAGCTTTCTGTAATTTCAAAGAAATCCATCTTCTTCACCCACGAAAGTTGCAGGTTCTGCAACTTTTCTTCTTCTTCCCTTTTTGTTTTGTTTTTTTTTTTTTTTTGCTTTGTAAGACATTAAATAAATTCTTTAAAGGTCTCAAAACAATAAATATATACTAAGTCTCAAAACACTTAAATTAACAACTTCCAATAAAACCCATTTATACATTCATCACTATTCTTCACCATGAACATATTCCTTATCACTATTTATGATAACCTTAATACTATGTAATTGAATAGAATACAAAACTCATAAACTAAATGATGGATTCATACTTTCAATAGATCCAAATCTCTTCTTCTTCTTCTTTTTTTTTTCTTTCTTCTTTCTTCCTTCCTTCTCTCTCTTTCTGTGTCTAGCGGCAGAATCCTTCTTTCCCTTTTTCTTTTTGTTTTGCCCTATTTTGACTGCCTACAATGTATATATACAAAATAAAAAAAAAAACCCTACAGTAACCCTATAATTCCTCATTCTTTAATTACACTAACATCCCTTTTCAAAAATATTATCACAAATTGACCTAAACTAAGTTAGGTATATATTTCAAAATTTTGGGGTTTTACACTGTGAGGCTAGTGAAGGTGTTGTGGCAGCACCGATGAGTGGAGGAGGCAACATGGGAGCGTGAGGACACTATATGTACCTGCTATCCTTTCTTATTCGAGGATGGAGGTAAATTATTATAGTCATCTTTTTGAAAAATTTTGGTTCTAATATTGAACTATATTCCCCTATTCTAATGGTTATGAGATTTGTGATTGCTTGATCTTCATTTTGAACTTTGAATACATGAGCACATTATAGAAGTTTATCCTATTGCTAAGAGTATCACATACTTGTTTGCTTTTGAACTCAACCATAAGTGCACCATGAACTTGTAATTTTGGCAATTTATGGATTGAGTCCACATTTAGTGCTTGACATGAATAGTGGAGATGAGTAAAAACCCATGTGAGCTTTAGTGTCAATCCTTGTTGGAGGAAACTTACATTTACTCAAGGAACAATTTTTCAAATTCCAAATTTGTTTAACAATCTCATTATGCTTGTTTTGGTTAGGTGCATTTGGGTAGTTAATTGACTTTGTCTTGATATGTACAATGCTCTCCCATGCCTATCTAGAAATGATCTTAGACCATCTTTGAAATGCTTTGAGCCTTAATTGTAAATTCATTTCCATGCCACACATTTGACCAAGCCAATGAAAATGATAAATATCTATCTTACCTTGGTTGTTCCTAGTGCTGAGTATGAGTGATCATAAAAGAGAAGGAAGTATGGTGTGGAAACTCAAACAAAAGGGATGAATGAAGTTGAAACTCAAAGAGTTGAACACAAAAGAATGAAAATCCAAGAAAAGGAGAAAAAGGGAGTGAAAAGAATCAAAGAAAAAAGGAAAATGTTAAGGAAAAGAAAGAAATGAAACAAAGAGTTCGGTGATGGGGTTAGCCTAGAAATCCCATAAAAGGGAGATCTTTTTGAAATAAAGGTCATTCACTCGGAACAACCCTCTTTGTTATCCTATATCCTTCATTTCATTTACCTCAATATCACCCCAAGGCCTCATTATAACTCATGAAAGTCCTAAATGATCTAGAGAAGCATGGGGATGCATACTTTTTAAAGAAAAAGAGAAGTTGGTTTGCTATCTAATGCCCTAGCATTCCTTTCATGAGATTATGCCAATGTTGTTTCATTTTTATGCATGTGCTTCATTTTTGGATTATATGTGAGTATATTTCATTTTGAGCACAAGATTCTATCTCACATATACACATGGAGAGCATGCCAAGATAATCATAGTGTGATTCATTGTTGAGAGAAACCCTTAGTGAGTTTTGCATCAAAGCTGAATTTGGATGGCTAAATGAATGTGAATTCCGTTGAGTAAATGCTTAAATTACATATTCATTTCGCACATTGTAACACCCCGCATTTTCTTTTATATATATATATATATATATATATATATATATATATATATATATATATATATATATATATATATAGATATATAGTAACGTAATTATGTTTTTGAAATGCTAATATATATGTAATGATGTATGCATGAGCTACGTAGATGATGAGAGTAGAAATAAAAGGTTGGTGGAGGTAATAGTGTATGTTGTAGAAAGTTGGAAGTATTTTGGAGTGAAATCACATTTTAGAGATATTTTAGGTAGAAGAATTTTAGACACTGTCTTAGTGTTTGGATAATAACTTTTTATTCTTATGTCAAATTGATCTGAAATTTGGACAGTAGATAGTAGACATCCAGAGCTACAAAAGTGTATCTCAAGAAAATTTTCCAAATCAATCTCTAAATAGGCCAAAACTTCACTGGAAATTTCAGCAGAAACTGGGATGACGTTCGAACGTGAATCGACGTTCGAACGTGAATAAACGTTCGAACGAAAGTGCGTTCCAGTACTCTTTGTCTGATGGAAAAACCAAAGTACTGGGAGCAACAACCGTTCGAACGCCAATGACGTTCGAACGCCAATGACGAATTCTGAACTTCAGAATCGCGCACAAGAGGTCATTTCTTCCACTATAAATACATAAGGACGCCTCTCTTTGCCTCATTTCAACATTTCTAACCCTAGGAATAATTAGAAAGGAAGAAATAAGGGAAAAACACAAGATCAAAGGAGGAATTGCACCTTGAAGAAGATCAAAACTTCAAGTTTTTCAAGAACACTAAGGAAGAAGAAGGTAGGTGATTTCTTCTCTTTCTCTTACATTGTGGTTAGGGTATTTATATATGTATGTTTTGGCTATCAATGGTATATATATGCTATGTAATCATCCTCTCTTAGGCTTTTTGACAAAGATTACATGTTTTACACAAAGTTAAGGTTGTATACCCATGAAATCCCTCTTTTGTTTGAAAAACCCTAGTTTTCAAGAGTGATAGGTTTTCCTTTTGAACTCTTCCCTTATTTTTGATTTCAAAACTTTAGTGTTTCATATTGAACAATAAAATGGTATTTATGAGGATCTCTTGTACATTTTCTTATATTGCTCTTTGTACAACAACTTGAGAAAATTGGGGGTTTTTAAGATATACTTATAAATTGTGAAATTGGGTTTGATATTGTATCTCTTATGAGTGTGGGATGACCATGGGTGACCTTTGATGAGATATCATAGAGTGGGTAGACGTGTTGCTTGCTCCGTGTGGGTGGGCATTTCTCCTACCACTCGTAGTGGGGTTAGTGCTTTGGTAAGACTAAACCGCTATTGCTCACGGGTGCCGTGTAAGAGGGTTAGTATACTAATACCTGGGTTGGATACGTCACTGCCATTGGTGTGGCATACGCCCTTCCTAAAGGATGGATATCTTTGATAAGATTTGTGTGGGTGTGTGTGGGTTAGATATTACTCAATGTGTTGATTCATGGGGTTTGCCTTACATCATGTTTGAGATACATATACATATTGATGGATTGTTGTATTATTGTGGAAAATGGTTTCCTACAAGGACTTGTGGGAGTATGGGATTCCACAAGGTCTTGTGGGAAAATGGTTTATATTTTGGAAAATGGATATGTATTGAATCTTGGTTTCTTTTACTGTTTATTTAAATTACTGTTGCTACTTAAACTTGAGATCCATTTTAAAATGTCCCTGTTTTACTTCAAAGATTATGTATGCTATTTGTAAAATGAGACTGGCCATTTTATATGTTTTTATAAACCTTGTTCGAGTTTGGGAGGAATGTTGCTACGGAGCTTAGTGCTCACCCCTTACAAATTACATTTTTCAGATACGGTGCTAGAGGAGAACCTCGGAGTTGACGAGCAGGGGTATTGGGAGGCCTCATTCGAGAGAAATCTAGATCCCGATGTGGACATATAGAGATATAGCTTCTTTTGCACTAGACTAGAGAATTTATTTTGAGATCATGTATCGTCTAGTATTCTGGTTATTCCGCTGCTAAGTTTAAGTATAATTCTTTTGGAATGTAATTGCCATAGCTTGGCTTATTCTTTTGGGATGATATTGTAAATTCTATGGATGATGAATGGAAAAATTTTCTTATTGATGGATTATCTTAGTGCTCTCATTATGTAAATGGTTTTAGAATGTAATGCCGTCCAGGGTGTGTTTTGGGGTGTTACAAAGTTGGTGTCAGAGCTTAGGCTTTAGGTCTTACATGGGAGCTGTAGGTTATGGATTCTCACTAGAGAAGTATTACTAGGTCGGACGAAACTTTTGATCTAGATTTTTACACGAGTTGTATACTTGGGATTAAATTGACCATTAGGAGGTCTTGTACATCAATGAAACTAAATTGTAAATTGATGTGCAGGATGGACTGTGAACGTGTACGTGGACGAGGGCGTGGTCGTGGTCGTGGAGGTCAAACAAACCCATCACCGCCACCACCTCCCGATGCAATTAATGGCATCTATCAGTGTTTGAGGGAGCTCACCACTATGGTACAACACCAGAATGGGAACAACCATAACAGTGGGGCTCATCCACTAGCCCAAGTACCGGGCAACGGAGAGGAGAATAGGAGAATGGTAGTTCTCTGAGAGTTTCTGAGGCAACACCCGCCTACTTTCCAAGGGAGCTCTAACCCCTTGGATGCGGATAAATGGATCCGCCGAGTGAAGAAGATATGTGATGGCATGGGGATAGCCGAGGATCTTCGGGTCAGCTTGGCGACTTATCTATTCGAGGGGGAGGCCGACCATTGGTGGGACTCAGTGAAAAGAAGGAGGACCACGGATGCACTCACTTGGGAGGAATTTGACCAAATTTTCCAAGACAAGTACTTTCCGGAATCAGTAAGAGACAGAATGAAGGCCGATTTCCTTGCTCTCCGATAGGGCAGCATGACGGTGACCGAGTACGAGAGGAGTTTTGATGAGCTATCCCGTTATGCTACAGAGTTTATATCTACTGAGGCCAGAAGGGCCAAGCGCTTTGAGCAGGGCTTGAGGCCTGTTATCCGGGAGAAGCTGGTGGCTCTCAAGATCCAGGAGTATGGGGACCTAGTTGACCGAGCTGCATTGGTGGAGAGAGATATAGAGGACAGCCAGCGGCGACAGAGCTTCGCGAGAGGAGGTCCGATCAGGACAGACCCTGGCACCAGTGGAGTGCAGCGAGCAACACCATACCGAAGTCCAGACCAGGCAAGTGGACAGAGACTTCTGACAGCTCGAGGAGATGAAGTGACTCAGACTAGAACAAGAACTGACCCGCGCCAATGCTTTGCATGCGGAGAGTATGGACACTTCAAACATAGATGCCCCTCGTTTCCCCCAAGGACCAAACAAGCAACCGAGCAAGTACCAGTAAACAAGCCACCTCTACAAAGGCCAGCACAGCAGATACCTCAGATAGCTCGAGGAGCGGGAGGCGTACCAGAGAGAGTAGGCACGGATGCACGCCGATGCTTCGCCTGTGGAGGTGTTGGGCACTTCAAAGATAATTGTCCATTGCTTTCTACCAAGACCAACCAAGCAACTGGGCGAGTGAATGCAAACAGGCCACTGCTACGACAACCACTACCACCACAGAGACCGTTACAAGCTCATGCCCTCGGCGGCGCCAATCAAGGAAGGGTTTTTGCTTTGACTCAACCGGAGGAAGATGCCTCCAACGCCGTTGTGGAAGGTATTGTTCTTCTCTACTATTCTTGGGCCTGAATTTTATTGGATTCCTACGCGACTTATTCCTTTCTACGTACCGTGTACGCTGTGGAATTGGGATTGGGTTTCGAGGAAATAGAACTTACTGTATATGTTAACTTACCTACGGGAAAACAAGGGGATACCAATAGGGTTTATTTATATGTAATCTTTGAATCTAATTTATATCTACTTGCTAGGGAATCATCATGTCTTGCCATTCTGAATTATACTACCTTGTTCCAAAATATATTATGGTTGGGTAAACCCTAAATCTTTTCTTATGCCTTCAAACCCTAGTTTACAAAGGAGATGTGTTTTTCTCTTGATTTCTCCTTTGTTCTTGATTTCCACCCTTGGTATTTGTTTGTTATTGATTTCAATACCTGATTGTTCATTATTGTTAATTCTAAGCTTGATATTCGTTGTTATGGATTTCAAGAAGTGATTGTTCCTTTGTTCTTGATTTCCAAGCTTAATATTCATTTGTTCTTGATATCTAAATTTGATATGCACTTGGTAGTGACTATAACCCTTGTGATTCAATTATTCTCAATATTCAATACTTGATATTCTTTATTCTTGGTTCCAAGACTTGAGTGTTCTTTTGGTCTTGATTTCTAAGCTTCATAATCCTTTGTTCTTGATTTCACACCTTGATAGTCGTTTGTTATTGATTTCCATACATGATTGTTCCGTTAAATCTTAAATTTCTCCTTTGTTCATGACTTTCAAACTTGATACGCCTTCATTCTTGATTTCCAAGCTTAATACTCATTGGCTCTTGATAGCCAAATTTGATATTCATTTGATTGATTCTAACTATGGTAATTCCTGTATTCTTGATATTCAATACTTGACATCCTTTGGTTCTTGATTTCAAGACTTGGTTGTTCCTTTGTTTTTAATTTCCCCAGGCTTGATGATCCATTGGTTCTTGATAGCCAAATTTAATATTCATTTGTTATTGATTCTAACCCTTGTGATTCATTTATTCTTGATATTCAATACTTGATATTCATTGGTTCTTGATTTCAAGACTTGACATTCAATTGCTCTTGATTTCAATACTTGATTTCTCCTTCTCCTTGAGTTCAAAACTTGATACTCTTAAGTTCTTGGTTACAAAGCTTGATATGCATCTGTTATTGACTCCAAGACTCGATTGTTACTATGTTCTTGATTTCAAGCCGTGATTGTTTCTTATTTTGATTTCAAAGCTTGATATGGGTTTGTTATGGAATTCGAGACTTGATTGTTCCTTTATTTTGGATTCCAAAAACTTGAGATTCGTTTGTTATTAATTTCAAACATTGCTTGTTCTTTTGTTCTTGATTTCCAAGCTTGATAGCCATTTATTCTTGATTCCAAAGCTTGATTCTTTATTTACTCATGAATTCAAAACTCTAGTGATTGGTAGTGACCACTAAAATGGTATTTTCGATGATATTATGTTAAAATTTTCGTAAATTATTTCGTTGAAAAAAAAAAAAAAATTGTATATGGATTTGGAAGCTAAAATGGGAGGACAAGTCTGGTTAGGTTTCAACGGTAACCTTTGGTGGATTGTAATTTATATCAGAGTGCGCAGCGAACTAACGGAGTAAGGACTACAATGGGGAAACTACGGAGAAGATTCAACTCATCCGAGAGAGGCTACGCACGGCGCAAAGTAGACAGAAGAGCTATGCGGACCACAGACGAAGATCCTTGGAATTCAAAGTGGGAGATTACATGTTTCCCAATGGGTCACAAAAGAAGGGCGTGTTTCGATTCGGCAAGAATGAGAAGTTAGCGCCAAGATATACCGGACCGTTTGAAGTGATCAAAGCGGTAGGCAATGCGGCGTATCAACTTCGACTACCAGCCCAGCTATCCGGAGTACATGGCGTGTTTCACGTGTCGATGTTGAGAAAGTGTCAATCGGATGCAACGCCGGTCGTAGACTTGGAAGATATTGAAATTCAAGATGGGGCAACCTATGAAGAACAACCGGTGAAGATTCTTGACGCCAAAGAGAAGGTGCTCCGTAACAAAGTTATCCGACTAGTGAAGGTTTTGTGGCAACACCATGGAGTGGAAGAAGCTACATGGGAACCGGAGCAAGAAATACGGGAGAAGTATCCATATTTGTTCGCTACTTGAGGTAAGTTTCGAGGACGAAACTTTCTTTAAGGGGGGTGGATTGTAACACCCCGCATTTTCTTTTATATATATATATATATATATATATATATATATATATATATATATATATAGATATATAGTAACGTAATTATGTTTTTGAAATGCTAATATATATGTAATGATGTATGCATGAGCTACGTAGATGATGAGAGTAGAAATAAAAGGTTGGCGGAGGTAATAGTGTATGTTGTAGAAAGTTGGAAGTATTTTGGAGTGAAATCGCATTTTAGAGATATTTTAGGTAGAAGAATTTTAGACACTGTCTTAGTGTTTGGATCATACCTTTTTATTCTTATGTCAAATTGATCTGAAATTTGGACAGTAGATAGTAGACATCCAGGGCTACAAAAGTGTATCTCAAGAAAATTTTCCAAATCAATCTCTAAATAGGCCAAAACTTCACTGGAAGTTTCAGCAGAAACTGGGATGACGTTCGAACGTGAATCGACGTTCGAACGTGAATAAATGTTCGAACGAAAGTGCGTTCCAGTACTCTTTGTCTGATGGAAAAACCAAAGTACTGGGAGCAACAACCGTTCGAACGCCAATGACGTTCGAACGCCAATGACGAATTCTGAACTTCAGAATCGCGCACAAGAGGTCATTTCCTCCACTATAAATACATAAGGACGCCTCTCTTTGCCTCATTTCAACATTTCTAACCCTAGGAAGACTTAGAGAGGAGGAAAGAAGGGGAAAACACAAGATCAAAGGAGGAATTGCACCTTGAAGAAGATCAAAACTTCAAGTTTTTCAAGAACACTAAGGAAGAAGAAGGTAGGAGATTTCTTCTCTTTCTCTTACTGTAACACCCCAAAACACACCCTGGACGGCATTACATACTAAAACCATTTTCATCATGAGAGCACTAATATTATCCATAAATAAATTAAACTTCATTCATCATCCATAAAATATTTACATCATTATCCAAAAGAATATGCCCAACCATGGCATTTACATCTCAAAAATTAACTAATGTAGCGCAGCGGAAATAATAAAATAAAACTAGACTTTACAAGGTTCAAAATGAATATCCTAGTCTAGAACAAAAGGAAGTGTCGCTCTAGGCGTCCACCTCGGGATCCACGCTCCCGTCTATCGGAGTCTCCCAGTGTGCGGGCTCCTCGACTCCCAGCTCTTCCTCGAGAGGGTAATCTGAAAAAGGTTAGCGGTAGGGGGTGAACACGAAGCTCTGTAGAAAAATTCTCTCAAACCCAAACAAGGTTTAGAAACGTATTTAAAATGGCCGGTCTCATTTTTAACATAACATAGATACATAATTTGAAATAAGGCAGTGACATTTCAACAAGGATCTCAAGTTTAGATAGCAATAGTACTAGAAATGAACAATAATAACCCATTTTAATAAACATCCATTTTCAAAATATAAACCATTTCCCACACATTATATAATATTGTCCTCTTTTGGCATGAGCATCCTTATAAGGGACCTCTCACCCTCAAGGCTTGGTTACTCAAGCATCCTTATAAGGAACATCTTGAGGAAAATTACATACTGTCCTCTTTTGGTATGAGCATCCTTATAAGGAACCTCTCACCCTCAAGACTTAGTTTCTTAAGCATCTTTATAAGGAACCTCTTAAGGGAAATCACATACTCTCCTCTCTTGGCATGAGCATCCTTATAAGGAACCTCTCACCCTCAAGGCATCACAAACTCAAGCATCCTTATAAGGAACCTCTTGAGGGAAATCACATACTCTCCTCTCTTGGCATGAGCATCCTTATAAGGAACCTCTCACCCTCAAGGCATCACAAACTCAAGCATCCTTATAAGGAACCTCTTGAGGGAAATCACATACTCTCCTCTCTTGGCATGAGCATCCTTATAAGGAACCTCTCACCCTCAAGGCATCACAAACAACCCAACCAAGCATACCATTCCAATATTTATATCATTTTACAAGCATCTCTCCAAAATCCCCAAGATATATTATGTAACAATTCTCCAACCAACAAGGAAAATACATGAGATCACAATAACATCATTTTTCTACCCAACACAAACAACTACGGTTTTCGAAGTTCATAATAAAGAAGCATTTAAGAAGAAATACATCACTCTCCCAAAGACTAGGGTTTTAAAGCTGGAAATGAGATTTAATGGGTATTAAACCCTAACAATGTAATCTTTGCAAAAAGCCTAAGAGATGATGATTCTATAGCATATATATACCATTGATAGCAAAAACATACATATATAAATACCCTAACCTCAATGTAAGTGAGTGAGAGAAAACCCCTACCTTAATGTTCTTGGAAAAATTAGGGCTTTGATCTTGAATCAACCCTTCAATCTCTTGTTTTCTCTTGATCTTGTGTTTCTCTCTTTCTCTCTTCCTCTCTTATGTTTTCTAGGGTTTGGAGTGGTGTAATGAAGGCTAAGGAGGTGACAAAATGTATTTATAGTGGAAGAAATGGAGAAAGACCCGCAGTCGGATCGGGCTGGCTTTATCGGGCGTACCGGTACGAGTACTGGTACGGTTTGACTGCCAGATTTTTGTTTCAACTTCCAATGCAGTTTTGACCCATTTGGAGGTCGAATTGGAAAATTTTCATGAGATAAACTTTTGTAGCCCTAGATGTCTACTATCTACTGTAAAAATTTTAGATCAATTGGACTTAAGGATAAAATGTTATGGCCAAAACACTAAGTAGTGTTCAATACCCATTTTTACCCAAATTCTCGCTAAAGTGTATTTTAACTCCGAGACACTTCCTAACTTCCAATACATCCATATTACCACTCCCAATGTTTTTCGACCTTCCGGATTCAATGGAATCTTTATTTTGACCTACAAACTTTTAGAAACTTGTCTAATCACCCTTTCCAAGTTTAAACATCTTCGACACGTAACTTCCCAATCAAATTGTCTCCATAGCATTTATTCCTACGGTTTATTCTTATGTCACTACATATATCTACATCTTTACAAATATTATTTACTATATATATATCTCTATAAATATATAAAAGAAAATTCGGGGTGTTACACTTACATTGAGGTTAGGGTATTTATATATGTATGTTTTGGCTATCAATGGTATATATATGCTATGTAATCATCCTCTTAGGCTTTTTGACAAAGATTACATGTTTTACACAAAGTTAGGGTTGTATACCCATGAAATCCCTCTTTTGTTTGAAAAACCCTAGTTTTCAAGAGTGATAAGTTTTCCTTTTGAACTCTTCCCTTATTTTTGATTTCAAAACTTTAGTGTTTCATATTGAACAACAAAATGGTATTTATAAGGATCTCTTGTACATTTTCTTATATTGCTCTTTGTACAACAACTTGAGAAAATTGGGGGTTTTTAAGATATACTTATAAATTGTGAAATTGAGTTTGGTATTGTATCTCTTATGAGTGTGGGATGACCATGGGTGACCTTTGATGAGATATCATAGAGTGGGTAGACGTGTTGCTTGCTCCGTGTGGGTGGGCATTTCTCCTGCCACTTGTAGTGGGGTTAGTGCTTTGGTAAGACTAAACCGCTATTGCTCACGGGTGCCGTGTAAGAGGGTTAGTATACTAATACCTGGGTTGGATACGTCACTACCATTGGTGTGGTATACGCCCTTCCTAAAGGATGGATATCTTTGATAAGATTTGTGTGGGTGTGTGTGGGTTAGATATTACTCAATGTGTTGATTCATGGGGTTTGCCTTACATCATGTTTGAGATACATATACATATTGATGGATTGTTGTATTATTGTGGAAAATGGTTTCCTACAAGGACTTGTGGGAGTATGGGATTCCACAAGGTCTTGTGGGAAAATGGTTTATATTTTGGAAAATGAATATGTATTGGATCTTGGTTTCTTTTACTGTTTATTTAAATTACTGTTGCTACTTAAACTTGAGATCCATTTTAAAATGTCCATGTTTTACTTCAAAGATTATGTATGCTATTTGTAAAATGAGACCGGCCATTTTATATGTTTTTATAAACCTTGTTCGAGTTTGGGAGGAATGTTGCTACGGAGCTTAGTGCTCATGATGAGTGCGTAATTTTGCATATTTCATGGCCTCATTGCAAGCATTTCAACTCAACTTTTGCATATAAGTGCTTAGAAGTTAGCTGTTTTGAACTATAATGTTGATATTTTGATGTTGCAACCTTTTATAGCTTAAATGATTGATTTTAGGACATTGCAACTAGGAACGACGTAATTACCAATCAATCATTTTGTGTATGTGGCTTATAGTGATGGGGGAGTGTCACTCTCCCTCCGGATGATGCAAGAAGATAGGAAACAACAACAAAATGGATGTGAATGGAAATGTGATGAACAAAATAGATGGAATGAGATGCGGTGTGCACAAAAATGCTCCCCAATCGAAAGGAGTCTTTTGTGGTCGTGTGTTTTACTTGGAAAATATTCCAAGGTCGTCTCCTCAGGGAAGGAAAGGGAGTTTTGTGAAAGTGATTTTGCAAAAGTGAAAAGAAAGTGTAAAATCTTGTATTTGAGTTTTGTGTTTGGTTTGTGAATGAAAATGCAAATAAAGCAAGTGTTGATTAACCACAAAGGTTCACTCCAATGGGAATGTCAAGCCAACTCAAAGCCTTCCTCCGATTGAGCATGAATGAACGATTGATTTGGGGGAAGCTAGGGACGAGATTAGTGAGTAATCTAAGCATAAACCGTGACTAGGCCTACGGAATATCAAAGGCTCACCAACTCATCCACTCTCAACCCCGTCAAACCGAACCATTTGACTCAAAAGGGAGGAAAGAAGAAGAGTTGAAATGGAATCCCCAAGAGGAATTTTCCCTTGGATTAACCAACTTAAATCCTAGCTAATCATACATAAAAATGAAAGACACGAATAATGTAAAGACATATAATGAAGATATGAAGCATGAAAATTAACTTACAACAAGAAATCTAAAGCTATGAAGAGAAATATTCAAAACCCATTTTAAGCTAAAAATGAAGAACATGAAAGCATAACAATGGTGAAATGAAGAACATGTAAGTAAACTTGCAATAGACTTGAAAGGAATGAGATTAAAGACAATAGATTAAACTTAGAAGATCCTTACAAGAGATTACATGACAATGGAATGAAGAGAATGCAAAAATGTAAACTTTCGGCACTATTCATTGTCTTCTTCATTGGAACTAAACTAAGCTTAGGTAGCCCCCCAATACAAGCTTGTAATGTTGAATATATGGAGTGTATGCCTCTCATTTTCGTGCATGGTGGTCCCCCCTAGCTGTGTGAACGAGCTCCCATCAAGAGAGGGCTGAATGGATGGCTTTGACAGGCTAGGGAGAGCATAGCCTGGCAGCCCACTTCCCTCCCCCTTCCTTCAATGTTCAAGCCTCAAAAGTCTTCCCCAAGGTGTAAGAGAGACATGGTTGTGTAAGGAAATGTTGGGGGAAACGTGGGAGAATCGATGGTGGGACCCCCAAGCAAGTGGGGCTGAGTTGCAGGAGCATCGGGGCTGCTTCAGGGGAGCGTACCGGTACGCGTACCGGTACCCCGAACACCAGAAACTTCGGCGTACCGGTACGCGTACCGGTACCCTCTTTTCTGCTCTGGACCACTTTTGGTAAAATCGGCATAACTTTTGATCCAACCGTTGGATTGGGCTGACATTTGGACACAAAATATAAGACACCCAGATCTACAACTTTCATGTTTTGTACTTTTTCAAATGATGAGTAGATCATGGTCAAAATGGAGGAACTCTGAGGCAGTACTTCCAAACGATGTGGCTGCTGATGCCCTTGTTCCCAAGCACCAATGCCTTCTTGATTTCTTCACTTTTAAGCCTCCAATTCTTCATGTATTGTGTCCATGCCTTCACCACACATCCATCAAGGTTGCAATGTCCTAAAATCAATCATTTAAGCTATAAAAGGTTGCAACATCAAAATATCAACATTATAGTTCAAAACGGCTAACTTCTAAGCACTTATATGCAAAAGTTGAGTTGAAATGCTTGCAATGAGGCCATGAAATATGCAAAATTACGCACTCATCAGCTCACCCCTTACAAATTACATTTTTCAGATACGGTGCTAGAGGAGAACCTCGGAGTTGACAAGCAGGGGTATTGGGAGGCCCCATTCGAGGGAAATCTAGATCCCGAGGTGGACATATAGAGATATAGCTTCTTTTGCACTAGACTAGAGAATTTATTTTGAGATCATGTATCGTCTAGTATTCTGGTTATTCCGCTGCTAAGTTTAAGTATAATTCTTTTGGAATGTAATTGCCATAGCTTGGCTTATTCTTTTGGGATGATATTGTAAATTCTATGGATGATGAATGGAAAAATTTTCTTATTGATGGATTGTCTTAGTGCTCTCATTATGTAAATGGTTTTAGAATGTAATGCCGTCCAGGGTGTGTTTTGGGGTGTTACACACACACACGAGTTTGAAAATGAACGTGTATGTGAATACACTAGAATAGCATTTAAGGCTATGATGTGTTTTATGTGTGATTAGTTCGGGTGGGTTGAGCAAGTGGTTTTTGACATTCCAGTGCTAGTTAGGATAAGGACATATATTTTAAATATTGGATATGAGGAAAAGAAGTTTGCAGGTACCTTCATTGGAAACCTTCACGAGACAGAATTCGTCCACTAGGGATCACCTAGGGGTTTAAAGACTTATTGCATTTGCTAAATGCAATTGCGGAATTAATATATGTTTATTTTGTTTGCTTTTTTTTTACATTTTGTTTGCTAGGGACTAGCAAAGCTTAAGTTGGGGGGTGTGATGAGTACAAAATATTGTATACTTGATTGGCCTCATTACATGCATTTTAACTTAACTTTGCAATTAATTACTTAGAGTTAGCCCAATTTATGAATAATGTTGAATTTTCGATGTTGCAGGTAATTATAGCGTAAATCATGGATTTTGTAACCTTGCAACTAAGTGTGGATATGTGGTGAAGGCATGGACACATTACTTGAGGATTTGGAGGCTTAAAAGTGAAAGAAATCAAGGAGGTATCGGTGTTTGGTAGCATAGACACCAGCACCCGCACCATTTGGTGGCAGTACCTCGGTTTTCCTCCATTTTTACCATGATCTACTTTGAATCTGAGAAAGTTCAAAAAACAAAAGTTATATATCTGGATGTCTTCTGTATTGTGTCAAAATTTCAGCCCAATCGGACGGTTGGATCAAAAGTTATGACAATTCTACAAAAAATAGTCCGGAGCAGAAGCGTACCGATACGCCGTACCGGTACGATTTTCCTACTGGAGTTCGGGGTACCGGTACACAGTACCGGTATGCTCTTCTGAAACAGCCCAAATTGCCCAGAACGCCTGCAAATCTTCTCCCACTTGCTTGGGGGTCCCACCTACACTTCTCCCACTTGTCCCCTAACATCCCTTACATATTTACATGCCTCCCACACCCTAGTTGAAGACTTTGGAGGCCATTGCATTAATGAGGATGGGAGAGAAGGGGGCTGCAAGGGGAGTTGCAGGCTAAGCTTCTCCTAGCCTGTCCAAGGCCATTAACTCACCTCCCATTGATGGGAGGCCTACACACACCTAGGGGGACCCTCCATGGACGAAAATGCAGGCTCTCACACTCCATATATTCAGCATTCACACAAGATTTTGGGAGTGGCTACCTAAGCTTAGGAGTAGTTCACGGAGGAAGATGATAAATAGTGCTAGGGAGATAAAATTCATGTTTTTGCATTTTCTTCACCCATTTCATTGCAATAAGTTGTAGTTCTCTTGTAATCTTTATTTCCTGCATTGTAATCTCTTTTAATTCTAGTGTAACCAAGTTTAATTCAATGTTCTTGCATTTCCATAATCTTTGCTGGGTTTCAATTGTCTTCTCTGCTACTTTTCCATTTTAGTGTTACATGAACTTCTCTTTGTAGTTTACCATTTCCTAGCATTAATACAAGTTCTAATCTTCATTTATTCTACATGTCTCTTTACATTATGCATGTCTTTCCTTTTACCATGAGTAGCTAGATTTTAAGTTGGTTAATCCAAGGGAGATTTTTCTTGGGTTTGCCATTTCAACTCATTCTCTTTCCTCCTCTCAGAGTACGATGGTTCAGTTTGACTGGGTTGAGAGTGGATGCGGTTGTGAGTCTTTGATATCTCGTAGGCCTGGTCACGGGTTATGCTTGGATCCTCACCTCCATTTCGTCCCTAGCTTCCCACGAATCAATCGTTCATCTAAGCTCTATTCGAGAAAAGCTTCGAGTTGATTTGGGATTCCCATTGGAATGAACCCTTTGGATTAGCCAACACTTGTTTTTATTGTATTTTCATTCACAAACTTCAAACACTAAAACTCAAACAAAAGATTTTACACTTTCCCTTTTTACAAAATCACCTTCACACACTTGAACTTTCCTTCCCTGAGGAGACGAACTTGGAATATTTTTCCAAGTAAAACACGACACTCAAAAGACTCCTTGCGCTTGGGGAGCACTTTTGTTCACGCACATTTCATTACACACATTTTGTACATTTCATTCAACCCATTATTCAGTTGCCCTTTCTTTTGACATCATCCCAAGGGAGAGTGACACTTCCCTTCATACACACATCATATATACACATTGAGGGAGAATCTTAAGAGGTTAGGAACAACAACGGTTTTCACCAAGCAATGGGCCCCCAAATTCGAAGAGATTTCACCAAGTGGTACAAAGCCACTCTCATCAAGTATCAAGCCACCAAAGCCTGAATTGAAACCTCTCCCATCTGACCTCAAATATGCATTCTTAGGAGAGGACGAGTCATACCCAGTGGTAATTTCATCTAAGCTCACAGACTTGCAAGAGTCTAAACTGATTGAAGTTCTTCAAAGCCATAAAAGCACCATTGGGTGGACCATCGCTGACTTGAAAGGTATAAGCCGTTCATCTGCAATCATGCTATATACCTTGAAGAAGGTTCAAAACCCTCTCGTCAAATGCAGTGATGACTAAACCCTCACATGAAGGAAGTTGTGAGAACTGAGGTACTCAAGCTCTTAGATGCAGGGATAATCTTCCCCATCTCTGATAGCAAGTGGGTTAGTCCAACCCAAGTTGTGCCCAAAAAGTCTGGGGTCATAGTGGTAAAAAATGATGTAAATGAACTAGTACCAACTCGAGTCATCACAAGATGGAGAATGTGTATTGACTATCGAAAACTCAATTTGGTCACTAGAAAAGTTCATTTTCCTCTTCCATTTCTTGACCAAGTCCTAGAAAGAATTGCAGGCCATGCATTCTACTGTTTCCTAGATGGGTATTCTGGATACAATCAAATTGAGATAGCACTAGATGATCAGGAGAAAACAACCTTCACATGCCCCTTTGGCACTTTTGCATTCAAAAGGATGCCATTTGGACTTTGTAACGCTCCTGCAAAATTCCAAAGATGTATGCTAAGCTTGTTCAGTGACGTGGTTGAAATTTTTTTGGAAGTATTCATGGATGACTTCTCTGTTTATGGTGACTCATTTGATTTGTGTCTGGCCAACCTAGAAAAGGTGCTAATCAGATGTAAGGAAGTCAATCTAGTGCTAAATTGAGAAAAATGCCATTTCATGGTAACACAAGGTATTGTCCTTGGTCACATTGTGTCATCTGAGGGCATGAAAGTTGACAAGGCAAAAATAGATCTGATTGGAAATTTGCCAGCCCCTAAGACTGTAAAGGATGTCCGATCATTCCTAGGGCATGCAGGTTTTTACAGGAGATTCATAAAAGATTTCAGTACCATAGCCAAACCCATGTGTCATCTTCTGAGTCAGGACGTAATTTTTGTGTGGAATGAAACATGCCAAAAAGCTTTTGAAAAGCTTAAAGGTATGTTAATTTCTGCTCCAATAATGCAACCCCCTGACTGGACTCTACCCTTTGAACTAATGTGTGATGCAAGTGATTATGCTGTAGGTGTTGTATTGGGACAAAGGAAAGATAAGAAACCCCATGTGATTAAATATGCAAGAAAAACTTTGAATGATGCTCAAATGAATTATTCAACAACTGAAAAAGAATTGTTTGCTGTAGTTTTTGCTCTGGAAAAATTCCGTTCTTATCTTGTTGGTTCTTCTGTTACTGTATTCACTGACCATGCAGCCCTAAAATTCTTGCTCACAAAGAAGGACGCCAAGCCAAGACTCTTGAGATGGATACTCTTGCTCCAAAAGTTTGATCTTGTCATCAAAGACAAGAAAGGTGTTGAGAATGTGATGGAAGATCATTTGTCCAGATTAACATATGAATTTCGTGAAGATGGACTGCCAATCAATGAGAAATTCCCCGATGAACAACTGTTCATGATTGATAAGACACCATGGTACGCGGATATTGCTAACTTCCTTGCTACTAGTACGTTCCCCCCGTCCTTTACCATGATGGACAAAAAGAAATTTCTGAGGGAGGTTCGTAACTTCTTTTGGGAGGATCCCTACATATTCAAGTACTGTAAGGATCAAATCATAAGGCATTGCATACCCGCTCATGAAAGTAGCCAGGTAATAACATTTTGTCATTCTGAAGCATGCGGTGGCCATTTTTCATCAAGAAAAACCGCTACAAAAATATTACAATGTAGATTTTACTGGCCCACACTTTTCAAAAATGTCCATGCCTTTTGTTTAACTTGTGATAGATGCCAAAGGTTGGAAAGCATTTCTAAAAGAAACATGATGCCCTTAAACCCCATTCTGGTGATTGAAATCTTTGACTGTTGGGGCATCGATTTTATGGGACCATTTCCCCCTTCCTTTGGCTATCTATACATTTTAGTGGCTGTAGACTATGTATCCAAATGGGTTGAGGCAATTCCATGCCGAAACAATGATCACCGAACAGTGATCAAGTTTTTAAAAGAAAATATTTTGTCCCGGTTTGGAATTTTGAAATCAATCATAAGTGATGGGGGTGCTCATTTTTGCAATCGTCCCTTCTGGAATTTGATGAAAAAATACTTGATCTTTTACAAAATTACAACCACTTATCACCCACAGACCAGTGGACAGGCTGAACTAGCTAATCGGGAGATCAAATTAATTTTAGAAAAAACGGTGAATCCAGACCGCAAAGATTGGTCGTTAAGACTAACTGATGCACTCTGGGCATACCGCACTGCTTTTAAAACAATTTTGGGCATGTCTCCTTATCGATTAGTCTATGGAAAGCCGTGTCACCTACCTGTGGAATTGGAACATAGGGCATATTGGGCTATTAAAACAATGAACGTTGACCTAGACAAGGTCGGACTAGCAAGGAAACTTCAGATAAATGAATTGGAGGAATTGAGAAATGAAGCATATGAGAATGCTAAGATTGCTAAAACCAGGATGAAAATTTTTCATGACAAAAACATTGTGCGGAAATCTTTTGAGCCTTCTCAAAAAGTCCTGTTATTTAATTCAAGACTCTGCCTCTTTCCTGGTAAGTTGAAATCAAGATGGACTGGGCCTTATATTGTCAAAAAAGGTGTTTGGACACGGAGCAGTTGAAGTGGAAAACCCCTCGAACGGTAATATCTTTACTGTTAATGGTCAGCGGTTGAAACCATTTTTGGAGGACTTTGTTAAAAATGTGGAAACCATTCTTTTAATGGAACCATAATACTCCTCCGAGATTCGTGCCTGCCGACACTCAATTGGATCAGGTTAGGAAAAATCTAACCCAACCCGACCCACTGGGGCGCCTTTATAAGGCCCCCAATCGTTTTGCTCTTTTTCCCTGTCGCCGTTGTTGGCCCCCCCATCCCTTCTCCTTCTCCTTCTTCTTCTTCATTTTCTTATTCATTTTTCTATATTATTTGATAAACAACCCATGACTACACATTCTACAAACACAATCTTTTGCTTCATGTTTTGCATTTTAATCTTATATTTGCTCACGGGTATTCTTCTTTTGTTCGCACTCACACACAAGGATTTTCAGCCTACCCGAAACCCAGATTTATGCAAAGATGAGTAATTTGTGTATTTTTATTTATAGGTTTCGGCAGATGAACATATCTCTACCTTTCAACCTCAACTCCAAGATCCGTAAACTGGTAAATTCGAAACATTGGGGATAATGTGCCGTTTAGGTTGGGGGGTGAGAACTACAGTTCATATTTGCCACCATGTGCCCGTAAACTTTTAAAATTTTTGTTGTTGTTTTTGCTGTTGTTATTGTTGTTCTGATCATATTATGTACCGTGCTTTATATAAATTGATGATTATGTCTGTGAGTCAGTTTCAATCGTCTTTGTGACTGGCAGACGTTAAAGAACCAGATAGTGAGTCTTAAAGCTTAGAAAGCATGGATGTTAAACTTTTTTGGTTTAGCCTAGGAGTTCTACGCACTTTTCCATCTGATGTGCATATTGTGATCATGAGAAAAGCAAGACTGGTAAGGAAGGCCGAAATCCAAGAAAAATAAACAAAACCCCTCTGTGGCAGAAGCACCTTTGCTAAACGCCGTCGTGCCAAAAGACTTGGTGCTTGTAAACAGTGTGGCAGAGTCTTTCACGAGAAAAGATATAACCAGTGTTCGGAACCAATTTCTGGTCGCGCACTCGATCGATTAGACTGGATAGTGAATGGGCTAAGTAAGGATTACCCTGATACGCTATGCTATTCCGGTACTTTGCTTAACCGGTTTGCGAGAGAGGAAATTGGGAGAGTCACTGGTTGTCCAAACTACACAGACACAGAGGGAGACTCGGATTAGATTATTTTATGTAGGAAATTGTACTTTTGTTGGGATGAAAGACAAAGGTCCGATTTTTTTGTAAAAAGTGTAAAAATCTTCTTGTACAAACTCTTTTGATTGAAATGAAAATATGGGCTGAGTAAGGAATGTCCCAGAATACCAACCTAAAGCGTGGGTAGGGACTTATCCTGAGACGCCATAGGTTTTTGGTTTAAACTTATGTGTTTAGCCCTCTCTGATTGTGTATAGTGTAGTGCAAGAAATTTTTTGTTTTTGATTCAACGTTCGAACGCCAGATGACGTTCGAACGTCAGCTACTTGCAGTACTCAGCCTCTGATGAAGTTCCTGATAGAACTCAAAAGTACTGGGAGCTCAGCTCGTTCGAATGCCAATAGAACGTTCGAACGAGATTAACGTTCGAACGCCAATAGACCGTTTGAACGAAGAGAATTTACAGTACTTTGGTCTCTAAAAGAACTCAAAAGTACAGGGAGCTCACTACGTTCGAACGACAACCACGTTTGAATGATATGTTTAAAATCTTTCTACACACGTTCGAACGTTACCCATGTTCGAACGTCACTTCTCAGACTATAAAAGCCTGGATCGTCTTCCCCATTTCAAAAACCCCAAAACCTTTGAAAAAACTCCAAACCCTAGGCTGTCCTTTCGTTACCCAGCCCTCAAAACACTCCTCATTCCCTATTTTTACCTCAAATCGACCCTCCCAAGACCATTCCCACATCAAGAATCTCCATTTTCACCAAGAAATCAAAACTTTCAAAGCCCTCACCACTCAAAACCGAAATACCATGCCTCCAAGAGTTAAGCTACCTGCAAGGCGTACTCCACCAACTCAGGAACCCAACATGGTGGAAGAAGTCATAGAAGAAAGAGAAGGAAGACCCATTATGAGGAGGTACGACAAAACCCGATTCCCTACGGCTCTAAAAGCTGACAGGTATGAAAACTTCTACCAAAAACAAGCCATAGTTTGTGAACGAGATGTGATCTTGGCAGACTTTACGGAGTTGGGGATCTTTGCGGATATGGAGAGGAGGGGTGGTTGTTTTATTTGAGGAACGGCAGGGAGGTCGTGGTTGACTTAGTGCGGGAGTTTTACTCCAACGCCGAGATCATCAACGGGCCAATTCGAACATATGTAAGGGGAGTCCATGTGGATGTGGATGAGGATTACATTCGGGAGTTGAGGCAAGAAGTGCCTCGAGTGTCAAGGCCCACCTATCCCCCGAGGAAGAAAGTAGACATGGATGTGGTAGGGGCCGAATTGACCGGGGTGGCTACCTTTTCTTGGGGTGGGAAGAAATTCTTTAGACAAGGAGAGTTGACTGATAAATATAAGATGTTAAACCGAATTGCGGTCTCGAACTTCGCCCCGATAGGATGAAAAAATGAAATCCTCCCCGACATGGCCCGGCTATTATATGCAATTGGGAAAGGCCAAAGCATCGACCTCCCCTCTCTAGTTTTGACAGAAATAAAGAAAGGGTGTGATGTGAAGCGGAATTCACTTCCGTTTGGCACGCTAGTAACTGAGCTATGCAAGGATCATGAGATTAGGGTAAGGCCTGAAATGGAGATTCAAAAGCCAATGAGGCCACTGAACAAGGCATCTTTTAGGAGGAGCCAAGGCCATAGTAGTGGCCCGGCGGCAAGACAAGAAGTGCCCAATACCCAAGGCATTGATGAGGTGCAAGATGAGCTCGACCAGGAGGAAGAGAGAGAGCATCCCTAGGAGACAGGCCCCAGTTTTAGCACCAACACCCGATGCTCTCTAGAAGACATCTTGCTTAGCATTGAAGCTAAGCAGGATGAGATCCTCCGCCTTCTGAGGGGTGGACATGGTATACTTGGTGGAGCTAGTGGAGATAACGTACCTGGTGGAGTTGGTGGAGAATGAGAGAGGGATATATTTCTATGCTTGATTATGAATTTGGATGTTTGTTTCTTCTTTTGAGAAATTGTTTCTTCTTTGGTTGACATGTTTCTTCTTTGGTACATTATGGATAGTTGAGGGATGATTGTGGTTGTTTCTTCTTTAGTTGTGTGGATATGTTAAAAGCTTTTTTGTGTTTTTGCTTCTTTTATGGATGGATTGAATCTTTGATGTGAACAAATCATATTCTATGAAATGAATGGTTCAATTTATCACTTTTATCTGTTTTAAATGCATATGTAGATTTAGCTTAATAGTGATATATGATCGAATGAATGTGGATTCTAAGGTTGCTTGCTAAAATAACTAAGCACATGATCGGTTTGACACCTCAACTTATCAACCGAGACTTAAAAACCACATTTCTTGGAAAACTGGTATTCTCTCTATGCTTAAATTATCAAATGTACAGCGGTATTTGTTATTTTTAAGGTACAAGATGATTGGACTCGAAAATGGAATTGGTATATAACCGACATTCCACAAGAAACCTGACATAACCAGTGGAGATGACAAAGAATACCATGGTAAGTTTTGAGCCTTGCTATACTTTTGAGAGACAATCAACATTTACTCAAGTAAGGTCTTTCACTCTCAATTTTTTGAATAATCTCATTAACCTTCCTTTGATTGACGCAACTAAGGCAATCTATTGATATATCCCCTAAGAGATCTGTTCATACGACACATACATGTGCACATACTTGAGAAAGGATCTTAGGCCATCTTTGACTTAATTTTGAGCCTTAAGCCATTTCTTTTACAAAATTATATCCCTAGTTAACCGTGATTGAGCCTTTAATGAATGATCTTTTTCCAAATAGCCCGTATGATTACCAAGCCACAAGAGAATATACTTGACAGACCTTTGCTATCTAATTTTCTTGCACCCTCTTATAAATCAATATGATACAGAAATGCAAGGAAGATGGAAGAAGCTATGGAGGCTACTATTCAATGACAAGAAAAATCGATGGGAACAATTGAAACAAAAAAGAAGGAAAAAGGCAAGAAATTGACTAGAAAGTGAAAAATGAGAAAAATGAAAGAAAGAAATATCATTTCTGAGCAAAATGTCGAAAAGCTAGAAAGAGGTGTGCTACACTACATGAACAGAGGATAGCTTTTGAATACCATAGACGTCATTTCGTTAGCCACTGACCTCTGGCCACATTACAATCTATGAAAAACCCTAATTGGTCTCAAGTCTGAAGCATGTGTGTGTTGTCAAACAAAAGTTGGGATATGTTAAATAGTTTTTCCTTAATTGCATCAATATTCTTCCATGAGATTATGCCAAGAACATGATTAGTCTACTTTCTACAAGTTTCACTCCCATACTAATTGCACATGTGATTTTTCGATTGGCCATCCTATGATCACATGCCCCGTGAGAGACAAGTCACTATAATCGGAGCGAACTTTTGCCGAGAGCATTCTACGAGAGGTTTGTGAAATCGAAGCTATCCATGGAAGGTGGTAAAATGGAATGTTTTTTATATAATAATTCATGTTTCTGGAATGGCCATTCCTACTACACAGGGAATTCCAAATACCAATGTGACTAATGCTAATTTTCGCATAGAATAAATACCTATGAAAGAGGAGCATGCGAGATATAAGTTGAAATTGAGGTTTGGGTGTCTCAACGACCATGATGCTAATTTAATTTAACTAGCAATCTCACATACATATCTGTTCGACTGAAGTTTGTGGGTAGCTTCACTAGAAACCCTCACGAGACAACACTCGTCCACTAGGGTAAACCTAGTGGTTTAACGGCTTGTTGCATAAGCTAAATGCAACCGGATGACCTACGAAAATGGCATTAGGAGTAGATTTTCAATTATTGTATTACTAGAGACTAGCAATATTTAGGTTGGGGGGGGTGTGATTAGTACTTAAAATTAGCATTTTACTATGCCTTTTTAAGACTAATTGTACTTTGATGGAGTTTAAGTGATGTCATTTCAGGTCTTAAAGTGAACAAGGACTCAAAGAACAATAAGTATCACACTTAAGTGTAACACCAGGACATTAGAGAACAAAATTGGAGAAATTTGGAGCACAATAAGAACGTTCGAACGCCAACTCACGTTCAAATGTACACTTGAACTGAGAGCAGACCTGACTGCTGAGAGAAGGCGTGTTGCAGCCAAGAAGGAAGACTCTGAGGCTCTGAGGCACTTGAGTACCACGTTCGAACGCTATCTAACGTTCGAATGTCCACTTGAGTTGATTTAAGACCAGACTACTGCATGGAGTGTGGAAATAGGTTTCCACAGAAGACCACAAGCCACTTGAGTGAGAAGGTCAAACCACATTTGGCGTTCGAACGCCCATACAACAAAGACAGAAGAAACGTTCGAACACCAGACAACGTTCAAAAGCCCATAAAGCAAAAACAGAGACAACGTTCGAACGCCAACTCACGTTCAAACGATCTCCACAGACTGGCTGCAGAGTAGTTGGCTTTTCACTTGGACTTGGGCGGCATACACTATTCCTTCACCCCCTCTTGTCTCCTCCTCTTGCCTATAAATACTCCCATTATTGGAGAGCTCAAGAGATCAAGTAGAGAGGTTGATGGAGGCTTAGACTCCCACTCATAATGTAGAATTAGCTTACATTTCCTTGTATAAAGTAGTTGTTCTAGAGATTAGTTTGGCTTTAGTCCAACATCTCTTAGCTTGTTATAAAAGTAGTTTTATGCTTATGCTTATGCTTTCACTTACATGCATAGAGGAAGATAGCTTACCTTTGGTTATGGATCACCCTCCAAAAGTGACTATCTTTCTTCTACTTTTAATTTGTGCATCATTCACTTCCATTGCTTGAGCTTATTTCTTCCCTTAGAGGAGTGAAACTCTTCCACTTTTCTAGAGCTTCACCAAAGCCGTGAAGGATGGAACGTGATTCACTCATTCTTTGTCGAAGTTTGGCTCCCTGTTTAGTGTGCTTTGCTTTGTGATCCCTCTACTTGGAGGAATGAGCATCACTCACTTTTCTAGCTTTACCCAAGCCATGAAGAGTGAGTAGTTTCTCATTCACTCTTTAGTAAGAGGAGAAGAGCATGTATAAATTATCCGGACGTTATATTTGTGCAATTTCGATTATGCTTAACGCTTTATATTCCCCATGCTTATTGAATGATTGATTGCATCTAGCAAAGCTAAGGTACTTTGTATAATCAGGAGTTCTTTCTATAACATAGATAACTCTTGTATAGAAAGACTCATTGGTTCAAGGCAAGTACCCCGGCTAGATCTTCATGACTACCCTTCAATCTTCACCATTATTGTGTTGCAATTAAAGAATGGAAATGGAACATTAATGTCATGGTTGGATGTCTTGTAGAAACACTTGCTTGTTTGTAGGCGGGTTAAGTCTCGGCACAGACAATTCTTGTAAACTTCTAGAAAGATATCGGAATCATGTTCTTAATTCTCTTAATCCACCTTTATCTTCCGATTAACCTGTTGTTGACACGGGGGTTAATTGAGTTATCAAGCACAAATGTAATAAACCGGATAATTAACTACATGTCCAGATCCTTAAACTAAAGAGTGACTCTTTTACTTTAGAGCTTATCTCATATTTTGTTTAGAAAATTCTCTTGGAAAGAATCTTATATTATGTCTAAGAAATCTCACACAACTTCAAATTTCAAGGGTTACAATCAATAGGTCTCCACCACTGCTTACCCCAAAACACCAAGAAGAGTTCCCTGTGGATTTGACTCCGGACTCAAACTGGATTATTACTATAGCTTGACCGCCTGCACTTGAGTGTACACATTTCGGATCAAGTTAGGGTTCAATCCAACGGGATCAAGTCAGGGTTCACTCCAAGACAACTTGAGTTTTTCCTCTGATGGAGCATAGATGTACGATTGATTCGTGGGAAGCTAGGGACCGGATGAAAGTGAGGATCCAAGCATAACCCATGACCAGGCCTATGGGATATCAAAGAACTCACAACCGCATCCACTCTCAACCCAGTCAAACCGAGCCATCGTACTCTGAGAGGAGGAAAGAAAATGAGTTGTAATGGCATACCCAAATGGAGGTCTCCCTTGGATTAGCCAACTAAAAAGCTTAGCTACTCATGCTTAAGGTAAAGACAACAATGTAATAAGAAGAAATTATAAAGAGATGAAGATTGCAGCTAAGTTAATGCAAGAAAACATAAACTAAAAGAGAATGCATTTACTACCCATTTTAAGCTAAGAAAATGAAGAACATGAATGCATTAATGGTAAAAGTTTGAATAGACAATTAAACTTAAAAGCAACTTGAAATAACTAGAATTAAAGACTTCAAACAAAGCTTAGAAAGATCTTACATGCAATTACAAGACAATGTGTGGAAGAAAATGCAAAAATCTCAACTTCTCTCTCTAATACTATTCATCTTATTCCTAGACTCTCTCTCTCTATATTACAATGTATATCTGATAATGCAGAATAATGGAGTCCTCTCCCTCCAAAAACGTCCATGGAGTGATGCCATAGCCCTGTGAGGTGATCTCCATGCCTAGGGGCTGAAAAGGGATAGGCTGGACAGGGTTGGTGCAGGCCTTGTCTCCACACCCAGCACCTTCTCTCTCATCTTTCCTCATTAATGATCAAGCATCCAAAAGTCCAAGAAGAGGTGCAAGAGGAATGTCCATGGTGTTAGGAGTGGCAAGGGCAAGTAGGAGAATGTCTGGTGGGACCCCCAAGATTTCAGAGCTTGAGATTCAGATTTTGGCGCAATTCAGTAAAACATATCGGTAGATCGTGGAAAACCTACCGGTAGGTTTTACTCCAGTAGGCAAACTATACCGGTATTTCTTCGGTAGGTGCAGGACAGTAGCCAAAACCTACCGGTACGGTCTACCGGTAGGTTTTTCCTGGTTTTGTTGATTTCTTGGTTCCTCCACCTCCTGAGCTATCGTCAAGCCTCCTCCTCATCTCCATTAATCTTAAGCATCATGAGAGGGCTAGACAAGCATCATTTAAGCCTTTTTATCTGCAATCATACCGAAACTTCGTTAATAGCTCAAACCGTGTCGTTCCATTCATTTTAACTTCAAAAACAAGTGTAAAAAGGGATGTAATGGTGCATAAAATATGCAATGTTTTGTGCTAATCATGGATGGTATGCGGTGGATACCTTATGTGTGTCACCATATTTGTGCATCAAAGACGCAAATGGTCTGTTGCAAAAATGTGATCCACTGTCACTTATCATTGCACGAGGCATCCAAAACCTCGAAAAAATGTTCTCCTTGAGAAACTTGACCACGACCCAGTGGTCATTGGTCTTGGTTGGGATAGCCTCCACCCACTTGGACACATAGTCCACTGCCAGTAGAATGTATAGATAGCCAAACGACATAGGGAAGGGACTCATGAAGTCGATGCCCCAACAATCAAATATTTCTATAACAAGTACAGGGGAGAGGGGCATCATGTTCCTTCGGGTCACAATACCCAAACGTTGACATCTATCACATTTCTTACAAAATGAAAAACAATCTTCTATTAGAGAGGGCCAGTAGAAACCTGACTGTAGAATTTTTGCTGAAGTTTTCTTGGCAGAAAAGTGGTCACCGCATGCCTCTGAATGGCAGAATGCAAGGACATCCCGCTATTCGTTCTCCAGTATGCATCTTCGCATGACTTGGTCAGGGCAGTACTTGAACATATACGGGTTGTCGAAGTAGAAGTACTTCACATCCGCCATAAATCTCCTTCGATCCTCTAGGCTCCATTGCGGTGGTATTTTGTCCTATTGCAAGGTAATTACATATGTCAGCTTACCAAGGACACACATAATGAATTGAAAGTAAATGTTCATCAAGGAAGAAATATGGGATAGAAATGAGCTCATCGGCCTCATGCACCACCAGTCGAGATAAATGATCCGCCACCACGTTCTCCACTCCCTTCTTGTATTTGATTGTCAATTTGAACTCTTGGAGTAGGAGGATCCACCTAATGAGTCTCAATTTGGCATCCTGCTTAGACAACAAATACTTCAAAGTAGAGTGATCAGTATAGATTACTATCGGTGAACCAATGAGGTAAGAACGAAATTTATCTAATGCAAATACTACCGCTAGCAGCTCCTTTTCTGTGGTAGTGTAATTCATTTGGGCTTCGTTGAGCGTCTTGCTAGCGTAGTATATTACATAAGGTCTATTATCCTCCCTTTGACCGAGCACTACGCCGACCGCGTAATCACTCGCGTCGTACATAAGCTCAAAAGGTAAATCCCACTTGGGTGGTCGCATAATCGGAGGTGTGACAAGCATGCTTTTGAGTTTTGTGAAAGATGCCTCACAATCATCCGACCACTCGAATGGGACATACTTAGACAACAAATTGGTCAAAGGTCGGGCCATTACACTAAAATTTTTAATGAAGCGAAGGTAAAATCCAGCATGGCCCAGAAACGACCTAATATCCTTGACGACTCTCGGCGTGGGGAGGTTGGAAATGGCCTCCACTTTTGATTTGTCAACTTCAATCCCTTTCGCAGAGATGATGTGCCCAAGCACAATTCCTTGTGTCACCATGAAGTGACACTTCTCCCAATTCAAGACTAAACACTTCTCTTCGCATCTCTCAAGAACTTTCTCTAAATTTCTTAGGCATCCACTGAAAGAATCCCCAAAGACCGAGAAGTCATCCATAAATACCTCTACAATCTTCTCCACCATGTCACTAAAGATTCCCATCATGCAACGTTGAAAGGTTCCAGGGGCATTACATAGCCCAAACGGCATGCGACGTTAGGCAAAAGTGCCATAGGGACAAGTGAAGGTAGTCTTCTCATGGTCCTCCAATGCAATCTCGATTTGATTGTAGCCGGAGTATCCATCTAAAAAGCAATAGAATAGATGACCCGCTACTCGTTCCAACACTTGGTCGAGGAATGACATTGGGAAGTGGTCTTTTCTTGTGCATAGGTTGAGCTTCCAGTAATCAATACAAACTCTCCAACATGTGATCACCCTTGTTGGAATAAGCTTTTTATCTTCATTCTCCACAACCGTGACTCCCGAATTCTTAGGTACTACTTGTGTGGGGCTAACCCACTTACTATCAGCAATCGGAAAAATGATGCCCACATCAAGTAGTTTTAGCACCTCGTCCCTCACCACCTCCTTCATAATTGGATTTAACCTTCTTTGTGGTTGCTGGGACGGTTTGGAGTCCTCCTCAAGATAAATACAGCGCGTGAAAATGAGGGGGCTTATCCCCTTGATCTCAGCAATTGTCCAACCAATTGCCCCTTTATGCCTTCTTAACACCTCCAAGAGCTCCTCTTTTTGCTTTGCTTCCAATGTTGAGCTAATTACCACCGGAAATGTCTCATCTTCCCCAAGATATGCATATTTCAAATGGGAAGGTAATGGCTTCAATACCAAATTGGGCTTTTGCTCATTTGATGGGAAAATATTCTTGTCTTGATGTGAGAGCTTCTCAAATGTAGGGATCCATTTCTCTACCCCTTTCAAACTTTCTAATTCCTCTTGTTCCTCAAACTCCTCTAGATCAACATTCTCCTCTTCTTTCAACTTTAACATGCCCAACAATTCCAAGTGTTCTTCCGCCAAGGTGTCAATTCTATTGACTTCATGCACCTCCTCATCATTCTCCAGTTGCTTGGACAAGTTGAACACATTGAGATCCATAATCATGTTCCCAAATGCTAGCTTCATAAGACCGTTCCTGCAATTAATCACAGCATTAGATGTGGCAAGAAAAGGTCTTCCAAGTATTACAGGGATTTGGTAGCTAAGATTTGCAACATGGTGAGTGTCAAGCACAATAAAATCAACGGAAAAGTAAAATTTATCGACTTGCACTAAAACATCCTCAACTACTCCCCTTGGTGTTCGGACACTACGGTCCGCCAGTTGAAGCGTGATTGGAGTAGGCTTCAATTCTTCGAGCTGAAGTTGTTGGTACACCGAGTACGGAAGAAGGTTCACACTAGCACCCAAATCAAGCAATGGTTGCTCCACCCGACAATTCCCGATTGTTATGGCAATGGTGGGGCAGCCGGGGTCTTTAAACTTCGGTGGGGTGTTCGTCCACAAGATTGAGCTCACTTGCTCGGTGAGGAATGCCTTCTTGTGGACATTGAGCCTCCTCTTTATCGTGCATAAGTCTTTCAAGATTTTTACACATGATGAAATTTGCTTTATGGCATCAAGGAGTGTGATGTTGATCTTCACCTGCTTAAACATTTCAAGTATATCAGCATAATTAGTCACCTTGACAGGTGGTTTCAAACGATTAGCAAAAGGAGCAGGAATAGGAGAAACATGCACACTTTCATCAACCAATTTCTCTTTCTCACCTACCTCATCACTCACCTTACCTCCCTCGACATCACCTTTGGTCTCTTTTTCTATTGGCGATGTGGCCTTGGGTGCGACCTTTGGCACAATGTTCTTATCAATTTCCTTGCCACTTCGAAGGGTGGTGAAAGCCTTGAGTTGCTCACAACTCTCTTTGATGGGCTTGGACGACTCAATGACATGCTGCCCCTTTGGGTTCTCTTAGGGTTGAGCGGGGAATTTCCCCTTCTCTTGTTGTGATAACCCGATGGCATTGGTAATTTTCATGAGTTGAGCCGAAATGTTATTGTTAAAGGTTGTTTGGCTTTGGATGAAATTGTAAAGCACATCCTCCAAGTTCTTCTTATGGGGAGGTTGGTAGGTGGGAGGCTTGGATGGTCCTTGTTGGGAGAAGCTTTAGGGAGGTGGACTTTGGGAGAAATTTTGTGGGGGTGGATTTGATGAATACGCTTGCGGATTGGACCGGGGGTATTGGGAGCTAGATGCTTGCCCTTGAACTTGGGATTGAAATTGATTTTGCCTAGGAGGCACGGGAGGTGAATATGCATTTGAACCATGAGGAATGGGATTCTCATTTCTCCAACAAAAGTTCGGGTGATTGCTCCAACCCGAATTGTACGTGTTAGAATGAGGGGAGAATGATTGCCTCGTTTGATTGAATGCATGGACTTGCTTGTGATACACTTCCTTAAGTGTCGGAATGTTAGGACACTCCAAAATGGAATGATCTACACTCTCACAAATTGAGCAGCCCTCCTCAACAATCTTTGAAACATTAGACACCTCGTGTCTCCTATTGACTTCAAGACTATCGACTTTCCTTGAAAATTTAGCAATTTTGGAAAGCAAGTCTTCCTGGTCTCTCAAGTCATAAATCCCTCCCCTATGAGTTTGGCTACTCCCTTGAGGAGAAGACCTTTGTACATCGGTGGGATCCGTAATGTCCTATGATTGTGCATTCTGTGCCAATGTATCAAAGTAATCTAAGGCCTCATCGGGTTCTTTGTTCAAAAACTCCCCATTACACATCATGTCGATGAACTGTTGATGGCCCGGTGTGATTCCTTCATAGAAGAAACTCACCAATTGCCATGGTTCAAAGCCATGGTGTGGAATGGATTGTAGTAATTCCTTGTACCGATCCCAACATTGGTAGAATTGCTCATTTGATTTCTCCGAAAATTTTTGGATTTGTTTTTTTAGAGCGGTGATTTTATGCACCGGAAAAAATTTGTTTAAAAAATCGGAGATCATTTAGTTCCAAGATGTTATGGATCGAGGTCTCAAGGAATTAAGCCATGCTTTTGCCTTATCACTCAGGGAAAAGGGGAACAATTTCAACCTAGCTATGTCTTCCATACCATGATTGGTGAGGAAGGTTGAAACTATTTCCTCGAAATCATTTATGTGCAAATAGGGGTTCTCCTTCTCAATTCCGTGGAATGTGGGAAGTAGTTGCAACATCCCCGGCTTAACTAGGAAGATGATTAACCCTAATTAGTGTAGAAATTAAGATGATTAAGTACTTGATTTTGTAAGATAGAACAATTAAATATTATGAATTATAGTTTGTGCTTAAATTAAAGTTTTAAATACTTTATTTTGAAAGTTCAGGTTCAAATGCAGAAATACTGAAGAATACAGGACAAATGTGCAAAGCTTGAAGTCACGAAGGACCAAGGTGCAATAAAGAAACATGGACCAATAAGAAGTTGACAAGTGGCAGCCCAAGAAGCCAACACCTAGCACCACTGCAAGGCACCAACCTTCCGGAAGGTTGTTGTTCTTGATCCGAAATGTGTACACCCAAGTGCAGGCAGTCAAGCTGTAGTAATAATCCGGTTTGAGTCCGGAGTCGAATCCACAGGGAACTTTTGTTGATATTTCTAAGGCAAGCAGTGGTAGAGACCTATTGATTGTAACCTTTGAGATTTGCTGTGAGATATGAGTTTTCCTGGATAGAATATAAGATTCTTTCCAAGAGGATTTTCTTAACAAAATAGGAGATAAGTGCTAATTAAAAAGAGTCACTCTTTAGTGCAAGGATCTGGACATGTAGTTAGTTATCCGGTTTGTCATAATTGTGCTTGATAACTCAATTAACTCCCGTGTCAACAGCAAGTTAATCGGAAGATAAAGATGGATTGTGAGAATTAAGAACATGATTCCGATGTCTTTCTAGAAGTTTACAAGAATTGCCTGTGCCGAGACTTAACCCGTCTACAAACAAGCAAGTGTTTCTACAAGACATCCAATCATGATATTAATATTCCATTCTTTAAATGAAGTACAATAAGGGGGAGGATTGAAGGGTAGTCATGAGGATCTAGCCGGGGTACTTGCCTTGAACTGATGAGTCTTTCTATGCAAGAGTCATCCGTGTCATAGAAAGAGCTCACAGTTATACAAAGTACCTTAGCTTTGCTAGATGCAATCAATCATCCAATAACAAGAAAAAATAAACGTTAAGCATAAAAAACAATGCACAAATATGATTCCCGGATAACTTATACATGCCCTTCTCCTCTTACTAAAGAGTGAATGAGAAACTACTCACTCTTCATGGCTTGGGTAAAGCTAGAAAAGTGAGTGATGCTCATCCCTCCAAGTAGAGAACTTAAAAGATAAAGTAATAACAAACATGGAGCCAATCTTTAACAAAGAATGGGTGAATCACGTTCCACTCTTCACAGCTTTGGTAAAGCTCTGGAAAAGTGGAAGAGTTTCACTCTTCTAAGAAAGAAAGAAGCTCAAGCAATGGAAGTGAAATGCATGAACAATAAAAGTAGAAGAAAGCTAGTCACATTTGGAGGGTGGCTTCCTCAACCAAGAATTGGAGGGTTGCTTCCTCAACCAAAAGATGAACTATCTCTCTTCTATGCATGTAAAATGAAAGCATAAGTATAAACATAAACATAAAACTACTTTTATAACAAGCAAGAGATGTTGGACTAAAGCCAAACTAATCTTTAAGATAAAAACTTCATACAAGGAAAATAAGCTAAATCTACAATGAGAGTGGGAGTCTAAGCCTCCATCAATTATTTTTCTTGGCTCCCCTAGCTCTCCAACAGGGGGAGTATTTATAGGTAAGAGGAGGAGACAAGAGGAGGTGAAGGAATAGTGTTTGCCGCCCAAGTCCAAGTGAAAAGCCAACAACTCTGCTGCCAGTCTGTGGAGAACGTTCGAACGTGAGTTGGCGTTCGAACGTTGTTTCTGTTTTTGCACTACGGGCGTTCAAACGTTGACTGTCGTTCGAACGTTTCTTCTGTTTTTGCACTAAGGGCGTTCGAACGCCAGATGTGTTCTGACTCTTTCACTCGAGTGGTCTGTTGGTCTTCTGTGAAGTTCAGTTCCAACTCTATGCAGTAGTCTGGTCTTCAATCAACTCAAGTGCACGTTCGAACGTGAGTTGGAGTTCGAACGTGACACTCAAGTGCTTCAGAGCTTCAGTCTTCATTCCTAACTGCAACACGCCTTCTCTTAGCAGTTGAGTCTGCTACAGTGTAATGTGGACGTTCGAACGTGAGTTGGCGTTCGAACGTTCTGGCTGTGCTCCAAGCTTCTCCAATTTTGGGCTCTAATGTGTTGGTGTTGCATCCAAGTGTGGTACTTGTTGTTCTTGGGTCCTTGTTCAGTTTAGGGCCTGAAATGACATCACTTAAACTCCATCAAAGTACAATTAGTCTTAAAACGGCATAGTAATATGCTAATTTTAAGTGCTAATCAGTTGTGCTAGGCATTGGGATGGTCCCCTTGGCCGAATGCTTCCCCTCTATAAATAGGGGTGCCTTGTTCATTCTTCATTCCATCCTTTTCCAAGCCTTTCAAGACTTCCCCAAGAGCAATTCTCCCTTCATTTGGCCGGCCATACTTGAGCCAAGAAAGCTTTGCAAAGCTAGAAAGAAAGAAAGAAAGAGAGAAAGAAAAAGAAAGAGAAAGTTCAATACATAGCCGGTTAGTGATACACTTTTACTGTTACTCTGTATTTCTACATTTCTATTGTATTTTTCTATTCGGATAGTTGAACTACCCCCACTTTTGTGTCTTAAATGATAATAAAGGTGGTTGTGTTTCAATTGTTCCTTGTGAAAGAAGTTGTACAGTTTACCGTTTAATTTTAGTTGTAATGACAAATAGTCACACTCCTTGTTTGTCTGTAGCAATGGAGCGTGAGTAGTCGTTTATACCCTTCAAAATAGGGTAAACATATGTATAATATTGGTTAGATTATGGAAATGCTTATGTTTTATTTATATGTTTATTTATATATGTAGTATATGCTTAATGCATGATATAGTGATGTCGTAATTCTGGTGCTGTGCCTGGAATTATGTCATCAGTGTATCATAAGACCAGCCAGTTAAAGATCCATGGTGTTCCTACCGGTATGACTTGTCCTCCATTGGAACGCTAAGGATTTTCTACTGATGTGTGGTACAAAACCTAAATGATCCTCATGAATGGCTTGTCCTTCTGGGTTATTAGGGTTTCTTTACTTACTATATATCTAACTATACTGACAGTCTAACAACCACGGTGTCCCTACCGGTACGGCTTGTCCTCCATTGGAATACTGAGGATGTTTAACTGACATGCATATATATATATATATATATATATCATAGATGACCTATTGGGTAATTCAAGTATTCCTCATGAATGACTTGTCCTTCTGGTTCACTTGAATTAGTTAATTGGTATGTCTATAACCAGCTTTCCTAAGAAGTTGTTGTGTTATGCTATAATACCACCAGTTAACCTTCAGAAGTGGATGTGTTATGGTTTAATATGTATGTACTTGCTATCAAGAGATCAATTGAATAACTCAAGTATTCCTCATGAATGACTTGTCCTTCTGGTTTGCTTGGGTTAATCAATTGACGTGGATATAACCAGCTTTCCTAAGAAGTTGCTGCGTTATAATTTATTACCACCAGTTAGCCTAAGAAGCGGCTGTGTTATGGTTTATATACGTCAGACATGTCGATTGACTTTCCAGTAAAATGGAAGTTAATTGTTGTAAGGTAGCATTTCCAGTAATATACCAATATAAAGCATATGGATCCTTAAACTGAAGGGTATCTTTTATATTGTTGTCACTTATACGCTTTACTTACGCATTTTTATTATCTCCGCACTTTATTTCCACTTTTTATTTAAATTAAACTAGTTATCAATCTAAGCTCACATCACAAGCTATCAAACATCATACTACTCCAAACAACAACTTTACTGTTTTTATTTCTTTTACATACTAAATTACTAAAACTCTTAGTGGGATCGATACTTGGACTTAAACCGAGAAAACTACAATTTGACCACTTATACTTGGGTGTATAATCATATAATTCAGACCACTAAAAATGCGTATCAAGTTTTTGGCGCCGTTGCCGGGGAGTTATGGTAATTTGAAAAAAAAAATTATAATTTATGTGTTTATATGTATTATGTGTTTATAGTTTGTTTGTTTATTTTTAATAGTCTATGTTTGTTCATTCATCAGTAGGTTCTGTAAATCAGTCAACTCCTTCGTCTTCATCATCTTCTTCATCTGCATCTACACAAGAATCATTTGAATTAATTATGGCTCAAAACGTACCTAGGGAGGAAGAAGCTAGAGAACAAGAAGTGGTTCAAAATGTTCGACCATTAAGAGAATATTTACATCCTACAAGAACTAATGTCCCGTCATGTTTTACTTTTCCAACAGACGCTCCAAATATTAATATTAAGCTAGGCACAATACAATTACTACCACCGTTCCATGGTTTAGAAGATGAAAATCCTTATGTTCATATGAAAGAATTTGAAGAAGTCTATGGAACTTTGCAAGATAATTCTGAAATGGTCAAAGTAAGACTTTTTCCATTTTCATTAAAAGATAAAGCTAAACTATGGCTTAACTCTTTAAGAGCAAATTCTATCACAAATTGGCAAGCTTACAAACTGAGTTCTTTAAAAAGTTTTTTCATGTGCATCGTACTAATGCATTAAGACGTAAAATAATGAATTTTTCTGTAAAAGAAGGTGAAACTTTTTATCAATGTTGGGAAAGATTTAAGGATCTTCTCCAAGCTTGTCCACATCATGCATTTGAAAACTGGACTTTAGTTGGTTTCTTTTATGATGCTCTTCCATCCGCCATGCGACAATTTGTCGAAATGATGGCTCAAGGAGAATTTATGAATAAAAACCCTGAAGAAGCATTTCAATTTTTTGATACTATTTCAGAGAGTTCCCAAATGTGGGACTCGACTTCTTCAAATATTGTGGAAAATAAGCCATCTACATCTGAAAGAGGAAAATATATTTTGAAAGACGATGATGATCTAAAAGCTAAAATGGCTAATCTATCTCAAAAATTAGAAGCCCTAGAAATGAAAAAAGTTAAACAAGTATCTGTTGTTTCTTCTACTGATCAAGTATGTGAAATTTGTGCATTGTCAGGACATCCTGCTGGGGAATGTCCAACTATACTTGCATTTAAAGAAGTCTTAATTGAACAATCTAATGTTGTTCCAACTAATACTAAACCATATTTGATTGATTGAAAAACGTTGTTGTTTCCTAACCTCTTAACATCACCCTCAACTATGTGTATGTCTTATAGGAATGAGGGAGTGTCACTCTCCCTCCGGATGATGCAAGAAGATAGGAAACAACAACAAAATGGATGTGAATGGAAATGTGATGAACAAAATGTTATGAAATGGAATGCGTGTGTGGTGAACAAAAGTGCTCCCCAATCGCAAGGAGTCTTTCGTTGTCGGTGTTTTACTTGGAAGAGTATTCCAAGGGCGTCTCCTCAGGGAAGGAAAGGGAGTTTTGTGAAAGTGATTTTGCAAAAGTGAAAAGAAAATGTAAAATCTTTTGTTTGAGTTTTGTGTTTGGTTTGTAAATGAAAATGCAAATAAAGCAAGTGTTGGCTAATCCAAAGGGTTCATTCCAATGGGAATACCAAATCAACTCAAAGCCTTCCTCCGATTGAGCATGAATGAACGATTGATTCGGGGGAAGCTAGGGACGAGATTGGTGAGTATCTAAGCATAAACCGTGACTAGGCCTACGGAATATCAAAGGCTCACCAACTCATCCACTCTCAACCCCGTCAAACCGAACCATTTGACTCTAAAGGGAGGAATGAAGAAGAGTTGAAAATGGTATTCCCAAGAGGAATTTTCCCTTGGATTAACCAACTTAAATCTTAGCTACTCATATTAACAATGCAAGACAAGCATAAAGGAAATGGACATGGAAGGGAAATGGAGCATGGAACTTAACTTACAACAAGAAATCTAAAGCTATGAAGGAAAAATATGCAATACCCAATATAAAAGCTTGAAATGAAGAAAACTTAAATAACAATGGTGAAATGAAGAACATGAAAGTAAACTTGCAATAAACTTGAAAGGAATTACATTAAAGACAATAAATGAAGCTTACAAGGTTCTTACATTAAACTACAAGTGAAAGAGTGGAAGAAAAATGCAAAAACGTCACTTTGAGCACTATTCATCATCTTCCCCCTTGGAGCTTTCTATATCTAATCCTAAGCTTAGGTAGCCAACTCAATACAAGCTTGTAATGTTGAATATATGGAGTGTATGTCTCTCATTTTCGTGCATGGTGGTCCCCCCTAGCTGTGTGAACGAGCTCCCATCAAGAGAGGGCTGAATGGATGGCTTTGACAGGCTAGGGAGAGCATAGCCTGGCAGCCCACTTCCCTCCCCCTTCCTTCAATGTTCAAGCCTCAAAAGTCTTCCCCCAAGGTGTAAGAGAGACATGGTTGTGTAAGGAAATGTTGGGGGAAACGTGGGAGAATCGATGGTGGGACCCCCAAGCAAGTGGGGCTGAGTTGCAGGAGCATCGGGGCTGCTTCAGGGGAGCGTACCGGTACCCCGAACACCAGAAACTTCTGCGTACCGTTATGCGTACCGGTACCCTCTTTTCTGCTCTGTACCACTTTTGGTAGAATCGGCATAACTTTTGATCCAACCGTTGGATTGGGCTGAAATTTTGACACAAAATAGAAGACACCCAGATCTACAACTTTCATGTTTTCACTTTTTCAAATTCTGAGTAGATCATGGTCAAAATGGAGGAACTCTGAGGCAGTACTTCCAAACGATGTGGCTGCTGATGCCCTTGTTCCCAAGCACCAATGCCTTCTTGATTTCTTCACTTTTTGTAACACCCCAAAACACACCCTGGACGGCATTACATTCTAAAACCATTTACATCATGAGAGCACTAAAATAATCCATCAATAAATAAGACTTCATAAAATCATCCATAGAATTTACAATATTATCCCAAAAGAATAGACCCATCTTGGCCTTTACATACCAAAAATCAACTAATATAGCGCAGCGGAAATAAACAAAAGAAACTAGACTACACAGTGTTTCAAAAGAATGTCCTAGTCTAGTACAAAAGAAACTATATCTCTATAGGTCCACCTCAGAATCTATATTCCCTTCGAGTGGAGCCTCCCAAGTGGCGGGTTCCTCGACCCTTGCGTCCTCCTCAAGCGGGTAATCTGAAAAATGTTAGCGGTAGGGGATGAGCACAAAGCTCTGTAGAAACATTCCTCTCAAACCCATACAAGGTTTAGAAAAGCATTTAAAATGGTCGGTCTCATTTCACAAATATCATACATAACTTTTGAAATAAAGCAGTGACATTTAAAAAGGATCTCAAGTTTATGTAAAAACATTACTTAAATGAACAATTGAGTATCACATACATATAGTCACCATTAATTGCCATAAACAATTTCCAACAATTCTTTCGGTAGGTGGCATACTTTAGGGTAACCTCCACCCTCGTTTAGGTCATCTTTGACTCTCAAGCATCCTTACCAGGAACCTCTTGAGAGTCCATTCTTTAGGTAGGTGGCATACTTTAAGGCAACCTCCACCCCCATTCTTCCGGTAAGTGGCATACTTTAAGGCAACATCTACTCCCATTCATTCGGTAGGTGGCATACTTTAGGGCAACCTCCACCCCCGTTCTTTAGATCATCTTTAATTCTCAAGCATCCTTACAAGGAACCTCTTGAGAATGGGTGAGCATTCTTACAAGAAACCTCCCACCAATCACTTCATTATTTCCCAAGCATCCTTACAAGGAACCTCTTGGGAAGGGGTGAGCATCCTTACAAGGAACCTCTCACTCATGTGCATCACAAATCCCAACCAAGCATATCATTCCAACAATTATGTCAATTTACAATCATCCAACCAAAGTCCCCAAAATATAACATATAACAATTCCACAACCAACTACGAAAATACATGAGATCACAATAACATCATTTTTTCTACCCAGCACAAAGCATTAAGGTTTTGAAATCCATAATAAAGAAAGCATTTAGGAAGGAAATACATCACTCTCCAAACATTAAGGTTTTTAAAACGAGAAAGAAGATTTCATGGGTATTAAACCCTAACTTTGTGTAAAACATGTAATCTTTGCCAAAAAGCTTAAGAGAGGATGATTCAGTAGCATATAGATACCATTGGTAGCCAAAACATACATGTATAAATACCCTAGCCTCAATGTAAGTGAGTGAGAGAAACCCCCTACCTCAATGTTCTTGAAAACCTAGGTTTAGTGTGAAGAAGATGAAAATTGGATCTTGAATCACCCTTGAATTCCTTGTTTTTCACCTTTGATCTTGTGTTTTTATCTTCCCCTCTTTCTCTCTAATGTTTTCTAGGGTTTTAAGGTGTGTAATGAAGGCTAAGGAGGTGAGAGGATGTATTTATAATGGGGGAAAAATCGAGGGTTCGCGAACAGAAAATTTCGGATTTTTACAGTGGCTACGGGTAGCTCGGACACACGGGACCCTCGACTACCGGTTGGCTACCGGTAGCTGATTTTTACTGGACCATCGGCTACCGGTTGGCTAAATTTGGCTACCGGTAGCTGATTTTGGCTACCGGTAGTCACTACCCAGATTTTTTTCTACTTCCACTTCCAATGCATTTTTGACCCATTTAGAGGTCGAATTGGAAAATTTTCATTAGATACACTTTTGTAGCTCTAGATGTCTACTATCTACTGTTCCAAATTTCAGGTCATTTGGAATTAAGACTAAAAATTTATGTCCAAAGTACTAAGAAGTATTCAATACCCATTTTTCCCCAAATTCTCGCTAAAGTGTATTTTAACTCCAGGACACTTCCTAACTTCCAATACATCCATATTACCACTCCCAATGTTTTTCGACCTTCCGGATTCAATGGAATCATTATTTTGACCTACAAAATTTGAGAAACTTGTCTAATCACCCTTTCCAAGTTTAAACATCTTCGACACGTAACTTCCCAATCAAATTGTCTCCATAGCATTTATTCCTACGGTTTATTCTCATGTCACTACATATATCTACATCTTTACAAATATTGTTTACTATATATATATATATATCTCTATACATATATAAAAGAAAATTCGGGGCGTTACACTTTTAAGCCTCCAATTCTTCATGTATTGTGTCCATGCCTTCACCACACATCCATCAAGGTTTCAATGTCCTAAAATCAATCATTTAAGCTATAAAAGGTTGCAACATCAAAATATCAACATTGTAGTTCAAAACGGCTAACTTCTAAGCACTTATATGCAAAAGTTGAGTTGAAATGCTTGCAATGAGGCCATGAAATATGCAAAATTACGCACTCATCAATATTCAAATCCATATTCTGAGACTTATAATCCAGGATGGAGAAATCATCCAAATTTCAGTTGGAGAAATACACAACCTACAAATCAAACACAAGATCCACCGCAGCTACAAAATCAACAACAGTATCAACCATATTTACCTCCTCAGAAAAGAACTTTGGAAGATACTATGGATCAATTTATTCATAGTCAAATGAATTTTAATACTCAAACAAATCAAACATTCAATGATTTTAAAGCTCAAACTTCGCAGAGTATTAAAGACATTAAGAGTCATCTAGCTAAGTTGACCCAATCTTTAAGTACGTCAGAGAAAGGATTCCATCTCAACCTAAACCTCCACAAAGTCAGGGTCAAGCTAATTCTGTGACATCTGAAGCCTCGCCAAGTCAAGTACAAACAATTACAACATTGAGAAGTGGTAAGGTAATTGATAAAACTATTAAACCCAAGATTCCGAAAAAAATCCGTAAGTCAATTCCTGTAAACGAACCACTTGAACTTGAACCTTTAGTTAAAAAGCAAGAAGAAGTACAAAGTGAAAAAGATCCTCCATGTCCTATTCCTTTACCTTTTCCTCAAAGGGTCAAGAAACTCTCATCTGAAAAAGATCAGTCTGATATTCTCGAATTATTTAAACAGGTAAATATTAATATTCCTTTATTGGATGCAATAAAACGAGTTCCTGTTTATGCTAAATTTTTAAAAGATCTTTGCACCATAAAAAGAAGAACTAATGTACCAAAGAAAGTATTTTTAACTGAACAAGTTAATACTATAATACAACATGATACGCTTCTTAAATACAAAGATCCGGGTAGTCCTACAGTCACATGTTTCATTGAAAATTTTCAAATAAAATGAGCCCTACTAGATCTTGGATCTTGTTGTAATTTAATGCCATATTCAGTATATATACAATTAGGATTAAGTGAACTAAAACTTTCTAGTATTAAATTACAATTAGCAGACCGATCAGTAAAAACTCCACGAGGAATTGTGGAAGATGTTATTGTTCAAGTTGATCAATTCTATTTCCCAGCAGACTTTATTGTTATAGACACATAGACATGTTGTCAGTCATTTGCATCTGAATACATACCTCTGATTTTGGGTCGACCATTCCTAGCTACATCAAATGTATTAATAAATTGTAGGAATGGAGTCATGAAACTATCATTCAAAATATGACTTTGGAATTAAATGTTTTTAAAAGAGCAAAACGGCCTAGAGAAGAAGAAGAAGAAATACAATAAGTAAATTATGTGGAGACTTTAACTCAAAGTTTTTTTGAAAAAAAATTTATGGAAAAGAAATTATTTGCATTGGAATCAATACCTGATACTGAACCTGAAGTCGAATCTGAAAAAATATTGTAACGCCCCAAATACCACCCTGGACGGCATTACATTATGAAACCATTCATGTCATGAGAGCAACTAAATATATATCCATCAAATAAGAAACATTCTTAATATTAACAAAATTTGGGCAGAGTCTCCTTTGTACAGGAAGCTCCACCCAAAAATCACAACCTGTGCAATTCTATTAACTTGACCACACCGGGTCCATTTAACCATCCAATAGCAATAACATTTCTATTTACCATCTATACTATCCTTAACATTATCCCAAAAGAAAAATAGGCCAAGCAATGTCATTTACATTCCAAGAGAATTAAAGTACACTTGCAGCGGAATAACAAAATACTAGACTTTACAAGGTTCAAAAGGAATATCCTAGTCTAGAACAAAAGAAAGTGTCGTTCTAGGCGTCCACCTCGGGATCCACACTCCCGTCCAGGGGAGTCTCCCAAGTAGCGGGCTCCTCGACCCCTACGTCCTCCTCTTGTAGGTAATCTGAAAAATGTTAGCGGTAGGGGGTGAGCACAAAGCTCTGTAGAACAATTCTCTCAAACCCATACAAGGTTTAGAAAAGCATTTAAAACGGTCGGTCTCATTTCACAAATATCATACATAACTTTTGAAGTAAAGCAGTGCCATTTAATAGATCTCAAGTTTACGGAAACAACGGTAATTGAATGAGTAAAAGAAACCACTATACATTTAGCAAACCATTTCCAAATATAATCAAATCCTCCATTCACAATTTCCAACAATTCTTTGGGTAGGTGGCATACTTTAGGGTAACCTCCACCCCCCGTTTAGGTCCTCTTTGATTCTCAAGCATCCTTACAAGGAACCTCTTGAGAATAGGTGAGCATCCTTACAAGGAACCTCTCACAAATCATTTCATGGCTTCCCAAGCATCCTTACAAGGAACCTCTTGGGAAGGGGGTGAGCATCCTTACAAGGAACCTCTCACAAATCACTTCATGGCTTCCCAAGCATCCTTACAAGGAACCTCTTGGGAAGGGGTGAGCATCCTTACAAGGAACCTCTCACAAATGTGTATCACAAGCAACCCAACCAAGAATACAATCCCAATATTTATCTCCATTTCCAATCATTTATCCAAAATCCCCAAATTTAAGCATGTGACATTGTCAATAACCAACCAAGAAAAATGCAAGAGATCATTATAAACATCATTTGTTGCACAATATAAAACTCTAAGTTTTGAAAGTGAAAACCAAGGAATTACCAAGAGAAAAGTCCATTTTCCTTACCAATCAATGATTGAAGATGAAAAAGAAAGATAAAATGGTTACCAAACCATCACATAGTTCAAAACATGGCATTGATTGCAAAAATATAAAGAATCAAAGATTTCCCTAACACATATCCAAGATTTAGAGAAAGAGACATATGTATATACATATATATATATATATATAGCCCTAGCCTCAATGTGAGAGAGTGAGAGAAAACCCCTACCTTGCTCCTTAATTTTTGTGTGAAGAACTAGAAGAATTGATCCTTTCCCAACTTGAATCACCACCTCAATCTCTTGTTTTTCCCTTCCTTCTTCCCCTCTAAGCCTCTCAATTGTTAGATTGGATGAAATGGCTTGCAAATGGGAGAGAAAACGCCCAAAACAAGTCTGGAACGTGCAGACCCCGGTATGGCGCGTCCGGACGCGTGTTTTGTGCTGTCCGGACGCGTGTTTTTGCATCCAAGTTTCTGCCATACGCGTCCGGACGCGTGTCTATTCCCGTCCGGACGCGGGTGACAGTATACCCTCAACTTCCAGATCAATTTTGACCTATTTAGAAGCCGATTTAGAAAACTTTAGTCAAATACACTTTTGTAGCCCTAGATGTCTTCTATATACTGTAAAAATTTCAGATCAATTGGATATAAGGATAAAAATTTATGACCAAAATACTAGAAGGTGTCCCAACTCCTTTTTACCCAAATTTTCTCTAAATGTGTTTTCACTCCAGAATACTTCCTAACTTCCAATACACTCCACATTACCTCTCCCAAAGTTTTTCGACCTTCCGGATTCAATGGAGAACTTATTTTGACCTAACAATATTTAGAAACTTCCATAATCCCTCTTCTCAAGTTTACACACCTTCGAAACTTAACTTCCCAATAAATTTGTATCTCTAGTTTTTGCTTTTATTCCTACCGTCACTACACATATCCACATTTTTACAACAATGATTTACTCTAAATCTATATACATATATAAAAGAAAATGCGGGGTGTTACAATCCACCCCCCTTAAAGAAAGTTTCGTCCTCGAAACTTAATCGTCGAGTTAGTCTCTCAAATTCTCAATAATTTGAGAGACTAGAATCAAAATATATTCCTTCATTAGAATTCATTTATCACCTCTATTCTTAATAATTGTATACGGTTGTTCTAACAAATTTCTCATCATGCTTAACTACTAAGTCATAATACTTAATTGTCTACTCATCAAATATCAATTCTCTTTTGAATTTCACCAATCATTTCAATCAACCTCATATTTGCTTCTTACATGTATCTTCTTCATAAGCATATCAAAATAACTCAAATGCAATTCCACCATTAGGATTACTCATCTTTCCTATACTAACATCATGGTGTAACACAAAATTTGTTAATGGCATCACGGTAAGATTTATCTCAATTCCTGAAAATAGATACAACGTTCTTCAAGATTTCGTCTCTCACAACCCAAGAGGGATTCACAATCTTGAAATCTACCATAATTTCAATTCATAACTCCACACTCCACACAAGTCAATGTTCTAAGATCAAGTCTTAGATTTCACATCAATTTGTACTTTCTCGTAATACTCCTTACCGTCACCATTATAGTCATTAATCCATTAGCTCGCTGCGCACTCTGATATAAATTATAATCCACCGATTCACAAGTCAAAATATGCTACAAGATAAGAACTTCGCATAGATTTGAAAGTTCTGAGAGAGTATCTTAGATTCCACCAAAGTATACAAGTGAAACCTAACCGCACTTGTTTTCCAATTATAGCTTCCAAAATGTGTACACTAACGATCCATCAAATCCATTCAAAAGGGAATTTTGGATAATTAATCAGCTATAATACTTAAGCTAAGGATCAAATTATATCTCCAAGATATTTGCTCTCGATCTACAATCTTGAGCTAGAACTAATAACCATTTAATCAATTCTTAGTGGCTTTCATTCACCTCACAACTCTGTTAATGATACCTATACTTTCTAATCCTTCTAATACAATTCATTACAATATACTTCTTGTAACATATCAATATGTGAGGATAGACTGTCAAGGATCCCAAAACTAAAATAATCTAAACTAAAATAAGACTCTCGATGATTCATCCCATGTCAAAGCAAATCTTCATAGGTATCATCCTTGATTCTTCAATTTACTTCTTTACCATTATCACCATCAACCATAAGTTCGAATCTTCTATACTCATACTAACATTCCTCAAGTATAACTAATCATTCCGATCTTAACAAGGTACTAAAAGAGGCAAGAAGAAGAACGTCCTATTTCCCCCAACACAAATCCAATGACATTAAAAGGTTTCCTAGAACAATAGAAGTTCACCTCAAATTTGGGATATCATCCTCTGTTCATAATTGTCTACTAAATACAACATCAAGCTTTTAACATCTATAATCTTTAATCCTACAATATCAAGGGTCAAAGGTAATTACTACAACTTAGTCATGCTTCTTAGATTTCCCCTTTTTCCATGTCTACAAATCCGTTTCCATAACTCGACCTCAATTTCAAATCCATATTTGTAAATACAAGTCAACTATTAACTACACACTCACCCAATAGATTCTTGATTGTTAACCTTTTAGAGAGTCTAACTATAGTGAACTAAGTCCATAACAAAATAAGATTACCTAAGTATAACATCCCCAAGGAGTATCCTATGTATGACCCTTCTCAACCATCAATACTTTCAAAGTAAATTTAATCAACTCTCCGTAATATTTTCAAACTAATATTGGGAACCTCAATTAAGTGGTTATGAAACAACATCCTATAGATTTAAAATCTATAACCACAATTCCAATCATTATTCAAAAAATAAGCTCCCATTCGAGGTTACTTCACCATATTCCTTCAATTGGTCATCTTTAAGAATTATTCAACCTCATACATCGCACTCACCGTTACCCTCCCAGGGTTTCTATTATAGAACTCAAAACTACATTCATTCCTTAATTTCTATGCCTTTTAAGTAACACACATAACCTTCCATACCCTTATCGTTAGGAACTTAATTCATCTTAGAGAACCTCTAAGTTAACCTTATCTCCACACATCCTAATTGGGTTATCATATCCCTGGACTTCTAAAATATGAGCAATACTATTAGTGGAAGAGAATACTTAAAGTTGACAAGCCCCAAATCATAATCATATTTTATATTGTTATCCATCAAAAGCACTTCAATCAATACGGGGGTGTCTCTCAATCAAAGCCTAAATAATGTGGAAGTTCACTTAAGGATAGGTCCTTCAGAATTTAAGAAGAAAGTGCAACACTTTACTGTCCAAAGAACACCACAGTGCAGATTTTTGACCAACTTCGAAGAATAAACTGATTTGACTCGAGTATTTTGAGCATGCGTGACCTATATGGTTGGAAAGATATACGAATTAGGGTTCTAAAAAAAATAACGGTGCACAATTTGGACTTTCCAATGAAGAGTTATGGTCGAATTAGTGAAAGGTAGTCTGCCGGACTGCTTGGTTCTTCTATTCTTGTCTAACTCGAGTTTGAGTGTCTTTTGTCACAAATCCTATCTCATACCCATCTCCAATATAGATAATATGACTTGCACAAAGATCCATGCCTAACATGATTTACAAACCAAAAGCCAAATTACCATCTGTCTCCTAGAATAGTCCAAAACGACATGATATGAAACTAAAATATCCATCCCAAAATTTTCGTCAACTCCTCAAAGCTAGATAATCCATGAATTCGAGCAAATAATTAATCCCTAAACTAACTAAACAACAAATCACACTTATCTTCTAAACATCTAACTTCAAACAAATCAAAACTTAAAATTTCTTCATCCAAAACTAATACTCCAGTGATAGTCCACAACCTACAGCTCCCATGTAAGACCTAATTCCTAAGCTCTGATACCAACTTTGTAACGCCCCAAATACCACCCTGGACGGCATTACATTATGAAACCATTCATGTCATGAGAGCAACTAAATATATATCCATCAAATAAGAAACATTCTTAATATTAACAAAATTTGGGCAGAGTCTCCTTTGTACAGGAAGCTCCACCCAAAAATCACAACCTGTGCAATTCTATTAACTTGACCACACCGGGTCCATTTAACCATCCAATAGCAATAACATTTCTATTTACCATCTATACTATCCTTAACATTATCCCAAAAGAAAAATAGGCCAAGCAATGTCATTTACATTCCAAGAGAATTAAAGTACACTTGCAGCGGAATAACAAAATACTAGACTTTACAAGGTTCAAAAGGAATATCCTAGTCTAGAACAAAAGAAAGTGTCGTTCTAGGCGTCCACCTCGGGATCCACACTCCCGTCCAGGGGAGTCTCCCAAGTAGCGGGCTCCTCGACCCCTACGTCCTCCTCTTGTAGGTAATCTGAAAAATGTTAGCGGTAGGGGGTGAGCACAAAGCTCTGTAGAACAATTCTCTCAAACCCATACAAGGTTTAGAAAAGCATTTAAAACGGTCGGTCTCATTTCACAAATATCATACATAACTTTTGAAGTAAAGCAGTGCCATTTAATAGATCTCAAGTTTACGGAAACAACGGTAATTGAATGAGTAAAAGAAACCACTATACATTTAGCAAACCATTTCCAAATATAATCAAATCCTCCATTCACAATTTCCAACAATTCTTTGGGTAGGTGGCATACTTTAGGGTAACCTCCACCCCCCGTTTAGGTCCTCTTTGATTCTCAAGCATCCTTACAAGGAACCTCTTGAGAATAGGTGAGCATCCTTACAAGGAACCTCTCACAAATCATTTCATGGCTTCCCAAGCATCCTTACAAGGAACCTCTTGGGAAGGGGGTGAGCATCCTTACAAGGAACCTCTCACAAATCACTTCATGGCTTCCCAAGCATCCTTACAAGGAACCTCTTGGGAAGGGGTGAGCATCCTTACAAGGAACCTCTCACAAATGTGTATCACAAGCAACCCAACCAAGAATACAATCCCAATATTTATCTCCATTTCCAATCATTTATCCAAAATCCCCAAATTTAAGCATGTGACATTGTCAATAACCAACCAAGAAAAATGCAAGAGATCATTATAAACATCATTTGTTGCACAATATAAAACTCTAAGTTTTGAAAGTGAAAACCAAGGAATTACCAAGAGAAAAGTCCATTTTCCTTACCAATCAATGATTGAAGATGAAAAAGAAAGATAAAATGGTTACCAAACCATCACATAGTTCAAAACATGGCATTGATTGCAAAAATATAAAGAATCAAAGATTTCCCTAACACATATCCAAGATTTAGAGAAAGAGACATATGTATATACATATATATATATATATATAGCCCTAGCCTCAATGTGAGAGAGTGAGAGAAAACCCCTACCTTGCTCCTTAATTTTTGTGTGAAGAACTAGAAGAATTGATCCTTTCCCAACTTGAATCACCACCTCAATCTCTTGTTTTTCCCTTCCTTCTTCCCCTCTAAGCCTCTCAATTGTTAGATTGGATGAAATGGCTTGCAAATGGGAGAGAAAACGCCCAAAACAAGTCTGGAACGTGCAGACCCCGGTATGGCGCGTCCGGACGCGTGTTTTGTGCTGTCCGGACGCGTGTTTTTGCATCCAAGTTTCTGCCATACGCGTCCGGACGCGTGTCTATTCCCGTCCGGACGCGGGTGACAGTATACCCTCAACTTCCAGATCAATTTTGACCTATTTAGAAGCCGATTTAGAAAACTTTAGTCAAATACACTTTTGTAGCCCTAGATGTCTTCTATATACTGTAAAAATTTCAGATCAATTGGATATAAGGATAAAAATTTATGACCAAAATACTAGAAGGTGTCCCAACTCCTTTTTACCCAAATTTTCTCTAAATGTGTTTTCACTCCAGAATACTTCCTAACTTCCAATACACTCCACATTACCTCTCCCAAAGTTTTTCGACCTTCCGGATTCAATGGAGAACTTATTTTGACCTAACAATATTTAGAAACTTCCATAATCCCTCTTCTCAAGTTTACACACCTTCGAAACTTAACTTCCCAATAAATTTGTATCTCTAGTTTTTGCTTTTATTCCTACCGTCACTACACATATCCACATTTTTACAACAATGATTTACTCTAAATCTATATACATATATAAAAGAAAATGCGGGGTGTTACAAATATCCACAAAGAATCTTCAATATGAAGAATTGTTACCAAAACTTGTAGAATCTATTGTCAAAGTTTTTAAGCCAGAATTAAAACCTCTTCCAACCAATCTAAAATATGTTTTTCTAGGAGAAAATGAAATCAATCCAGTTATAATATCATCAAAATTATCTGAAACTCAGGAAAAAGAACTGACAAAAGTCTTGCAAAATCACCAAACTGTTATTGGATGGACAATAGCAGATATACAAGGTATAAGTCCACTTCTATGTACTCATTGTATTTACTTAGAAGAAAATGCTAAACCATCTCGTCAAATGCAAAGAAGATTAAATCCCCATTTGAAAGAGGTAGTTCGCAAAGAAGTGCTTAAACTACTTGATGCTAATATTATTTATTCTATATCTGATAGTAAATGGGTCAGTCCTACACAAGTAGTTCCAAAGAAGTATGGTGTTACTGTAATAAAAAACCAAGAAAACGAATTAGTCCCAATGCGTACAGTCACAGGTTGGCGTGTATGTATTGACTATCGAAAGCTAAATTCTCTCACCAGAAAGGATCACTTTCCGTTACCATTCCTAGATCAAGTACTTGAAAGAATAGCTGGTCATGCATATTATTGTTTTCTAGATGGATATTCTGTTTATAATCAGATTGAAATTGCAATAGATCATCAAGAAAAAACTACATTTACATGTCCGTTTGGAACTTTTGCTTATAAAAGAATGCCTTTTGGGTTATGTAATGCTCCAGCTACTTTTCAGAGTTGCATGTTAAGTATATTCAGTGATATGGTAGAACGACACCTAGAAGTTTTTATGGACGACTTTTCAATATATGGTGATTCATTTCACTTATGTTTAAAAAATCTGGAAAGAGTACTGATTAGATGTGAAGAAACAAACCTTGTCTTAAATTGGGAAAAATGTCATTTCATGGTTACACAAGGTATTGTTTTAGGTCACATAGTTTCTAAACAAGGAATTGAAGTCGATAAATCCAAAATTGACTTAATAGCTAATCTTCCTTCACCTAAAACTGTAAAAGATGTTCGATCTTTTTTAGGTCACGCTGGTTTTTATAGAAGCTTCATTAAAAATTTTAGTTCAATATCTAGACCAATTTGTAATCTTCTATGCCAAGATATAATATTTGAATGGAATGATGCATGTCAATTTGCATTTGATAAATTAAAAAATATGCTTATTTCTGCACCTATCATGCAACCTCCTGACTGGTCCTTACCTTTCGAGTTAATGTGTGATGCAAGTGATTATGCAATAGGAGCTGTATTAGGTCAAAGAAAGGATAAAAAACCATATGTTATTTACTATGCAAGCAAAACTCTAAATGATGCACAAATGAACTATTCAACCACAAAAAAAGAATTACTTGCTGTTGTGTTCGCGTTAGATAAATTTCGATCATATTTGGTTGGATCGTCAATTGTTGTATTTACAGATCATGCAACTTTAAAATATTTACTTACTAAAAAAGATGTGAAGCCACGTCTCCTGCGTTGGATTTTGTTACTTCAAGAATTTGATCTTATAATTAAAGATAAGAAGGGAGTAGAAAATGTGGTAGCAGATCACTTGTCAAGGTTAGATTATGATATAAAGGAAGAACCAACTACAATTAGAGAAACCTTTCCAGATGAACAACTATTTGCAATAACCGAAGTACCATGGTATGCTGATATAGCTAATTATTTAGCTACTAGTAGTATTCCTTCTAATTATACCTGGACTGATAAAAACAAGTTCTTAAGTGAGGTACGTAATTTTTTATGGGAAGATCTTTATGTGTTTAAATACTGTAAAGATCAAATAATAAGACGTTGTGTACCTAATCATGAAATCAGTCAGGTTATTCAGTTTTGTCACTCTGAAGCTTGCGGAGGTCATTTTGCTTCAAAGAAAACTGCTGCTAAAATTTTGTAGTGTGGATTTTATTGGTCAACTTTTTTTAAAGATGTTTATATATTTTGTTTAAACTGTGACAGATGTCAAAGAATGGAGAATATTTCAAAAAGAAATATGATGCCTTTAAACCCTATTTTAATTATTGAAATTTTTGAATGTTGGGGCATCGATTTTATGGGACCATTTCCCCCATCCTTTGGATATCTATATATTTTGGTTGTAGTTGACTATGTTTCTAAATGGGTAGAGGCAATTCCATGTAGAAATAATGATCACAGAACAATGATCAAATTTTTAAAAGAAAATATTTTATCCAGATTTGGAATTCCTCGAACAATCATCAGTGATATTGGATTACATTTCTGTAATAAAGTTTTTGAAAATCTGATGAAAAAATACTTGATTTCTCATAAAATCTCCACTCCATATCATCCGCAGGCAAGTGGACAAGCTGAATTAGCTAATAGGGAGATAAAATACATTTTAGAAAAAACAGTAAATCCAGATTGTAAAGATTGGTCTTTAAGATTAACAGATGCACTGTGGGCTTACCGTACTGCGTATAAGACTATTCTAGGAATGTCTGCTTATCGGTTAGTTTATGGTAAACCATGTCACTTGCTTGTAGAATTAGAGCATAAAGCATATTGGGCAATCAAAATGATGAATCTTGATATAGATGAAGCTGGAATATCACGTAAATTACAAATAAATGAATTAGAAGAATTAAGAAATGAAGTCTATGAAAACGCAAAGATTGCTAAATCAAGAACACAAGTTTTTCATGATAAAAATATCATGAGAAAATCTTTTGAACCATCTCAAAAAGTTCCACTGTACAATGCTAAACTTCATTTATTCCCTGGAAAATTAAGATCTAGATGGACAGGACCTTATATAGTTAAGCAAGTTTTTGACTATGGGACAATTGAAATTGAAAATCCATTAACTGGAAATGTTTTCAAAGTAAACGGGCAAAGGCTTAAACCTTATTATAATGGATTTACTCAAGATATAACTTATGTGCAACTATTTGATCCAGTTTATGTGTGTTAATTTTTATTTAATTATAAATAATATAACTAATTACTTGTAATTTGTTTGACAGATTAAATCTCCTGAGTGAAAGCCAAATATCCTAATTGCTGAAAGACAACAAATTTCTGGTTTTTCTCAATGCTGTTTATTACTGTTTTAACATTACAAATAGAATTTAATTTAAGTTGGGGAGATATGAGTGTGAATTTACTTGTTGTTTTTAGCATAATAATTTTTATTTAAAAATTCTATTCGTCTTTGTGACTGACAGACGTTAAAGAACCGGATAGTGAGTCAATTTTCCATAATTTTTGAGTCATTTTTTATTTTCTTTCTTAAAAGTTAAAGAAATGGATGAAAAATTATTTTGGTTAATTTTAATGCTATTACATCATTTTCCAAAAGATATACATATGTTGATCATGCAAAAAGATAGACATGTTAGAAATTTAGAAATATTCGAAAGTCAGGCAAGACCCTTGTGTGAAAAAAGTACATATGCTAAACACCGACGAGCAAATTGTCTCTGTGCTTGTGTAAGATGTGGTCGTACATAATATTTGAGACAATATAATAAATGTGCGGAACCAATTTCAGGTCGAGCGTCAGATCGTTTACGGTGGATTAGGTATGGGCAGAGTAAGGATTATCCTGAGGCGTCATCCTATTCCACCCCGATGTTAACAAGATACGTGAGGAATGAAGTTAACTGTGTCAATAATGTTGTTGAACCAGATAGTTCTGACACTGACTAGACATGATCAACTAATGTATAGTTTTGGGATTAAATATATATAGCTGTGAATAAATGTAAATAACTATAGAATAAGTAAAAATATCAGTAAATAAAAAAAACAATAGCAAATAAAGAAATAATAAAACCAATTCTTTGAAACAAAAAAGAGTGGTTAGCAAAGTTTTGTAGAATATATAGAGTGGTATTTAATTTTGTAACTTGCAGGAGCAGAATTGCAGAAATTCAGAGAAACAATCTGCAGTTACAAATCAGGAACCAGTAAAAAATATGGATGCTAGACAACGAACAAGAAAGTCTTCCACCCGAGCACGAAGGGATCAATCTCCACCACCTCAGGCATCTCCACAACAACCTCATCCAGGAAACATCTACGATGAGGTGATGTTTGAAAATCTTGAACAACAGGTCTGGTATGATGCTAACTTTATCTCCAAAACCATCATTGTTGAACGACCGGTTATTTATGAAGATTTCACAAATATAGGAATAAAAAAAATTCTAGATGCAAGAGGATGGTTACATTATATCAGAATATCTGTTCCTGCCTATGATTGCTTAGTGCGAGAATTTTATAGTAATGCTGACATAATTGGAAAAAGACAATTACGTGTGTTCGTCCGAGGTGTTGTTTTTCAAGTTACACCGGCTACTATAGCCGAATTTTTTCATCCCATGCAAAAACCACCCCACCCACAATATCCCTACACTGAACTACTTGATTTGCATGAAGTAGGGAGAGAATTGACAGGAAATCCAAGATTTATTTGGGGATGCCCGAATAATTACATAAAACAAGGGGACCTGACAGACAAATACATAATTCTCAGTTTAATAACATCATACAATTTGCTACCCCGAGCTCAAAAGAATCAACTTTATACTGAGCAGACTTATTTTCTATATGCACTTGGGATGGGACACACCATCGACCTGTCGAACTTAATCATGGACCAAATGTTACTTACAGTCAATAGAAAGAAACTCTCACTACCATATGCTATGTTAGTTTCTGAGCTATGTAGGGACGAAGGTGTGATCACTAATCTGACATGGAAAACAGTGGAACCTCTTGGAGCACTGGATAAAACGTCATTAAAAAAAAGCCATGGAGCACGAATGGAAAACCAACCTGAAGCATCACCTGAACCACAAGAAGAACCGTTTCAAGTACCTGGAGAATTCATATAACTGACACCACAAGAAAATCAACCATACATACCAATGGACGACAGAACTGATAGACAAATCTTACTGGAAATAGAGACCAATATTACTCAAATCAACAGACGCCTGGAAGAATATGAGCAGAATCAAGTACAGTTCTTTAGAGAATGTTTCGAAGCAGGATCTTCTGCTTCCTAAACAGACTGGAGATTCTACAAAACAATTTTTTTTCTTTCACTCATCTTTTACATTATGCACTTTTATTTTATGCACTTAAATTATAAATTACTTTATGTTTTAATTATGCTGTTTGTTTTAAACTTGTTTATGTTTAACTAATTTTTGATAATTAATATGGACCTCATGTTAATTCCGTTAGGAGGATTATTTTATATAATTTACAGTTGAATTAGGTTAATATTCCTATGTTATGTGAAAATAACCTTAATCTGATCACGTGGGATTTTCATATTTTAAGTTGTATATTATCTTAATATTTTCGTTTGAACTTATTCTGTTACAGTATGAATAGATTGCTTTATTCCAAAAACCTTGTGAAATATTACACTCTTTACATATTTAATGGAGATGTATGACCAATTGAAGAATTTGAGCCAATCCTCCTTGGAGAAATATTCTACATCTACTCAAATAAACATCTTCGATTCTGCGGTACACTTTCTTTCAATAATCTCATTAATTTTGTCTTGATTAGTATTTGTTAGATTATATTATTAGCATTATCCTTGAAATTCTCTTATGTGGGATTAATACAGATAAATAATTTCTGGAAAATGATCTTAGGCCATTTTTCATTATCTTTGAGCATTGACCATTTCTTTTACAAAATTATATCCTTAGTCAACCATGATTGAGCCTAAAATAGTATAAATTCTTTTCATGATACCCAAAAGACACATCCGAGCCACATGAAAATATATTAAACCTACTTTGGCTACATAATTTTCTTGCACCCTCTCTTAAATCAGTACGATATAGAAAGAAGACAAGGTGGAAAAAGAGAAAAGAAAAGGGTATTGGTTATTCAAAGAAAAGAAAAAACCGAAAGAAAGTAGCCAAGAAAGTAAAAAATGGAAAGAATGAACATGCAAAATCTGAAAAGCAGGGAAGAGGTGTGCCACAATATAAAAAGTAGCTTTTGAAATCGCATTGACCTCATTTTTTAAACCTTAACCCAATGGCCACGTTATAACCCAAATAAATTCCTTTTTGATTCCAGAAATCATATCTCTGTATTAATCCTATATATCCATAGAGGGAGAATGTTAATAATATGTCTGATATAATGTTAATATCCGATCATGAGATTATGTCAAATTTCGATTCTATTCAAATACCCGTTCTTCAGAAATGTTACATGTGATATTATTTGCTTCGTTAACAATATTCCAATCACATGTAACTATTGAGAGAATAGTCACTATAACGAATATGTATTAATTGCTGAGTGTATTTCAGGAAAGGATTGACATCAAGACTACCATGAAAGATGGTAATATTTCTGGAGTGATTTTTGAAACAAAAGAAATCATCACACACACAAGTTTTTTATAGAAATATTTAAATAATGTTACAACTAACGTGTGTTACTCTTAGAGTGATCAGAAAGTATTTTAGCAATGCACAGGAATACTGATTTAATTTTGATTGTGAAAAGTATGAGTTATAAACTCCTAACTACTGAAGTTTATAGACAGCTTCACTAAAAACCTTCACGAGACAACACTCGTCCACTAGGGATCACCTAGAGGTTTAACGGCTTGTTGCATATGCTAAATACAATTGTGAAAAATCTATGAAAATGATTTTACCTCTGTTATGTGAAATAATTTCTATAATTTGTGTTTACTAGGGACTAGTAAAGTTTAAGTTGGGGAGTGTGATTAACCCTAATTAGTGTAGAAATTAAGATGATTAAGTACTTGATTTTGTAAGATAGAACAATTAAATATTATGAATTATAGTTTGTGCTTAAATTAAAGTTTTAAATACTTTATTTTGAAAGTTCAGGGTCAAATGCAGAAATACTGAAGAATACAGGACAAATGTGCAAAGCTTGAAGTCACGAAGGACCAAGGTGCAATAAAGAAACATGGACCAATAAGAAGTTGACAAGTGGCAGCCCAAGAAACCAACACCTAGCACCACTGCAAGGCACCAACCTTCTGGAAGGTTGTGCTAGGCATTGGGATGGTCCCCTTGGCCGAATGCTTCCCCCCCTCTATAAATAGGGGTGCCTTGTTCATTCTTCATTCCATCCTTTTCCAAGCCTTTCAAGACTTCCCCAAGAGCAATTCTCCCTTCATTTGGCCGGCCATACTTGAGCCAAGAAAGCTTTCCAAAGCTAGAATGAAAGAAAGAAAGAGAGAAAGAAAAAGAAAGAGAAAGTTCAATACATAGCCGGTTCGTGATACACTTTTACTGTTACTCTGTATTTCTACATTTCTATTGTATCTTTCTATTCGGATAGTTGAATTACTGCCACTTTTGTGTCTTAAATGATAATAAAGGTGGTTGTGTTTCAATTGTTCCTTGTGAAAGAAGTTGTACAGTTTACCGTTTAATTTTAGTTGTAATGACGAATAGTCACACTCCTTGTTTGTCTGTAGCAATGGAGCGTGAGTAGTCGTTTATACCCTTCAAAATAGGGTAAACATATGTATAATATTGGTTAGATTATGGAAATGCTTATGTTTTATTTATAAGTTTATTTATATATGTAGTATATGCTTAATGCATGATATAGTGATGTACGTAATTCTGGTGTTGTGCCTGGAATTATGTCATCAGTGTATCATAAGACCAGCCAGTTAAAGATCCACGGTGTTCCTACCGGTATGGCTTGTCCTCCATTGGAACGCTGAGGATTTTCTACTGATGTGTGGTACAAAACCTAAATGATCCTCATGAATGGCTTGTCCTTCTGGGTTATTAGGGTTTCTTTACTTACTATATATCTAACTATACTGAAAGTCTAACAACCACGGTGTCCCTACTGGAATGACTTGTCTTCCACCAGAAGGACAAGCTATATATATATATATATATATATATATATATATATATATATATATATATATATATATATATATATATATATATATATATATATATATATATATATATATATATAACTATACTGACAGTCTAACAACCGCGGTGTTCCTACCGGTACGGCTTGTCCTCCATTGGAATACTGAGGATGTTTAACTAACATGCATATATATATATCACAGATGACCTATTGGGTAATTCAAGTATTCCTCATGAATGACTTATCCTTCTGGTTCACTTGAATTAGTTAATTGGTACGTCTATATAACCAGCTTTCCTAAGAAGTTGTTGTGTTATGCTATAATACCACCAGTTAACCTAAGAAGTGGATGTGTTATGGTTTAATATGTATGTACTTGCTATCAAGATATCAATTGAATAACTCAAGTATTCCTCATGAATGACTTGTCCTTCTGGTTTGCTTGGGTTAATCAATTGACGTGGATATAACCAGCTTTCCTAAGAAGTTGCTGCGTTATAATTTATTACCACTAGTTAGCCTAAGAAGCGGCTGTGTTATGGTTTATATACATCAGACATGCCGATTGATTTTCCAGTAAAATGGAAGTTAATTGTTGTAAGGTAGCATTTCCAGTAATAAACCAGTATAAAGCATATGGATCCTTAAACTGAAGGGTATCTTTTATATTGTTGTCACTTATACGCTTTATTTATGCATTTTTATTATCTCCGCACTTTATTTCCACTTTTTATTTAAATTAAACTAGTTATCAATCTAAGCTCACATCACAAGCTATCAAACATCATACTACTCCAAACAACAACTTTACTGTTTTTATTTCTTTTACATACTAAATTATTAAAACTCTTCGTGGGATCGATACTTGGATTTAAACCGAGAAAACTACAATTTGACCACTTATACTTGGGTGTATAATCATATAATTCAGACCACTAAAAGTGCGAATCAGAAGAGATGAGCTTGGACTGGGAGGAGGATGCATGAGGGTGTGGTGCTTCGTGTGGGTTGAAGGAAATCCCTCATTGACCTTGCCGGAGGCTTAATGTGGATGTTGTTCCCTTCATTAACTGGAGGGGGAAATTGCATTCTTCGATTGGGCATCCTAGGTTCTTGTCCTCCCCCACCCCGTTGCATGTTTGGATTAGCACCTATATTCTCAAAATTATCACCTGCATCCTCGGGTGGGTCTTGGTCAATGTTCATATTGGGACCCAAGGGTTGTCTAACTAGTCGGTTTTGTTCGTCCTGACCCCACATATAACAAAACTATCTACAAATGAAAATGTAAACAACAAAAGTATATACAAGGAGCAACGTACCTCAGCCCATGATGAACATCACGGGAATTACCTCCGTTGTCCGGTGATTAGCACAAAACATTACATATTTCATGTGCCAATACATTCCTTTTTCACTTGCTTTTGGGGATTAAATGAGTGGAATTGTGCTACTTGAGCTATTAACGAAGATTTGTGGTGTTTACAGATAAAAGGTGATAAATGGTGCTTCTTAAAGCCTTCCCAAATGGTTTGAGGTGAATGATGATGAAATGATGGCTTGAAGATAGCTCAGGAGGTGAGGAAGTTAAGAAATCAGAAAATCAGGGAAACCGTACCGGTACGCCATACCGGTACGCTGAGGCTACTGGAGTTCGACCGTATCGGTACGCCATACCAGTACGCTCTGCTGAAACATCCCAGATTCTGTTGGCCACTCTCTGCTGCCTTGAGGGTCCCACCAAAGACAATCTCCCACCTGCTTCTGACTCTTCCAACACCATGGACACCCCTTGCACATCTCTCATTGGACTTTTGAAGCCTTGGTGATCAATGAGGAGAAAGAATAGAGTGATGTCGGGTGTGCAGACAAGGTCTGCACCACCCTGTCCAGCCCATCCTCTAGGCAGCCTTATGGAGGGGATATCACATCACTGAGCTAAGGGACTCTCCAGGGACGTTTTTGGGAAAAGATACACCAATATTCTGGACATACATTGTAATACACATTGGAATATAGTGAGAGAAGCTCTAGGAAGAAGATGAATAATGTTAGAGAGAGAAGTTGAGATTTTTACATTTTCTTCCATGCATTGTCTTCCATTTTCATGTAAGAATCTTCTAAGCTCTATTCAAAGTCTTTAATGCCATTTATTTCAAGTTGTTTGCAAGTTTAATCTTCCATTAAAGCTTTCACCATTAATGGTTCCATGTTCTTAAATGTCTTAGCTTTAAATGGGTATTGAATGTATTCTCATCTAGTCTTTGTTTTCTTGCATTAATCTAGCTACAATCTTCATTGCTTTAGAATGTCTTTCCATTTCATTATTGTCTTTAATTTGAGCATGAGTAGCTAAGTCTTTAAGTTGGTTAATCCAAGGGAGACCTACTCTTGGGTGTGCCACTTCAACTCATTTTCAATCCTCCTCTCAGAGTACGATGGCTCGGTTTGACTGGGTTGGGGTGAGGACATGGTTGTGAGTTCTTGATACACCGTAGGCATCGTCACGGGGTATGCTTGAATCCTTACCTCCATTTTAGTCCCGAGCTTCCCACGAATCAATCGTACATCTAGGCGCTATTGGAGGAAGGCTTGAGTTGACTTGGCATTCCCATTGGAGTGAACCTTTTGGATTAGCCAACACTTGTTTCCCATTTCATTTTCATCACAATACAACTCACAACCCAAACTTCAAAAACAAAAGATTTTACACATTCTTTTCACCGAAATCACTTTCAAAATGATTCACATTCTTCCCCGAGGAAACGACCTTGGAATACCTCCAAGTAAAACACGACACGCAAAAGTCTTCTTGCGCTTGGGAAACATTTTTGCCCACTTGCACATTTCATTTCCCACCATTCCCTTCCCCTTTCTTTTGACATCATTCCAAGGGAGAGTGACACTCCCCCTTCATACACACATCATACATACACATTGAGGGAGAATTTTAAGAGGTTAGGAACAACAAGGAAATAAGTCAAGAATCCGACAATCACCTTTTTGATTCAACGCTTGCCTCCCCCGGCAACGGCGCCAAAAATGCTTAATTGTTTCCGTTGTATTCTCAATTTTCACACAAGAACCCTCAATGTGTATATGGCATATATGTGTGGGTGAGTGTCACTCTCACTCGGGTTCAAATGCAAGAAATGGGAAACGAAAATGATGTGGTGTGAAATGAATGAAATGAGTGCGTGTGTACAAAAATGCTTCCCAAGAGCACGAAGACTTTTGTGTGTCGTGTTTTACTTGGAGAGTACTCCAAGGTCGTCTCCTCAGGGAAGGAGGTGAATCGTCTTGAAGGTGATTGTGGTAAAAACAAAGTGTAAAAAAAAAAATTTTTTGTTGTTGAAGTTTGGTTTGTGAGTTGTATTGTGATGAAAATGAAATGGGAAACAAGTGTTGACTAATCCAAAAGATTCACTCCAATGGGAATGTCAAATCAACTCGAACCCTTCCTCCAATGGTGCATAGATGAACGATGGATTCGTGGGAAGCTCGGGACAAGATGGAAGCGAGGATCCAAGCATAACCTGTGACAAGTCTACGGGATATCAAAGACTCACAACCGTGTCTACACTCAACCAAGTCAAACCGAACCATCGTACACCGAGGGGAGGAAAGAAGATGAGATGAAATGGCATACCCAAGAGGAGGTCTCCCTTGGATTAGCTGATTAGCACAAAACTTTGTATATTTTTTATGTGCTTATCATCTTATTTTAATTGCTTTTGGAGATTAAATGATGGGAGTTGGGTTAATTGAGTTCTTAACGATGATATTTGGTGTTTGCAATGAAAAGGTGCTAAATGAGGCTTCTTAAGGCCTTCACAAACCATTTGAGACAAATGAGGATGAAAAGGTAGCTTGGGGATAGCTCAGGAGAGGAGGAAATCAGAAAATCAGGAAGTCAGCCAAATCGTACCGGTACGCGTACCGGTACTCTAAGGCTACTGGAGTTCAGCGTACTGGTATGCGTACCGGTACGCTGAAGCCACTGGAGTTCGACGTACCGGTACGCGTACCAGTACGCTTTGCCAGATCTGCCCAAATGCTCTGCAACTCATGTCTGCTACTTTGAGGGTCCCACCAACAGACCTCCCATGCTCCCCTGACACGCCCACAATACTAGTCACCCCTTTCACACCCTTGATTGTAAGTTTGGAGCCTAGGTAATCAATGAGGAGAGAGAAGAGAAGAGGAGCTGGGTGTGCAGACAAGCTCTACAACCCCTATGTCCAGCCCATTCCTCCTGCACCCCTACAGATGGAGGTCACTTCTGGATTCTAGGGCACCTCTCCAAGCACGTTTTTGGAGGAAAAGGGATCTCCAGCATTGGTATTCAGGACATTAGTTACAGATAGACAGATATATAGAGAAAGAGTCTGTAGAAGATGATGAATAGTGTTCTAGAGAGATAAACTTTGAGATTTTTACATTTTCTTCATTACATTGTCTTTGAATCTCCTGTAAGAACTTGGAAAGCTTCATTTAATGTCATTAATGCTAGTTCCTAGAAGTTCATTGCAAGTTTAATTTTCTTTTAAAGCTTTTACCATTAATGCATTAAAGTTCCTGCTTTTCTTACTCTTAAAATGGGTTTTCATTGTTTTCACTTATAGCTTATGTTTGTGTACATTTAGTTACTCAAGAACTTCATTTCTTTGGAATGCATTCTCATTACCTTGTTGATTTCATTTCAAGCATGAGTAGCTAAATCTTCTAGTTGGCAAAACCAAGGGGAACCTCCACTCGGGTATGCCATTTCAACTCATTCTCCTCCCTTTCTCAGAGTTCAATGGTTCGGTTTGACTGGGTTGAGGGTGGATAAATTGGTGAGTCTTTGATATTCCGTAGGCCTAGTCATGATTTATGCTTAGATACTCACCCTTCTTATCCCTAGCTTCCCACGAATCAATCGTTCATTCATGCTCGATTGAAGGAGGGATTCGAGTTGAGCTGGCATTCCTATTGGAGTAACTTCTTGGGTTTGCCAACATTTGTTTCTCATTTCATTTTCACCAAAGCACACATCACCAAACAACTTTCAACAAACAAAAGATTTTACACTTTCTTTCACCCAAAATCACCTTCCCCTTGGTTTACTTCCTTCTCTGTGGAAACGACCTTGGAGTACCTCCAAGTAAAACACGACCCAAAAAAGTCTCCTTGCGCTTGGGGAGCACTTTTGTACACACACACACACATTTTTTGTGCATTCACATTTCACATTTCCACCATCTCATTTTCCTTTCTCCTTGCCCTTTCTTTTGACACTATCCCAAGGGAGAGTGACACTCCCCTTTATCCATACACTACACATTCTAAGGGATGGTTTTTAGAGGTTAGGAAACAACAATGTTTTTCATCAAGCATTAGCCAACTTAAAAACTTAGCTACTCATGCTTAAATGAAAGACACTAATGTAATGGAAAGACATTGTGGAGCAATAAAGATTTTAGCTAAGTTACTGCAAGAAAACAAAAACTAAAAGATAATGCATTTAATACCTATTTTAAAACTAAGAAAATGAAGAACATGAATGCATTAATGGTGAAAGCTTGAATAGAAGATTAAGCTAAAAAGCAACTTGAAATAAATGGCATTCAAGACTTCAAACAAAGCTTAGAAAGGTCTTACAATGGATTACAAGGCAATGTATGGAAAGAAAATGGAAAAAACATTAACTTCTCTCTCTAGCACTATTCATCTTCTTCCTTGCACTCTCTCTCTCTCTATTACAAAAATGTATCTTGAATCATCTGAATGAATGAGTCTTTAGCTTCCAAAAATGTCCATGGAGTGTCCGCAATGCTGTGGGATGTTATTCCAATCATAGGGGGCTGAAAGGGATGGGATTGTGCAGGCTAGGACAAGCCTAGCCTTTCTCTCTTGCCATGCCTCTTCTCTCTCATCCTCATTATTGCAATGGCCTTCAAAGTCCAAGTAGAGGTGAGGGGAGGCTCCTAGACGTGCAGGGGATGTCATGGGATCTGTTGGAGAAGTGTAAGCGGGACCCCCAAATGGCAGAGCTTGAGTTGTAGGCTGTTTGGGCAATCTGGGAAAAACCTTCTGGAAGGTCGACAGAAACCTTCCAGAAGGTTTGTGCAGGAACAATTAAATAAAGAAGTCAACAGGCAAAACTTTCCGGAAGGTTCATTCCAGTAGACAAAACCTTCCAGAAGGTTTTGGCAGTGAAAAAGAAATACAAGGCAAAACCTTCCGGAAGGTTTTTACCCAAATCTTTCGGAAGGTTTTCAACCAATTTGAATTTTCTTGGTTTCTTCTCCCTTCAAACCTTCCTCTAAGCTACCCATTCCTCTTCATTGACTTCAAACACTTCAATGGGGGTTTAACTCATACCATTTACATCATTTTACCTACATTCACACAAAACTCCATAAGAACGAAGATTAAGTCATGTTTTTAAAGCAAGTATAAGAGGCATATTAGCATACAAAATATGTCATGTTTTTGTGCTAATTAGTAGCATGCATGGATTTTGGGTGCCAAGAAACCAATAGACCAATATTCCAACAAACTTCTTGAGTGGGGTGAGGTAAGGTGAGGTTGAGACGAAAGTACGTGGAGTTAATATTTTTGAAAAATACTCTGGAAAGAACAAGTTTATGAAATTGTGTTCAAAATAAGAAATGATTACTTTACCAGATTTGTTATACATATACTTGTATAAAGATTTCTCAGTTTGTACTTTATAAAATCAATGGTTTTGCATTATGTTTTAAGAAGATATGTTTTATAGTGTTATTTTGAGATTTGATTTCAATGTGGTAAATTCCATGATGTTTCACTTATGTATTTCAAATGATAGTACGTAGTGTACTTTAAAAAATGCTTACTACTTATCGTGTACCTAGACTTATTGATAAATTATTTCTTTACCTATCAATATGATTATGAACTGTTGGTATTTAAAACCTTGTATATACTTTAGAAAAGGATTATCCTACTGAGAGTGTGGTTGCTCACCCCTACCATTAATAGTTTCAGTTATGGGCATATGTTGGTGGACTGCATAGTGGGAGTATCGAGACAGAAGATAGTTGTTATGATTTAGTTAGAGTATGTAAAGAACAATGTAGGATGATGTATATTATTGAGGATTTGTAAATGATTTATATCTTGGTTAATTTGAGAGAATATGTATAGATTGGGAATTTTTCAATAGTTTACTTATAAAGATTTTAGATATTCTGTATATTATGTTTATGATGAAGAATTTTGGATAATTAGATTGTAACCCGGGTTTGGGAGGACTTCGTGGACCTCTATTTGCTACCTCAGTTTTGAACAGTAATGATTTATTTGCGGATGTCATGAGAAGGGATGTATATGGTTGATATGATGTGAATGACTAGTTAGGTATAATTATTATGTTTAATGCTCTCACAGGTAGCTCTCACCAATTATCTGGATGTCCAGTTTTCAAAGAAAATTCTGCCAAAATTTTCTAAAAAAATGATTTATTTAAACTAAAGAGATACTTTCCTAGATGTTTTTACAACAAATCGGCATATTTTTTTAGAATAAACAAAGTATTTGTTTTAATCACACTTTTATGAAATTTGGGGAGTGACAAGTTGGTATTAGAGCTTAGGAATTAGGTCTTACATGGGAGTTATAAGGACATGGGTGCACCAATATTGGAGATAGTTAGGAGACATGTGTGGTGACAAGGAATTTATTTTTACGTCATGATTTTTGGATGTCATAGATAGTATTAGTGTATTTTGGGTGAGAAAGTATGAAAGTAAAAGGCTTCAAGGTATAACGATTTATGATGTTATAACTTTTTTAGGTTATGTCAATTTTCATTATTTTACGTGGCCCTTAGTTTCTTTAATTTGTGAATTCAAGGATGTGTGATAATTCATTTTTGTTGCTTGGAGATAAGGCCAACTATGGCGTCATTTATATAATTTTTTTAGGTGAAATTATTGGAATTGATAGAGAGGTTAAGAATTGAAGAAAGATTGGAAATTTTGGTTTTATGGTGAAAACCTTGAGTTGTATATGTCTTCCATTATGGTGACTAATATGATTTTGCTTCTGTGTGGATTGGAGGTTATTTTATGACCATTTATTTGAGGTTATCAATAGTTGTTTGGAATTAGTAGGGATAGTTAGCTAGTGTTGCTTTGGGTAAAAAATAAATGTTAAGTGATGACTTATTTTTGTACAATTGGGTTATAAGAATTATTCAGAAAGAGTATGATTGGAAGATTGTCGTGCAATAATTGATGAATTATATTAGATGACCTTGCTTGAAGATTGATTGAGAATGACATGGTAAGACTTTGAAGGGAAAGAAATATGGAGTAAGGAAATTACCCATTACATGAAAGGGTAGGAGGGATTGGACTATGTGTGAATGTTATATGACCATAACTCTCCCAAGTACATGGAAGGTGTTATCCTTGAGGGCAGACCGTGAACTTGTTTTGGTTATTATGTGATTGTATTTTGTGGTGTTTTTAGTTCACGACATTTAGACCATCTAAAGGTAGTGATAATCAGAAATCCGTTGGATGAGTGTGGGTTGATAGTTAAGTTGTACTCATGGACTTTAAATGAAAATGGAGAGAAGTGTATGGACTAAAATTTTGAAGTCCCGTGCCATGGAAACCTACAAAGTTTAATAAATTTTTGGCCCTTAATATTGTTGTATAGTGAAACATAGATGTTCAAATATTTGAGATCATTTATATTGAGCAACTAATAGAACAAGGATGATGTTCAATATTTGACATAAACTCTTATCGTGGTGTGAGATCTTTTAATGTCATTGGAAGTTAAATATTGTAGAAATATGAAATTTTATCTCCAGTTCTTTTCAATCCATCATTAGGTTTGATCTTGATGCTTGCATGTTTTTCCTTGTTATCTAACCCTTATTTTTATCCCTCAAAATGTATCATATATGAATGAAGGGGAGTGTCACTCTCCCTTTGGGTATTGTCAAAAGAAAGGGCAAGGAGATGGGAAAATGGGATGGTGGAAATGTATTATGCGTATGAACAAAAATGCTCCCCAAGCGCAAGGAGACTTTTGTAGGTCGTGTTTTACTTGGAGGTACTCCAAGGTCGTTTCCACGGGGAAGGATGTAAACCGAGGGGAAGGTGATTTTGGGTGAAAGAAAGTGTAAAATATTTTGTTGTTGAAAGTTGTTTGGTGAAGTGCGTTTTGGTGAAAATGAAATGAGAAACGAACATTGGCAAACCCAAGGGGTCACTCCAATAGGAATACCATCTCAACTTGAATCCTTCCTCCAATAGAGCATGAATGAACGATTGATTCGTGGGAAGCTAGGGATAAGATGGGTCACTATCTAAGCATAAACCGTGACTAGGCCTACGAAATATCAAAGACTCACCAACTTATCCACCCTCAACGCAGTCAAATTGAACTATTGAACTCTGAAAGAAGGGAGGAGAAAGAGTAGAAATGGTATACCCAATTGGAGATTCCCCTTGGTTTGCCAACTAAGGGATTTTAGCTACTCATGCTTGAAATGAAATTCACAATGTAATGAGAAAGCATTGCAAATGAATAAAGTTCTTGAGTAACTAAATGCATGCAAGCATAAGCTGTAAATGAAAACAATAAATACCTATTTTATAAGTAAGAAAAAGGAGACCTTTGATGCATTCATGGTAAAAGCTGTAAAAGAGAATTAAATGTGCAATGGACTTGTAGGAACTAGCATTAATGACATTAACTGAAGCTCTAAAGGTTCTTACAAGAGATTACAAGACAATCTATGGAAGAAAATGTAAAAATCTCAATTTATCTCTTTTTTTTTTTTTTTTGGGTAAGTAATTTATCTCTCTAGAACACTATTCATCATCTTTTCTCAGACTCTCTCCCTCTATATCTGTATCTGTAACTAATGCTGAATATCCCCATGCTGGAGTCTCTTTCCCTCCAAAACATCCATGGAGTCCTCTCCTAGCTCAGTGATGTGATTCCCATCCATAGGTTGTCATGAGGGAGAAGCTGGACAGGGTGGTGCAGAGCTAGCCTGCACACCCAGCTCCCTTCTTCTTCTCTTTCTTCATTTAACATTCTAGCTTCCAAAGTCAAATGGAGGGTGCTGAGAGGTTGTACAATGTGATGGAGGAGTTAGAGATATGTGGGAGAATGACTTGTGGGTCCCTCAAAAACGGCGGACTTGAGTTGCAGAGAATGGGGAAGGAATAGCAGACCGTACCGGTACCCCGAACTCTAGTGCCAGAACCGCACCGATATGCTTTGTTCCAGTGGCCAAACTGTACCGGTACTGCGTACCAGTACGGTTTTGCTGTCTTGACTGATTTTTCTGATTTCTTCACTCCTGAGCCATTCTTTAGCCACTCTTTCATCCTCATTCACCTCAATTCATTTGGGAAGGCTTTAAGAAGCCTCATTTAGCACCTTGTTTCTGCAAACACCAAAATTCTCCGTTAAGAACTCAAATAATGCAACTCCAATCATTTAACCCCCAAAAGCAATTGAACATGGTATGATTAGCACTTAAAATATGCAAAGTTTTGTGCTAATCACACCCCCCAACTTGGGTTTTGCTAGTCCTTTAGCAAAAAATATTTTCCAGACAAGGTAATGAGCATAACATACAATAATCCATTTAAACGAACAATTCACTCAATCAATCAAAAACAAAAATCATAATGCAATTAACAAAATAACATAGACAAGATTTAATCCGAAACTGTGGTTTTTAATTAATGTGTTATAAAGATGGAGTACATGGAGTAGGACATCAAAAAGAAACCAAAACGGCCTACAACCCCATTCTACTATATATAATCCAACATCAAAAGAAAGGCAACAACTACAATAGCCTACTACACATCACCCTCTCCATCATCATCCTCAGACTCCCAATCTTCCCCTTCCTCACCAGTATCTTCATCATCGTCATCCTCCTCTTCCTCAACCACTATGGAGTCAACGAGGGCAGAAGCAGAAGGGGCAGTAGCTGGCACAGTAGGTCCTTCTGGGATGGGCCTCCCAGGGAAGGTATGCATGAACATCTCTCTCAGCATGGCCGTCATCCCCTGCACTGATGCCTCAATCCCATGCACTGTTGTCTCTAGTGCATCAAGACGCTGGGCCGTTGAGCGTGCTGGTGCAGCTGTGGATGGCCCAGCAGATGAGGATGGGCGGGAGCCTCAGAATCAGATCCCACTGTCCTAGCCCGCTCCCCCTTACTCATTGTTTTTCTCTTTTTACTACTGGTCTTCCCAATAGCCCCGGTCTCGGGAGGAGTGATCTTGTCGAATGCATAGCCCTTGACTTTGAAGTGATTGCACATCCGGGTTACCAAGCTCCCGTAAGGCAAATTGGTCATCGGCTTCGTTGTAACAACAAAGTCTTTCATTACTTCCCAAATGAAAAGTGCAAAGTCGATTGTTTTCCCCGACACAACAACATCTAACAAGGCTAACTTCTCCATATTTGGCTTCTTTTCCGAAGCTTTTGGGAATAAACTGTAATGGAAAAGTTTGTTCAGAATCCCGTACACATGCTTTAACCCTCCACTTTGGAAAAGTCCCTTGAATTTAGTGGGGTCCTCATACATTAAACCCACAAAATCCTCTCTAGTCTTGGCTCTAGTGATATTGTAAGGATAGACAGGAGGGAAGGATGGTGGTCTTTCGTATCCTCCAAGAAGAGTGGCAATGATATCGGGGGTCACCTTGAACATCTTGCCCCGCACATTGGTTCTCAACACCTCCACTTCGTCCACCTCAACTACCCGGAGCGATTGGTAGAACTCCCTAACCATTGACAAATTATATCCCTTGACTTGCTTGAACCAACAACTCATGCCATGCCCCTCAATGATTTTTACAACCTCATGCCTTGGGGTGAGTGAGATGTGGTCAAGATGCCGCTCACAAGTGACACTTTTCCCCTGAATCCATTGGCGTCGTGCCTCCTTCCTGGCCTTCTTTCTTTACACATTTGGGTCCTCGCTTGACCCTTCCCCGCTTCTCTTGCGGCTTGTGGAATCCTCGGGTGGAGGGGAACCAAGTCTTTTGGTTCGGGCCATGCAATGCAACAGTGCCCCCATTGAGAGAATTGCAAAGAGGATCAAGAAAAAACCCTCTATCGGGTCTATGGCTTCAGGAACAACATCCAATTTACGAGCCATGTAGAGATTCTTGAAGGGATTGGAGAAAATTAGGGGGAAAGAGGTTTATAGAAATTCAGCACCTACGGTTTCACAGGCGTTGATTGCACAAGATCAAGGCTTAGGAAGGGATGAGATTGGATTTGCAAGAGAGAATGAGGTGATTTGGAGGCTTGGGAAGTTTTCGAGTGAGAGAGGGTGGTTTAGGGTTGTAATTAGAGGTGGAAAATGAAGGGTTTCCCGAAAAAATTAACTTAAAACCCTAATTTTTTTTTTCGGTTCAGCAAATCGTACCAGTACGCAGTACCGGTACCCCGAACTCCAGAGGCTTGACCGTACCGATACTGCGTACCGGTACGCTATGCTCCAAAGGCCAAACCGTACCGGTACTTAGTACCAGTACGCTTCTGCTTTGTTTGCCAAAATAATCATGCTGAGCACACCTCTCCACTCCATTCCAACTCAGGACCTCCTTAGACATTTTACCACACTACCTATGACCTTTACTCCATCCCACACATGTACTCCACTTATAAACCACAATCCGAACCATCATGCCCAAATTATTACTGAAATTGCAAAGTGATTGAAACTTTTGATGCATTCAACGTAGAAGGAATGGATTTCTATTCTTAACTATCAAAATGAACACCCAAAATGCAAATCATAATATTAATAATACGGGCATCCCTAATTCATTTCAAATATAAAAAACTTGAGCCATATTCCCCTACTTTGTAAGCATGGAAATCAATAATAAATTGTTCAGATGTCTGAACTAAGCACACATGAGCATTACCATAGTCATAAATACTAGTCTACAATATGCACCTACACATTTATTTCTGAACTCGTGTGTGTGTGAATTGAACAAATAATTTGAACACTTGCGCAACAGAATTCACATTCGAATGGCTAGCCAAATTCAGTTTCAATGCAAAACTCACCAAAAGTCACTCTCACAATGAAATACACTCTAGTTATCCTGACATGCACTCCATGTGTACACGTGAGATGGAATCTTGTGCTCAAAACAAAGTATGCTCACATGTAATCCAAAAATGAAGTTCATGTTATGAAAATGAAGCGACTTTGGCATAATCTCATGAAAAGAAAACTAGGGCAATGGGTGGTAAGACTAACTCATCATTTTCTTTGAAATTATGCATCTCCCATGCTTCACTAGATCACTTAGGACTTTGAAGGTTATAATGGGGCCTTGGGGTGATATTTGAGGTAAAAGAAACGGAGGACATAGGATACAAATAGAGTTGTTCCAAGTGAAAGCCTTTTTTATTTCAAGACACTTCCCTTTTTATGGGATTTTTCATTCCATTCTTACACCTTCACCTCACTCTTTGTTTCTTTTCTTTATTTTCCTTAACATTTCTTTTTCTTTTGATCATTCTTTCTTCTTCTCACCCCTTTCCTTCCTTTTCTTGAATTTTTCATTATTTTTCTAATGAACTTCTTGAGTTTCACTTCCATTCATCCCTTGCTCGAATTTCCACACCACACTTCTTTTACTTTTGCAATCACTCATTTTCAGCTTTTAGGAACAACCAACGTAAGGTAGGTATTTCTTTTTTTTTTTTCATCGGCTTGGTCAAATTTGTGGCATAGAAATGAATTTCAATTAGGCTCAATCATGGCACTAGGGATAATATTTCACAAGAATAAGGCAAAGGCTCGAAAATATTCAAAAATGGCCTAAGATCACTTCCAGATACGCATGGGAGGGCATTGCATATACAAGACAACATTAATCTACTACCCAAATGCGCCTAGCCAAGACAAACATAATGAGATTATTGAACAAATTTGACATTGAAAAATTGTTCTTTGAGTAAATGTAAGTTCCCTCCAATAAGGATTGGCACTAAAGCTCTCACGGGTCCTTACTCATCTCCACTACTTATGTCAAGCCTAAAACATGAATCCCATCCGTAAATTGCTGAAATTACACATTCAAAGATCACTTACAGTTGAATTCAAAAATCAATACATATGTGATACTCACGCACAGGATCAATTTCCATAGTATGCTCATGTGCACAAAGTTCACAACAAAGATCAATATATCATCTAATCCACACACTCTTCATAAAGGAATACAGATCAACATTCAGATATTTTTCATCAAACATTTTCAAAATTTTCACATAATTTGCACTAATGTAAGCCAAAAATCTATAAAAATGTGAAAGGTGAGTTTCCACCCCAAAAATTGGTATTATCCACAAAAATTTCCCCCAAACATTGGTGTATTTGGTGTAGTATGCACCTTACCCCCCAACTTGATTCATGCATTGTCCTCAATGCAACAAAAAGATATGATATGCACTGAAGGACAATAAAAAGATAGGTAGGGTTAGAGAACACCTCGCGATTGAGCTTTGATGAGCACAAAATATTGTATATTTGAAGGTCTCATTCCATTCATTTTAACTCAACTTTTGCATATAAGTACTTAGTGTTAGCCAATTTTATTAATGATGTTGAATTTTCAATGTTGCAAGTTTTTATAGCTTAAATGATTGATTTTAGGACCTTGCAACTATGATGGATGTGTGGTGAGAGCATGGACACATTACATGAAGATTTGGAGGCTTAAAAGTGAAAAACTCAAGGAGGTATTGGTGTTTGGGAACAAAAGCACCAGCAACCACACCATCTGGAAATAGAGCCTCGGTATTCCTCCATTTTGACCATGATCCGATTCGAATCTGAAAAAGTTCAAAACATGAAAGTTGTAGATCTGGATGTCTTCTGTATTGTGTCAAAATTTTCGCTCAATCGGACGGTTGGATCAAAGGTTATGCCAATTCTACGAAGACTGGTCCGGAGCAGAAAAAGCGTACCGGTACGCCGAACTCCAGTAGCCAAACCGTACCGGTACGCTGTGCCTGACAGCCCAGAATCGCCTGCAATCATGCTCCACTTGCTTGGGGGTCCCACCTACACTTCTCCCACACCTAGCCCGACATTTTATCCCTACAACCATGCCTCCTACACCCTACTTGAAGACATTTGGAGGCAATGACATTAAGGAGGATGGGAGAGAAATGGGCTACTCAGTGAGTTGCAGGCTAGCTCTTCCTTGGCCTGTCAAGAGCCATCATTCAGCCTCCCATTGATGGGAGGCCTGCACACAGCTAGGGGGGACCACCATGCATGAAAATTGAAGGCTAACTCTCCATTATATTCAACATTTTACACATTATATGAGGGTGGCTACCTAAGCTTAGAAAATCCAAGGAAGAAGATGATGAATAGTAGATAGAAAAGCTTAGATTTTTCCATTCTCTTCGCCATTTCAATTGTTGTAAGCTTTAAACTTCTTGTAATCTTCATTCCTTGCACTTTAATCTTAGTTGTTTCAAGTTTATTCCAAGTTTACTTGCATGTTCTTCATTTCACCATTGTTGCTTCAAGTTTTCTTCATTTCATCTTTTAAAATGGGTATTGCATATTTTCCTTCATAGCTTTAGATTTCTTGCTTCAAGTTAAGTTTCATGCTTTAAATCTTCATTTCTCTACAATGTCTTTCATTTACATTATGCTTGTCTTTCTTTTATGCATGAATAACTAGCTTTTAAGTTGGTTAATCCAAGGGAGAATTCCTCTTGGGTGTGCTACTTCAACTCTTTTCCATTCCTCCTCTCGATGTACGATGGTTCGGTTTGACTGTGTTGAGGGTGGATGAGTTTGTGAGTCTTTGATATTCCGTAGGCCTAGTCACGGTTTATGCTTGGATCCTCACCATCTCATCCCTAGCTTCCCATGAATCAATCGTTCGTCTATGCACCATTGGAGGAAGGATTGGAGTTGATTTGGGATTCCCATTGGTATGAACCATTCAGATTAGCCAACACTTGTTTTATTGCATTTTCATTCACAAACACAAACACCAAAACACAAACAAAAGATTTTACACTTTTCCCTTTTTACAAAATCACCTTCACACACTTGAACTTTCCTTCCCTGAGGAGACGACCTTAGAATACTCATTCCAAGTAAAACACGACACGCGAAAGACTCCTTGCGATTGGGGAGCACTTTTGTTCACATTTCATTTACATTTTCATTCATTCTATCCTCCATTCTGTTGCCCTATCTCTTGCATCATTCCAAGGGAGAGTGACACTCCCTTAGTCCTATAAGCCATACACACATTGAGGGATGATGTTAAGAGGTTAGGGAATACAACGTTTTCAATCAATCAAGCTTCGACAAAAACACCAATATCTGAAACTAAGAAGATCAATACTATACAACCAAAGAAAGTAAGTGACATGGAATAAAAAATAACATAAGTAAATAAAAGCAACTGTATACTAAAAAGCATAAACTTTAGTTACTCCTCCACCCAATCCGGATACACGGGATCCGTCAATTCCTCCTTAACTTCTTGCCCTTCCGACCCCTCGAAGAATGGCTTAAGTCTTTGGCCATTGACCTTGAATGTCTGGCCATTCTCGAGGTTCGTCACCTCAACAGCTCCGTTGGGGTAGACCACCTTGACAAGATAGGGGTCATCCCAACGGGATCGGAGTTTTTCTTGGAAAATTGAGAGGCGAGAATTGTATAAGAGCACTTTTTGCCTGGGCTCGAATGATTTCCGTATGATGGAATTGTCATGAAAGATTTTAGCCCGTTCCTTTGAAATTTTGGAGCTCTCATACGCATCTCGTCGAATCTCTTCCAACTCATTCAGCTCTAACTTCCTATGATCACCGACCATTCTCAAATTAAAATTTAAAGTCTTTATGGCCCAATAGGCCTTGTGTTCCATTTCGACTGGCAGGTGGCAAGCCTTGCCATAGACAAGCCGGTAGGGAGACATGCCCAAAACAGTTTTGAAGGCAGTGCGGTATGCCCATAGGACATCGGTTAATCTATCGGACCAATCCTTCCTATTTGGGTTAACCGTTTTTTCTAGAATGTTCTTAATCTCCCTATTGGCTAGCTCGGCTTGGCCATTTGTTTGTGGGTGATAGGCAGTGGATACTTTGTGAGTGATGCCATATTTGAACATTAGAGATGCAAATGACCTATTACAGAAGTGTGATCCACCATCACTTATGATTGCACGAGGCATCCCAAACCTCGAAAAGATGTTCTCTTTGAGAAATTTGACTATGACCCGGTGGTCATTAGTCTTGGTCGGGATAACCTCCACCCACTTGGACACATAGTCCACTGCCAGGAGGATGTACAAATAACCAAATGACATAGGGAAAGGACCCATGAAGTCGATGCCCCAACAGTCGAATATTTCTATGACTAGCACAAGGGAAAGGGGCATCATGTTTCTTCGGGTCACACAACCCAAACGTTGGCATCTGTCGCATCCCTTACAAAACGAAACTCAATCTTTAATAAGAGAGGGCCAGTAAAAACCTGATTGGAGAATTTTAGCCGAAGTATTTTTCACTGAAAAATGTCCACAACAAGCTTGTGAATGACAAAATGCAAGGAAATCCCGTTGTTCATTCTCAGGTACACATCTTCGCATGACATGGTCAGCGCAGTACTTGAACAGGTATGGGTTGTCAAGGTAGAAGTACTTCACATCCGCCATAAATCGTCTTTGATCTTCTGGGCTCCATTGCGGTGGTATCTGTCCTGTTGCAAGATAGTTATAGATATCATCATACCAAGGACAAACAAAATGAATTGAAAGCAAATGCTCGTCAAGGAAAAAGTCAGGGATAGGAATGTGCTCATCGGCCTCTCGCACGAGAAGCCGGGATAAATGATCAGCCACCATATTCTCAACTCCTTTCTTGTCCTTGATCGTCAAGTCGAATTCTTATAGGAGGAGTATCCACCTAATGAGTCTCGGCTTTGCATCCTGCTTTGACAACAAATACTTCAAAGAAGAGTGATCAGTAAAGACAACAATAGGTGAACCAATAATGTAAGAACAAAATTTATTTAAGGCAAACACTACCGCTAGCAACTCTTTCTCGGTGGTAGTGTAATTCATTTGAGCCTCATTCAGTATTTTGCTAGCGTTGTGTATCACATACGGTCTATTTTCCTCCCTTTGACCGAATACAACACCAACCGCGTAATCACTCACGTCGCACATAAGCTCAAAAGGTAGATCCCAATTGGGTGGTTGCATGATCGGAGGTGTGACTAGCATGCTTTTAAGTTTTTTAAAGGATGCCTAACAATCATCCGACCACTCAATTGGGACCTCCTTAGACGGCAGGTTGGTCAAGGGTCGGGCCAATACAATGAAATTCTTTATGAATCGACGATAAAACCCCGCATGGCCCAAAAACGACCGGATGCCTTTTATGGCTCTCGGCGTGGGGAGGTTGGAGATGGCCTCCACCTTGGATTTGTCGACTTCAATACCCCTTGCCGATACGATATGGCCAAGCACAATTCCTTCCGTCACCATAAAGTGACACTTTTCCCAATTCAAGACTAGATTCTTCTCCTCACATCTTGTTAGAACCTTCTCCAAGTTTGCCAAACATCCCTCGAATGAATCCCCAAATACCAAAAAGTCGTCAATGAAGACCTCCACTATCTTTTCCACCATATCACTGAAAATCCCCATCATACAGCGTTGAAAAGTTCCTGGAGCATTGCACAATCCAAATGGCATGCGACGGTAGGCAAAAGTACCATAGGGGCACGTGAAGGTGGTCTTCTCTTGATCCTCCAAAGCAATCTCGATCTGATTGTAGCCGGAGTATCCATCTAAAAAGCAGTAGAATAGATGACCCACTACTCGTTCTAGAACTTGATCGAGGAATGGCAATGGGAAGTGGTCTTTTCTTGTGCAAGCGTTCAGTCTTCGGTAATCAATGCACACCCTCCATCCGGTGATCACTCTTGTAGGTATAGGCTTATTCTCATCATTTGCAACCACCGTAACTCCGGATTTCTTAGGCACTACTTGTGTGGGGCTAACCCACTTACTATCGGCGATTGGAAAAATGATCCCCACATCAAGTAGTTTCAGAACCTCATCCCTCACCACCTCCTTCATGATGGGATTCAACCATCTTTGTGGTTGTCGGGAAGGTTTGGAATCCTCCTCAAGATATATGCGGTGTGTGCAAATGAGAGGGCTTATACCCTTGATATCCGCAATGGTCCACCCAATTGCTCCTTTATGCTTTCTCAATACCGCCAAGAGTTCTTTTTCTTGTTCCATGTTCAATGTAGAGCTAATGACCACCGGAAATGTTTCACCTTCTCCAAGATAGGTGTACTTCAAATGGGAGGCCAGGGGCTTTAACTCCAAGTTGGGCTTTTGTTCATCCGATGGAAAAATTCTCTTTTCTCGATGGGGTAACTCCTCGAATGTAGGGATCAACCTTTCCATCCCTTTCAAATTTTCTACCTCCTCTTGCTCATCATAATTCTCAAGATCCACAATTCCTCCTTCCTTAAATCTCAACATCCCCTCCAGCTCCAAGTGCTCCTCAATCAAAGTGTTGATTCTGTTGACTTCACTTACTTCCTCGTCATCACCCCGTTACTTCGCCAAGTTGAATACATTGAGCTCCATTGTCATATTTCCAAATGCCAACTTCATTAGACCGTTCATGTAATTTATCAAGGCATTAGATGTAGCAAGGAAGGGTCTTCCAAGTATTACGGGAATTTGGGAGCTAAGGTTAGCAACAGGATGTGTATCAAGCACAATGAAATCGACAGGGAAGTAAAATTTATCAATTTGAACTAAGACATCCTCGACTACTTCCCTGTCGATTTTATTGTGCTTGATACACATCCTATTGCTAACCTTAGCTCCCAAATTCTCGTAATACTTGGAAGACCCTTCCTTGCTACATCTAATGCCTTGATAAATTACAAGAACGGTCTAATGAAGTTGGCATTTGGAAATATGACAATGGAGCTCAATGTATTCAACTTGGCAAAGCAACCGGGTGATGACGAGGAAGTAAGTGAAGTCAATAGAATCGACACTTTGATTGAGGATCACTTGGAGCTGGATAGGATGTTGAGATTTAAGGAAGAAGGAATTATGGATCTTGAGAATTATGATGAGCAAGAGGAGGTAGAAGATTTGAAAGGGATGGAAAGGTGGATCCCTACATTCGAGGAGTTACCCCATCGAGAAAATAGAATTTTCCCATTGGATGAACAAAAGCCCAACTTGGAGTTGAAGCCCCTGCCCTCCCATTTGAAGTACGCCTATCTTGGAGAAGGTGAAACATTTCCGGTGGTCATTAGCTCTACATTGAATATGGAACAAGAAAAAGAACTCTTGGAGGTATTGAGAAAGCATAAATGAGCAATTGGGTGGACCATTGCGGATATCAAGGGTATAAGCCCTCTCATTTGCAGCCACCGCATATATCTTGAGGAGGATTCCAAACCTTCCCGACAACCAGAAAGATGGTTGAATCCTATCATGAAGGAGGTGGTGAGGGATGAGGTTCTAAAACTACTTGATGTGGGGATCATTTTTCCAATCGCCGATAGTAAGTGGGTTAGCCCCACACAAGTAGTGCCTAAGAAATCCGGAGTTACGGTGGTTGCGAATGATGAGAATGAGCTTATATCTACAAGAGTGATCACCCGATGAAGGGTGTGCATTGACTACCGGAAGCTGAACGCTTGCACAAGAAAAGACCACTTCCCATTGCCATTCCTCGATCAAGTTCTAGAACGAGTAGCGGGTCATCTATTCTACTGCTTTTTAGATGGATACTCCAGCTACAATCAGATCGAGATTGCTTTGGTGGATCAAGAGAAGACCACCTGCACATGCCCCTATGGTACCTTTGCCTACCGCCGCATGCCATTTGGATTGTGCAATGCTTCGGGGAATTTTCAACGCTGTATGATGAGAATTTTCAGTGATATGGTGGAAAAGATAGTGGAGGTCTTCATGAACGACTTTTAGGTATTTGGGGATTCATTCGAGGGATGTTTGGCAAACTTGGAGAAGGTTCTAACAAGATGTGAGGAGAATAATCTAGTCTTGAATTGGGAAAAAGTGTCACTTTATGGTGATGGAAGGAATTGTGCTTGGCCATATCGTATCGGCAAGGGGTATTGAAGTCGAAAAATCCAAGGTGGAGGCCACCTCCAACCTCCCCACGCCGAGAGCCATCAATGGCATCCGGTCATTTTTGGGCCATGCGGGGTTTTATCGTCGATTCATAAAGAATTTCAGTGCATTGGCCCGACCCTTGACCAACCTCCTATCTAAGGAGGTCCCATTTGAGTGGTCGGATGATTGTGAGGCATCCTTTAAAAAATTTAAAAGCATGCTAGTCACACCTCTGATCATGCGACCACCCAATTGGGATCTACCTTTTGAGCTCATGTGCGACGCGAGTGATTACGCGGTCGGTGTTGTGCTCGGTCAAAGGGAGGAAAATACATCGTATGTGATACACTATGCTAGCAAAACACTGAATGAGGCTCAAATGAATTACACTACCACCGAGAAAGAGTTGCTAGCGGTAGTGTTTGCCTTAGATAAATTTTGTTCTTACATTATTGGTTCACCTTTTGTTGTCTTTACTGATCACTCTGCTTTGAAGTATTTGTTGTCAAAGCAAGATGCAAAGACGAGACTCATTAGGTGGATACTCCTTGTACAAGAATTCGACTTGACGATCAAGGACAAGAAAGGAGTTGAGAACGTGGTGGCAGATCATTTATCCCCGCTTGTAGTGCAAGAGGTCGACGAGCACATTCCTATCCCTGACTCTTTCCCTGAAGAGCATTTGCTTTCAATTCATTATGTATGTCCTTGGTATGCTGATATATGTAACTTTCGTGCAACAGGACAGATACCACCACACTGGAGCCCAGAAGATCGAAGGCGATTTATGGCGGATGTGAAGTACTTCTACTTCGACAACCCGTACATGTTCAAGTATTGTCTCGACCAAGTCATGAGAAGATGTGTACTTGAGAATGAAAAACGGGACATACTTGCATTTTTCCATTCACAAGTGTGTGGTGGACATTTTTCAGCGAAAAAGACTTCGGCTAAAATTCTTCAATCAGGTTTTTACTGGCCCTCTCTTATCAAAGATTGTGTTTCGTTTTGTAAGGGATGCGATAGATGCCAACGTTTGGGTTGTGTGACCCGAAGAAACATGATGCCCATTTCCCCTATGCTAGTCATAGAAATATTCGACTGTTGGGGCATCGACTTCATGGGTCCTTTCCCTATGTCATTTGGTTATTTGTTCATCCTCCTGGCAGTGGACTATGTGTCCAAGTGGGTGGAGGCTATGCCGACCAAGACTAATGACCACCGGGTCTTAGTCAAGTTTCTCAAAGAAAACATCTTTTCGAGGTTTGGGATGTCTCGTGCAATAATAAGGGATGGTGGATCACACTTCTGTAATAGGCCATTTGCATCTTTTATGTTCAAATATGGTGTCACTCACAAAGAATCCACTGCCTATCACCCACAAACAAATGGCCAAGCCGAGCTAGCCAATAGGGAGATCAAGAACATTCTAGAAAAAATGGTTAACCAAAACAGGAAGGATTGGTCTGATAGATTGACTGATGCCCTATGGGCATACCGCACTGCCTTCAAAACTGTTTTGGGCATGTCTCCCTACCGACTTGTCTATGGAAAAGCTTGCCACCTGCCAGTCGAAGTGGAACACAAGGCCTATTGGGCCATCAAGACTTTAAATTTTAATTTGAGAATGGCCGGTGATCATAGGAAGTTAGAGTTGAATGAGTTGGAAGAGATTCGACGAGATGCGCATGAGAGCTCCAAAATCTCAAAGGAATGGGCTAAAATATTTCATGATAATTCCATCATACGAAAATCATTTGAGCCCGGGCAAAAAGTGCACTTATATAATTCTCGCCTCTCAATTTTCTAGGGAAAACTCCGATCCCGTTGGGATGACCCCTATCTTGTCAAGGTGGCTTACCCCAATGGAGCTGTTGAGATGACGAGCCCCGAGAATGGCCAAACATTCAAGGTCAATGGCCAAAGACTTAAGCCATTTTTCGAGGGGTCGGACGGGCAAGAGGTTGAGGAGGAATTTACGGATCCCGTGTATCCGGATTGGGTGGAGGAGTAGCTAAAGTTTATTCTTTTTAGTGTACAGTTGCTTTTTTTTACTTATGTTATTTTTATTCCATGTCACTTACTTCTTTGGTTGTATAGTATTGATCTTCTTAATTTCAGATATTGGTACTTTTGTCGAAGCTCAATTGTGAGGTGTTCTCTAACCCTACCTATCTTTTTACTGTCCTTCAGTGCATATCATATCTTTTTTGTTGCATTGGGGACAATGCATGAATCAAGTTGGGGGGGTGAGGTGCATGCTACACCAATGTTTGTGAAAATTTTTGTGGATAATACCAAATACCAAATTTTTTTGGGGTGAAAATTCACCTTTCACATATTAGATAACATTAGTGCAACTTATGTGAAAAATTTAAAAATTTTTGATGAAAAATATCTGAATGTTGATCTGTATTCCCTTATGAAGAGTGTGTGGATTTGATGATATATTGATCTTTGTTGTGAACTTTGTGCACATGAGCATACTATGGAAATTGATCCTATGCGTGAGTATCACATATGTATTGATTTTTGAATTCAACTGTATGTGATCTTTGAATGTGCAATTTCAGCAATTTACGGATTGGATTCATGTTTTAGGCTTGACATAAGTAGTGGAGATGAGTAAAGACCCGTGAGAGCTTTAGTGTCAATCTTTATTGGAGGGAACTTACAATTACTCAAAGAACAATTTTTCAATGTCAAATTTGTTCAATAATCTCATTATGTTTGTCTTGGCTAGGCGCATTTGGGTAGTAAACTAATGTTGTCTTGTATATGCAATGCCCTCCCATGTGTATCTGGAAGTGATCTTAGGCCATTTTTGAATATTTCAAGCCTTTGCCTTTTTCTTGTGAAATATTATCCCTAGTGTCGTGATTGAGCCTAATTGAAATTCATTTCTATGCCACAAATTTGACCAAGCCGATGAAAAAAGAGAAATACCTACCTTACGTTGGTTGTTCCTAAAAGCTGAAAAGGAGTGATTTCAAAAATAAAGGAAGTGTGGTGTGGAAATTCGAGCAAGGGATGAATGGAAGTGAAACTCAAGGAGTTCATTAGAAAAAAGAATGAAAAATTCAAGAAAATGAAGGAAAGGGGTGAGAAGAAGAAAGAATGATCAAAAGAAAAAGAAAATGTTGAGGAAGATAAAGAAAAGAAACAAAGAGTGAGGCGAAGGTGTAAGAATGGAATGAAAAATCCCATAAAAAGGGAAGTTTCTTGAAATAAAAAGGCTTTCACTTAGAACAACTCTATTTGTATCCTATGTCCTTCGTTTCTTTTACCTAAACATCACCCCAAGGCCCCATTATAACCTTCGAAGTCCTAAGTGATCTAGTGAAGCATGGGAGATGCATAATTTGAAAGAAAATGATGAGTTAGTCTTACCACTCAATGCCCTAGTTTTCTTTTCATGAGATTGTGCCAAAGTCGCTTCATTTTCATAACATGAACTTCATTTTTTGATTACATGTGAGTATACTTTGTTTTGAGCACAAGATTCCATCTCACATGTACACATGGAGTGCATGCCAGGATAACTAGAGTGCCTTTCATTGTGAGAGTGACTTTTTGGTGAGTTTTGCATTGAAACTGAATTTGGCCGGCCATTTGAATGTGAATTTTGTTGCGTAAGTGTTCAAATTATTTGTCCAATTCACACACACACGATTTCGGAAGAAAATGTGTAGGTGCATACTGTAGACTAGTATTTAAGACTATGGTACTGCTCATGTGTGCTTAGTTCAGACATCTGAACAATTTATTATTGACTTCTATGCTTGTAGAGTAGGGGAATATGGCTCAAGTTTTTGATATTTGAAATGAATTAGGAATGCCCGTATTATTAATATTATGATTTTCATGTTGAATGTTCATTTTGATAGTTAAGAATAGAAATCCATTCCTTGTACATTGAATGCATCAAAAGTTTAAATCACTGTGCAATTTTAGTAATAATTTGGGCATGATGGTTCGGATTGTGGTTTTTAAGTGGAGTAAATTTTTGGGATGGAGTAGAGGTCATAAGTAGTGTGGTAAAATGTCTAGGGAGGTCCTGAGTTGGAATGGAGTGGAGAGGTGTGCTCAGCAGGATTAAAATGGCAAACAAAGCAGAAGTGTACCGGTACTGCGTACCGGTACAGTTTGGCCTCTGATTGATTGAAAACGTTTTTGTTTCCCTAACCTCTTAACATCATCCCTCAATGTGTGTATGGCTTATAGGACTAAGGGAGTGTCACTCTCCCTCGGAATGATGCAAGAGATAGGGCAACAGAATGGAGGATGGAATGAATGAAAATGTAAATGAAATGTGAACAAAAGTGCTCCCCAATCGCAAGGAGTCTTTTACTTGTCGTGTTTTACTTGGAATGAGTATTCCAAGGTCGTCTCCTCAGGGAAGGAAAGTTCAAGTGTGTGAAGGTGATTTTGTAAAAAGGGAAAAGTGTAAAATCTTTTGTTTGTGTTTTGGTGTTTGTGTTTGTGAATGAAAATGCAATAAAACAAGTGTTGGCTAATCCGAAGGGTTCATACCAATGGGAATCCCAACTCAACTCAAAACCTTCCTCCAATAGTGCTTAAATGAACGATTGATTCGTGGGAAGTTAGGGACAAGATGGAGGTGAGGGTTCAAGCATACACCATGACAATGCCTACGGTGTATCAAGAACTCACAACCAAATGGAGGTGAGGATCCAAACATAACCCGTGACCAGGCCTACGGGATATCAAAGACTCACAACCACGTCCACTCTCAACCCAGTCAAACCGAACCACCGTACACCAAGTGGAGGAAAAAAGAAGAGTTGAAATGGAATCCTCACGGGGAGGTCTCCCTTAGATTAACCAACTAAAACTCTAGCTACTCATGATAAAAGGAAAGACATGCATAATGTAAAGAGACATGTAGAAGAAATGAATATTAGAACTTGTATTAATGATAGCAGAATGTAAGCTATAGAGGATAATTCATTTCATAACTAAAAACAAAGCTTGAAAATAAAACCCAGCAGAAAAATAAAAGTGAAAGAGCATTTGAATTAAACTTGGTTAGACTAGAATTAAAAGAGATTACAATGGAAGAAATAAAGATTACAAGGGAACTACAACTTACTGCAATGAAATGGGAGAAGAAAATGCAAAAACATGAATTTTATCTCTATAGCACTATTCATCATCTTCTTCATTGAGCCAAGACTACTCCTAAGCTTAGGTAGCCACACCCAATACAATGTGTAAATGCTGAATATAATGGAGAGTTAGCCTTCAATTTTCGTGCATGGTGGTCCCCCCTAGCTGTGTGCAGGCCTCCCATCAATGGGAGGCTGAATGATGGCTCTTGACTGGCTAAGGAAGAGCTAGCCTGCAACTCATTGAGCAGCCCCCTTCTCTCTCTCTTCCATTAATGCCCAAGCCTTCAAAGTCCTCATCTTGTGTAAGGGAGGCATGTAGATGTGTAAGATAATATGGGGAACAAGTGGGAGAATCAATGGTGGGACCCCCAAGCAAGTGGAGAAGAGTTTGCAGGTGTTCTGGGCTGTTCGAAGTACCGGTACGCAGTTCCGGAACGGTACCATACCGATACTGTGTACTGGTACTGTTTTATGCTCTAGACCACTTTTCGTAGAATATGCATAACTTTTGATCCAGCCATTGGATTGAGCTGAAATTTTGACACAATACATAAGACCTCCATATCTACAACTTTCATGTTTTTCTATTTTCCAGATTCTAAGTGGATCATGGTCAAAATAGGGGACAACCGAGGCTCTGCAACCCAATGGTGTGGCTGCTGGTGCCTTTGTTACCAAACACCAATACCTCCTTGATTTCTTCACTTTGAAGCCTTCAAATCTTCATGTAATGTGTCAATGCCTTCACCACACATCCAACATAGTTGCAATGTCCTAAAGTCCATCATTTAAGCTATAAAAACTTGCAACATCGAAAATTCAACATTATTCATAAAATCGGCTAACTCTAAGTACTTACGTGCAAAAGTTGAATTAAAATGCATGTAATGAGGCCGTCAAATATACAATATTTTGTGCTCATCAGCCTCTGGAGCATAGCGTACCGGTACCGCGTACCAGTACGGTTTTGTCTCTGGAGTTCGGGGTACTGGTACTGCGTACCGGTACGGTCTGCTGAACCAAACTTTTTGTAGGGCTTTTAAGTTAAATTCTTCGGAGAACCCTTCATTTCCTATCCCTAATAGCAACCCTAAACCAACCTCTCTCACTCGAAAACCTCCCAATCCTCCAAATCACCTCATCTCTCTTTCAAATCCAAACTCATCCCTTCCTAAGCCTTGATTTTGTGCAATCCACACCTGTGAAACCCTAGGTGCTGAATTTCTACAAGCCTCATTCTCCCTAATTTTTCTCTGATCTCTTCAAGGAACTCTACATGGCTCGTCACTTGGAGGTTATTCTTGAGACCATAGACCTGATTGAGGGTATTTTCTTGATCCTCTTTGCGATTCTCTCAATGGGGGCACTGTTGCATTGCATGGCCCGAACCAAAAGACCTGGACTCAGTTCCCCTCCACCCGAGGATTCCACTAGCTGCAAGAAAAGCGGTGAAGGGTCAAGCACAGACCCAAATATGCAAAGGAAGAAGGCCAGACACGAGGCACGACTCCGGTGGATTCAAGGGAAGAGCGTGACTTGTGAGCGGCACCTTGATCAGCTCTCACTAACCCCAATGCATGAGGTTGTGAGGATCATTGAGAGACATCGCATGAAATTTTGGTTCAAGCCCGTTGATGGGTACAATTTGTCAATGTGTAGAGAATTCTACCAAACACTTAGGGTGGTTGTGGTGAACGATGTGGAAATTTTGAGAGCGAATGTGCGGGGTAAAAAGTTCGATGTGACCCCCGATGTCATTGCCCCTCTTCTTGGAGGATATGAGAGACCACCACCCTTCCCGTTTGTCTATCCTCACAATGTAACTAGAGCCAAAACTAGAGAGGAGTTCGTGGCTCTAATGTATGAGGATCCCACGTAATTCAAGGGAAATTTTCAGAGTGGAGGGTTGAAGCGCGTGTACGGGCTTCTGAACAAACTCCTCCATTACAATTTGCTTCCAAGGGCTTCGGAGAAGAAACCAAATATGGAGAAGTTAGCCCTGTTGGATGCCGTCGTGTTAGGTAAGACGATCGACTTTGCACTCTTCATGTGGGAAGTAATGAAAGACTTTGTTGAAACAACGAAGCCTATGACTAATTTGCCGTACGGGAATTTGGTAACCCGGATGTACAGGCACTTCAAGGTAAAGGGCTACGTGTTTGACAAGCTCACTCCTCCCGAGACCGAGGCTATTGGCAAGGCCAGTAGTAAGAAGAGAAAAGCAATGAGTAAGGGAGAGCGGGTTAGGACCATAGGTTCTGATGCTAAGGCTCCCGGGCCATCCTCATCCACTGGGCCATCCACAGCTGCACCAGCACGCTCAATCCCCCAGCGTCTGGATGCACTCGAAGCATCAATGCAGGAGATGAGTAAGAATCTATGTGAGCTTTAATGCCAATTCTTGTTTGGAGGGAACATACATTTACTCAATGAACAATTTTTCAAATTTCTCATTTGTTCAATAATCTCATTATGCTTGTTTTGGTTAGGTGCATTTGGGTAGTTAATTGACTTTGTCTTGATATGTACAATGCTTCTCTATGCTTATCTAGAAATGATCTTAGGCCATTTTTGAATATTTTGAGCCTTGGCCTTTTTCTTGTGAAATTTTATCCCTAGTGCCGTGATTGAGCCTTAATTGTAAATTCGTTTCCATGCCACACATTTGACCAAGCCAGTGCAAAATGATAAAATCTACCTCACCTTGGTTGTTCCTAGTGCTGAGTATGAGAGATCATAAAAGAGAAGGAGGTATGGCGCAAACTCAACAAAAGGGATGAATGATGTTGAATTCAAAGAGTTGAATGAAAAAAAAAAGAGAATGAAAATCCAAGAAAAGGAGAAAAGGGGGTGGAAGAAGAAAAAGAAAGAGAAAAAGAAAAGGGAAATGTTAAGGAAAATAAAGAAAAGAAACAAAGAGTGTGGTAATGGTGTTAGCCTAGAAATCCCATAAAAGGGAGATCTTTTTGAAATAAAGGTCATCCACTCGGAACAACTCTCTTTGTTATCCTATATCCTTCGTTTCACTTACCTCAATATCACCCTAAGGCCTCATTGCAACCTGTGAAAGCCCTAAATGATCTAGAGAAGCATGGGGGATGCATACTTTTAAAAGAACAAAAGAAGTTGATTTTGCTATCTAATGCCCTAGCATTCCTTTCATTAGATTATGCCAAGGTTGTTTCATTTTTATGCATGTACTTCATTTTTGGATTATATGTGAGCATACTTCGTTTTGTGCACAAGATTCCATCTCACATAAACACATGGAGAGCATGTCAGGATAACTGTAGTGTGATTCATTGTGGAGAGACACCCTTGGTGAGTTTGCATCGAAGCTTAATTTGGATAGCCAAAGTGAATGTGAACTCCGTTGTGTAAATGTTTAAATTACATGTCCATTTCACACACACACGAGTTTGAAAATGAATGTGTATGTGGATACTCTAGAATAGCATTTAAGGCTATGATGTGTTTTATGTGTGATTTGTTCGGGTGTTCGGAGCAAGTTGTTTTTGACATCCCAGTGCTAGTTAGGATAAGTGAATATGCTTTAAATATTGGATACTAGGAAAATAAGTTTGTAGGTACCTTCACTGGAAACCTTCACGAGACAAAACTTGTCCACTAGGGATCACCTAGGGGTTTAAAGGCTTGTTGCATGTGCTAAATGCAAAAGCGGAATTAGTATATGTTTATCTTTGTTTGCTTAATTTTTATATTTTGTTTGCTAGGGACTAGCAAAGCTTAAGTTAGGGGGTGTGATGAGCGCAAAATATTGCATATTTAAAGGCCTCATTACATGCATTTTAACTTAGCTTTGCATATTTAAGTACTTAGAGTTGGCTGAAATTATGAATAATGTTGAATTTTCGATGTTGCAGGTAATTATAGCGTAAATCATGTATTTTGGAACCTTGCAACTAAGTATGGAGGAGTGGTGATGATGTGGACACATTACATGAGGATTTGGAGGCTTAAAAGTGAAAGAAATCAAGGAGGTATCGATGCTTGGTAACATAGGCACCAGCACCCGCACCATTTGGTTGTAGTACCTCAGTTTTCCTCCTTTTTTACCATGATTTACTTCGAATATGAACAAGTGCAAAACATAAACGTTGTAGATCTGGATATCCTATGCGTTGTGTCAAAATTTCAGCTCAATCGGACGGTTGGATCAAAAGTTATGATAATTCTACAAAAACTGGTCCTGGAGCTAGCATCCCATTTTCAACCTACCGGTAGAAGGAACACAAACCTACCGGTAGGTTTTGCCTACTGGACAAAAACCAACCGGAAACCTACCAAAAACCTACCGGTAGGTTTGTGCTACTGGTGTCTAACTGATTAGCACAAAACCTTGCATATTTTAAGTGCTAATCATCCCATGTTCAATTGCTTTTGAGGGTCAAATGATTGGAGTTGCATTATTAGAGTTCTTAATGGAGAATGTTGGTGTTTGCAGAAACAAGGTGCTAAATGAGGCTTCTTAAAGCCTTCCCAAATGAAGTGAGGTGAATGAGGATGAAAGAGTGGCTAAAGAATGGCTCAGGAGTGAAGAAATCAGAAAAATCAGTCAAGACAGCAAAAGCGTACTGGTACAGTTTGGCCACTGGAACAAAGCGTACCGGTACGGTTATGGCACTAGAGTTCGGGGTACCGGTACTGCGTACCGGTACGGTCTGCTGTTCCTTCCCCATTCTCTGCAACTCAAGTCCGCCATTTTTTAGGGACCCACCAATCATTCTCCCACATATCTCTGACTCCTCCATCACATTGTACAACCTCTCAGCACCCTCCATGTAAAACCCGGGAAATTTGAACTTTTTCCACAAAGGGCAAAATAGTAATTTGCCACTATAATGCGTATTTAAAATACTCATGTTCTAGACCCCGGATGAGGAAACGGAGTTCTCTGTTGGATTCGTATCGCGGAAACGAGTCACCTTGTCAAATTTCGTCGAATTCCGAGATAGTCAGATTTTGCACGTCGTTCGAGGCGACTGCGTGGCGATTTACCTCACGAACGTCCCCATAAATAAATTTTATAAAATTTCCTTAAAATTAAGTTAAAGTTCAAATAAAATTAATTTAAACTTAAACCGGGATCAAATAAATCGTTTCGGGACGAAATCGGACCCGATTAAGCGAGAGACACGTGGCGCGACGTGGGCCGAGTATTTAAAACTATAAATAGGGGTAAATATCTTAGAAAATCAGATTTTTGCCCACTTGTGTCTTTGTTTGGCCGGCCAAGAGAGAGAAAAGAGAGGAAATTGATTTTCTTCAAGCTTTCTCCGTCGATTCCCGGACTTCCGTCGCTCGGAATCCGTCGAGCCAAGAGTTAAAGTCGATCCTCTCGACGAGGGCTTCGACTACGTACCAAAAACAAGGCGTTTCACCGAATATTCAAAGGGAGAAATTTTGGAAACCAAAGCTTTTGGGCTTGTTTTGGTGCATAGAGGTTGTTTACACTTCTATAGAGGTAGGGGTTATTCCTATCTTGGATCATTCTACCCTAGGTGTAGCTAGATTAAGGATATATATATATGCATGTGTAATGATGTATACATGTGTTTATGGTTATGAGAATGAAAAGGTGAGCATGAAATTGGCTTAGGCTTGTGGCTAGCTAAATTTTGATATGTGGAAGTTATATGTGATTCACTATAAAACTTGGTGATATTGAAGGCAATGCCTTGTGTGTTGGAAGTTGTTGCTTTGCTTAAAATGAGAAAATATGTTAAATGCCTTGGTTGATGAAATGAGATTCTTTCAATGTTATTGTGATAACATGTTTATGTGTAGAGATGATTAAATTTATACTCTATGTTGTCAAGACATGACTTTGATAAGTTGACATGAATATGATATTGGTAGTTATATGCACTTGATATAATTGCCATGAAGTTACGATGATGTAAGGAAATTATATGCTTATGATCTAAATTCCATGGTATGTGGATATATTGCTCATTTTACACCATTGTACATGGAGCATGTTCATGGCATCACATTCATGGGGCAATTGCATGAGTGTTGGTGTGTGGGAGATGCATAGATTTAATCAACACCTTGTTTGGTGCTTGGTATGTGAGCTCGGGAAAGTCGGGATCAAAGATCCGACTGAGTTGCACGGTTGCATTGCATAAGGAAAACTTGTGTCGGGTAAAGCAAGTAGGGCTAGACACTCCCTCGGGTGAAAAACCCGGAACCACTTGGTTCAGTCACTTTGCCGGTGGTGAAATTCCAGAAAAGTGGCATGCCCACGGAGCCGGGGTGAAATTTCAAAATCCGTTGCCCAGGAAGACACAAGATTCTGTTGTATAAAAACACCCATTCAATGGGTAGATTCCAATAATGATCGGGTTTCATAACGATCATTGGAAGGATTTTTCTGTCAATAGACGGGTTGCATTACACTTTGGCGTTGCATTGTGTTGTGTGAGTCGGTGAGGACTCGGGTTGAAACGCATGGGTGAGTGTCACTTCATTCCATGGCATAGCATTGTTGCATTCCATCATAGAATGCATAAGTATGAGAAATGTTTAGTTATATGTTTATGTGAAGATTACATGAGCATGTGCATCTAGGGGAAGAGTAACCTCTATAGGTTTATCTCTACTGGGCGTTGTGCTCACCCTATACGGGAAACATTTCAGGTGTGGGGTTTACACCGGCGGATGGCTCACTTGGAGAGCATCAAGAATGAAGGGGGCCGGCTTGTGGCCTTAGTTAGAGTTTTTGTAAAAACTTTTGTATAAATTCCATTTTGATGTGTAAATTATGGAATTAAATGTAATGGAATTTGTATAAGTTGTGTATTATATGAAAAATCGTATTATACATGTGTTGGATGAGTTTAGGAATGTATTAGAATGGATTGGAAGTGAAAAACAAAGGAAAAAGGCAAAACTGGCAAAATCGTACCGGTATGCGTACCGGTACGTAGACAGACAGAAGACAGAGCGTACCGGTACGCCGATGTCCAGTGGGTACAGCGTACCGGTACGCGTACCGGTACACCCTCCAAAACTCAGAAATTTTTTTTATTTTTGTTTTCTTTGTCAAGCCTTTGGGCTATGTTTTTCCTTCCCTCCAATGATCAAATTGGACCCTAATGGGATATGAATCATGGGGAGTTGGACTGGGGTTGGATCAACTGAATGTTGAACCGAATTTTCATTGTGGATTATAACCTCGGTTTAGGGATGTTATTGATGTGGTGTCGGGTTAAGCGACATCCACGGGTATTTCCGCGGGTTGATGGGTTGTCAACGGTTAATACAGGACCCCCGGATTTTGGGGTGTCACAGCTTGGTATCAGAGCCTAGGCCATAGATCTTATGCGGTCTTGTGGGAAATGAGTCTATCATCTTCCATTGCAAGGGAGAACGAGGTTTAGAGCCCTAGGTAATTCGAAAACCTAAGCTTGATGGGCATTGGGTCTAGACCATTGCATGCATTGTGCATTTCATCTTATGTGTTTAAATGCTACATGTTATGTGCTTTACTTGCTATGTGCTATATGAATTGTATGCATGATGAATGTGCATAGTGAAAAATATTCTAACCCTAGTGTTTAGAAAAAAATAAATGAACGGGGATAACTTATGACGGAATTGTCTAGTAGTGAGTGGTATACGCATTACTAGGGAGACAATGAGAAGAATTCTCAACGTTTCAATTTTGATCCCTACTTTGGGATACTAAGTTAGTACTCGTTTGCTATCTGGCTTATGTAGATGGCTAGTCGAGGAAGGGGACGCCGAGGCGGTGGGGGAGACAATCAACCACTACCGCCCTTTGACCATCGGGCCTTTGTTGAGGCTATGGGTGCTACGGCTGTTACTATTGCACAGGCTAGTGCAGCAGCTGCTGCCATTGTGCTAGCCAGTGCAAACCTGAGCCAAGAGGCTCACGCTGTCCAAAAGCGTTTAAGTACCATGAGTCACCAACGCTCAGGGAAAAAGCAGAAGACAACTTACCAGGCGGGCCAAAAGACATGTTTCTACTGTCTACAACCAGGCCATGTGAGGAAGAATTGTCCCTTGAGGCAAACCTCACGAAATTTCGAGATGTTTCAATCTCAGTCATCTGTGGGACTCACCCAAGCACACTTTGTTACTCCCTGTCCCATTATGGATCAAGGAGATCTGTTCCAGCTACAGGGTGTTATCCAAACCCCTGCTCCTTCACGTGCGGAGACTCCACAATCCGGATGGATGAGTCAAGATGTGGGCCAACGTAAATCCTCCCAAGGCGGGAGAAAACGGAAACCTTCCTACCAAGCAGGCCAAAGAACTTGTTACTATTGCCATCAACCGGGTCACATGAGGCGAGAATGTCCTCAGAGGCAAGGATCCCATAGCTATGGGGTGTCTCCGTCCCAGTCATCGGTGGGACAGCCACAGACCTACCTTGTTCCTCCCTACCCCACTGTGGACCAGGGAAGCCAGTACCGGTTTCATGGTACATTTCTTATTTTCTGTTTATGGGTACACATGTCACTTGATTTGAATGTGCACATGTCACGTACCGTTATCTTCATGTTCTTGTGCATGATGTGGTTTTATATATCGCAATCCTGGAATGGTTCTTATGAGGAAATTTAACCCTAGGGGTTAGGATATGTTTTGATTGGAGATGTTGGGAATATGAGTTAGGGATCTCATGGATTCTACTCACCGTGGATCTTAGGGTCATGGACATGTAGGAGTTGATGTCATCCTTGGAATGAACTGATTGACAACACACCGAGTTGTCATTAAGTGTGATCGGGAGAAGGTCACAGCTTACACACCGGAAGGTGTTTGTTCTAGGTTTCAGGGGGAAAAGCATAACGCTTTACCTCAAGTAGTTATGACTCTAGATGACACGGGCAGTTGATGGGTTGGCTGGCAAGCCTTACCCTAGAGGGCGAGGAGAGACAGGAGTTGGGTCTACTTCAGGTTGTGTATGAGTACGAGGTTGTTTTCCGGACACGTTATCGGGATTACCTCCACCTAGGGATGTCGATTTCGCCATAGAGTTACATCCGGATACTTCTCTTATTTCTATGATTTTGCATAAAATGGCACCTGCTGAGTTGCAAGAACTCTAGGTCTCATAGCAAGAATTGTTGAACAAAGGGTTCCATAGACCGAATGCTTCACCTTGGGACGCTTCAGTATAAATTGCCAAATTATATAGGAGCCAGCTCCTATTCTGATTATTCCGGATAGGGGACATAGGTACACAGGATATTGTGATGCCTCTAAGGACGGACTTGGATGCGTCTTGATGCAGTCCGGGAGAGTAGTAGCTTATGGTTCCCGGCAGTTAAAGAACCACGAGCAGAATTACCCCACGCATGATATGGAGTTGGCGGGCATTGTCTTTGCCTTGAAGGCTTGGCGCCACTACTTATACGGTGAACAGTTTGAGGTGTTTTCAGACCATAAAAGTCTGAAGTACATTTTTACACAGCGGGACCTCAATATGAGGCAACGCAGGTGGATGGAGTTTTTGGAGGACTATGACTTCACTTTGCATTACCACTCCGGTAAGGCAAATGTGGTAGCTGACGCACTCAGTCGGAAGCCACGGGGAGTCTTGGCTAGTGTGGCTTCCCGAGAGTGGCAGATGCTCGAGACTGTGGGACAGTTCGGGCTATGTTATATGGAACAGACTCAGGGTACTTTGGGAAGTTTGGTGGCTACACCTTCCCTACTGAGCAGGGTTGTTGAGTCCCAGAATCAGGACACGGAGTTGTTGTCCATCCGGGACCGTGTACAGGCTGGTACGGGTGACGAGGGCTGGACCATTCACTCGGATGGTAGTCTTCGGTATCGAGGAAGGGTTGTGGTTCCTCAGTTGGCAAATCTGAGAGAGGAGATCCTTGGGGAGTTTCATTGCTCTCGTTTCGCGGTTCATCCAGGGGGGCACGAAGATGTATCATGATCTTCGTCGCCAGTATTATTGGAATGGGATGAAGCGACAGATTGGCGAATTTGTTAGTAGATGTCTCACTTGTCAGCAAGTAAAGGCTGAACACCAGAGACCGGCAGGGTTACTCCAGCCATTGGAGGTAGCTGAGTGGAAGTGGGAACATATCACGATGAATTTTGTGACTCACTTGCCACGGACATCGCGGGGACATGACGCGGTATGGGTGGTTGTAGACCGGCTTACGAAGTCGGCACACTTTTTGGCTGTGCGGATGACCTTCACACTGGAGGAATTCTGCAGGTTATATATACGGGAGATTGTCCGGTTGCATGGGGTAACCATGTCTATAGTATCGGATCGGGATCCCAGGTTTACGGCTCATTTTTGGGAGAGTTTCCAACGAGCCATGGGGACACAGCTGATGATGAGCACTGCTTTTCACCCCCAGACAGATGGTCAGTCAGAGAGGACCATCCAGACCTTAGAGGACATGCTGCGGGCATGTGTCCTAGATCTCAAGGGTAGCTGGGAAGATCATTTACCCTTGGTAGAGTTCGCCTATAACAATAGTTATCAGGCGAGCATACAGATGGCACCCTATGAGGCACTATATGGGAGGCCATGTCGATCTCCAGTTTGTTGGACAGAGGTTGGGGAGAGACCTGCTATGGGTCCGGATTTGGTTAGAGACACCTCAGAGAAGGTGGACTTTATACGGAAGCGTCTTCTCACGGCTCAGAGCCGGCAGAAGAGCTACGCCGATAGACGACGGCGACCTCTAGAGTTTGAGGTGGGAGATCATGTCTTCTTGAAGGTTATGCCTAAAAGAGGAGTGGTCCGGTTTGGTAAGCGGGGGAAACTGTCGCCGAGATACATCGGGCCCTTTGAGGTACTTGAGAGGGTGGGTACAGTTGCTTACCGGTTGGCGTTGCCGCCAGATTTATCGAGTGTTCACGCGGTGTTCCATGTCTCTATGCTCCGGAAATACACCCCAGATCCGACTCATATGGTGGATTGGGGCGAGCTTGTTGTTGATACGGATGGGACCTTCGAGGAGGGACCGGTGCGTATCATGGATAGCCGGGATCAGGTTTTTGCGAGGCAAGACCGTGAGGCTAGTGAAGGTACTGTGGCAGCACCGGGGAGTGGAAGAGGCGACATGGGAGCGCGAGGACGCCGTACGTGCCAATTATCCTTTCCTGTTTGAGGATAGGGGTACGTTTTTATAGTCATTTACTATTACATGACTGTAGCATATGCATGAGACTGCATGTATGTATGTGTGTGAATTTCGGGGACGAAATACTTTTTAAGGGGGGAAGAATGTAAAACCCGGGAAATTTGAACTTTTTCCACAAAGGGCAAAATAGTAATTTGCCACTATAATGCGTATTTAAAATACTCATGTTCTAGACCCCGGATGAGGAAACGGAGTTCTCTGTTGGATTCGTATCGCGGAAACGAGTCACCTTGTCAAATTTCGTCGAATTCCGAGATAGTCAGATTTTGCACGTCGTTCGAGGCGACTGCGTGGCGATTTACCTCACGAACGTCCCCATAAATAAATTTTATAAAATTTCCTTAAAATTAAGTTAAAGTTCAAATAAAATTAATTTGAACTTAAACCGGGATCAAATAAATCGTTTCGGGACGAAATCGGACCCGATTAAGCGAGAGACACGTGGCGCGACGTGGGCCGAGTATTTAAAACTATAAATAGGGGTAAATATCTTAGAAAATCAGATTTTTGCCCACTTGTGTCTTTGTTTGGCCGGCCAAGAGAGAGAAAAGAGAGGAAATTGATTTTCTTCAAGCTTTCTCCGTCGATTCCCGGACTTCCGTCGCTCGGAATCCGTCGAGCCAAGAGTTAAAGTCGATCCTCTCGACGAGGGCTTCGACTACGTACCAAAAACAAGGCGTTTCACCGAATATTCAAAGGGAGAAATTTTGGAAACCAAAGCTTTTGGGCTTGTTTTGGTGCATAGAGGTTGTTTACACTTCTATAGAGGTAGGGGTTATTCCTATCTTGGATCATTCTACCCTAGGTGTAGCTAGATTAAGGATATATATATATGCATGTGTAATGATGTATACATGTGTTTATGGTTATGAGAATGAAAAGGTGAGCATGAAATTGGCTTAGGCTTGTGGCTAGCTAAATTTTGATATGTGGAAGTTATATGTGATTCACTATAAAACTTGGTGATATTGAAGGCAATGCCTTGTGTGTTGGAAGTTGTTGCTTTGCTTAAAATGAGAAAATATGTTAAATGCCTTGGTTGATGAAATGAGATTCTTTCAATGTTATTGTGATAACATGTTTATGTGTAGAGATGATTAAATTTATACTCTATGTTGTCAAGACATGACTTTGATAAGTTGACATGAATATGATATTGGTAGTTATATGCACTTGATATAATTGCCATGAAGTTACGATGATGTAAGGAAATTATATGCTTATGATCTAAATTCCATGGTATGTGGATATATTGCTCATTTTACACCATTGTACATGGAGCATGTTCATGGCATCACATTCATGGGGCAATTGCATGAGTGTTGGTGTGTGGGAGATGCATAGATTTAATCAACACCTTGTTTGGTGCTTGGTATGTGAGCTCGGGAAAGTCGGGATCAAAGATCCGACTGAGTTGCACGGTTGCATTGCATAAGGAAAACTTGTGTCGGGTAAAGCAAGTAGGGCTAGACACTCCCTCGGGTGAAAAACCCGGAACCACTTGGTTCAGTCACTTTGCCGGTGGTGAAATTCCAGAAAAGTGGCATGCCCACGGAGCCGGGGTGAAATTCCAAAATCCGTTGCCCAGGAAGACACAAGATTCTGTTGTATAAAAACACCCATTCAATGGGTAGATTCCAATAATGATCGGGTTTCATAACGATCATTGGAAGGATTTTTCTGTCAATAGACGGGTTGCATTACACTTTGGCGTTGCATTGTGTTGTGTGAGTCGGTGAGGACTCGGGTTGAAACGCATGGGTGAGTGTCACTTCATTCCATGGCATAGCATTGTTGCATTCCATCATAGAATGCATAAGTATGAGAAATGTTTAGTTATATGTTTATGTGAAGATTACATGAGCATGTGCATCTAGGGGAAGAGTAACCTCTATAGGTTTATCTCTACTGGGCGTTGTGCTCACCCTATACGGGAAACATTTCAGGTGTGGGGTTTACACCGGCGGATGGCTCACTTGGAGAGCATCAAGAATGAAGGGGGCCGGCTTGTGGCCTTAGTTAGAGTTTTTGTAAAAACTTTTGTATAAATTCCATTTTGATGTGTAAATTATGGAATTAAATGTAATGGAATTTGTATAAGTTGTGTATTATATGAAAAATCGTATTATACATGTGTTGGATGAGTTTAGGAATGTATTAGAATGGATTGGAAGTGAAAAACAAAGGAAAAAGGCAAAACTGGCAAAATCGTACCGGTATGCGTACCGGTACGTAGACAGACAGAAGACAGAGCGTACCGGTACGCCGATGTCCAGTGGGTACAGCGTACCGGTACGCGTACCGGTACACCCTCCAAAACTCAGAAATTTTTTTTATTTTTGTTTTCTTTGTCAAGCCTTTGGGCTATGTTTTTCCTTCCCTCCAATGATCAAATTGGACCCTAATGGGATATGAATCATGGGGAGTTGGACTGGGGTTGGATCAACTGAATGTTGAACCGAATTTTCATTGTGGATTATAACCTCGGTTTAGGGATGTTATTGATGTGGTGTCGGGTTAAGCGACATCCACGGGTATTTCCGCGGGTTGATGGGTTGTCAACGGTTAATACAGGACCCCCGGATTTTGGGGTGTCACACTCCATTTGACTTTGGAAGCTAGAATGTTAAATGAAGAAATAGAAGAAGAAGGGAGCTGGGTGTGCAGGCTAGCTCCGCACCACCCTGTCCAGCTTGTCCCTCTTGACAACCTATGGATGGGGATCACATAACTGAGCTAGGAGAGGACTCCATGGACGTTTTGGAGGGAAAGAGACTCCAGCATTGGGGATTATTCAGCATTAGTTACAGATATAGTTTAGAGAGAGAGAGTCTGGTAGAAGATGATGAATAGTGTTCTAGAGAGATAAATTGAGATTTTTACATTTTCTTCCAGAGATTGTCTTGTAATCTCTTGTAAGAACCTTTAGAGCTTCATTTAATGTCATTAATGCTAGTTCCTACAAGTTCATTGCAAGTTTAATTCTCTTTTACAGCTTTCAGCATGAATGCATCAAAGGTCTCCTTTTTCTTACTTATAAAATAGGTATTTATTGTTTTCATTTACAGCTTATGTTTGCATGCATTTAGTTACTCAAGAACTTTATTCCCTTGCAATGCTTTCTCATTACATTGTTAATTTCATTTCAAGCATGAGTAGCTAAAATCCCTTAGTTGGCAAACCAAGGGGAACCTCCACTTGGGTATACCATTTCAACTCTTTCTCATACCTTCTTTCAGAGTTCAATGGTTCGGTTTGACTGGGTTGAGGGTGGATAAGTTGGTGAGTCTTTGATATTCCGTAGGCCTAGTCACGGTTTATACTTAGATAGTGACCCATCTTATCCCTAGCTTCCCACGAATCAATCGTTCATTCATGCTCTATTGGAGGAAGGATTCGAGTTGAGATGGTATTCCTATTGGAGTAACCCCTTGGGTTTGCCAACGTTTGTTTCTCATTTCATTTCCACCAAAACACACTTCACCAAACAACTTTCAACAACAAAATATTTTACACTTTCTTTCACCCAGAATCACCTTCCCTTCGGTTTACATCCTTCCCCGTGAAAACGACCTTGGAGTACCTCCAAGTAAAACACGACCCACAAAAGTCTCCTTGCGCTTGGGGAGCATTTTTGTTCATACGCATAACACATTTCCACTATCCCATTTTCCCATTTCCTTGCCCTTTCTTTTGACACTACCCAAAGGGAGAGTGACACTCCCCTTCATTCATATACGATACATTTTGAGGGATAAAAATAATGGTTAGGAATAACAAGGAAAAACATTAAGCATTTTTGGCGCCGTTGCCGGGGAAGGCAAGTGTCAAACCAAGAAGGTAATTTCCGGACGACGGAGGTAAGTCCCGTGATCTTCATCACGGGCTTAGGTACGTTGTCTCGTGTATATATATTCTTGTTTGTGTATAATTTCATTTGTAGATATTTTGTTGCATGTGGGGAAGGGACAACCAAAATCGGTTAGTTAGGCAACCCTTTGGCCCCAACATGAATCTTGACCAAGATCCACCCGAGGATGCGGGTGATAATTTTGAAAATGTGGATGCCAACCCGAACATGCAAAGGGGTGGGGGAGGACCAGAACATAGAGTACCCAATCCACGAATGCATTTCCCCTCCTATAAATGAAGGGAACAATGCGGGAATTCCTTCAACCAACCCGTACCACCACACCTTCATGCATCCACCTTTCGGTCCAGACTCATCTCTTCATAGTTAAACCAAGGATGTTGCAATTACTTCCCACTTTCCACTGAATTGAGAATGAGAACCCCTATTCTCATATAAGAGACTTTGAGGAAATAGTTGCAACCTTTCTTCCCAATCACAATATGGAAGAGATAGCAAGAATGAAATTGTTCCCTTTTTCCCTGAGTGATAAAGAAAAAATGTGGCTTCATTCCTTGAGACCCCGAACCGTGACATCTTGGGGCCAAATGATTTCCGTTTTTTTGAACAAGTTTTTTTCCGGTGCATAAAACCACCACCCTAAATGAACAAATTCAAAATTTTTCTGAGCTGCCCAATGAACAATTCTATCACTACTGGGAACGGTATAAGGATTTGCTACAATCCATTCCACACCATGGCATTGAACTATGGCAAATGGTGAGTTTCTTCTATGAAGGAATCACACTAGGCCATCGACAGTTCATTGATATGATGTGCAATGGGGAGTTTTTGAGCAAAGACCCTGATGAGACCTTATATTACTTTGATGCATTGGCGGAAAATGCACAGTCATGGGACATTACTAATCTCACCGATGTACCAAGGTCTTCTCCTCAAGGGAGTAGCCAAACTCATAGGGGAGGGATCTATGACTTAAGTGACCAGGAGGACTTACTTTCAAAAATTGCCAAATTATCTAGGAAAGTTGAGAGTATTGAGGTCAATAGGAGGCATGAGGTGTCACAAGTGTCAAAAGCCGAGGAGTTTTGCTCAATATGTGAGAATGTGGAGCATTCCACATCGGAGTGCCCCAACATTCCGGCGCTTAAGGAAGCATATCATGAGCAAGTCCATGCATTTAACCAACCAAGGCAATCATTCTCCCCTCATTCAAACACGTATAATCCGGGTTGGAGCAATCACCCAAATTTTAGTTGGAGAAATGAAAACCTCATTCCTCATGGTTCGAATGCAGACATGCCTTCCGTGTCTCCTAAGCAAGGTCAATACCAAAATCAATACCAAGGCCAAGGGCAAGTGTCTAGCTCCCAATACCCCCGGAATAATCCGCAAGAGTATTCGTCAAACCCACCACCACAAAATTTTTCACCAAGTCCACCTCCACAAAGCTTTTCTAATCAAGGACCGTCCAATCCTCCCACCTACCAACCTCCCCATAAGAGGAACTTGGAGGATGTGCTTTACAACTTCATCCAAAGCCAAACCACCTTTAACAACAACATCTCCGCTCAACTCACAAAAATCACCAATGCCATAGGGGTGTCACAACAAGAGAAGGGAGTTTGATGAACTATCCCGTTATGGCATAGAGTTCATATCTACCGAGGCCAGGAGGGCCAAACGCTTTGAGCAAGGCTTGAGGCCTGCCATCAGGGAGAAGCTTGTGCCTCTCATGATCCGGGACTATGAGGATCTTGTTGACAGAGTTGCACTGGTGGAGAGAGACACGGAGGACAACCAGAGGCGACAGAACTTCATGAGGGGAGGTCCGATCTGGACGGGTGCTAGTGGCAGTGGAGTGCAGAGGGCGGCACCATACCGTCGCCCAGACCAGGCGGGTGGATAGAGACTTCAGATAGCTCGAGGAGTTGGAGGCGTACCGGAGAGAGCAGACACTGATCCACGTCAATTCTTCGCATGTGGAGGTTTCGGGCACTTCAAAAATAACTGCCCATTATTTTCAACAAAGGCCAAACAAGCAGTAGGACCAGTAAATGCAAACAAGCCACTCCTACAGAAGCCGCTACAGCAGAGACCGTTAGGAGCTCCAGCCCCAACAGGTGCAAATCAGGGAAGAGTGTTTGCTTTGACCCAACCGGAGGAAGACGTTGCCAATGCAGTTCTGGAAGGTATCGTTCTTCTTTATAATTCTTGGGCCCGAATTTTATTTGATCCCGGTGCGACTCATTCATTCATACGCACTACATATGCTCTTAATTTGGGATTGGAATTTGAAAAGTTAGAACATGCCTTGAGTATTGACATGCCTACGGGAGAACAGTTAGATACAAAAAGGATGTGTAGAGGTTGCGTGCTTCGAATTGGGGAGCAAGAATTGATGGTAGATTTGGTTGCGTTAGACATGAAGGGGTATGACATAATATTTGGGATGGACTTGTTGTCCACTTTCCGTGCGGTAATGGATTGTTTTCGCAAACGGATTTCATTTCAATTACCGGGAGGGGTAGTTTTCAGTTTCATGAATGATCGAACTTCTTATCATCCATTTCCTACTACGGGTAGTAGATTCTTGAAAGCTAAGGCGGGTAGCCGTTTGAGTTTCTTAGCCAGCTTGATGGGAGATGATCGGGATAGATCCCAACCGGACGTGGTATTGATAGTGTCGGATTTTCCAGATGTCTTTCCAGATGAACTACCCGGGTTACCCCACAGAGAGAGATCGAGTTTGCAATCGATCTATATCCGGGAACCGAACCCATATCCATTGCTCCTTATAAGATGGCACCCTTTGAGTTAAAGGAGCTAAGCAAGCAGTTGAACCATCTGTTGACTATTGGGTTTATCCATTTAAGCACTTCACCTTGGGGAGCCCCGGTCTTCTTTGTGAAGAAGCAGGACGAGACACTTCGGCTATGCACAGATTACCGAAGGTTGAATTAGGTGACAGTGAAGAATAAGTACCCGTTACCACGAATCGATGATTTATTCGATCAACTGAGGGGTTCTAAGTATTACTCCAAGATTGATCTTCGCACAGGATATCATCAACTACGGATCAAGGAGAAGGATATTCCTAAGACAGCTTTTCGTACCAGGTATGGTCATTTCGAATATACGGTAATGCCGTTCGGATTGACTAATGCCCCAGCAGCCTTCATGGATCTGATGCACAGGGTATTCCGGCCGTATCCAGATCAGTTTGTTATTGTGTTTATTGATGACATATTGATTTATTCACGAACACAAGGAGAACATGAACGCCATCTCTCGATCGTGGTACATACATTGAGAGAGCATAAATTGTATGCTAAGATGAGTAAATGCGAGTTCTGGATGAAAGAAGTGAAATTTCTGGGCCATGTTGTGTCGGAATGAGGCGTAGCTGTTGACCCCGCAAAGATTGAAGCCGTGATGAAATGGGAACCACCAAGGAATGTGACCGAAGTACGTAGTTTCCTGGGATTAGCAGGCTACTACCGGAGGTTTGTGGAAGGGTTCTCAAAACTCGTGATGCCAATGACCCGCCTCACCAAGAAGGGGGAAAGGTTCTTGTGGACTCAAGCGTGTGAACAAGCCTTTTGCACTTTGAAGGAGAGGTTGACAACAGCCCCTACCCTCGTTATTCCTAGCAGTGGGGAAGGATATGATGTTTACACCGATGCTTCGTTACGAGGGTTAGGATGTGTGCTAATGCAAGGAGGCAGGGTAGTCGCTTATGGATCGAGACAACTAAAGGTTCATGAGCAGAACTATCCCACTCACGACTTAGAGCTCGCCGCTGTGGTCTTTGCTCTTAAGTTGTTGAGGTGTTACCTATACGGAGAAAAGTTTCAAGTGTTTTCTGATCATAAGAGTCTCAAGTATATATTCACACATAAAGATTTGAATCTCCGACAAAGAAGGTGGATCGAATATTTGGAAGATTACGATTTCACACTCAACTACCATCCGGGGAAGGCTAATGTAGTAGCAGATGCACTGAGCAGGAAGTCTCGGGGAGAAATCAATGTTCTTGTGGTTAATAGGTGGAAGATGATTGATGCTTTGGAGTACTTTGATCTATTGGTGGATAGGCAGGGAGATCGACCATGCTTATTCAATCTTGTAGCTAAACCAATTCTCCGACAACGGATTGTAGAGTTGCAACGATTAGACACAGAGTTGGAAACTATCCGGGATAGATTGAAGACGAATGAGGTTGTTAAAAATTGGTCCATACACGATGACGAGTTAAAGTTTCGTGGAAGACTATGTGTACTAAACAATGACCAAGTAAGGGAAGAAGTGTTGGGTGAGTGTCATCGTTCAAAATTCTCCATACATCCGGGTAGTACTAAGATGTATAGAGACTTGAAGCGTCAATATTGGTGGAAAGGGATGAAGCAAGACGTGGCTAAGTACATTGCAAAGTGCGCGGTGTGTCAGCAGGTGAAGATTGAGCATCAGAAACCCGGAGGATTACTACAGTCCTTACCTATCCCAGAGTGGAAGTGGGATCACATCACCATGGATTTCATGTCTGGCTTTCCACGGACTTCACGCGGGCATAATGCCGTATGGGTCATTGTAGATAGACTCACCAAGTCTGCTCATTTCTTGAGTATGAAGACCACTGACACTTTAGAGACCTTGAGCAAGCTTTATACTCGCGAGATTTTTAGATTGCATGGAGTTTCACTCTCTATTGTGTCGGATCGTGATTCTAATTTTGTGGCGCAATTTTGGCAAAGTTTACAACGAGCTATGGGGACAGAGTTACACTTTAGCACCGCCTTTCATCCCCAAACGGATGGCCAATTCGAGAGGGTGATACAAATTTTGGAAGACATGCTACGAGCTTATGTGTTGGACTTCAAGGGAAGTTGGAGCGATCATTTGCCGCTGGTGGAGTTCGCATATAACAACAGCTATCAGGCAAGTATTGCAATGGCTCCTTATGAGGCATTGTATGGGAGACCATGTAGATCCCCGACTTGTTGGTTGGAAGCTGGAGAAAATAGTTGGTTTGGGCCAGAGGTTGTACAGGAGACTACAGAGAAAATTCAACTCATCCGGGAAAGACTACGCACGGCTCAAAGTAGACGGAAAAGCTATGCGGGATAGAAGAAGAAGACCCTTGGAATTCCAAGAGGGGGACTATGTGTTCCTCAAGGTGTCACCCAAAAATGGGGTGTTTTGATTTGGCAAGAAAGGGAAATTGGCTCCAAGGTACATCGGACCATTTGAGGTGATCAAAGCAGTGGGCAAAGTGGCGTATCAACTTCGGTTACCAGCTCATTTTTTAGGGGTACACGACGTGTTCCATGTTTCAATGTTGAGAAAGTGTCAATCGGATACAACGCATGTTGAGGATTTAGAGGATATTGAAGTTCATGATGGAGCAACATATGAAGAACAACCGGTGAAGATTCACGATACCAAAGAGAAGGTGCTTCGCAATAAAGTCATCCAACTGGTGAAAGTCTTGTGGCAACATCATGGGGTGGAGGAAGCTACTTGGGAACCGGAGCTGGAGATGCGAGAAAAGTACCCTCATTTGTTCACTACCTGAGGTAAGTTTCGAGGACGAAACTTTCTTCAAGGGGGGTGGATTGTAAACCCCTACATGTAATAGAACTTGTACCAACTATGTTTGATATAAAAATGTGTGTTGTATAAGTTTGGGTTGGTTTTGGAATGGATTGGAAATGAAAAACAGGTGAAAAAGGCAAATCCGGAAAAACCGTACCAGTACCCCGATGTCCCGAGAGCAAACCGTACCGGTATTGTCAGTAAAAATTTGAAATTTTAAAACTCGTTCGCTAAGTTTTTTTTTACTATGCATTCTTTCCTTCAAAGTTAATAAATGGACAATAATAGAGTACCAATGGTGGTAGGTTGGGCCCCGGAGGGGTTAATCGATTAAAAATATACATAGGCCTTGTATTTTAAAAAATTCCGGTAAATTTACTTTAGTAGTATGATAAATCATAAAACTAAATGTTTTTAGGATAAAATAATATTAAAAATGAATTCGGAACGTCTAAAAACCTTATGGTGGTCATAAAGATCAAAATGGAGATAGTTAGTGGCAAAATTGTAATTTCAGGGAAAAATGTAATTTTTGGCCCTGTGAACAGTAAAAATCGGGATTGGGCAGGCTTAAAACACAATTCTCATTCCATTTTTCTCTTATTCTTTCACTCCACTCTCAACCCACACCTCTTAGAACCCTAAAGGAAGATTAAGGGAGAAAGAAAAGGGAGGAAGGAGGTCTATAGAGCTTGGGTTTAGCTTGGAAATCTTGATTCAAGGTAGGAGTTTCTTCCTCTTCTCTTACATTGAGGCTACAAGTTATATATATAGGTATTGTTTTGACTCTAAATCCTATATGTATGCTATGAAATACTTGAGTCTTGATATTCTTGTTTATATTATCATGTTTTGGACAATGCTATGGTGGAATAGCAATTAAATCTATTTTCTTGTCTCAAAACCCTAGTTTTCAAGAGAAATGAATTTTTCTCTTGATTTTTCCTTTGTTCTTGATTTCAAAACTTTAGTGCTTGGTATTGAACAATAAAATGGTATTTTTGATGATCTCTTGCTTGTATTTTCTTAAATTGTTCTATTAGAATAATACATGGGAAATTTGGGGATTTTGATTTACTTGTGATTTGAGAAATTGGTTGGGTATTGTATCTCTTGTGGATGTTTGGATGACCATGGGTGGCCGTTGACCGGGTATCGTAGAGTGGGTAGATGCGTTTCTTACTCCATGCAGGTTTGAATTTTTCCTACCACTCGTAGTGGGGTTGGTGCCTTGTGAGGACCAAACCACTATTTGCTCACGGGTGCCGTGGCAGAGGGTTATTATACTATTCCTGGGTTGGATTCGTCACTGCCAATGTATTGGTATACGCCCTTCCTAAAGTTTGATATCATTTCGAGGATTGGGTGTGTGTGTGTGGGTCAGGATATTCTCAATGTGTTGACTTATGCGATATCATACATCATACCTGAGATACAAAGTGTGGGAAATGGTATGTTGTGATATACAGATACAAGTTGTAGTTTGAAATACTTTGTGAGCTATGGTTTTTTGTGCCACTGGTTGGCTATGGGTTATGGTGCCAATGGTTGGCTATGGTTCATAGTGATTTGTTGGAATTGTTCGTTTTTTTGTGGAAATTGGTTGTACTTCTTTATTTACTTCATTGGTATTGCTCAAACTTGAGATCGGATAAAATGCCCCTGTTTTCTTTCAAAAGTTATATATGATATTTGGGAAATGAGACCGACTTGTTTTATATGTTTCCTAAATCTTGTTCGAGTTTGGGAGGATGTTGCTATAGAGCTTAGTGCTCACCCCCTACAAATAATATATTTTTAGATTATGGTTTAGAGGAAGAGCTCGAAGTTGACGAGCAGGTGCTTTGGGAAGCTCAAGTTGATGGGCATGCAGATCCGGAGGGAACTATCTAGGATTGTTCTTTTTACGTTCTAGACTAGGAGATTCCTTTTGAGAATATTGTTCATACTAATATTTTTGTTATTCCGCTACAAATTAATAGTTGATTTTTGGGATGTAATTGCCACAACTTGGCATATTCTTTTGGATGTAATGGTCATGGTCTGGCTTATTCTTTTGGGATGATGATGTAGATATTTATGAATGATGAATGAAATTTTCTGGAATTATGGATCTTATTAGGTGTTCTCATGATGTGAATGGGTTTAAATTGTAATGTCGTCCAAAGGGAATTCTGGGGCGTTACATTATCTGCACACACAACAAATCTTCGTTAATAGCTCAAATAGTGCAATTCCGCTCATTTAATCCGCAAAAGCAAGTGAAAAAAGAATGTAATGACACATGAAATATGCAATGTTTTGTGCTAATCAGTATGTGGAACATTTCAAGACAATTCTGAACTGGCCAAGCTGAAACTTTTTCCTTTCTCTGAAAAGGACAAAGCTAAACAATGGCTAAATTCTTTAAAAACTCTTTCAATACCTGACTGGCAGACATTACAGAATGAATTTTTTAGAAATTTTTTTCCTCTACACCGCACTAATGCACTCAAAAGACAAATCATGAATTTTTCGGTCAAAGAAGGAGAAACCTTTTACCAAAGTTGGGAGAAATTCAAAGATTTGCTACAATCCTACCCACACCATGCTTTTGAGAATTGGACTTTGGTAGGATTTTTTTATGACTCCTTGCCCACTAGACTACGTTAGTTTGTCGAAATGATGGCTCAAGGAGAATTTATGGGAAAAAGTCCATAGGAGGCATTCAATTTTTTTGACATCATATCTGATAGTTCTTAGATGTGGGACTCAACCTCTCCTACCATTGTTGAAGCCAAACCATCTACTTCCCAAGGGGGTAAGTATATCTTGAAAGAGGATGATGACCTAAGAGCAAAAATGTACAGTCTATCTCGAAAGCTTGAAGCTTTAGAGATAAAAAAAGGTACATCAATTTGATGTTGGCCCTCCCACAGAACAAGTGTGTGGGATTTGTGCGCTGGCAGGACACCCTACTAGGGAGTGTCCGACCATTCCGGCATTCAAGGAGGTCTTGTTGGAACTAACGAATTCAATTTCCAACTTCAGCAAGCCTTACTCCATCCCATATTCTGAAACATACAATCCAGGGTGGCGGAATCACCCAAACTTCAGTTGGAGGAACACACAACCAACTCCCATGTATCCACAAAATTCACAACCACCACCTCAAGGACCTTCCACATATCAACCATACCAACCACCACAAAAGAGGAGTCTTGAGGAGACACTGAACCAGTTCATGCAAACCCAAATGAACTACAACACCCATTCCACACAGGCTTTCACCGATTTCAAAGCACAGACCACCCAATCTTCCGAGGATATCAAACGTCACATCCAAAAATTGACCCAATCCATGAGCACACACGAGAAGGGCAAGTTTCCTGCCCAACCAAAACCTCCACAAGGCTAATTTCATATGGGAAATTCTTCAATCATGGAAACCCCACAAAACCAAGCTCAAGTCATCACTACACTAAGAAGTGTCTAGGTGATTGACAAAACAATCAGAAACATGTTAATTCAAAGGCCAAAACTTGAGTCAATTCCATGCACTAAACCAGTTGAGCCTGAGCCTATAATTGAACAGGAACCAGAATCATCAAAGGAAAAAGTACCTTCATGCCCTATTCCTACTCCTTTCCCCCAAAGACTCAAAGTTGTACATAAGTTGAATAACCAGCCAGAAATTTACGAGCTTTTTAAGCAAGTAAAGATCAATATCCCACTTCTGGATGCAATCAGGCAGGTTCCATCTTATGCCAAGTTTCTGAAAGACTTGTGCACAATCAAGAGAAGCCAAAATGTCCAAAAAAGAGCTTTCTTGACGGAACAAGCCAGTGTCTTACTTCAACAAAAAACCCCTCCAAAATACAAGGACCCTGGGTATCCAATTGTGGCATGTGTCATTGAAAACTTCAGAATAGAACAAGCACTGTTAGATCTTGGAGCTAGTGTAAATTTGCTCCCATTCTCTGTCTACCAGTAGTTGGGACTAGGTGAACTCAAACCCACTTGTGTCACACTCCAGTTGGTAGACAGATCTGTCAAAATTCCTAGGGGCATTGTTGAAGATGTACTTGTCCAAGTGGAGAACGTTGTCTTCCCTGTGGACTTCATTGTTCTAGATACTCAGCCAGCAATGCATTCAGAGAACCAAATTCCCATTATTCTTGGTCGACCCTTCCTTGTAACTTCAAATACACTAATCAATTGCAGGAATGGAGTCATGAAATTGAATTTTGGGAATATGATTCTTGAGCTGAATATTTTCAATATTTCCAAGTACCCTGGAGAGGACAAGGAAGTAAGGGAAACAAATTCTATTGAGTCATTGGTTCACGAACATGTGAATGATACCTTTTGTGAAACCTCTGTTGAATCATATCTGTTGGAACCTAGCACATATGAGACAACAGATGATGACCCAAATCCACAAAGTTGCCCTGCTTATGCTATTGAGACATGGGCACCCAAATTTGAGGAACTTTCATCAAGTGGTACAAAACCACTCTCATCAAATATCAAGCCACCAAAGCCTGAGCTAAAGCCACTCCCATCTGACCTCAAATATGCATTCTTAGGAGAGGACGAGTCATACCCAGTGGTAATTTCATCTAAGCTTACATACTTGCAATAGTCTAAGCTGATTGAAATTCTCAAACGCCATAAAAGCACCATTGGATGAACCATCGCTGACTTGAAATGTATAAGCCCGTTAATCTGCAATCATGCTATATACCTTGAAGAGGATTCAAAAACCCTCTCGTCAAATGCAGCAATGACTGAACCCTCACATGAAGGAAGTTGTGAGAACTAAGGTTCTTAAGCTATTAGATGCAAGGATAATCTTCCCTATCTCTGATAGTAAGTGGGTTATTCCAACCCAAGTTGTGCCCAAGAAGTCTGGAGTTACAATGGTAAAAAATAATGCCAATGAACTAGTACCAACTCGAGTCGTCACAGGATGGAAAATGTGCATAGATAATCGAAAGCTCAATTTGGTGACTAGGAAAGACCATTTCCCTCTTCCCTTCCTTGATCAGGTCCTAGAGAGAATTGTAGGATATGCATTCTATTGTTTCCTGGATGGGTATTCTGGGTATAATCAAATCAAGATAGCACTAGATGACCAGGAGAAAACCACATTCACATGCCCTTTTGGCACCTTTGCATTCAAAAGGATGCCATTTGGACTTTGTAACGCTCCTGCAACATTCCAAAGATGCATGCTGAGCTTGTTCAGTGACATGGTTGAGAAATTTTTGGAAGTGTTCATGGATGACTTCTCTGCATATGGTGACTCGTTTGATTTGTGTCTGGCCAACCTAGAGAAGGTATTAATAAGATGTAAGGAAGCCAATCTGGTACTCAATTGGGAGAAATGACATTTCATGGTAACAGAAGACATTATCCTAGGTCACGTTGTGTCGTCTGAAGGCATGAAAGTTGACAAAGCAAAAATAGATTTGATTGGAAATTTGCCTACTCCCAAGACTGTAAAGGATGTCCGATCATTCCTAGGACATGCAGGGTTCTATAGGAGATTCATAAAAGACTTTAGTACCATAGCTAAACCCATGTGTCATTGATTGATTGGAAAACGTTGTTGTTTCCTAACCTCTAAACATCACCCTCACCCTCAATGTGTGTATGGCTTATAGTGATGAGGGAGTGTCACTATCCCTCCGGATGATGCAAGAAGATAGGAAACAACAACAAAATGGATGTGAATGGAAATGTGATGAACAAAATAGATGGAATGAGATGCGGTGTGCACAAAAATGCTCCCCAATCGAAAGGAGTCTTTTGTGGTCGTGTGTTTTAATTGGAAAATATTCCAAGGTCGTCTCCTCAGGGAAGGAAAGGGAGTTTTGTGAAAGTGATTTTGCAAAAGTGAAAAGAAAGTGTAAAATCTTGTATTTGAGTTTTGTGTTTGGTTTGTGAATGAAAATGCAAATAAAGCAAGTGTTGGCTAATCCAAAGGGTTCATTCCAATGGGAATACCAAATCAACTCAAAGCCTTCCTCCGATTGAGCATGAATGAACGATTGATTCGGGGGAAGCTAGGGACGAGATTAGTGAGTAATCTAAGCATAAACCGTGACTAGGCCTACGGAATATCAAAGGCTCACCAACTCATCCACTCTCAACCCCGTCAAACCGAACCATTTGACTCTAAAGGGAGGAATGAAGAAGAGTTGAAAATGGTATTTCCAAGAGGAATTTCCCTTGGATTAACCAACTTAAATCCTAGCTACTCATATTAAAAATGCAAGACAAGCATAATGTAAATACACATGTAGAAGAAATGAAGATTAAAACTTAACTCAATGCAAGAAAACTTAAACTAAGAAGAAAAATATTCAAAACCCATTTCAAAGCTTGAAAATGAAGAACACTTATATAACAATGGTGAAATCTAAAACATGCAAGTAAACTTGGAATAAACTTGAAACAACTAAGATTAAAGTGAAAGGAATGAAGATTACAAGAATTTTAAAGCTTACAACAATTGAAATGGAAAGGAAAATGCAAGAACATAAACTTACATTACACTATTCATCATCTTCTACATGGAACTAAAACTAAGCTTAGGTAGCCAACTCCCAATGTGTTGTGAATGCTGAAATATATGGAGTGTAGAGACATGCCAAAACGTCCAAGAGGCTCCCTCCTAGCTGTGTGAACGAGCTCCCATCAAGAGAGGGTTGAATGGATGGCCTTGACAGGCTAGGAGATCATAGCCTGGGCAGCCCACTTCCCCCCATTCCTCCTTTAATGCATTGGCCTTTAAAGTCTTCCACTTGAGTGTAGGAGGCCTGTAAATGTGTAAGGAAATGTTGGGATAGGCGTGGGAGAAGTGTAGGTGGGACCCCCAAGCCTCAAAGTTGAGTTACAGGCTGTTTTCGCGACCAGAAGGTCCGGAGTACCGGTACTGGACCACCTTCGGTAGAATCGGTATAACTCTTGATCTAACCGTTGGATTGAGCTGAAATTTTGACACCAAACAGAATACACACATATCTACAACTTTCATGTTTTAAAATTTTCCAAATTATGAGTAGATCATGGTCAAAATGGAGGAATTAGGAGGCAGTGCTTCCAATTGTTGCTGCAGCTGGTGCCCTTGTTCCCAAGCACCAATGCCTTCTTGATTTCTTCACTTTTAAGCCTCCAATTCTTCATGTATTGTGTCCATGCCTTCACCACACATCCATCAAGGTTGCAATGTCCTAAAATCAATCATTGAAGCTATAAAAGGTTGCAACATCAAAATATCAACATTATAGACAATTTTGGCTAACACTAAGTATTTAAATGCAAAAGTTGAGTTATAATGCATGTAATGAGCCCTTCAAATATGCAAATATTATACGCTCATCAGTCATCTCCTTAGTCAGGATGTAAATTTTGTGTGGAATGAAGCATGCCAGAAAGCTTTTGACAAGCTTAAAGGCATGTTAATTTCGGTTCCAATCATGTGACCCCCTGACTGGACTCTACCATTTGAATTAATGTGTGATGCAAGTGATTATGCTGTAGGTGCGGTGTTGGGACAAAGAAAAAATAAGAAACCCTATGTGATTTACTTTGCAAGCAAAACTTTGAATGATGCTCAAATGAATTATTTGACAACTGAAAAAGAGTTGTTTGCGGTAGTTTTTACTCTGGAGAAATTTCGTTCTTATCTTATTGGTTCTTCTGTTATTGTGTTCACTGACCATGCATCATTAAAATTCTTACTCACAAAAAAGGATGTCAAGCCAAGACTCTTAAGGTGGATATTCTTGCTCCAAGAGTTTGATCTAATCATTAAGGACAAGAAAGGTATTGAGAATGTGGTGGCAGACCATCTGTCCAGGTTAACGTATGAATTTCATGAGGATGGACTGCCAATTAATGAAAATTTCCCTGATGAACAACTGTTCACAGTCATGGAAACACCATGGTACGCTGATATTGCTAACTTCCTTGCTACTGGTATGTTCCCTTCTTCCTATACATTAATGGATAAGAAGAAATTTTTTAGGGAGGTCCGTAATTTCTTTGGGAAGATCCATACGTATTTAAGTACTGTAAGGATCAAATCATAAGGCGTTGCATCCCTGAATATGAGAGCAGACAGGCAATATCATTTTGCCATTCTGAAGCATGTGGTGGCCATTTCTAATTAAGGAAAACCGCTGCAAAAATCTTGCAGTGTGGATTTTATTGGCCCACATTTTTTTAAAGACGTCCATGCCTTTTGTCTAACATGTGATAGATGCCAAAAGTTGGGAAGCATTTCTAAAAGAAACATGATGCCCTTAAACCCAATTCTGATAATTAAAATTTTTGACTGTTGGGACATTGATTTTATGGGACAATTCCCCCCTTCCTTTGGCTGTCTATACATTTTAGTGGTTGTAGACTATGTGTCCAAATGGTTGAGGCAATTCCATGTCGAAATAAGGATCACCGAACAGTGATCAAGTTTTTAAAAGAAAATATTTTATCCCAGTTTGGAATTCCAAAATCCATCATAAGTGATGGGGGTGCTCATTTTTGCAATCATCCTTTCTGGAATTTGAACAAAAAGTACTTGATTTTCATAAAATTGCAACCCCTTATCACCCACGGACTAGTGGACAGGCAGAATTGGCTAATCGAGAGATCAAACTAATTTTAGAAAAAATGATAAAACCAGACCGCAAAGATTGGATGTTAAGACTAACTGATGCACTCTAGGCTTATCGCACTGCTTTTAAAACAATTTTGGTCATGTCCCCCTAGCGATTATTCTATGGCAAGCCTTGTCACCTATCTTTGGAATTGGAACACAGAGCATATTGGGCCATTAAAGCAATGAACTTTGACCTAAACAAGGCTGGACTCTCAAGAAAACTGCAGATTAATGAATTGGAAGAGTTGAGAAATGAAGTATATGAAAATGCTAAGATTGCTAAGTCTAGAATGAAAATTTTTCATGACAAGAATATTTTGCAGAAGTCTTTTGAACCATCTCAAAAAGTCTTGTTATATAATTCAAGGCTCCATCTTTTTCCTGATAAGTTGTGATCAAGATGGACTGGACCTTACATTGTCAAACAGGTATTTGTTCATGGAGCAGTGGAAATAGAAAACCCATCAAATGGTAATATCTTTACCGTCAATGGTCAGCGTTTGAAACCATTTTTGGAAAATTTTGTTAAAGACATGGAAACCATTCTTTTAATGGATCCAGAATATTCCTCTGAGATTCGTGCCTGCCGACACAAAAAGAGGTCTGGTCAAGAAAAATATGACCCAACCCGACCCGAGAGGCCGCTTTCATAAGGCCTCCATCCCCTTTTTTTTTTCTTCCTTTCCGCCGCTATTGGCCCCCCCTCTTCTTCTTCTTCTTCTTCTTCTTCTTTTTTTCTCTGTTTTCTGCAAAAAAGACCCAACCCTTGCAAACCAATGACCACACACTCCACAGATACAATCCTTTGCTTCATGCTTTGCATTTTAATCTTGTATTTGCTCATGGCTGTTCTGCTCTTGTTCGCACTCACACACAAGGATTTCCATCCTACCCGAAACCCAGATCTCCCTAAAGATGATTAATTGTTGTGTTTGTTTCTAGGTTTTGGCAGATGAACAAATCTCTACCTTTAAACCTCATCTCCAAGATCCATACACTGGTAAATTCGAAACATTGGGGACAATGTTCAGTTTAGGTTGGGGGGTGAGAACTACAGTTCATATTTTGTGCCAGTAAAATGTTTTATTTTTGTTGTTGTTCTTGTTGTTGTTTCTGATCATATTGTGTACCTTGCCTCGTATTTTGTATAAATTGATGATCATGTTTGTGAGTTAGCTTCAATCGTCTTTGTGACTGGCAGACGTTAAAGAACCAGATAGAGTGTCTTAAAATTTAGCAAGCATGGATAGTAAACTTTTTTGGTTTAGTCTGGGAGTTTTACGCAACTTTCCATCTGATGTGCATACTGTGATCATGAGAAAAGCATGAAATAATATAATCAGTGTTCTGAACCAATTTTCGATCGTGCACTCGATCGATTAGACTGGATAGTGAATGGGCAGAGTAAGGATTATCCTGACACGCCATCCTATTGCGGTACGTTGCTTAACCGGTTTATACGACAGAAAATTAGAAGAGTCACTAATGGTTCAAATGACACAGAGACAGAGGATGACTCGGATTAGACTGTGATGAGCACAAAATATTGTATATTTGATGGCCTCATTATGTAACACCCCGAATTTTCTTTTATATATATTTATAGAGATATATATATAGTAAATAATATTTTTAAAGATGTAGATATATGTAGTGACATAAGAATAAACCGTATGAATAAATGCTATGGAGACAATTTGATTGGGAAGTTACGTGTCGAAGATGTTTAAACTTGGAAAGGGTGATTAGACAAGTTTCTAAAAGTTTGTAGGTCAAAATAATGATTCCATTGAATCCGGAAGGTCGAAAAACATTGGGAGTGGTAATATGGATGTATTGGAAGTTAGGAAGTGTCTCGCAGTTAAAATACACTTTAGCGAGAATTTGGGTAAAAATGGGTATTGAACACTACTTAGTGTTTTGGCCATAACTTTTTATCCTTAAGTCCAATTGATCTGAAATTTTTAAAGTAGATAGTAGACATCTAGGGCTACAAAAGTATGTCTCATGAAAAATTTCCAATTCGACCTCTAAATGGGTCAAAACTGCATTGGAAGTTGAAACAAAAATCTGGCAGTCAAACCGTACCGGTACGCGTACCGGTACGCTGAACTCCAGTAGCTCAACCGTACCGGTACGCCCGATAAAGCCAGCCCTATCCGACTGCGGGTCTTTCTCCATTTCTTCCACTATAAATACTTAAGGCCGACTATTTGAGCCCCATTTCAGCCTTCTAAACCCTAGGCACCTTTAGAGAGAAAGAGAGGGAGAGAAGAACATCAAAGATAAGGAGAGATACACCATTTTAGAAGATTAAAACCCTAGATTTCTAAGATTTCACTTCTCTACTCATTCTCTTTTCTTCCATTCTTCACCCACTCTCACCCAAATCTTTTGAAAACCCTAGGGAGGGGGAATTAAAAAGGAAAAGAAAGGAAAACAAGAAGGTCTTGAAGCTTGGGTATTTGGCTAAAACTCTTGAGCATTGAGGTAGGGGTTTTCTCTCACTCTCTTACATTGAGGTTAGTGTATTTATATATGTATGTTTTCCATATTCTTGATAGTTATATGATAAATAGTTAAGAATTCTTGGTTCCTTGTTTATTGAAACATGATTTTGAACAAAATGTATGTTTGGGGTTCAAGAGACCTTGTTCTTGAATTTCCAAAATAGTAGTTTTAGAAATTACCTATTTGGGTTATGCAAAATACATGGATTATTGATTTCTAAATGCCTATAGTTGATTAAATCATGTTTTCATCAAATCCTTGTTCTAGTTCCAAGAAATTATGTTTTGTTTGGAAAACCCTAGAATTTTGATATCAAGATTGTGAAGGTTTTATTGATATGATCTCTTGCATATTTTAATCCCTTATTCTTGTAGTATATTGAGGGTGGTACAAGTGTGATACTTGAATTATAAATGAGAAATTGTGGAATTTGGTAATTCCTTGAAATGTTGATGAATTGAGAATATTTTGGTTTCCTCAATTGTATGGTTGTTGTGAGGGACTTGGATTGCCTTCGAGAGATGTCATAGAGTGTTAGAGGTTAGTCTACCCCAGTGGGGGTGAGATGGTTTCCTAGCACTTGTAGTGGGTTGTCATTTGGTAATGAAACCACTATCGTTTATTGGAGTTCGAACAAGGGATAGTATACTTTTCCTAGGAAGGGACTCGTCACTGCCATTGGGATGGTAGACGCCCTTTCCTATAGTGCCTGTGATTATGATGTAAATAGGTGGACTAGGTATAATCGTTGGGTAGATTCATGAGAAGCAATCAACATACATGGTACGAGGATGAACCAATATACATGAGAACATGAGATTATTATTATCGTTACAGAATGGTATCAGAGCTTAGGCTTTAGGTCTTACATGGGAGCTGTAGGTTATGGATTACCACTTGAAAGGTAGGACTAGGTTGAAGTAACTGTAGGCTTGCATTTGTTTGAAGTTATGTGTTTATCAGATAGGTTAGATTCATGGTATATTTAGGTTAAGGGTTAATTATTTGTTCGAATTCGATGAGTTGTCTCGCTACGCAATCAAGTTTGTGGTCACTGAGGCAAGGAGGGCTAAACGCTTTAAACAAGATTTGAGGCCTTCCATTCGCGAGAAGAGGGTCACACTCTGAATTCGAGAATACAAGTACGTGTCCGTGAACGAGGACGTGGACGTGTACGTGTCGGTGGACGTGAACGAGGACGTGAACTTGAACGTGGACGTGTACGTGGACGTGGACGTGATTGGACAAAGACCTCAGATAGTTCAAGAAGATGAAGTGACTCAGACTAGAACACGCACTGACCCACGCCAATGCTTTGTATGCGGAGAGTATGGGCACTTCAAACATAGATGCCCCTCGTTTTCCCCAAGGACCAAGCAAGCAACCGAGCAAGTACCAACAAACAAGCCACCTCTACAAAGGCCAACACAGCAGAGACCTCAGATAGCTCAAGGAGCGGGAAGCGTACCAGAGAGAGTAGGCACGGATGCACGCTGATGCTTTGCCTGTGGAGGTGTTGGGCACTTTAAAGATAATTGTCCATTGCTTTCCACCAAGACCAACCCAGCAATGGGGCGAGTGAATGCAAACAGGCCACCGCTACGACAGCCATTACCACCACAGAGACCGTTACAAGCTCATGCCCCCGGCGGCGCCAATCAAGGAAGGGTGTTTGCTATGACTCAACCGGAGGAAAATGCCTACAACGCCATCGTGGAAGGTATCGTTCTTTTCTACGATTCTTGGGCCCGAATGTTATTGGATTCCTATGCGACTCATTCTTTTGTACGTACTGCATATGCTGTGAAATTTGGATTGTGTTTCGAGGAAATAAAACTTACGGTATATGTTAATTTGCCTACGGGAGAACAAGGGGATACCAGTAGGGTTATTATATATATGTAATCTTTGACTCTAAATTATATCTACTTGCTAGGAAATCATCATGTCTTGTCATTTGTTAATATTACCTTGTTCTAAAATATATTATGGTTGGGTAAACTCTAAATCTTATCTTATGCCTTCACAACCCTAGTTTACACAGGAGATGTGTTTTTCTCTTGATTTCTCATTTGTTCTTGATTCCAAACCTTAAATCTTACCTTGTTTTAACTATGTTATGCTTGGGTAACCACTAATTCTCGTTGTATGCCTTCGAAACCTTAATTTTCAAGGAAAAGTGGGTTTTCTCTTGATTCCTTCCTTGTTCTTGAGATCTAAACTTGATATTCATTTGTCATTGAATTCTAACCTTGATATTCAATTGTCCTTGAGATCAAAACTCGTTATTCATTTGTTATTGAATTCTAACCTTAATATTCAATTGTTCTTGAGATCTAAGCTTGATAACCATTTATTCTTGATTCCTGAGCTTAATATTCATTTGTTATTAATTTCAAACCTTGCTTATTTATTTATTCTTGATTTCCAAGCTTAATATTCATTTGTTCTTGATGGCCAAATTTGATATTCATTTGATTGATCCTAACCCTTGCGATTCATGTATTCTTGATATTTAATACTTGACATTCATTGGTTCTTGATTTCAAGACTTGACATTCAATTGCTCTTGATTTCAATACTTGATTTCTCTGTGTCCTTGAGTTCAAAACTTGATACTCTTTAGTTCTTGGTTACAAAGCTTGATATGCATCTGTTATTGACTCCAAGACTCGATTGTTACTTTGTTCTTAATTTCAAGCTTTGATTGTTTCTTATTTTGATTCCAAAGCTTGATATGGGTTTGTTATGGAATTCGAGACTTGATTGTTCCTTTATTTTGGATTCCAAAAACTTGAGATTCGTTTGTTATTAATTTCAAACTTTGCTTGTTCTTTTGTTCTTGATTTCCAAGTTTGATAGCCATTTATTCTTGATTCCCAAGCTTGATTATTTATTTGTTCCTTAATTCAAAATTCTAAAGATTGGTATTGACCAATAAAATGGTATTTTCGATGATATTATGTTAATTTTTCTTAAATTATTCCGTTGGAAAAATGTATATGGATTTGGAAGCTAGGATGGGAGGACAAGTCTGGTTAGGTTTCAACTGTAAGCTTTGGTGGATTGTAATTTATATCAGAGTGCGCAGCAAACTAACGGAGTAAGGACTACAATGGAGAAACTACAGAGAAGATTCAACTCATCCGAGAGAGGCTACGGACTGCGCAAAGTAGACAGAAGAGCTATGCGGACCACAGACGAAGACCCTTAGAATTCAAGGTGGGAGACTATGTATACCTTAAGGTGTCACCCAAGAAGGGCGTGTTTCGATTCGGCAAGAAGGGGAAGTTAGCGCCAAGATATACCGGACCGTTTGAGATAATCAAAGTGGTAGGCAAGGCGGCATATCAACTTCGACTACCAGCCCAGCTACCCGGAGTACATGACGTGTTCCACGTGTCGATGTTGAGAAAGTGTCAATAGGATGCAACGCCGGTCGTAGACTTGGAAGATATTGAAATTCAAGAGGGAGCAACCTATGAAGAACAACCGTTGAAGATTCTCGATGCCAAAGAGAAGGTGCTCCGTAACAAAGTCATCCGACTCGTGAAGGTTTTGTGGCGACATCATGGGGTGAAAGAAGCTACATGGGAACCGGAGCAAGAAATGCGGGAGAAGTATCCATATTTGTTCGCTACTTGAGGTAAGTTTCGAGGACGAAACTTTCTTTAAGGGGGGTGGATTGTAACACCCCGAATTTTCTTTTATATATATTTATAGAGATATATATATAGTAAATAATATTTGTAAAGATGTAGATATATGTAGTGACATAAGAATAAACCGTAGGAAGAAATGCTATGGAGACAATTTGATTGGGAAGTTACGTGTCGAAGATGTTTAAACTTGGAAAGGGTGATTAGACAAGTTTCTAAAAGTTTGTAGGTCAAAATAATGATTCCATTGAATCCGGAAGGTCGAAAAACATTGGGAGTGGTAATATGGATGTATTGGAAGTTAGGAGGTGTCTCGGAGTTAAAATACACTTTAGCGAGAATTTGGGTAAAAATGGGTATTGAACACTACTTAGTGTTTTGGCCATAACTTTTTATCCTTAATTCCAATTGATCTGAAATTTTTAAAATATATAGTAGACATCTAGGGATACAAAATTAGGTCTCATGAAAATTTTCCAATTCGACCTCTAAATGGGTCAAAACTGCATTGGAAGTTGAAACAAAAATCTGGCAGTCAAACCGTACCGGTACGCCGAACTCCAGTAGCTAAACCGTACCGGTACGCTGGACTCCATAAGCTAAACCGTACCGGTACGCCCGATAAATCCATCCCGATCCGACTGCGGGTCTTTCTCCATTTCTTCCACTATAAATACTTAAGGCCGACTATTTGAGCCCCATTTCAGCCTTCTAAACCCTAGGCACCTTTAGAGAGAAAGAGAGGGAGAGAAGAACATCAAAGATAAGGAGAGATACACAATTTTAGAAGATTAAAACCCTAGATTTCTAAGATTTCACTTCTCTACTCATTCTCTTTTCTTCCATTCTTCACCCACTCTCACCCAAATCTTTTGAAAACCCTAGGGAGGGGGAATTAAAAAGGAAAAGAAAGGAAAGCAATAAGGTCTTGAAGCTTGGGTATTTGGCTAAAACTCTTGAGCATTGAGGTAGGGGTTTTCTCTCACTCACTTACATTGAGGCTAGGGTATTTATATATGTATGTTTTGGCTATCAATGGTATGTATATGCTATGGAATCATCCTCTCTTAAACTTTTTTTGCAAATATTACATGTTTTGAACAAAGTTAGGGTTTAATACCCATGAAATCTCTTCTCTAGTTTTAAAACCCTAGTTTTTGGGAGAGTGATGTATTTCCTTCTTAATTGTTTTCTTTATTATGAATTTCGAAACCGTAGTGTTTTGTGTTGGGTAGAAAATGATGTTATTGTGATCTCATGTATTTTATTTGTTGGTTGTGAAATGGTTACATGATATATTTTGGGGATTTTGGATAGATGGTTGTAAATTGAAATCAATATTGGAATTGTAAGCTTGGTTGGATTGGTGGTGATGCATATGAGTGAGAGGTTCCTTGTAAGGATGCTCACCCCTTCCCAAGAGGTTCCTTGTAAGGATGCTTGGGAAGCAAAGATGATCTAACGGGGGTGGAGGTTACCCTAAAGTATGTCACCTACCGAAAGAATTGTTGGAAATGGTTTATGGCAATTAATGGTGATTATTTGTATGTGGTACTCTTTTATGCAATTAAGTAATGTTTTTACATAAACTTGAGATCCTTTTCAAATGTCACTGCTTTATTTCAAATTATGTATCTATGTTATGTTAAAAATGAGACCGACCGTTTTAAATGCTTTTCTAAACCTTGTTTGGGTTTGAGAGAATGTTTCTACAGAGCTTTGTGCTCACCCTCTACCGCTAACATTTTTCAGATTACCCGCTTGAGGAGGACGTAAGGGTCGAGGAGCCCGCTACTTGGGAGACTCCACTTGACGGGAGTGTGGATCCCGAGGTGGACGCATAGAGCGACCTCCTTCCCTTTTGTACTAGAATAGAACATTCTTTTGGAACATTGTGTAGTCTAGTTTCTTTTGTTTATTCCGCTGTGCAACTTTAAATAAATTTTGAGATGTAAATGCCATAGCTTGGCTTATTCTTTTTGGATGATCTTGTAAATTCTATGGATGATGAATGGAAAAAATTTCTGATTGATGGAATTATATTAGTGCTCTCATGATATGAATGTTTTAGAATGTAATGCCGTCCAGGGTGTGTTTTGGGGTGTTACACATTACATGCATTTTAACTCAAGTTTGTAATTAATTACTTAGAGTTAGCCAAAGTTGTGAATAATGTTGAATTTTTGATGTTGCAGGTAATTATAGCGTAAATCATGTATTTTAGAACCTTGAAACTAAGTGTGGATGTGTGGTGAAGGCATGAACACATTACATGAGGATTTGGAGGCGTAAAAGTGAAAGAAATCAAGGAGGTATCAGCGCTTGGTAACAAAGGCACCAGCACCCACACCATTTGGTTGCAGTACCTCAGTTTTCCTCCTTTTTAACCATGATCCACTTCGAATATGAAACAGTGGAAAACATGAAAGTTATAGATATGGATGTCTTATATATTGTGTCAAAATTTCACCTCAATCGGACGGTTCGATCAAAAGTTATGACAATTCTACAAAAAATTGGTCCAGAGCAGAAACAGTATCGGAAGGCCATACCGGTACGCTTTTGCTACTGGAGTTCGCAGTACCGGAATGCTATGCTAAACAGCCCAAATTGCCTACATCTCATGCTCCACTTGCTTGGGGGTCCCACCTATGATTCTCCCACTTGCCCCCTGACATTTTCTGCATATTTACATGCCTCCTACACCCTTGTTGAAGACTTTGGAGGCAATTACATGGAGGAGGATGGGAGAGAAGGGGGCAGCCATGATTGTTGTAGGCTAAGCTTGTCCTAGCCTGTCAAGGGCCATCATCTTACCTCCCATTGATGGGAGGCCAGCACACACATGCTAGAGACCCCTATGTACGAAAATGCAAGGCGCTCACACTCCATATATTCAGCATTCACACAAGATTTTGGGGGTGGCTACCTAAGCTTAGGAGTAGTCAATGAAGAAGATGATGAATAGTGTAATAGAAGCTTATGTTTTTGCATTTTCTTCACTCATTTCATGGCAGTAAGTTGTAGTTCTCTTGTAATCTTTATTTCTTGCATTGTGATCTCCTTTATTTCAAGTATATTTCAAGTTTAGTTACATGTTCTTCAATCCACCATTGTTGCTTCCAAATTTTTTTCATTTCTTGCTTTAAAATGGGTATTGTATTTCTTTCTTTATAGTTCAAGTTTTCTTGCTTTAAGTTAAGTTCCATGTTTTATTTATTCATTATGTCTCTTTACATTATGCATTTCTTTCTTGTTTTCATGAGTAGCTAGATTTTAAGTTGTTTAATCCAAGGGAGAACTCCTCTTGGGTGTGCCACCTCAACTCATTTTCATTCTTCCTCTCAAAGTACGATGGTTCGGTTTGACTGGGTTGAGAGTGGATGCGGTTGTGAGTCTTTGATATCCCGTAGGCCTAGTCACAGGTTATGCTTGGATCCTCACCTCCATTTCGTCCCTAACTTCCCACGAATCAATCGTTCATCTAAGCTCTATTCGAGGAAGGCTTCAAGTTGATTTAGGATTCCCATTGGAATGAACCCTTTGGATTAGCCAACACTTGTTTTATTTTCATCAAAAACACAATCACAAAACTCAAACTCAAAAGATTTTACACTTTCTTTTTTTTACCAAAATCACCTTCACACACTTGAACTTTCTTTCCCTGAGGAGACGACATTGGAATACTTTTCCAAGTAAAACACGACAGTCAAAAGACTCCTTGCGCTTGGGGAGCACTTTTGTTCACCACACACACATTTTGTACATTTCATTCCATTTTCATTACCACCATTCCGTTGCCCTATTTCCCACATCATTCCGAGGGAGAGTGACATTCCCTTCACACATACACCATATACACATTGAGGGATGATTTTAGGAGGTTAGGAACTAAAACGTTTTTCATCAAGCATTTTTGGCGCCGTTGCCGGGGAAAGTTAAGCGTCGATTTCAAAGGTGATTTTGGACGACATAGGTAAGTCTCATGATTTTCATCATGGGCCAAGGTATGTCGTCTCTTTTGTAAATAGTTTGTAAATAGCTTTTGTTTTATGTAATGTCTTATAATTTTTATGATAATGTATTAAATGCCCCATATTATGAAAATGTGTGTGAGATTTGTGAAGAGTATGGGCACATCACTAGTGAGTGCCCAATAAATTATCCGGTTCAAGAATTTGCATGCGAAGGTTCAAATTCAGTTTTGGACTACTTAAATTTTTACCCCAACCATTATGTTGCAACGAGTTATTCGAGTTATGGTTGGGACAATGAACCCTATAATTTTTCATCCAATCTCACACCACCAAATGAATTTTACCACTATCCAACATATGAGGACTCAACCGAACAAGAATTGGAAAATATTCTTTATGAGTTTATGCAATATCAAATGGAAGTCAATGCCCAAGTAGCCCAACAATTTTGTGAAATTAGAGATGACGTTATTGCATTGACTAATGCTATAAGTACTATGCATGAAGAACAACATCTTGAGCATAGTCAATGTATTGATGATGATCATCTCAATGGAATGCAAATTGATGTTGAATCTCCCACCACTCTTGATTGTGAAAAATTTAACGATGATGTTATCTCACATGAGGCTAATGAGCCCAATGTCATTTTTCCATCAAAGAGTGGTGTCGAGATTCACATTTTTTAACTTGGGGAGGGCATTGAAATGGAGTTAAGCGTAGCAACTTTGACGAGAAATTGTATACTCCATTGTTGGAATTGCATAAACTTGCCTACACCTCGGTTTGGTTGAGAATTTTGAATCATTATCCTTGCTATGTTTGGATAGATGGGTTAGGAAGGGCATTTATACAACAAAAAAATTGTAAAATCAAAAAAATCAATTGGCGCCAGCTCATATCCGAATTGAAGCCGGATTGACATGAGCCCTTGTTGTTTTGTTTACATGTACATAGTAGTTAGATTTCTTTTATTGGTATATTTTTATTTTCATAATGTTGTAGTGTAGATTTTAGCATGAAGGTTGTTTACCTCTTCCTAAGTTGGACTCATTTCACTTTGAGCATCATTGTAGCAAATGTTATTGGGTATCATGTTCTAGTCTAAGTTGGGGGGTGTAAACAAGCTTTTTGTGTTTTATTTTTTTCGTTAATGTACATATATATATGAAAAAAAAAAAGGGGAGTATCTCATTTCCCATGTTACTTTCATTTTTCTCATTGCATGATTCCTTGTGCATTGAGGACAATGCATGACTCAAGTTGGGGGGTGAGGTGCACCATTTACATTTTCCACCACTTTTTGTATAGAATAATGGAAAATGTGAAAATTTTGAAAAATTTTGGTTCCAATATTGAACTATATTCCCTATCCTAATGGTTATGGGATTTGTGATTACTTGATCTTCATTTTGAACTTTGAATACATGAGCACATTATAGAAGTTTATCCTATTGCTAAGAGTAGCACATACTTGTTTGCTTTTGAACTCAACCATAAGTGCCATGAACTTGTAATTTTGGCAATTTACGGATTGAGTTCACATTTAGTGCTTGACATGAATAGTGGAGATGAGTAAGAACCCATGTGAGCTTTAATGTCAATCCTTGTTTGGAGGGAACTTACATTTACTCAAGGAACAATTTTTCAAACTCCAAATTTGTTCAATAATCTCATTATGCTTGTTTTGGTTAGGTGCATTTGGGTAGTTGATTGACTTTGTCTTGAAATGCACAATGCTCCCCTATGCTTATCTAGAGATGATCTTAGGCCATTTTTAATATTTTGTGCCTTTTCCTTTTTCTTGGAAAACTTTTATCCCTAGTGCCGTGATTGAGACTTAATTGTAAATTCATTTTCGTGCCACACATTTGACCAAGCCAGTGCAAAATGATAAATCTACCTCACCTTGGTTGTTCCTAGTGCTGAGTATGAGTGATCATAAAAGAGAAAGAAGTATGGCGGAAACTCAACAAAAGGGATGAATGATGTTGAATTCAAAGAGTTGAATGAAAAAAGAATGAAAATCCAAGAAAAGGAGAAAAAGGGGTTGAAGAAGAAAAAGAAAGAGAAAAAGAAAAGAAAATTGTTAAGGGAAAAAAAAAAAAGAAAAGAAACAAAGAGTGTGGTGATGGTGTTAGCCTAGAAATCCCATAAAATGGAGATCTTTTTGAAATAAAGGTCATCCACTCGAAACAACTCTCTTTGTTATCCTATATCCTTCGTTTCTTTTGCCTCAATATCACCCCAAGGCCCCATTATAACCCGTGAAAGTCCTAAATGATCTAAAGAAGCATGGGAGATGCATACTTTTAAAGAAAAAGAGAAGTTGGTTTGTTATCTAATGCCCTAGCATTCCTTTCATGAGATTATGCCAAGGTTGTTTCATTTTTATCCATGAACTTCATTTTTGGATTATATGTGAGCATACTTTATTTTGTGCACAAGATTCTACCTCACATATACACATGAAGAGCATGTCAGGATAACCATAGTGTGATTCATTGTTGAGAGACACCCTTGGTGAGTTTGCATCGAAGCTGAATTTGGATAGCCCAAGTAAATGTGAACTATGTTGTGTAAATGTTTAAATTACATGTCCATTTCACACACACACGAATTTGAAAATGAATGTGTATGTGGATACTCTAGAATAGCATTTAAGGCTATGATGTGTTTTATGTGTGATTAGTTCGGGTGTGTTGAGCAAGCTATTATTGACATTTCAGTGCTAGTTAAGATAAGAGAATATGCTTTAAATATTGGATACAAGGAAAAGAAGTTTGTAGGTATCTTTACTGAAAACCTTCACGAGACAAAACTCGTCCACTAGGGATCACCTAGGGGTTTAAAGGCTTGTTGCATGTGCTAAATGCAATAGCGAAATTAGTATATGTTTATTTTGTTTGCTAGCTTTTTACATTTTGTTTGCTAGAGACTAGCAAAGCTTAAGTTGGGGGGTGTGATGAGTACAAAATATTGTATATTTGATGGCCTCATTACATGCATTTTAACTCAACTTTGTAATTAATTACTGGAGTTCGCAGTACCGGTACGTCGTACCGGTACGCTATGCTAAACAGCCCAGATCGCCTGCATCTCATGCTCCACTTGCTTGGGGGTCCCACCTATGATTCTCCCACTTGCCCCCTGACATTTTCTGCATATTTACATGCCTCCTACACCCTTGTTGAAGACTTTGGAGGCAATGACATGGAGGAGGATGGGAGAGAAGGGGGCAGCCATGATGGTTGCAGGCTAAGCTTGTCCTAGCTTGTTAAGGGCCATCATCTCACCTCCCATTGATGGGAGGCCTGTACACACATGCTAGAGAGCCCTATGGACGAAAATGCAAGGCGTTCACACTCCATATATTCAGCATTCAACAAGATTTTGGGGGTGGCTACCTAAGCTTAGGAGTAGTCAATGAAGAAGATGATGAATAGTGTAATAGAAGCTTATGTTTTTGCATTTTCTTCACTCATTTCATTGCAGTAAGTTGTAGTTCTCTTGTAATCTTTATTTCTTGCATTGCAATCTCCTTTATTTCAAGTATATTTCAAGTTTAGTTACATGTTCTTCAATCCACCATTGTTGCTTCCAAATTTTTTTCATTTCTTGCTTTAAAATGGGTATTGTATTTCTTTCTTTGTAGTTCAAGTTTTCTTGCTTTAAGTTAAGTTCCATGTTTTATTTCTTCATTATGTCTCTTTACATTATGCATTTCTTTCTTGTTTTCATGAGTAGCTAGATTTTAAGTTGGTTAATCCAAGGGAGAACTCCTCTTGGGTGTGCCATTTCAACTCATTTTCATTCCTCCGCTCAGAGTACGATGGTTCGGTTTGACTGGGTTGAGAGTGGATGCGGTTGTGAGTCTTTGATATCCCGTAGGCCTGGTCACGGGTTATGTTTGGATCCTCACCTCCATTTCGTCCCTAGCTTCCCACGAATCAATCGTTCATCTAACTCTATTCGAGGAAGACTTCGAGTTGATTTAGGATTCCCATTGGAATGAACCTTTCGGATTAGCCAACACTTGTTTTATTTTCATCAAAAACACAATCACAAAACTCAAACTCAAAATCAAAAGATTTTACACTTTCTTTTTTTTACCAAAATCACCTTCACACACTTGAACTTTCTTTCCCTGAGGAGACGACATTGGAATACTTTTCCAAGTAAAACACGACAGTCAAAAGACTCCTTGCGCTTGGGGAGCACTTTTGTTCACCACACACACATTTTGTACATTTCATTCCATTTTCATTACCACCATTCCGTTGCCCTATTTCCCACATCATTCCGAGGGAGAGTGACATTCCCTTCACACATACACCATATACACATTGAGGGATGATTTTAGGAGGTTAGGAACTAAAACGTTTTTCATCAAGCATTTTTGGCGCCGTTGCCGGGGAAAGTTAAGCGTCGATTTCAAAGGTGATTTTGGACGACATAGGTAAGTCTCATGATTTTCATCATGGGCCAAGGTATGTCGTCTCTTTTGTAAATAGTTTGTAAATAGCTTTTGTTTTATGTAATGTCTTATAATTTTTATGATAATGTATTAAATGCCCCATATTATGAAAATGTGTGTGAGATTTGTGAAGAGTATGGGCACATCACTAGTGAGTGCCCAATAAATTATCCGGTTCAAGAATTTGCATGCGAAGGTTCAAATTCAGTTTTGGACTACTTAAATTTTTACCCCAACCATTATGTTGCAACGAGTTATTCGAGTTATGGTTGGGACAATGAACCCTATAATTTTTCATCCAATCTCACACCACCAAATGAATTTTACCACTATCCAACATATGAGGACTCAACCGAACAAGAATTGGAAAATATTCTTTATGAGTTTATGCAATATCAAATGGAAGTCAATGCCCAAGTAGCCCAACAATTTTGTGAAATTAGAGATGACGTTATTGCATTGACTAATGCTATAAGTACTATGCATGAAGAACAACATCTTGAGCATAGTCAATGTATTGATGATGATCATCTCAATGGAATGCAAATTGATGTTGAATCTCCCACCACTCTTGATTGTGAAAAATTTAACGATGATGTTATCTCACATGAGGCTAATGAGCCCAAGGTCATTTTTCCATCAAAGAGTGGTGTCGAGATTCACATTTTTTAACTTGGGGAGGGCATTGAAATGGAGTTAAGCGTAGCAACTTTGACGAGAAATTGTATACTCCATTGTTGGAATTGCATAAACTTGCCTACACCTCGGTTTGGTTGAGAATTTTGAATCATTATCCTTGCTATGTTTGGATAGATGGGTTAGGAAGGGCATTTATACAACAAAAAAATTGTAAAATCAAAAAAATCAATTGGCGCCAGCTCATATCCGAATTGAAGCCGGATTGACATGAGCCCTTGTTGTTTTGTTTACATGTACATAGTAGTTAGATTTCTTTTATTGGTATATTTTTATTTTCATAATGTTGTAGTGTAGATTTTAGCATGAAGGTTGTTTACCTCTTCCTAAGTTGGACTCATTTCACTTTGAGCATCATTGTAGCAAATGTTATTGGGTATCATGTTCTAGTCTAAGTTGGGGGGTGTAAACAAGCTTTTTGTGTTTTATTTTTTTCGTTAATGTACATATATATATGAAAAAAAAAAAGGGGAGTATCTCATTTCCCATGTTACTTTCATTTTTCTCATTGCATGATTCCTTGTGCATTGAGGACAATGCATGACTCAAGTTGGGGGGTGAGGTGCACCATTTACATTTTCCACCACTTTTTGTATAGAATAATGGAAAATGTGAAAATTTTGAAAAATTTTGGTTCCAATATTGAACTATATTCCCTATCCTAATGGTTATGGGATTTGTGATTACTTGATCTTCATTTTGAACTTTGAATACATGAGCACATTATAGAAGTTTATCCTATTGCTAAGAGTAGCACATACTTGTTTGCTTTTGAACTCAACCATAAGTGCCATGAACTTGTAATTTTGGCAATTTACGGATTGAGTTCACATTTAGTGCTTGACATGAATAGTGGAGATGAGTAAGAACCCATGTGAGCTTTAATGTCAATCCTTGTTTGGAGGGAACTTACATTTACTCAAGGAACAATTTTTCAAACTCCAAATTTGTTCAATAATCTCATTATGCTTGTTTTGGTTAGGTGCATTTGGGTAGTTGATTGACTTTGTCTTGAAATGCACAATGCTCCCCTATGCTTATCTAGAGATGATCTTAGGCCATTTTTAATATTTTGTGCCTTTTCCTTTTTCTTGGAAAACTTTTATCCCTAGTGCCGTGATTGAGACTTAATTGTAAATTCATTTTCATGCCACACATTTGACCAAGCCAGTGCAAAATGATAAATCTACCTCACCTTGGTTGTTCCTAGTGCTGAGTATGAGTGATCATAAAAGAGAAAGAAGTATGGCGGAAACTCAACAAAAGGGATGAATGATGTTGAATTCAAAGAGTTGAATGAAAAAAGAATGAAAATCCAAGAAAAGGAGAAAAAGGGGTTGAAGAAGAAAAAGAAAGAGAAAAAGAAAAGAAAATTGTTAAGGGAAAAAAAAAAAAAGAAAAGAAACAAAGAGTGTGGTGATGGTGTTAGCCTAGAAATCCCATAAAATGGAGATCTTTTTGAAATAAAGGTCATCCACTCGAAACAACTCTCTTTGTTATCCTATATCCTTCGTTTCTTTTGCCTCAATATCACCCCAAGGCCCCATTATAACCCGTGAAAGTCCTAAATGATCTAAAGAAGCATGGGAGATGCATACTTTTAAAGAAAAAGAGAAGTTGGTTTGTTATCTAATGCCCTAGCATTCCTTTCATGAGATTATGCCAAGGTTGTTTCATTTTTATCCATGAACTTCATTTTTGGATTATATGTGAGCATACTTTATTTTGTGCACAAGATTCTACCTCACATATACACATGAAGAGCATGTCAGGATAACCATAGTGTGATTCATTGTTGAGAGACACCCTTGGTGAGTTTGCATCGAAGCTGAATTTGGATAGCCCAAGTAAATGTGAACTATGTTGTGTAAATGTTTAAATTACATGTCCATTTCACACACACACGAATTTGAAAATGAATGTGTATGTGGATACTCTAGAATAGCATTTAAGGCTATGATGTGTTTTATGTGTGATTAGTTCGGGTGTGTTGATCAAGCTATTATTGACATTTCAGTGCTAGTTAAGATAAGAGAATATGCTTTAAATATTGGATACAAGGAAAAGAAGTTTGTAGGTATCTTTACTGAAAACCTTCACGAGACAAAACTCGTCCACTAGGGATCACCTAGGGGTTTAAAGGCTTGTTGCATGTGCTAAATGCAATAGCGAAATTAGTATATGTTTATTTTGTTTGCTAGCTTTTTACATTTTGTTTGCTAGAGACTAGCAAAGCTTAAGTTGGGGGGTGTGATGAGTACAAAATATTGTATATTTGATGGCCTCATTACATGCATTTTAACTCAACTTTGTAATTAATTACTGGAGTTCGCAGTACCGGTACGTCGTACCGGTACGCTATGCTAAACAGCCCAGATCGCCTGCATCTCATGCTCCACTTGCTTGGGGGTCCCACCTATGATTCTCCCACTTGCCCCCTGACATTTTCTGCATATTTACATGCCTCCTACACCCTTGTTGAAGACTTTGGAGGCAATGACATGGAGGAGGATGGGAGAGAAGGGGGCAGCCATGATGGTTGCAGGCTAAGCTTGTCCTAGCTTGTTAAGGGCCATCATCTCACCTCCCATTGATGGGAGGCCTGTACACACATGCTAGAGAGCCCTATGGACGAAAATGCAAGGCGTTCACACTCCATATATTCAGCATTCAACAAGATTTTGGGGGTGGCTACCTAAGCTTAGGAGTAGTCAATGAAGAAGATGATGAATAGTGTAATAGAAGCTTATGTTTTTGCATTTTCTTCACTCATTTCATTGCAGTAAGTTGTAGTTCTCTTGTAATCTTTATTTCTTGCATTGCAATCTCCTTTATTTCAATTATATTTCAAGTTTAGTTACATGTTCTTCAATCCACCATTGTTGCTTCCAAATTTTTTTCATTTCTTGCTTTAAAATGGGTATTGTATTTCTTTCTTTGTAGTTCAAGTTTTCTTGCTTTAAGTTAAGTTCCATGTTTTATTTCTTCATTATGTCTCTTTACATTATGCATTTCTTTCTTGTTTTCATGAGTAGCTAGATTTTAAGTTGGTTAATCCAAGGGAGAACTCCTCTTGGGTGTGCCATTTCAACTCATTTTCATTCCTCCGCTCAGAGTACGATGGTTCGGTTTGACTGGGTTGAGAGTGGATGCGGTTGTGAGTCTTTGATATCCCGTAGGCCTGGTCACGGGTTATGTTTGGATCCTCACCTCCATTTCGTCCCTAGCTTCCCACGAATCAATCGTTCATCTAACTCTATTCGAGGAAGACTTCGAGTTGATTTAGGATTCCCATTGGAATGAACCTTTCGGATTAGCCAACACTTGTTTTATTTTCATCAAAAACACAATCACAAAACTCAAACTCAAAAGATTTTACACTTTCTTTTTTTTACCAAAATCACCTTCACACACTTGAACTTTCTTTCCCTGAGGAGACGACATTGGAATACTTTTCCAAGTAAAACACGACAGTCAAAAGACTCCTTGCGCTTGGGGAGCACTTTTGTTCACCACACACACATTTTGTACATTTCATTCCATTTTCATTACCACCATTCCGTTGCCCTATTTCCCACATCATTCCGAGGGAGAGTGACATTCCCTTCACACATACACCATATACACATTGAGGGATGATTTTAGGAGGTTAGGAACTAAAACGTTTTTCATCAAGCATTTTTGGCGCCGTTGCCGGGGAAAGTTAAGCGTCGATTTCAAAGGTGATTTTGGATGACATAGGTAAGTCTCATGATTTTCATCATGGGCCAAGGTATGTCGTCTCTTTTGTAAATAGTTTGTAAATAGCTTTTGTTTTATGTAATGTCTTATAATTTTTATGATAATGTATTAAATGCCCCATATTATGAAAATGTGTGTGAGATTTGTGAAGAGTATGGGCACATCACTAGTGAGTGCCCAATAAATTATCCGGTTCAAGAATTTGCATGCGAAGGTTCAAATTCAGTTTTGGACTACTTAAATTTTTACCCCAACCATTATGTTGCAACGAGTTATTCGAGTTATGGTTGGGACAATGAACCCTATAATTTTTCATCCAATCTCACACCACCAAATGAATTTTACCACTATCCAACATATGAGGACTCAACCGAACAAGAATTGGAAAATATTCTTTATGAGTTTATGCAATATCAAATGGAAGTCAATGCCCAAGTAGCCCAACAATTTTGTGAAATTAGAGATGACGTTATTGCATTGACTAATGCTATAAGTACTATGCATGAAGAACAACATCTTGAGCATAGTCAATGTATTGATGATGATCATCTCAATGGAATGCAAATTGATGTTGAATCTCCCACCACTCTTGATTGTGAAAAATTTAACGATGATGTTATCTCACATGAGGCTAATGAGCCCAAGGTCATTTTTCCATCAAAGAGTGGTGTCGAGATTCACATTTTTTAACTTGGGGAGGGCATTGAAATGGAGTTAAGCGTAGCAACTTTGACGAGAAATTGTATACTCCATTGTTGGAATTGCATAAACTTGCCTACACCTCGGTTTGGTTGAGAATTTTGAATCATTATCCTTGCTATGTTTGGATAGATGGGTTAGGAAGGGCATTTATACAACAAAAAAATTGTAAAATCAAAAAAATCAATTGGCGCCAGCTCATATCCGAATTGAAGCCGGATTGACATGAGCCCTTGTTGTTTTGTTTACATGTACATAGTAGTTAGATTTCTTTTATTGGTATATTTTTATTTTCATAATGTTGTAGTGTAGATTTTAGCATGAAGGTTGTTTACCTCTTCCTAAGTTGGACTCATTTCACTTTGAGCATCATTGTAGCAAATGTTATTGGGTATCATGTTCTAGTCTAAGTTGGGGGGTGTAAACAAGCTTTTTGTGTTTTATTTTTTTCGTTAATGTACATATATATATGAAAAAAAAAAAAGGGGAGTATCTCATTTCCCATGTTACTTTCATTTTTCTCATTGCATGATTCCATGTGCATTGAGGACAATGCATGACTCAAGTTGGGGGGTGAGGTGCACCATTTACATTTTCCACCACTTTTTGTATAGAATAATGGAAAATGTGAAAATTTTGAAAAATTTTGGTTCCAATATTGAACTATATTCCCTATCCTAATGGTTATGGGATTTGTGATTACTTGATCTTCATTTTGATCTTTGAATACATGAGCACATTATAGAAGTTTATCCTATTGCTAAGAGTAGCACATACTTGTTTGCTTTTGAACTCAACCATAAGTGCCATGAACTTGTAATTTTGGCAATTTACGGATTGAGTTCACATTTAGTGCTTGACATGAATAGTGGAGATGAGTAAGAACCCATGTGAGCTTTAATGTCAATCATTGTTTGGAGGGAACTTACATTTACTCAAGGAACAATTTTTCAAACTCCAAATTTGTTCAATAATCTCATTATTCTTGTTTTGGTTAGGTGCATTTGGGTAGTTGATTGACTTTGTCTTGAAATGCACAATGCTCCCCTATGCTTATCTAGAGATGATCTTAGGCCATTTTTAATATTTTGTGCCTTTGCCTTTTTCTTGGAAAACTTTTATCCCTAGTGCCGTGATTGAGACTTAATTGTAAATTCATTTTCATGCCACACATTTGACCAAGCCAGTGCAAAATGATAAATCTACCTCACCTTGGTTGTTCCTAGTGCTGAGTATGAGTGATCATAAAAGAGAAAGAAGTATGGCGGAAACTCAACAAAAGGGATGAATGATGTTGAATTCAAAGAGTTGAATGAAAAAAGAATGAAAATCCAAGAAAAGGAGAAAAAGGGGTTGAAGAAGAAAAAGAAAGAGAAAAAGAAAAGAAAATTGTTAAGGGAAAAAAAAAAAGAAAAGAAACAAAGAGTGTGGTGATGGTGTTAGCCTATAAATCCCATAAAATGGAGATCTTTTTGAAATAAAGGTCATCCACTCGAAACAACTCTCTTTGTTATCCTATATCCTTCGTTTCTTTTGCCTCAATATCACCCCAAGGCCCCATTATAACCCGTGAAAGTCCTAAATGATCTAAAGAAGCATGGGAGATGCATACTTTTAAAGAAAAAGAGAAGTTGGTTTGTTATCTAATGCCCTAGCATTCCTTTCATGAGATTATGCCAAGGTTGTTTCATTTTTATCCATGAACTTCATTTTTGGATTATATGTGAGCATACTTTATTTTGTGCACAAGATTCTACCTCACATATACACATGAAGAGCATGTCAGGATAACCATAGTGTGATTCATTGTTGAGAGACACCCTTGGTGAGTTTGCATCGAAGCTGAATTTGGATAGCCCAAGTAAATGTGAACTATGTTGTGTAAATGTTTAAATTACATGTCCATTTCACACACACACGAATTTGAAAATGAATGTGTATGTGGATACTCTAGAATAGCATTTAAGGCTATGATGTGTTTTATGTGTGATTAGTTCGGGTGTGTTGAGCAAGCTATTATTGACATTTCAGTGCTAGTTAAGATAAGAGAATATGCTTTAAATATTGGATACAAGGAAAAGAAGTTTGTAGGTATCTTTACTGAAAACCTTCACGAGACAAAACTCGTCCACTAGGGATCACCTAGGGGTTTAAAGGCTTGTTGCATGTGCTAAATGCAATAGCGAAATTAGTATATGTTTATTTTGTTTGCTAGCTTTTTACATTTTGTTTGCTAGAGACTAGCAAAGCTTAAGTTGGGGGGTGTGATGAGTACAAAATATTGTATATTTGATGGCCTCATTACATGCATTTTAACTCAACTTTGTAATTAATTACTGGAGTTCGCAGTACCGGTACGTCGTACCGGTACGCTATGCTAAACAGCCCAGATCGCCTGCATCTCATGCTCCACTTGCTTGGGGGTCCCACCTATGATTCTCCCACTTGCCCCCTGACATTTTCTGCATATTTACATGCCTCCTACACCCTTGTTGAAGACTTTGGAGGCAATGACATGGAGGAGGATGGGAGAGAAGGGGGCAGCCATGATGGTTGCAGGCTAAGCTTGTCCTAGCTTGTTAAGGGCCATCATCTCACCTCCCATTGATGGGAGGCCTGTACACACATGCTAGAGAGCCCTATGGACGAAAATGCAAGGCGTTCACACTCCATATATTCAGCATTCAACAAGATTTTGGGGGTGGCTACCTAAGCTTAGGAGTAGTCAATGAAGAAGATGATGAATAGTGTAATAGAAGCTTATGTTTTTGCATTTTCTTCACTCATTTCATTGCAGTAAGTTGTAGTTCTCTTGTAATCTTTATTTCTTGCATTGCAATCTCCTTTATTTCAAGTATATTTCAAGTTTAGTTACATGTTCTTCAATCCACCATTGTTGCTTCCAAATTTTTTTCATTTCTTGCTTTAAAATGGGTATTGTATTTCTTTCTTTGTAGTTCAAGTTTTCTTGCTTTAAGTTAAGTTCCATGTTTTATTTCTTCATTATGTCTCTTTACATTATGCATTTCTTTCTTGTTTTCATGAGTAGCTAGATTTTAAGTTGGTTAATCCAAGGGAGAACTCCTCTTGGGTGTGCCATTTCAACTCATTTTCATTCCTCCGCTCAGAGTACGATGGTTCGGTTTGACTGGGTTGAGAGTGGATGCGGTTGTGAGTCTTTGATATCCCGTAGGCCTGGTCACGGGTTATGTTTGGATCCTCACCTCCATTTCGTCCCTAGCTTCCCACGAATCAATCGTTCATCTAACTCTATTCGAGGAAGACTTCGAGTTGATTTAGGATTCCCATTGGAATGAACCTTTCGGATTAGCCAACACTTGTTTTATTTTCATCAAAAACACAATTACAAAACTCAAACTCAAAAGATTTTACACTTTCTCTTTTTCACCAAAATCACCTTCACACACTTGAACTTTCCTTCCCTGAGGAGATGACCTTGGAATACGTTTCCAAGTAAAACACGACAGTCAAAAGACTCCTTACGCTTGGGGAGCACTTTTGTTCACCACACACACATTTTGTACATTTCATTCCATTTTCATTACCACCATTCTGTTGCCCTATTTCCTACATCATTCCGAGGGAGAGTGACACTCCCTTCACACATACACCATATACACATTGAGGGATGATTTTAGGTGGTTAGGAACTACAACGTTTTTCATCAAGCATACTGCTTTCTAACAAAACTGTGGAAAATTGTGTTTTGGGAATGAAAGCCAAGGGTCCGAATTCTTGTAAAAAGTGTAAAAATATTTTTTGTACAAACTCATTTGACTGAAATGAAAATATGGGCCGAGTAAGGAATGTCCTAGAATACCAACCTTAAGTGTGGTTAGGGACTTATCCTGTGACACTATAAATTTTTAGATCAAATTTGTGTGTATACCTTTCCTTTAAATGTGTACATAAATTTGTATAGAAATTTTTTATTTTTTCTTTGACGTTCGAACGTCACCTGCTTACAGTACTCAGTCTCTGATGAAGCCTCTAATGGAAACAAAAAGTACTGGGAGCTCAACACGTTCGAACGCCAACAGAACGTTCGAACGAGAGTAGCACGTTCGAGCGCCATGAGCTTACAGTACTTTGGTCTCTGACAGAACTCAAAAGTACTGGGAGCTCACCACGTTCGAACGTCAGTCTCACGTTCAAACATTCTTTTTAAAATTCTACTACATACGTTCGAACGTCGTTAATGTTCGAACGTCAACTCTCAGGCTATAAAAGCCTGGTTCGTCTTCTTCACTTCAAAAACCCCCAAAATTTTGAAAAAAAGCCAAACCCTAGAGTGCCACTTCATTACCCAGCCCTCAAAATACCTCTCATTCCCAATTTCTACCCTATATCAACCATACCAAAGCCATTCCCACCTCATTCATCCTCATTCTCACAAGAAAATCAAGACTTTCAAGCCCTAACACCCCCAAACCCGAAACACCATGCCTCCAAGAGTCAAGAGCCTAATATGGTGGAGGAAGTCGTTGAGGAGAGAGAAGGGAGACCCATTATGTGAAGGTATGATAAAACCTGCTTTCCCACCGCACTTAAGGCAGACAGGTATGAAAATTTTTACCAAAACCAAGCTGTGGTTTGTGAGCGGGATGTGATATTGAGTGATTTTGCTGAGTTGGGTATTTTTTAGGACATGGAGAGGAGGGGATGGATATTATACTTGAGAATTGGCGGAGAGGCCGTGATTGACTTGGTGTGGGAGTTTTACTCCAACACTGAAATAGCCAATGGGGAGATACGAAGCTATGTGAGGGGGGCTCACTTTGGTGTAGACGAGGACTATATCCGGGAGCTTAGACAAGAGGTACCTGGAGTACCATGTCCTACCTACCCTGAGAAAGAAGGTGGCCATGGATACTATAGGGGCGGAATTGACCGGGTTGGCAACTTTTTCGTGGGTAGGGAAGAGATTTTTTCGATAAGGGGAGTTGACTGATAAGTATAAGATGCTGAATTTGATTGCGGTCTCGAACTTCGCCCCAATTGGGTGCAAGAACGAGATCCTCCCTGAGATGGCCCGTCTACTATACGCACTTGGGAAGGGCCACAGCATAGACCTCCCCTCACTGATTCTGACCGAGAAGAAGAAGGGATGCGATGTAAAGAGGAACTCGCTCCCTTTTGGCACTTTGGTAACGAAAATGTGCAAGGACCACGGGATTAGGGTGAGGCCAGAGATGAAGATACAGAGGCTGATGGGACCACTTAACAAGGCTTCCTTCCGGAGGAGCCAAGGTCACAGTGGAGGCCCGGCGGCTAGACAGGATGTGCCCCCTGCTCGAGGCACCGATGAGGTGTAGGATATGTTAGATGAAGAGGAGGAGAGAGAGCTAGAGGCTGAGAGAGCCCAGGAGCAGACTCATGAGGAGGTAGGCCCTAGCACCAGCACCCACCGATCACTAAGAGAGATTATGCTTGACATAGAGTCCAAGAAAGCTGAGATTCTCCGACAGTAGGAGGAGATTCTCAGCTATCTGAGGGGGGGAGCTGGTGGAGCTGGCGGAGAGTGAGAGAGATATTTATGTTCTTGAGTGTGACTGTGTATTTATTACTTCTTTTTTGGATGATTTGAGTCCTTTGTTTTTGTGCTTAGCTATCATATTTTGTGACATGAATGGTTCAATTTTATCACTTTTATCGTTTTAAATGCATGAGTAGAATTAGCTCTTTATTGTTATTTGTTAATGAATGAAGGAACAAATATGGATTCTAAAGACTGTTTGTTAAAGTGACTAACCACATGATCGGTTTGACACTTAACTTAGCAATCTAGACTTACCACCACAGATCCTTGAAAAAAAAAATGGTATTTTCTCTATACTTGAAATGTCAAATGTACATTGATATTTGTTATTCTCAAGGTACAAGATGATCAAACTCGAAAATGGAATTGATATATAACCAGCATTCCTTGAGAAACCTGACATAACCAGTGGAGATGAAAAAAAAATACCATGGTAAGTTTCGAGCCTTGCGATACTTTTGAGAGACATTCAACATTTACTCAAGTAAGGTCTTTCACTCTTAATTTTTGAATAATCTCATTAAACTTGCTTTGATTGATGCAACTAAAGCGATCTATTGACATATCCCACAAGGAATCCGTTCATACGACACATGCATATGCACATACTTGAGAAAGGATTTTAGGCCATCTTTGATTTGATTTTGAGCCTTAGCCATTTCTTTTACAAAATTATCCTTAGTTAGCCATGCTTGAGCCTTCAATGAATGACTTCTTTTTCAAAGAAACCCATATGATTACCAAGCCACAAGAAAATATACTTGATATACCTTTGCTAACTAATTTTCTTGCATCTTCTTATAAATCAGTATGATACATAAAATGCAAGAGAAAGGAAAAAGACTATGGTGGCTGCTATTCAATGAAAAGAGAAGTCGGTGGAAACAATTGAAAAAGAAAAAGAAACATAAAGACAAGAAATAGCCAAGAAAGTGAAAAATGAGAAAAATGAAAGAAAGAAATACCATTTCTAGGTAAAATGTCGAAAAGCTAGAAAGTGGTGTCCTACATTACAGAACGAAAGGATAGCTTTTGAATACCATTGACGTCATTTCGTTAGCCACTGACCTCTGGCTAGATTACAACCTATAAAAAGCCCTAATTGATCTCAAGTCTGATGCATGTATGTGTCGTCAGCCAAAAGTGGGGTATGATAAATAGTATTTCTTTAATTGCATCAATATTCTTCCATGAGATTATAACAAACATGATTAGTTTGCTTCTTTAAAACTTCACTCCCATACTAATTATGCATGAGATTTTTTCGATTGGCCATCCTCTAATCACATGCCCTTTTGAGAGACAAGTCACTATAATCAGAGGAAATTTTTGCTGAGAGCATTCTACGAGAGGTTTGTGAAATCAAAGCTATCCATGGAAGGTGGATACGAGGAATGTTTGTTATATGACAATTCTTGACGCTAGAATGATAATTCTGACTACACAGGGAATCTCAAATGCCAATGTGACAGGTGCTAATTTGTGCATAGAATAAATACCAACGAAAGAGGGGTGTGCGGGAGATAAGTCAAAATTGTGGGTTGGTTGTCCCAACGACCATGATGCTAACTTAATTTAACCAACAATCCCACATACACAACTGTTCGACTGAAGTTTGTGGGTAGCTTCACTGAAAACCCTCACGAGACAACACTCGTCCGCTAGGGTAAACCTGGTGGTTTAACGGCTTGTTGCATACGCTAAATGCAACCGGATGACCTACGAAAATGGCATTGTAAATAAATCTCATTTAATTGCTCTTGTATTACTAGAGACTAGCAATATTTAGGTTAAGGGGTGTGATTAGTAGTTAAAATTGAAATTTTAATATGTCTTTCTAAGACTAATTATACTTTGATGGAGTTTAAATGATGACATTTTAGGACATAAATTGAACAAAGGTCCAAAGGCAATGAATATCAAACACCCATGCAACATTGGCATGCCTTAGAGCAAAATTGGAGAAAATTGGAACAAAGCAAGAACGTTCAAACGCCAAATAACGTTCGAACGTCCCCTTGAATTATTTGAGGACCAGGCTGCTAAGACATGGCCTGCTGCAGCAAAGAAGGAAAACACTAAGGTACTTGAGTACCACGTTCGAACGCCAAATAACGTTCGAACGTTCTGCTGAATTATTGAAGGCTGCTAAGTGCAACGTCAAGTTGAACATGGAGCGTGGAAATAGCTCTCATAGAAGACCACATGCCACTTGAGTGGGAAGATCAGACCCCATCTGGCATTCGAACGCTCATCAAGAAAAGACAGAATGAACGTTCGAACGTCATTCAACGTTCGAACGCTCATCAAGCAAAGACAGACACAATGTTCGAATGTCAGACAATGTTCGAACGTTGTCTCTAGACATGCTGCAGAGTGGTTGATTTTCTCTCTGGACATTGGGACTTTCACTTGAACTTTGAAGGCCTTGCACTATTCCTCCACACTACCTTGCCCCCTCCTCTTTGCCTATAAATACTCCCATTGTGGGGGCTTCAAAAGGGGGAGTTGAATTGGCACTAGACCAACATTTCTTAGCTTGTTTATAAAATTAATCTTAGACTTAGGTTTATATTTACTTGCATAGAAGGAGAGATATCATCTTTTGGTTGAGGAGACAACCCTCCAAAAGTGACTAGCTTTCTTCTACTTTCAATACTTGTTTCACTCACTTCCATTGTTTGAGCTTCTTTCTTCCCTTAGAAGAGTGAAACTCTTCCACTTTTCTGGAGATTTGCCAAAGCCATGAAGAGTGGAATGTGATTCACTCATTCTTCGTCGAAGATCGGCTCCTCGCTTATTGTGCTTTACCTTGTAACTCCTCTGCTTGGAGGGATGAGCATCACTCACTTTTCTAGCTTTACCAAAGCCATGAATAGTGAGTAGTTTCTCATTCACTCTTTAGTAAGAGGTGATGGACATGTATAAATTATCCGGAAGTTATATCTGTGCATTTTCAATTGTGCTTAATGCTTTATATTCCCCTTGCTTATTGAATGATTGATTGCATCTAGCAAAGCTAAGGTACTTTGTATAACCATGAGTACTTTCTATAACATAGATAACTCTTGCATAGAAAGACTCATCGGTTCAAGGCAAGTACCCCGGCTAGATCTTCATGACTACCCTTCAATCTTCACCATTATTGTGCTTCAATTAATGAATGGAAATGGAATATTAATGCCATGGTTGGATGTCTTGTAGAAACACTTGCTTGTTTGTAGACGGATTAAGTTTCGGCACAAACAATTCTTGTAAAATTTTAGAAAGACATCGGAACCATGCTCTTAATTCTCACAATCCACCTTTATCTTTCGATTAACTTGTTGTTGACATTGAGGTTAATTAAGTTATCAAGCAAAAGTATAATAAACCGGATGATTAAATACATGTCCAGATCCTCGAACTAAAGAGTGACATTTTACATTTAAGTTTATCTTATATTTTGTCTAGAAAGATCTCTTGGAAATAGTCCTATATTCTGTCCAGGAAATCCCATACACCTCACAACTTCAAATCTCAAGGGTTACAATCATTTGGTCTCCACTATTGCTTACCTCAAAACACCAACAATAGTTCCCTATGGATTCGACTTCGGACTTAAACCGGATTATTACTACAACTTGACCACCTGCACTTGGGTGTACACATTTTGGATCAAGTCACTAAACAATCAAAAAACCAGAGGATAACTACCTTTCGAACGGTGGTGGTGGCGTCCGGACAGTGCCCTAAACCACCTTAACCTGCCTTTCTTCCCATTGGTCCAGTGATGCAAAGGAGGAGTATGATTGGCTACCCTGGGTGATTGCAACCTTTGAACCCTTCTCTAGTGCCTATAAATAGCCTCATTTAGTCAATTTTCAGGGGGAATTTGCCAGAGAAGTAAGCCAGAGTCAGAGAAGAAGAAACCCTGCCCTAAACACTCTCTAAAGCCATAAACTCGCTCATTCTACATTTATGTTTCATCCTTTCTACATGGAATGTTGAACCTCTCTCACTTTTGTGCCTTGGCTGGTAATAAGAGAGATAGCGTTTCAACTATTCCTCGGGGAAGGACTTATTGTATTTTGTTTTCTGTTGTAATGAGATTATCTCACCCTTCTTGTTTGTCTGTAGCAATGAAGTGTGAGTAGTCCTTTTATACTACTTGGTGAAGGGTGAAAACACGTGTAATGTTGTATATGTTATTAAAATGCCGATATTTTACTTATGCAATAATGTTTATACCCCCCATAATTGATGGATGATTATTATTTATATATGCTCATGGTTATGAACACCAAGCAATGCTTACTGATGTATATCATTCTATCTATAAGTTATTATATACTTCATGCATGATATAAGGATGCATGTAGTTGGGTTTTATGTAACAGTCGGGAGATTGGTTATAGACGGGTTAAATCTCACATTAGCTAATGCTTTTGATTCAATGCATAAACCGGAACTCCATCTTCATTGAATCATTAACCTGCAGATGGAATAGCTAAAATAAACCTTTTGAATGGGTCACCTTCGGGTTTACTAGGGTTATTTGGTTGTTGTATGGTACATAGACCTTCCGGCCAACCTAATCAGTTGATGTGATATGGTTCAGTTTATACATTAAACCTACCGGTTAACTTTCCAGTAAAATGGGAGTTAATTGTTGTAAGGTGACATTTTCATAATCTAGCAGTAAAATGCATGTTGGATTCCCGAACTAAAGAGTAGCTTTTTAATTGTTGTTATCAAAATTTTAGTTTAAGTATTTGTCTATACTTGTGTGTATGATTTAAATCAAGTCAATGATGGTATCAAGTTAAAATCCAAAAGCGTCATTGAAGGGAGAAAATCAAGAGTCAAAGCAAATCATTCAAACTACGTATGCACCTTCATGCTTATGACAAAGGTAATGACCTAGACACCTAAGATGAACCTTTAGTTATTTTAACTTCGGATGATTAGGATAGAATTGGAAGCAATCTGGTAGTTGGTAGGGACCGATCTATGCTCACTAACCTTCGCTAGAGCGGTCTCTTTATAACTTAGGGAATAAAATGGGAAAAGGCCACTAAGGAGTACAAATCTCGCTCGAGCGGTCCTTCATGGTCACTCAAGCAGTACTCATTGTCGCTTGAGGAGTCAGTGTTCCTAGTCAGGATTGAAACATGATTTTTCATTCCAGTGACAATCGCCTTATATTTCCCTTCCATACCGATCAAGTGGTCATTCACAAGTATGAGTTTTCTTGTAGACCAAGACTATCCTAATTTCAAATCTATAAATAGGGAGAGCCTTTCTCATAGCTAGGTTATGCCTCTTGTGATATTTCTAAGAGAGAAAAATGACTTTCTGTGACGCCCCTAAAACCGGGGGTCCTTTGTCAACTCGTTGATCACCCATCAACCCGCAAAAGTACCTGTGAATGCCGTATAACCCGACACTACGGCACAACATCTCTTTTACCAGGATCACAAAAACACAAAGTTTGGGTAGAGTCTCCCTTGTAACCAGCACTCCCAAATGCACAACCTGTATACACTTTGATCACATGACCCATCCGAGGTCCAATATACAACAATTTATCCTTATTTAATTTCCATTTATATCATTTTAACAAAAGAACCCAAGACCCATAAGCCTAGCAAAACATTTCAAAATTTGAGATTTTAACAAAACCTACTGGTAGAAGATGTGCAAGATCTACCGGTAGAAAAGGCTACTAGAAAAGTTCTACCGGTAGGTTTAGCCCACTGAAAAAGTTCTACCGCAAAACTTGAAGTTCTACCGGTAGGTTTAACCTACTGGACAAGTTATACCGATAGAAGAGGTCGTCATTCTACCGGTAGGTCTTATCAGTTTTCGCCCGTTTCCATCCTTTTTCAATTCCAATTCATTCCAACCTTGTACAACACCAACCCAACTCATATAACATGACATTTTAAAAAAAATACAGTTCATACGAGTTCAATACAATCCTTTATATACAATTAATGTCCCAAAAACTAGATAACATCGTAGGTTTACAATAATATCATTTAAAACCACATTTTGGCTCTTCTTCATCAATGAGGGCCCGAGTGAGAGCCGTCCACTAGCGCATATCCCGCACCTGAAATGTTGTCCCGGGTGAGCCACGCTCAATAGGGTATCTCCTAAAGAGGCTACTCCCCAACCTAGATGCATATGAAATGTTCACATACAAATTCAACAAGCAACAATCATCCATTCAAGAATATGCAATTCAATTATTGATCCTTTATACCATGTCTTGTTGTGAGATGAGACTCACATATGCAACTCAACCCGACCCTTTACCGGCTCTCCCATCACCCATGCAATCCCATGAGTATAGAACCGGACATTCCAAGCCCTTGCCATTGATGTTGCATATCCGACGAACTTTAAAAAAAAAAAATTAAACCATATGTTTTTGTTGGGTAGCGGAATTTTGGTGTCTCACCGCAGGTTCCACATAGTGATACACTTTTTGGGACTTTCACCGGCGGAAGTGTATAAACCAGTAACCAGGTCTTGCACCCGAGAGAGTATCTAGCCCTTCTTGCTATACCCGACACAAGTTTTTCATGCAACCGTGCGACTCTGTCGAACCTTGGTCCGACTATACCGAGCCCACTTATCAACCACTAAGAATGGTGTTTGATCCAACAACATGCACACACCTACACTTATGTTAATGCACACGAATGCGATGTTTCCCATGCATATGAAAATGTATATGTACAATTACAATTCTCAACATGTTAAATATGTCATAAGCACAATATGAACAATTTCAATCTTCAATCAACATACTACATGGTCAATTACATCAATAGCATATAGCCACCATCAATAGCTTCAATGTCAATATATCACATGCATATACCAACATTTTTCAACATCAATTTCCAAGCATGTTACAACATAGTCAATGTAATTAACACACTTAATTCACCTAGGCATTTAATCAAACACCTTCAAGGCACCAAATCATGTAATCACATAAAATGCCTAATTTCATCACATAACTCAAGAAATCACCTCAAGTAATTTCTACATACCCAATTCAAGCTAGAATTGATTTTACCCATTTTTATATCCATTTTTCACATTTTAACAACAATAGGCAAGTGCTAAACATGAGATTATATCTCTAAAATCGTACCCATTTCATATTTCAAACCTAAGTTGGGAAAAAAACATAGTTAGGATGAAAACCCTTCCTCTTGAAGAGTAAAAATGAGTTGTAGAAACCTTCAAGAACACCACCCAAGCTCAAACATTGATTTCCCCAAAATTTCATCTTTGAATATTCGGTGAATTCCATCCTTTTTGGTACGTAGGCGTAGCTCTCATCGCGTAAATCAACTTTAATATTTGGTCCGAAGGATTTCGACCAAAGGAACTCCGTAGATTGTAGAGAGAAGTTGGAGCTTTTCTATTTTTCCCTCTCTTCCTCTTTCCAATGAAATCTGATGGGTAAATGGGGAGAAATCTGACTTTTCTCCCCTATTTATACCTCTTGAATGCTTGGCCCTTGTTGTGCCACACAGCCTCCATTCCCGGGTTCGATTTCATCCCGGTTCAACTTCAAAATATATTTATATGAACTTCCTTTAAATTATTTTCTAACTTTCGAAATTTTATTCTATATCTCGTTTTTAGGTCACACGACACCCGATCGCCTCGTAAAATGCAAAACATTTGATTGTCGCGTAACTCGACTTAAATTGAAAGGGTAGCTAGATTTCGCGTGGCGAATCCAACTGTGAGGTCCGTATCGTCATTCGAGCTCTAGAAAAATTTGGATTTTTAACACGTACCTAAGTGACAAATTACCGTTTTGCCTTTTTTCATAAAAATTCAAATTTACCCGGGTTTTACACTTTCTACCTTGAGATCTTCCACTATTAAGCTAGATCCCTAAACCTAAGGCTACCACTAGAGATTCTATCCAACCTAAAAAATTGCAGTTCAAGATCTTAATGGTTTGACAAGCTCATTGGTGTGTGCATGCCGAGACTTGTTGGCATGCCCACGATTGCTCAAGGCCTAGACAAACCATGCGGCGGGGGATCCAAGTGAAGATGAGTTTTTCAGAAAAAATTTCCCTCTACACTGTACCAATGCACTTAAAAGGCAAATCATGAACTTTTCGGTTAAAGCGGGAGAGACATTTTACCAATGTTGGGAGAGATTCAAGGATCTTCTCCAAGCCTGCCTGCTTGATGTTTTCCTTCGTTCCTAATTTCCGAACATGAACCCTCATTGTGTATATGGCTTATGTGTGTGGGTGAATGTCACTCTCACTCGGGTTCGATGCAAGAAATGGAAAAATGGGTGTGTGGGATGAAGTGTGTGTGTGTGTGAACAAAAGTGCTCCCCAAGCGCAGAGAGACTTTCAAGTGTCGTGTTTTACTTGGAAATCGTATTCCAAGGTCGTCTCCTTAGGGAAGGAGGTGAATCATGTTGAAAGTGATTTTGGTGAAAAAGGAAAAAGTGTAAAAATCTTTTGTTGTCTGATTTTGGTTGGTGGTTGTATCTTGATGAAATTGAAATGGAACAAGTGTTGGCTAATACGAAAGGGTCATTCCAATGGGAATGCCAACTCAACTCGAGATCTTCCCCCAATGGTGTCTAGATGTTCGATTGATTCGTGAGAAGCGAGGGACTAGGATGGAGGTGAGGATCCAAGCATACCCTGTGACAAGTCTACGAGATATCAAAGACTCACAACAATGTCCACACTCAACCCAGTCAAACCGAATCAACGTACACTACGAGGGGGAATGAAAATGAGTTGAAATAGCATACCTAAGAGGAGTTCTCCCTTGGATTAGCCAACATAAAAGTTTAGCTACTCATATTTAATGCAAGAACATAAATGAAATGAAGAGACATTGCAAATAAATGAAGATTGGAACTTAGTTTAATGCAAGAAAACTTAAACTAAGACTAGAAACATTTAATACCCATTTTAAAGCTTGAAATGAAGAAAACTACCTACAACAATGGTGAAAACCAAAATGGAGAACTAAACTTGCAATGTGCTTGTAATAAATGACATTAAAGACATTAAATGAAGTTTACATAAGTCTTACAAGAACTACAAGTGAAATGGATGGAAGAACATGTAAAAATCCAAGCTTTCTCTCTCTAACTATGTCTTCTACCTAGAGCTTCTCTATCTACAATGTAATGTATCTTTCATAATGGTATATATCCCTCTCCAAAAATGTCCATAGAGCTCTCTAGGGTCTGTGTGATAGGCCTCCCGTCAATAGGGGGCTGAATGGATGGAAAGGGCAGGTTAGCACAGGCCTAGCCTACACTCCCAGGCTTAACCTCTTCTCTCTCTCCTCATTAATGTCCAAGCCTCCAAAGTCCAAGCTTGGGTTGAGGAGGGGATGTATGTGTGTAAGGAGTGTTAGGGACAAGTGGAAGACCCAATGGTGGGACCCCCAAAGTTGCAGAGCTTGAGTTGCAGAATCTGGCGTATTTCAGTAAAACCTACCGGTAGGTCGATGGAAACCTATCAGTAGGATTTACTCTAGTGAGCAAAAAATACTAGTATTTTTGCGGTAGTTGCAGGTCCAGTAGCCAAAACCTACCGGTAGGTTTTTCCTTGTTTTGCTAGTTTCTTGGTTCCTTCACCTTTTAAGCTATCATCAAGACTCCACCTCACCTCCATTGATCTTAAGCACTTGATAGGGCTCAATATGCACCATTTAAACCCATTTACTTGTAAACATACCGAAACTCCGTTAATATCTCGAACATTGCAATTCCACTCATTTTAACGACAAAAGTAAGCATAAGAGGGATGCAAATGTACATGGAATATGCAATATTTTGTGCTAATCACACCCCCCAACTTGAGCTTTGCTAGTCCCTAGCAAAGTTTATTTTCAAACCAACGAGTATGAAATTACAACAATCCAATTACACAAGTAATTCATCAAACATTCAAAATACAAAAATCACAATGCAATTAACGAAATGAACTTGGGCAAGATGGAACAAAAACTGTGGTATTTCATTAACGTCTTTCAAAAGTTGAAGTACATGGAGATAGAGTTCAAAAAGATACAAAATGGCCTAAACTTCCTAAAGACTCTTCTACTAGGCCAATGTCTCCACTCCTAGTTATATACAACCCCACTCAAAAAGGACAGAAACAATAACACCCTACTCAACACTATCACCATCATCACCACTCTCATCACTCTTATCACCTTCCTCCTCCTCGTCAGAATCCTCATCAATCTCTCACACCTCAACTACTGTGAAAGTTGAGGGGGTAGAGGCAAGAGGTGGAGGTCCACCAGGAATCGGCTCGCCGGGGAACGTGTGCTGAAAAAGTCTGGTCATCATAGCAGAGATCCCATGCATTGTCTGCTCCAAAGCGTCGAGGCCCTGAGCGCTCTGGCACAAAAGTGGATGGCCCAGCAGAGGAAGGTCCCACAGAGGATGAATCCGGCCTTGGAACCCTATCCCGCTCACCACGGCTCATCGCCGTCCTCTTACTGCTACTAGCTTTCCCGATCGCTCCGGTCTTGGGGGGAGTTATCTTGTCAAAAGCATAACCTTTCACCTTGCAGTGGTCGCACATCAAGGTGACTAGGTTACCAAATGGGAGGTTCGCCTTTGGTTTTCTAGTTTGGGCGAAATCCCTCATTACCTCCCATATAAAAAATGCAAAGTCCATAGCCTTCCCCGACATCACTACATCCAAGAAGGCAAGCTTTTCAATGTTAGAAGTCTTCTCGATGCCCCTTGGAAGCAAGTTATAATGTAAGATCTTGTTCATCATCCCATACGAATGTTTGAGGGCCCCGACTTGGACCGTTCCCCTAAACTGAGCTGGGTCCTCGTACATCAAAGCCACGTATTCGAGGATGGTCTTGACCCGTGTGATGTTATGTGGATATACTGGAGTGGAGGGAGGTGGCCTCTCATAATCCATAAGGGTGGCAATCACCGTATGGGTCACATTAAAAGTCTTGCCCCTCACTTTCGTTCTCAAAGTCTCAAACTCATCCACCACCTTGAGTTTTTGGTAGAAATTTCGGCATAAAGACAAATTGAATGCACTTACGGTCTTAAACCAAAATCCAATCCCATGGGCCTCAATGATTTTCACAACATCGTTATTTGGGCCAAGGTATGCCCTATCAATGTACCTCTCGCAAGTAACATTTTTCTCCTCGATGCTTTGGACTCGAGCATTGTTGCGAAGCTTTCTTTCGTTGCTCACTCCTGTCTCCACTAGTCCCTTCCCCGCTCCTCTTGTGGGCACTCACACTCTCGGGCTGTGGAGAGCTAGGCTCGGTGCACTTGGTGGGGCCATTCACATCAACAGTGCCCCGAACACCAACAGAGAAATGAGGGCCATAAAAAACCCCTCAACTAGGTCCAAAACATGAGAGATGATCTTTCCTTGACGAGCCATTGCAAGGATCTTGGAGGTTTTGAAAAGGTTAAAAGGGATTGCTTGGGAAATTTTCGGCAAAACTAGGGTTTTAAAAGAGGAACTCTTAAATTCTTCACTAAAAATCACTAAATCAACAGCCCTAGGGGTGAGGATTGAGAGATTAATGGAATAGATGAGGGATTTTTATGCTTAGAGGTGCTTTGAGTGAGAGAGAAATGCCTTAGGGTTCGAAAATTAGGGATACAATGAATAGTTCCTCCAAAAAAATCTGATTAAACCCCCAACTTTTGGCATTCTGGGTAAAACCTACCGGTAGGTTTTACTCCAGTGAGCAAAAAATACCGGTAGTTTTGCGGTAGGTGCAGGACTAGTGGCCAAAACCTACTGGTATGGCCTACCGGTAGGTTTTCCCTTATTTGCAAAATAGACCTTTGCTATCCAACACACTTCCACTCCACTTCCTTTCAAGACCTACACCTTCTAACACTCTATTTATTACCTCTACTCCATCCAAACCATGGGCTAGACTTATAAATCACAATTTGAACAATCATACCCCAAGTCATTACCGAAATTGCAATATGATTTAAAATTTTTATGCTTTCAACACAAGCCTTGGATTTCTACATTTAACTATCAAAATGAACACCAAAAATGCAAGACACATATTCAGATAACACTGGCATTCCTAATTCATTCAAATATCAGAAACTTGAGCAATATTCCCTTATCCCGCAAGCATAGGACTACTTAACACATCGATTAAATACCCGAATCAAGCACACATGAGCATCATCATAGTCTTAAATACTAGTCTAGAGTATGCACCTACACATTCATTTTCGAACTCATGTGTGCATGCAATGGACATGTAATTTAGGAATTTACACAATGGAATTCGCATTCACTTGGCTATCCAAATTAAGCTTCGATGCAACCTCACCAAGGGTGTCTCTCAACAATAAATCACACTCTCGTTATCCTGGCATGCACTCCATGTGTATATGTGAGATAGAATCTTGTGAACAAAATGAAATATGCTCACATATAATCCAAAAATGAAGTTCATGCATGAAAATGAAACGACCTTGGCATAATCTCATGAAAGGAATGCCAGGCACCATATAGCAAACCAACTTCTCTTATTCTTTAAATGTATGCATCTCCCATGCTTCTCTAGATCATTTAGGACTTCAAGGATTATAATGGGGCCTTGGGGTGATATTAAGACAAAAGAAATGAAGGGTATAGGATAACAAATAGGGTTGTTCTGAGTAAATGACTTTTATTTCAAAAACATCTCCATTTTCACGGGATTTTCAGTCCAAACCCATCACCACACTCTTTATTTCTTTTTCTTATTTTCCTTAACATTTTCCTTTTCTTTTGATCATTCTTTTCTTCTTTTCACCCCTTTTTCTCCTTTTTCTTGGATTTTTTCATTCTTTACCGTTCAACTCTTTGAGTTTCAACATCATTCATCCTTTTTGTTTGAGTTTCCACACCATACTTCCTTTTCTTTTACGATCACTCATATTCAGCTCTAGGAACAACCAAGGTGAAGTAGATTTTTATCATTTTTGCACTGGCTTGGTGAAATGTGTGACATAGAAATGAATTTCAATTAAGGCTCAATCACGACACTAGGGATAATATTTTCACAAGAACAAGGTCAAGGCTCAAAATATTCAAAAATGGCCTAAGATCACGTCTAGATAAGCATGGGGGAGCATTATGCATTTCAAGACAAGTCAATCAACTACACAAATGCACCTACCTGAAAAAAATATAATGAGATTATTGAACAAATTTAAAATTTGAATAATTGTTCCTTGAGTAAATGTAAGTCCCCTCCAACAAGGATTGACATTAAAGCTCTCATGGGTTCTTACTCATCTCTACTTTTCATGTCATGCGCTAAAATGTGAACTCAATTTGTAAATTGACGAAATTACACATTCAAGGTATACATATTGGTGAGTTCAAAAGCAAATGTGTATGTGATACTCACGCATAGGATGAACTTCTATAATGTGCTAATGTATTCAAAATTCAAAGCAGAGATCAACGTATCAACAAACCCAAAGCATTCTTAATGAGGGAATATATATCAACATTCAGATATTTGATAAAAAAAATTCAAATTTTTCACATAATTTGCAACTATTGTGAACAAAAATCTGTATGATATGTGGAAGGTGAATTTTTCACCACAAAAATTTGTATTATCAACAAAAATTTCCACAAACATTGGTGTATCATACAAATGGAGCACCTCACCCCCCAACTTGATTCATGCATTGTCCTCAATGCAACAAAAAGATATGATATGCAATGAAGGACTGTAAAAAGGTGAGTAGGGTTAGAGAACTCCTCACACTTGAGCTTTTGACAAAAACACCAACATCTGCAACTAAGAAAAACAACACTATATGGAAAGATAAAATAAGTAACATGAACAGTTAAAGTAAATAAAAATGATTGTACACTAAAAGGCATAAGAACAGTTACTCCTCCAACAAGTCCGTGTAAACCGGATCCATCAAATCCTCCTCCACTCATTGTCCTTCAAAATTCTCGAAGAATGGCTTAAGTTTTTGGCCATTGACCTTGAATGTCCTACCATCTTCGGGGTTTGTGACTTTCACAGCTCCATTGGGGTAGGCCACCTTGACAAGATAGGGGCCATCCCAATGGGATCGGAGTTTCCCTTGAAAGATTGAGAGACGAGAGTTGTATAAGAGCACTTTTTGCCCGGGCTCAAATGACTTCCTCAGAATGGATTTGTCATGAAAGAACTTAGCCTGCTCTTTTGAAATTTTAGAGCTCTCATACGCATGTCTTCGAATCTCTTCCAATTCATTCATTTCTAGCTTCCTATGCACTTGATTAGCACAAAACATTGCATATCTTATGTACATTTACATCCCTTTTTATACTTGTTTTTGCAGTTAAAATGAGCAGAATTGCAATGTTTGAGCTTTTAATGGAGTTTCGGTATGTTTACAGGTAAAGGTGCTTAAATGGTGCTTGTTAGGCCCTATCGTGGTGTTTGAGATGATTGGAGATGAGATGGTGGCTTAACGATAGCTTAAAAGTTGGAGGAACCAAGAAATCAGCAAAACAAGTAAAAACCTACCGGTAGGCAATACCGGTAGGTTTTGGCTACTGGACCTGCACCTATCGCAAACCTACCGATAGTTTTTGCTCACTGGAGTATAACCTACTGGTAGGTTTCCATCGACCTACTGGTAGGTTTTACTGAAAAATGCCAGATTCTGTAACTCAAGCTCTGCAACTTTGGGGGTCCCACCATTGGATCTCCCACACTTTCTTGACACTCCTTACACACAAGACACCCCCTTCTATACCCTAGCTTGGCTTTTGGAGGCTTGGACATTAATGAGGAGAGAGAGAATGGGTGAAGCCTGGGAGTGCATGCTAGGCCTGTGCTAGCCTACCAAACCCATCATTTTAGCTCCTATTGATGGGAGATCAATCACACAGACCTAAAGGGCTCCATGGAATTTTTTGGCAGGGGAGATACACCATTAGGAGATATAGATTGTAATATAGAGGGAGAAGCTCTAAGGAAGAAGATGAATAGTGCTAGAGAGAGAAGTTGATATTTTTGCATTTTCTTCCATATATTGTCTTGTAATTTCTTGTAAGGCTTGTTTTAAGCTTTATTTAATGTCTTTAATGTCATTTATTACAAACACATTTCAAGTGTAGTCTTACATTTTGGATTTCACCATTAATTCATTTAAATTCTTCATTTTCAAGCTTTTAAAATGGGTATTGCATATTTTCCTTCATAGTTTATGATTTCTTGCATTAAACTAAACTCCAATCTTAATTTCTTTACAATGTCTCTTCATTTCATTTATGTCTTTACTTTAGATATGATTAGCTAAGTTTATAGTTTGCTAATCCAAGGAAAAATTTCCCTTGGGTATGCTACTTTAACTCATTTTCATTCCTCCTCGTAGTGTACGATGATTCGGTTTGACTAGGTTGAGTGTGGACGTGGTTGTGAGTTCTTGATACACCGTAGACATTGCCATGGGGTATGCTTGAATCCTCACCTCCATTTTGGTCCCTCGCTTCCTACGAATCAATCGAACATCTAGGCACCATTGGAGGAAGGTCTTGAGTTGATTTGGCATTCCCATTGGAATGAACCCTTCGGATTAGCCAACACTTGTTTACATTCAATTTTCATCAAGAAACAACCTCAACCCAAACTCAAACAACAAAAGATTTTTACACTTCTCTTTGTGTTCACCAAAATCACCTTCAATACGATTCAACTCCTTCCCTGAGGAGACGACCTTGGAATACGATTTCCAAGTAAAACACGACACTCGAAAGTCTCTCTACGCTTGGGGATCACTATTGTTCACACACACACACACACATTTTCATTACCCATCATTATACCGTTTCCCCATTTTTGCATCATTATGAGGGAGAGTGACACTCCCCTGTCCCTATAAGCCATACATGCATTTAGGGATGATGTCCACATATTAGAGAATACAACGGAATCCATCATGCATTTTTGGAGCCGTTGTCGGGGAAGGCAAGCGTTGAATTGAGAAGGTGATTTTTGGATAACGGAGGTAAGTCCTGTGATGTTCATCATGGGCTAAGGTACGTTGCTCCTTGTATATACTTTTGTTTGTTTACATTTTTATTTGTAGATAGTTGTTGTATGTGGGGACGGGACGAACAAAACCGATTGGTTAGACAACCCTTAGGCCCCAACATGGACATTGACCAAGACCCCCTCGAGGATGAGAGTGATAATTTTGAGAATGTAGACGCCAATCCGAACATTCAAAGGGGTGGAGGAGTGCAAGAACCTAGAATGCCTAATCCACGAATGCAATTCCCCCCTCCTAGGAATGAAGGGAACAATATCCTAATTAATCCTCCGGTGAGGTCAATGAGAGATTTTCTCCAACCCACACGTAGCACCACTCCCTCATGCATTCTCTTACCGGTCCAAGCTCATCTTTTCCTAGTTAAGCCAAGAATGTTGCAACTACTTCCTACATTCCACGAAATTGAAAAGGAAAATCCTTATTTACATATTAAGGAGTTTGAGGATATAGTTGCAACCTTCCTCACTAACTATGCTATGGATGACATAGCTCATTTGAAATTGTTTCCCTTTGCCCTCAAGGATAAAGCTAAAACGTGGTTAAATTCCTTGCGGCCTCGATCCATAACCTTTTGGGCTCAAATGCTTTCTGAGTTTTTGAATAAATTTTTCCTGGTGCCAAGAACCACCGCTTTAAAGAAGCAAATTCAAAAATTTTCTAAAAAGCCAAATAAGCAATTTAACAACTGTTGGGGATCACTACAAGGAATTACTACAGTCCATTCCACATCATGGCTTTGAATCATGGTAACTAGTAAGTTTCTTCTATGAAGGAATTACACCGGGCCATAGACAATTCGTTGACATGATGTGTAATGATGAGTTTTTGAACAAGGACCCTGATGAGGCTCTAGACTACTTTAGTAAATTGGTGCAAAATGCCCAATCTTGGGATAGCATGGATCCCACCGATGTACCTAGGTCATCTCCGGGTAGTAGTCAACCACAAGGGGGAGGGATGTATGATTTGAGAGACTGGGAGGACTTGCTTTCCAAAATTGCCAAGTTGTCTAGGAAAGTGGAGAGTCTTGAGGTCAATAGGAGACACGAGGTGTCCAATGTTTCAAAGGTCAAGGAGTTTTGCTCAATTTGTGAGAGTGTGGAGCATTCCATATCGGATTGTCCTAACATTCTGGCACTTAAGGAAGTGAACCACGAACAAGTGCATGCCTTTAACCAAACGAGGCAATTATTCTCTCCGCACTCAAAAATTTACAATTCGGGTTGGAGTAATCACCCAAACTTTAGTTGGAGAAATGAGAATCCCACTCCTCTTGGTTCTAATGCATTTTCACCTCATGTGCCTCCTAAGCAAGGTTAATACCAAGGCCAAGGTCAAGCGTCTAGCTCACAATACCCCAGGTCCAATCCGCAAGGGTATTCACCAAATCCACCCCCACAAAATTTCTCCCAAAATCCACCTCCACAAAGTTTTTCTCAACAAGCACCATCCAATCCTCCCACCTACCAACCTCCCCATAAGAGGAACTTGGAGGATGTACTTTACAATTTCATCCAAAGCCAAACCACCTTTAACAACAACATTTCGGCTCAACTCACAAAAATTACCAATGTCATAGGGATATCACAACAAGAGAAGGGGAAATTCCCCGCTCAACCCCAAGAGAACCCTAAGGGCCAACATGTGATTGAGTCATCCGAACCCACAAAGGAGAGTTGTGAGCAACTCAAGGCGGTCACCACCCTTTGAAGTGGCAAACAATTTGATAAGACCATTGTGCCAAAGGTCTCACCTAAGGCCACATTGCCAATAGAAAAATAGGTCAAAGGTGACACCGAGGGAGATGAGGTGAGTGATGAGGTGGGTGAGGTGAGTGATGAGGTGGGTGAGAAAGAAAAAGTGGTCGATGAAAGTGTGCATGTTTCCCTCATTTCGGCCCCTTTTCCTAATCGTTTGAAGTCATCCGTCAAGGTAGCTAACTATTCGGATATAATTGAGATGTTAAAACAGGTGAAAATCAACATTCCACTCCTCGACGCGATAAAGCAAATTCCATCTTGTGCAAAGATCTTGAAGGACTTGTGCACAGTGAAGAGGAAACTCAATGTCCACGAGAAGGCATTCCTCGCCGAGGAAGTGAGCTCAATCCTGAGGACAAACACCCCACCAAAGTTTAAAAACCCCCGCTGCCCTACCATTGCCATCACAATAGGGAATTACTGGGTGGAGCAAGCATTGCTTGATTTGGGGGCTAGTGTCAACCTCTTACCTTACTCGGTGTACAAGAAAATCCAACTTGAAGAGTTGAAGCCAACTTCAATCACTCTTCAGTTGGTGGATCGGAGCATTCGAACACCGAATGGAGTGGTTGAGGATGTTTTGGTTCAAGTGGATAACTTTTATTTTTCTGTCGATTTTATTGTGCTTGAGACTCACCCTATTGCTAACCCTTGCTCCCGAATCCCTGTTATATTAGGAAGACCATTCCTTGCTACCTCTAATGTTGTTATTAATTACAGGAATGGTCTCATGAAGCTTACTTTTGGGAGCATGACTATGGACTTCAATGTGTTCAATTTGAACAAACAACCGGGGGATGATGAGGAAGTGTAAGAAGTCAATAGAATTGAAACCTTGGTAGAAGAACATTTGGAGTTACTGGGCATGTTAAAATTGGGGGAGGAAGATGTTGATGTGCAAGAGGAGCTAGAGAGCTTGAAAGGGGTAAAAAAGTGGACCCCTACATTTGAGAAGCTTCTACACCAAGACGAGAAGATTTTTCCATCAGATGAGCAAAAACCCATATTGGAATTGAAGCCATTACCATCCCATCTTAAGTATGCATATCTTGGGGATGACAAGACCTTTTCAGTGGTGATTAGCTCAACACTAGAGGAGAAGAAAAAAGAAGATCTCTTGGAGGTGTTGAAGAGGCATAAGGGAGATTTGGTTGGACAATTGTTGACATCAAGGGGATAAGCCCCCTCATTTGAACACACCGCATTTACCTTGAGGATGACTCCAAACCTTCCCGACAACCACAAAGAAGATTGAATCCAATTATGAAGGATGTGGTGAGGGACGAGGTGCTTAAACTACTTGATGTGGGAATCATCTTCCCGATTGTCGACAGTAAATGGGTGAGTCCCACCCAAGTGGTACCAAAGAAATCGGGGGTCACTGTGGTAGCAAATGAGGAAAATGAGTTGATTCCGACTAGGGTGATAACCGGATGGAGAGTATGCATTGACTATCGAAAGCTCAACCTGTGCACAAGAAAGGATCATTTCCCTTTGCCATTCCTCGACCAAGTGTTAGAAAGAGTAGCCGGACACTTATTCTATTGTTTCTTAGATGGATACTCTAGCTACAATCAAATCGAGATTGCATTGGAAGATCAAGAGAAGACCACCTTCACTTGTCCCTACGGTACCTTTGCCTACCGTCGCATGCCCTTTGGGTTGTGCAATGCCCGTGGAACTTTTCAATGTTGCATGATGGGAATTTTCAGTGATATGGCGGAGAAGATTGTAGAGGTGTTTATGGATGACTTCTCGATGTTTGGGGATTCCTTCAGTGGATGTTTGGAGAATTTGGAGAGAGTTCTCGAGAGATTCAAGGAGAAGAACTTAGTCTTGAATTGGGAGAAGTGTCACTTCATGGTGACACTAGGAATTGTTCTTGGGCATATTGTCTCGGCGAAGGGGATCGAAGTGGACAAATCAAAGGTTGAGGCCATTTCCAACCTCCCTACACCGAAGGTCATAAAAGATATCAGGTCGTTTCTGGGCCATGCCGGCTTTTATCTTCATTTTATTAAAGACTTTAGTGCATTGGCCCGACCTTTGACCAATTTATTGTCTAAGGATGTCCCATCCAAGTGGTCGGATAATTGTGAGGCATCTTTTACAAAACTCAAAAGCATGCTTATTACACCTTTGATTATGCGACCACCCAAGTGGGATTTACCTTTTGAGCTTATGTGCGATGCGAGTGATTACGCGGTCAGTGCAATGCTCGGTCAAAGGGAGAATAAGAGACCTTATATAATATACTACGCTAGCAAAACACTTGATGAAGCTCAGATGAACTATACCACCACATAAAAGGAGTTGTTAGCGGTAGTATTTGCATTGGATAAATTTTGGTCCTACATCATTGGTTCACCTATAGTAGTCTGTACTCACCACTCTCCTTTGAAGTATTTGTTGTCTAAGTAAGATGCCAAAACGAGACTCATCAAGTGGATCCTCCTACTCCAAGACTTCAATTTGACAATCAAAGATAAGAAGGGAGTGGAGAACGTGGTGGCGGATCATTTATCTCAACTGGTGGTGCAAGAGGCCAATGAGCACATTCCTATCCCTGATTTTTTCCCTGATGAGCAATTACTTTCGATTCATTATGTTTGTCCCTGGTATGCTGACATATGTAATTATCTTGCAACAAGACAAATACCACCGCACTGGAGCCCGGAGGATCGAAGAAGATTTATGGCGGGTGTGAAGTACTTCTACTTCGACAACCCGTACCTGTTCAAGAACTGCTCTGACCAATTCATGCGGAGATGCTTACCGGAAAATGAGCAGCGGGATGTCCTTGCATTTTGCCACTCTAAAGCATGCGATGGACACTTCTCGTCCAAGAAGACTTTGGCAAAAATTCTACAATCAAGTTTTTACTGGCCCTCACTTAAAAACGACTGTGTTTCATTTTGTAAAGAATGCGATAGATGCCAAAGACTGGGTAGTGTGACCCGAAAGAATATGATGCCACTCTCCCCTGTACTTGTCATTGAAATATTTGATTGTTGGGGCATTGACTTTATGGGTCCTTTCCCCGTGTCATTTGGTTTCCTATACATTCTACTGGCAGTGGATTACGTGTCCAAATGTGTGGAGGCTATCCCAACCAAGACTAATGACCACCGGGTCGTGGTCAAATTCTTGAAAGAGAACATCTTTTCGAGGTTCGGGATGCCTCGTGCTATGATAAACGATGGTGGATTGCATTTCTGTAATAGGCCATTTGCATCTCTTATGCATAAATATGACATCACACATAAGGTATCCACCGCATATCACCCACAAACCAATGGCCAAGCCAAGTTGGCCAATAGGGAGATCAAAACATTTTAGAGAAAACGGTGAACCCAAATAGGAAAGATTGGTCAGTTAGACTAATTGATGCCCTATGGACTTACCGCACTGCCTACAAAACTGTCGTAGGCATGTCTCCCTACCGGCTCGTCTATGGAAAGGCTTGCCATTTGCCAGTCGAAATGGAACGGAAGGCCTATTGGGCCATAAAGACTCTAAACTTTAATTTGAGAATGGTCGGAGAGCATAGGAAGCTAGAAATGAATGAATTGGAAGAGATGCGTATGAGAGCTCTAAAATTTCAAAAGAACGGGCTAAGATCTTTCATGACAAATCCATTGTGAGGAAGTTATTTGAGCCCAGGAAAAAAGTGTTGTTATACAACTCTTGTCTCTCAATCTTTCAAGAGAAACTCCAATCTCATTGGGAAGACCCCTATCTTGTCAAGGTGGCCTACCCCAATGGAGCTGTAGAAGTCACAAACCCCGAGGATGGCAAGACATTCAAGGTCAATGGCCAAAGACTTAAGTCATTCTTTGAGGGGTTTGAAGGCGAAGGGGTGGAGGAAGATTTGATGGATCCGGTTGACCCAGACTTGTTGGAGGACTAACTTTTCTTATGGTCTTTAGTGTACAGTTGCTTCTACTTACTTTATCTATTCGTGTTTACTTACTTTAAATTCGTGTATAGTGCTGTTTTCCTTAGTTGCAGATGTTGGTGTTTTGTCAAAACCTCATATGCGAGGTGTTCTCTAACCCTACTCTTCTTTTTACAGTCCTGCATTGCATACCATATTTTTTTTGTTGCATTGAGGACAATGCATGAATCAAATTTGGGGGGGGAGGGGGGGTGTGGTGCATGCTTGCTTGTTTCCGTTGTAGTATACCCTAAGCTCCGGACATCACCCTCAATGTGTGTATGGCGTATGTGCAATGGGGAGTGTCACTCTCCCTCGGAATGATGTCAAAAGAAAGGGCAACAGAATGGTGGTGGATTAATGAAAATGTGTTGTGTGTGTGTGAACAAAAGTGCTCCCCAAGCGAAGGGAGACTTTCGAGGGTCGTGTTTTACTTGGAAAAGTATTTCAAGGTCGTCTCCTTAGGGAAGGAGGTGAATCGTGTTGAAGGTTATTTTGGTGAAAAAGGGTAAAGTGTAAAAATCTTTTGATGTTTGAAGTTGGGTTTGTGATTGTGTTTTTGATGAAAACGAGTGTTGGCTAATATGAAGGGTTCATTCCAATGGGAATGTCAACTCAACTCGAAACCTTCCCCCAATGGTGTCTAGATGTTCGATTGATTCGTGGGAAGCTCAGGTCTAATGTGGAGGTGAGGATTCAAGCATACCCCGTGACAATGCCTACAGTGTATCAAGAACTCACAACCACGTCCACACTCAACCCAGTCAAACCGAACCAACGTACACTGCGAGGGGGAAAGAAAATGAATTGAAATGGCTTACCCAAGAGGAGGTCTCCCTTGGATTAGCCAACTTAAGATTTAGCTACTCATAATGAAAGCAAAAACATAAATGGCATGAAGAGACATTGTAAGAAATGAAGTTTGAACTTAACTAATGTAAGAAAAACATAAACTATAGGAGAGTGCATTTAATACCCATTTAAAGCTTGAAATGTAGAAAACTCAAATACATTAATGGTAGAAGTTAAGATACTCTACTAAACTTGAAATGGAAAGGAATTAAATGACATTCAAGACAATAAAGTAAGCTTACAAGAGTTTTACAAGAGATTACAAGAGAAATGGATTGAAGAAATGTGAAAATCTAAGCTTTCTCTCTTTAACTATGTCTTCTACCTAGAGCTTCTCCCTCTACAATGTAATATGAACTAAATCATGTAATGAATGATGATTTTCGTCCATAGAGAGCTCTCCAGGGTGTGTAGCAGGCCTTGCACCAAAAAGGGGGCTGATTGGATGGGATCCTTGCAGGCTAGGACAAGCCTAACCTTTCTCCTTTGCCTTCCTCTTCTCTCTCCTCCTCATAAATGCATAAGTCTTCCAAGTTCAAGTAGAGGTTAGGGGAGGCCTGTAGATGTGTAAGGGATGTCAGGGGACAAGATGGAGAGGTGTATGTCGGACCCCCAAATGGCAGAGCTTGAGTTGCAGGCTATTTGGGCAATCTGGGCAAAACCTTCCGGAAGGTCGACACAAACCTTCCGGAAGGTTTGTGCAGGAATAGTTAAATGAGCAATCCAGTAAGCAAAACCTTCCGGAAGGTTTTCACCCAAACTGCATTTTTCTTGGTTTCTTCACCCTCCATGCCTTCCATTGACCCATCCCCTCATCTTCATTTATTTCAAACACTTCATTGGGGGTATAACTGCAACCATTTACATTCTTTTACCTGCATTTATACAAAACTCCATCAAAGAGATGATTTAAAAACTTTTCTTCCCAATTTCATGGCAAAAGCAAGTATAGAAGGGCATATTAGCATGGAATACATGTAATGTTTTGTGCTAATCAGTGCACCATTTGTATGATACACCAATATTTGTGAAAATTTTTGTTGATAATACCAATTTTTGGGGTGGAAATTCACCTTTCACATATCACACAGATTTTTGTTTTCAATTGTTGCAAATTATGTGAAAAATTTGAAATTTTTTGTGAAAAATATCTGAATGTTGATCTGTATTCCCTTATTTAGAGTGCGATGGGTTGGATGATATGTTGAACTTTGTATTGAACCTTGAGCACATGAGCATATTATAGAAGTTAATCCTATGTGTGAGTATCACATATGTATTTGCTTTTGAACTCAACTGTATGTGCTCCTTGAATGTATAATTTCGGCAAGTTATGGATTGGATTCATATTTAGGCTTGGCTTAAATAGTGGAGATGAGTAAGGACCCATGAGAGCTTTAGTGTCAATCCTTTTTGGAGGGAACTTACATTTACTCAAGGAAAAAAATTTCAAATTTCAAATTTGTTCAATAATCTCATTATGTTTGTCTTGGCTATGTGCATTTGTTTAGTTGATTAACTTGTCTTGAAATGCATAATGCTCCCCCATGCTTACCTAGAGGTAATCTTAGGCCATTTTTGAATATTTTGAGCCTTAGCCTTTTTTTCTTGTGAAAATAGTATCCCTAGTGCCGTGATTGAGCCCTAAATTTTAAATTCATTTCCATACCACACATTTGACCAAGCCAATGAAAATGATAAAATCTTCCTCACCTTGGTTGTTCCTTGTGCTGAGTATGAATGATCATAAAAGAGAAGGAGGTATGGTGTGGAAGCCCAAACAAAAGGGATGAATGAAAGTTGAAACTCAAAGAGTTGAATTGAAAAAGAATGAAAATCCAAGGAAAGGAGAAAAGGGGTGAAAAGAAGAAAAGAATGACAAAATAAAAGGAAAATGTTAAAGAAATGAGAGAGAAATAAACAAAAAGTGTGGTGATGGGGTTAAACTGAAAAGCCCATGAAAAGGGAGATTTTTTAAAACAAATAGCCATTCACTCGGAGCAACCCTCCTTTGTTGTCCTCTGTCCTTCGTTCATTTACCTAGATATCACCCCTAGACCTCATTACAACCCGTGAAATTCCTAAATGATTTAGAGAAGCATGGGGGATGCATACTTTTAAATAAAAAGAGGAGTTGGTTTTGCTACCTAATACCCTAGCATTCCTTTCATGAGATTATGCCAAGGTCGTTTCGTTTTTTATGCATGAACTTTATTTTTTGATTACATGTGAGCATATTATATTTTGTGCACAAGATTCTATCTCACATGTACACATGTAGTGCATGCCAGGATAACCAGAGTTTGATTCAATGTTAAGAGACACCTTTTGTGAGTTTTGCATTGAAGCTGAATTTGTCTAGCCATTCAAATGTGAATTCTGTTGTGTAAGTGCTTAAATTACTTGTCCAATTCACACACACACGAGTTTGAAAATGAATGTGTAGGTGCATACTTTAGACTAGTATCTGAGGATATAGTGATGCTCATGTGTGCTTGATTCGGGCATTTGAACGACGTGTTTCGTAGCCCTATGCTTAAAGGATGGGGGAATATTGCTCAAGTTTTTGATATTTGAATGATTTAGGAATGCCTTTGTTATTTGTATATGTGTCTTACATTGTGGGTGTTCATTTTGGTAGTTAAATATAGAAATATACGCCTTATGTTTTAAAGTATCAAAATTTTAAATCACAATTCAATTGCGGTAATGACTTGGGCATGATGGTTCAATTTGTGATTTTTAAGTCTAGAACATGTTTTGGATGGAGTAGAGGTAATAAATAGAGTGTTAGAATGTGCAGGTCTTGAAATGTAGTGGAATGGAAGTGTGTTGGATAGCATTGGTTTATTTTGCAAATAAGGCAAAACCTATCGGTAGGCCATACAGGTAGGTTTTGGCCACTAGTCCTGCACCTACCGCAAACCTACCAGTAGGTTTTACCCAAAATGCCAAAATTAGGGGTTTTAATCAGATTTTTTCAGGAGAACTATTTATTGTCTCCCTAAATTACAAACCCTAGGGCAATTCTCTTCCACTCAAAGCACCTCTAAGCTTTCAAATCCTTTACCTCTTCCATTGATTTCTCATTTCTCAACCCTAGGGCTTTTGATTTTGAGGTTTTTAGTGAATATTTGAAGATCTCCTCTTGAGAAAACCTAGTTTTGCCAAAAATTCCACAAACCCTAATCTCTTTTAATCTCTCCAAAAAATCTCAAAACCCTTACAAAGGCTCGCCAATGGAGGATCCTTTGAGATGTCATGGACCCGATTGAGGTGTTTATTTTGGCACTCTTGTCTTTATTCATGTTTAGGGCACTGTCGCTATGCATGGCCCGCAAAAAGTGCACCGGGCCAAGCTCTCCACAACCCGAGGTTGCGAGTACCCGCAAGAGGAGCGGGGAGGGGTCGAGTGGAGACCGGAATGAGCAAAGAAAGAAGGAGAGAAATGAGGCTAGGTACCAAAGCATCCAGGAGAAAAATGATACTTGTGAGAGGTTCCTTGATTCGATTTCCCTGGGCCCAAACAATGAGGTGGTGAAGATCATTGTGGCTCATGGAATCGGGTTTTGGTTTGAGCCTGTGGATGGGTTCAATTTGTCTTTATGCCGGGATTTTTACCAAAAACTCAAAGTGGTGGATGAGTTTGAGGTCTTGAGGATGAACGTGAGGGGCAAAACCTTTAATGTGACCCCAACGGTGATTGCCACCCTCCTGCATTACGAGAGGCCACCTCCCTCCACCCCGGTATACCCACATAACATTACTAGCACCAAGACCATCCCTGAATACGTGGCTTTTATGTACGAGGACCCGACTCAATTTAGGGGAATGGTCCAAGTCAGGGGCCTCAAACATTCATATGGGACGATGAACAAGCTTCTACATTATAACCTGTTTCCGAGGGGCGCCGAGAAGACGCCTAACATTGAAAAGCTTGCCCTCTTGGATGCGGTGATGTCGGGAAAGGCTATGGACTTTGCACTTTTATATGGGAGGTAATGAAGGACTTCGTTGAGACTCAAAAGTCAAAGGCGAACCTCCCGTTTAGAAACTTGGTCACTAGGATGTGCATGCACTGCAAGGTGAAGGGGTATGCTTTTGACAAGATCACTCCACCTGAGACCGGGGCTATCGGAAAGGCTAGTAGCATGAAGAGGGCGGCGATGAGCCATGGTGAGCGGGCTAGGGTTCCGAGGCCGGAGTCATTCTCTGCGGGACCTTCTTCTACGGGACCTTCCTCTTCTGGGCCATCTGTGTTTTTCCCATCCACTTCTGCACTAGAGCGCTCAGTATCTCAGCACCTCGATGCATTAGAGGTGACAATGCATGGGATCTCTGCCATGATGACCAAACTGTTTCATCACACGTTTCCCAGTGAGCCTATTCCGGGCGGACCTCCACCTTCTACCTCTGCCCCCTAAGCATCCACAGTAGTTGAGGTGGGAGAGACAGACGATGATGATGAAGAGGAGGATGATGTTGGTGATGGTGATGAGGATGAGAGTGACGATGGTAATGATGAGGGTGATGGTGACGAGTAGTTTGTTATTGTTTTTGTTCTTTTTGAGTGGGGTTGGACATAGCTTGGAGTGGAGTAATTGGCCTAGTAGAAGAGTCTTTAGGTTTTAGGCCATTTTGTATCTTTTTTAACTCTATCTCCATGTACTTCAACTTTCGAAAGACATTAATGAAATACCACAGTTTTTGTTCCATCTTTGCCAAGTTCATTTCTTTAATTGCATTGTGATTTTTGTATTTTGAATGTTTGATGAATTACTTGTGTAAATGGATTGTTTTAATTTCATACTTGTTGGTTTGAAAATAAACTTTGCTAGGGACTAGCAAAGCACAAGTTGGGGGGTGTGATTAGCACAAAACATTGCATATCTCATGTACATTTACATCCCTTTTTATAATTGCTTTTGCGGTTAAAATGAGCAGAATTGCAATGTTTGAGATTCTAATGGAGTTTCGGTATGTTTACAGGTAAAGGTGCTTAAATGTTGCTTGTTAGGCCCTATCGTGGTGTTTGAGATGATTGGAGATGAGATGGTGGCTTAACGATAGGTTAAAAGCTGGAGGAACCAAGAAATCAACAAAACAAGTAAACACCTGCCAGTAGGCCATACCAGTAGGTTTTGGATACTGGATTTGCACCTACCGCAAACCTACTGATAGTTTTTGCTCACTGGAGTAAAACCTACCGGTAGGTTTCCATCGACCTACCGGTAGGTTCTACTGAAAAATGCCAGATTCTGCAACTCAAGCTCTGCAACTTTGGGGGTCCCACCATTGGATCTCCAACACTTTCCTGACACTCCTTACACACAAGACACCCCTCCTATACCCTAGCTTGGATTTTCGAGGCTTGGACATTAATGAGGAGAGAGAGAGAATGGGTGAAGCTTGGGAGTGCAGGCTAGGCCTTTGCTAGCCTACCAAACCCATCCTTTCAGCCCCCTATTGATGGGAGATCAATCACACAGACCCAAACGGCTCCATGGATGTTTTTGGCAGGGGAGATACACCATTAGGAGATATTGATTGTAATATAGAGAGAGAAGCTCTAAGAAAGAAGATGAATAGTGCTAGAGAAAGAAATTGATATTTTTGCATTTTCTTCCATAGATTGTCTTGTAATTCCTTGTAAGACTTGTTTTAAGCTTTATTTAATATCTTTAATGCCATTTGTTACAAGCACATTTCAAGTTTAGTCTTACATTTTGGATTTCACCATTAATGCATTTAAGTTCTTCATTCTCAAGCTTTTAAAATGGGTATTGCATATTTTCCTTCATAGTTTATATTTTCTTGCATTAAACTAAACTCCAATCTTAATTTCTTTACAATGTCTCTTCATTTCATTTATGTCTTTACTTTAGATATGAGTAGCTAAGTTTATAGTTGGCTAATCCAAGGGAAAATTCCCCTTGGGTATGCTACTTCAACTCATTTTCATTCATCCTCGTAGTGTACCATGATTCAGTTTGACTAGGTTGAGTATGGACGTGGTTGTGAGTTCTTAATACACCGTAGACATTGTCACGGGGTGTGCTTGAATCCTCACCTCCATTTTGGTCCCGCACTTCCTACGAATCAATCGAACATCTTGGCACCATTGGAGGAAGATCTTGAGTTGATTTGGAATTCCCATTGGAATGACCCCTTCAGATTAGCCAACACTTGTTTCCATTCAAATTTCATCAAGAAACAACCTCAACCCAAACTCAAAAAACAAAAAAAATTTACACTTTTCTTTTTGTTCACCAAAATCACCTTCAACACGATTCACCTCCTTCCCTAAGGAGACGACCTTGGAATACGATTTTCAAGTAAAACACGACACTCGAAAGTCTCCCTACGCTTGGGGAGCACTTTTGTTCACACACACACACACATTTTCATTACCCATCATTATTCTGTTTTCCCATTCTTGCATCATTCCGAGGGAGAGTGACACTCCCCTATCCCTATAAGCCATACACATATTTAGGGATGATGTCCAGAGATTAGGGAATACAACGGAATCCATCAAGCAGCTCTCTGTCCATTCTCAAATTGATGTTTAGAGTCTTTATGGCCCAATAGGCCTTGTGTTCCATTTCAACTGGCAAATGGCAAGCCTTTCCATAGACGAGCCGATAGGGAGACATGCCTAGAACAGTCTTGTAGGTAGTGCGGTAAGCCCAAAGAGCATCGATCAATCTATATGACCAATCCTTCCTATTGGGATTCACCGTTTTCTCTAGGATATTTTTGATCTCCCTACTAGCCACTCGGCTTGGCCATTGGTCTGTGGGTGATATGCGGTGGACACCTTGTGTGTGACACCATATTTATGCATCAACGATGCAAATGGCCTATTACAAAAATGCGACCCACCATCGCTTATCATAGCACAAGGCATCCTGAACCTCAAAAAAATGCTCTCCTTGAGAAACTTGACCACGACCCGGTGGTCATTGGTCTTAGTTGGGATAGCCTCCACCCATTTGGACACGTAGTCCACTGCTAGTAGAATGTATAGGTAGCCAAAGGACACGGGGAAGGGAGCAATGAAGTCGATCCCCCAACAATCAAATATCTCAATAACAGGTACAGGGGAGAGGGGCATCATGTTCCTTCGAGTCACACTACCCAAACGTTGGCACCGATCACACTCTTTATAGAAAAAAATACAATCTTTTATCAAAGAAGGCCAATAAAAACCTGATTGTAGAATTTTTGCTGAAGTTTTCTTTTCAGAGAAATGGCCACCGCACGCTTCTGAATGGCAAAATGTAAGGACTTCCAGTTGTTCACTTTCTGGTACACATCTCCACATGACTTGGTCAGGGCAGTACTTGAACAGGTACGGGTTTTTGAAGTAAAAGTACTTCACATCCGCCATGAATCTTCTTCTATCCTCTGGGCTCCAATGTAGTGGTATTTGTCCTGTTGCAAGGTAATTACATATGTCAGCATACCAAGGACAAACAGAATGAATCGAAAGTAATTGCTCATCAGGGAAAAAATCAAGGATAGGAATGTGCTCACCGGCCTCTTGCACCACAAGTCGAGACAAATGGTCTGCCACCACGTTCTCCACTCCCTTCTTGTCTTTGATTGTCAAGTTGAACTCTTGGAGTAGGAGGATCCACCTGATGAGTCTCGGTTTGGCATCCTGCTTAGACAACAAATACTTCAAAGTAGAGTGATCGGTATAGACTACTATCAGTGAACCAATAATGTAGGACCAGAATTTATCCAATGCAAATAATACCGCTAGCAACTCTTTTTCTATGGTGGTATATTTCATTTGAGCTTCATTGAGTGTTTTGCTAGCGTAGTATATTACATAAGGTCTCTTATCCTCCCTTTGACGTAGCACTGCGCCGACCGCGTAATCACTTGCGTCGCACATAAGCTCAAAAGGTAAGTCCCACTTGGGTGGTCGCATAATCGGAGGTGTAGTGAGCATGCTTTTAAGTTTTGTAAACGATGCCTCACAATTATCCGACTCCTCGAATAGAACATCCTTAGAAAGTAAATTGGTCAAAGGTCAGGTCAATGCACTAAAGTCTTAAATAAAACGACGATAAAAACCAGCATGGCCAAGAAACGACCTGATATCCTTGATGACCTTTGGTGTACGGAGGTTGGAAATTGCATCCACCTTTGATTTGTCAACTTCGATCCCCTTCGCCGAGACGATGTGCCCGAGCACAATTCCTTGCGTCACCATAAAGTGACACTTTTCCCAATTGAGGACCAAGTTCTTCTCCTCACATCTTCCTAGAACTCTCTCTAAGTTCTCCAAACATCCATCAAACGAATCCCCAAACAATGATAACTCGTCCATAAACACCTCCACAATCTTCTCCACCATGTCACTAAAAATCCCCATCATACAACGTTAAAAAGTTCCAGGGGCATTGCACAGCCCGAAAGGCATGCGATGGTAGGCAAAAGTACCGTAGGGACAAGTGAAGGTGGTCTTCTCTTGATCTTCCAATGCAATCTTGATTTGATTGTAGCCGGAGTATCCATCTAAGAAGCAATATAATAGATGCCCCACTACTCTTTCCAACACTTGGTCGAGGAATGGCAATGGGAAGTGGTCTTTTCTTGTGCATAAGTTGAGCTTTCGGTAATCAATACACACTCTCCATCCGATGATCACCCTTGTTGGAATAAGCTCATTCTCCTCATTTGCAACTACAGAGACTCCCGACTTCTTGGGTACTACTTGCGTGGGGCTAACCCACTTACTATTGGCAATCAGAAAAATGATGCCCACGTCAAGTAGCTTTAGTACCTCGTCTCTCACCACATCTTTCGTGATTGGATTCAACCTTCTTTGTGGTTGTCAAGACGGCTTGGAGTCCTCCTCAAGGTATATGCGGTGGGTGCAAATGAGGGGGCTTATCCCTTATGCCTTCTCAATACTTTCAAAAGATCCTCTTCTTGCTTCCCTTCCAACGTTGAGCTAATCACCACCGGAAAGGTATTTTCATCCCTAAGGTATGCATACTTAAGATGAGATGGTAATGGTTTCAACTCCAAGATGGGTTTTTGCTCATTCGATGGAAAAATCTTCATATCTTGATGTGGAAGCTTCTCAAATGTAGGGGTCCATTTTTCTACCCCTTTCAAACTCTCCAAATCCTCTAGCTCATCAACCTCCCCAATATCAACATTCTCCTCCTCCCCCAACTTAAAAATGCTCATTAGCTCCAAGTGCTCCTCCACCAAGGTGTCGATTCAGTTAATCTCATGTGCCTCTTTGTCATCCCCTGGTTGTTTAGACAAGTTGAAAACATTGAGGTCCATACTCATGTTCCCAAATGCAAGCTTCATAAGACTGTTCCTGCGATTAATCACAACATTAGAAGTGGCAAGAAAAGTTCTACCAAGTATGACAGGGATTTGGGAGCTAAGATTTACAACCGGGTGAGTGTCAAGCACAATAAAATCAATAGGAAAGTAAAATTTATCCACTTGCACTAAAAAATCCTCAACTATTCCCCTCGGTGTTCGGACGCTACGATTCGCTAGTTGAAGAGTGATTGGAGTTGGCTTCAGCTCTTCAAGCTGGAGTTGTTGGTACATCGAGTACGGTAAGAGGTTGACACTCGCCCCCAAATCAAGAAGAGCTTGCTCCACCTGGCAATTCCCGATTGTGATAGCAATGGTAGGGCATCCGGGATCCTAGAACTTTGGTCACTTGCTCGGTGAGGAATGTCTTCTTGTGCACATTTGGTCTCCTCTTCACGGTACACAAGTCCTTCAAGATCTTGGCACAAGTTGGGATTTACTTTATAGCATCAAGGAGTGGAATGTTGATTTTTACCTACTTGAACATCTCAATTATATCAGAATAATTAGCCACCTTGACGGGTGGCTTCAAATGATTAGGAAATGGGGCAGGAATGGGGGATGCATGAACACTTTCATCAACCACTTTCTCTTTCTCACTCACCTCACCCCCTCGGTGTCACCCTTAGTCTTGTCCTCTATTGGCAATGTAGTTTTGGTTGAAACTTTTGGCACCATGGTCTTATCGATTTGCTTGCCACTTCGAATGGTGGTGACCACTTTGAGTTGCTCACAACTCTCACTATTGGGTTCGGACGACTCAATAACATGTTGGCCTCTAGGGTTTTCTTGGGGTTGAGCGGGGAATTTCCCCTTCTCTTGTTGTGATGCCCCCATGGAATTGGTCAACTTAGTGAGTTGAGTCCGAATGTCATTAAAAGCTGCGGCATTTTTATTGTTGATGGCGGTTTGGCTTTGAATGAAGGAATGAACCACATCCTCTAAACTCCTTTTGTGAGGAGGTTGGTATGTGGATGGGTTGGATGGTCCTTGTTGATTAAAATTTTTTGGAGGTGGACCTTGGGAGAAATTCTGTGGAGACGGGTTTTGTGAATACCCTTGTGGATTAGACCAGGAGTATTGAGGGCTAGACGCTTGCCCTTGACCTTGGTAGTGGCCTTGCTTAGGACGTGAATAAGCATTAGAACCACAAGGAGTAGGATTCTCATTTTTCCAACTAAAGTTCGGGTGATTACTCCAACCCACATTGTAAGTGTTTGAGTGTGGAGAAAATGATTGCCTCGTTTGGTTAAAGGCATGAACTTGTTTGTGGTACACTTCCTTAAGTGCCGGAATGTTGGGGGACTCCGATATGGAATGCTCTACACTCTCACAAACTGAGCAGCCCTCCTAAATCTTTGAAATATTAGACACCTCGTGTCTCTTATTAACCTCAAGACTCTCAACTTTCCTAGACAACTTGGCAATTTTGGAAAGCAAGTATTTCCGGTATCTCAAATCATACATCGGTGGGATCCGTGATATCCCATGATTGTGCATTTTGGGCCAATGTACTAAAGTAGTCTAGGGCCTCATCAAGGTCCTTGTTCAAATACTCGCCATTACACATCATGTCAATGAATTGTCTATGGCCCGGTGTGATTCCTTCATAGAACAAACTTAGCAATTGCCACTATTCAAAGCCATGATGTGGTATGGATTGGAGCAATTCCTTGTAGTGGTCCCAACAGTTATAAAATTGCTCATTGGGTTTTTCTGAGAAGTTTTGAATTTTCTTTTTTAAAGTGGTGGATCTATACACCGGGAAAAATTTATTCAAAAAATTAGAAAGCATTTGAGCCCAAGAGGTGATGGATCGAGGCCGCAAGGAATTCAACCATGTCTTGGCCTTGTCCTTGAGGGAAAAGGGAAACAATTAAAAACGAGCTATGTCTTCCATATCATAGTTAGTGACGAAGTGCTTGAGTTTTTCCATTGTATACCCTAATCTCCGGACATCACCCTCAATGTGTATATGGCTTATATGGATAGGGGAGTGTCACTCTTCCTCGGAATGATGCAAGAGATGGGGTAAACGGAATAGTGGGAATGAAATGTGTGTGTGTGTGAATAAAAGTGCTCCCCAAGCACAAAGAGACTTTCGAGTGTCATGTTTTACTTGAAATTGGTATTCCAAGGTCATCTCCTCAGGGAAGGAAAGGTCAAGTTGTGGTGAAAGTGATTTTGCAAAAAAATGGAAAAGTGTAAAATCTTTTGAGTTTGTGTTTTGGAGAGTTTTGTTTTTGATTAAATTGAAATGGAAATAGGTGTTGGCTAATCCGAAGAGGTCATTCCAATGGGAATGCCAAATCAACTCAAGACCTTTCTCCAATGGTGTCTAGATGTTTGATTGATTCATAGGAAGCGCGAGACTAAAATGGAGGCGAGGATTCAAACATACACCGTGACAAGTCTACGGTGTATCAAGAACTCACAACCATGTCCACACTCAACCTATTCAAACCAAATCAACGTACACTACGAGGAGGAAAGATAAAGATTTGATTTAGCACACCCAAGAGGAATTCTCCTTGGATTAGCCAACTAAAAATCTAGCTACTCATGTTTAAAGTAAAAGCATTCATAATATAAAGCAACATGTAGATGAAATAGCAATGAAATAGAGGAGAAATGAAGCTTGAAACTTGTATTGATGCTAAAAGGAAGTAGACTACAAAGAAGAATTCATTTCATAAACATGACTAAAGCATAAAACGAAAACCCAGCAGAAAAATAAAAATGCAAGAACATTTGAATTAAACTTGATTACACTAGAATTAAAAGAGATTACAATGCAAGAAATAAAGATTACAAGAGAACTACAACTTACTACAACGAAATGGGTGAAGAAAATGCAAAAACATAAATTTATCTCTCTAGAACTTCATCTTCTTCCTTGGAACTTATCTCTCTAAAACTACTCCTAAGCTTAGGTAGCCTCCCTCCTTCAATGTGGGTGTGAATGCTGAATATATGGTGTAAGAATGATGCATTTTCGTCCATGAGGCTCCCCATAGCCTGTGTGTGCAGGCTTCCCTTCCATAGGAAGTGATTTAATGCTTGGACAGGCTAGGACAAGGCTAGCCTGCAACCCACCATGCCTCCTCTTTCTCTCTCCTCCTCTCCCATCCTCCATCTTCCAAGGCTGACTTTAGGGTGTAGGAGGCATGTATATATGTAGAATATGTCAGGGGGCAAGTGGGAGAATCATAGGTGGGACACCCAAGCAAGTGGAGCATGATTTGCAGGCGTTCTGGCACTTCTGGGAAAAATCTATCGATAGAACGATGAAACCTACCAGTAGGTTTCCAGTAGGTTGAAAAGGGGATGCAAGCTCAGGACCAGTCTTCGTAAATTTGCCATAACTTTTGATCCAACCGTCTGACTGAGCTGAAATTTTGACATAATACAAAGGACATCTAGATCTACAACTTTGATGTTTTGAACTTTTGATCCAACCGTCAGTTTGTTGAAATGATGGCTCAAGGGGAGTTCATGGGAAAAAGTCTAGAATAGGCATTTGCATTTTTTGATACCATATCCGAGAGTTCCTAGATGTGGGACTCAACCTCTCCTACCACTGTTGAAGCCAAACCATCCATTTCCCATGGGGAAAAATATGTTTTAAAAGAAGATGATGACCTAAGGGCAAAAATGACTACCTTATCTCGAAAGCTTGAAGCTCTAGAGATGAAGAAGGTGAATCAGGTTGCTGTTAGCCCTCTCATAGAAAAAGTGTGTGGGATATGTGCTTTAATAGGACACCCTACTGGGGAATGTCCTACCATTCCTGCATTTAAGGAAGTCTTGTTAGAACAGACCAATGCAATTTCCAATTTTAAGAAGCCCTATTCCAACCCTTATTCTGAAAAGTATAATCCAGGGTGGCAGAATCACCCAAATTTTAATTGGAGGAACACCCAAAAACCTCCCATATATCCAAAAAGGTTTACAACCATCCCCTCAAGGGCCTCCTGCATATCAAGCATACAAACCACCACACATGAGAAGTCTTGAGGACACATTGAATCAGTTCATGGAAAGCCAAACGAACTACAACAATCATTCCACTCAGACTTTCAATGACTTCAAAACCCATACCACTCAGTCATTTGAGGATCTCAAAGGTCATATCCAAAAGTTGACATAGTCAATGACCACACATGAGAAGGGCAAGTTTCTTGCCTAACCTAAACAACCACAAGGTCAATACCATGTTAGTAATTCGTCAAACATTGAACCTCACCACCCTAAGAAGTGGTAAAGTCATTGAGAAAACCATCAAACCATCCCCACTCAATGAGACAACACCTGTGTAGCAACCTACACAAGTCTCTCTAGGTGAGACTGAGTCTAGAGAAGATAAAGAGTCATAACCACTATGTCCCATTCCTGCTCCTTTTCCTCAAAGACTCAAGAAAACACAGAAGTTGAACAACCATGCAGAAATTTACGAGTTTTTGAAGCAATTAAAAATCAATATACCACTTCTGGATGCCATCAAGCAAGTTCCTTCTAATGCCAAGTTTCTAAAAGACTTATGCACAATCAAAAGAAGTCAAAATGTTCAGAAAAGGGCTTTCTTAACAGAACAAGCCAGTGTCATACTCCAACACAAAACCCCTCCAAAATACAAGGATCCGGGGTGTCCCATAGTGTCATGTGTCATTGGGAATTTCAGGATAGAACAAGCATTGCTGGATCTTGGAGCCAGTGTCAACTTGCTCCCTTTTTTCAGTATACCAACAATTAGGTTTGGGTGAACAAAAACCCACATGTATCACACTACAATTGGCAGATAGGTCTATCAAAGTTTCGAGGGGCATTGTTGAGGATGTCCTAGTTCAAGTGGACACTTTCTTTTTCCATGTCGACTTCATTGTCTTGGATACTCAGCCAGCAATACATTCGGGGAATCAAATTCGCGTCATTCTTGATCGAATTTTCCTACCAACTTCAAATGCATTAATTAATTTGCAGGAATGGGGTCATGAAGTTCACTTTCGGGAATATAACTCTTGAGCTTAACATTTTTAATATTGCCAACCACCCAGGAGAGGAAAATGAATTGAGAGAAGTAAATTTCATTGAGTCTTTGGCACATGAACATTTAAACAGAGCATTTTGTGAAAACTCCCCAGAATCATGTTTGCTAGAGTCTGTCACATTACTTGATTTCTTCTGTCGTCCCTAATATCCACTCATCATCCCGTAGTGTGTGTATGGCTTATACGAATAGAGGAGTGTCACTCTCCCTCAGAATGATGCAATAAATGGGGTAAACAGAATAGTGGATGAACAAAATGTGTGTGTGTGTGTATGAACAAAAGTGCTCCCCAAGCACAGGGAGACTTTTGAATGTCGTGTTTTACTTGAAAATCGTATTCCAAGGTCATCTCCTCAGGGAAGGAGGTGAATCGTGTTGGAGGTGATTTTGGTGAAAAAGGGAAAATGTAAAAATCTTTAATGTTTGAGTTTGGTGAGTGAAGATTGGTTATAGAAATGTAATGGAAACAAGTGTTGGCTAATCCGAAGAGGCCATTCCAATGGGAATGTCAAATCAACTCAAGACCTTCCTAGAGAAGAAAGTTAAAGTTATTGAAGTGGTTTTGATTTTCATACAGGGTACAAACTTTGACGCGTTATAAGGTTGTTTTATTGAAATTGGACATTACAAGTTAGAGTATATAGAAGTCTCTTTTCACAAAAGATAAAATTGTGTACATTTGACCCGAAAGTTAAGAGAGTCAACCTAGAAGATGGTATAGATACCCAAAAAAGTGAAGAGTGATATAGTACCATTTTTTGTTTTTTTGGTAAGTAACAAAAAACATTCAGTACTCTAATCAAGCCCTGCATAATGATCTGTTTGAAAATTCCAAACAAATATGAGCTCATGTATAGCATTTTATAGACCCAATCCTGTTCTTATTTTATTTATTCTTAAAGACACGGGCTTATTTGGGGCTGATTTTTTTGGGTGCGAAATAGAAGTTTGAAAAGTGAAATGAAAAAGTCAAAGTTAAAAAAAGTGCTATTTTTTCCTAAAAAATTGATAGAAAAGCCATCCAATAAGCCCGAGTCCACATGGATCAGACTTATTTTACTCTGAAACACAAAAAAAAAAATTTGAGGTTTGAAGTCAGCTTCAACCAAACCCATAATGATGAGAAGTCATCCTAAAATAGAAGAATTATTAAATTTTTGCTTTGCCTAAGAATAAACATCAATTTTTCTCCTAAGAGTCTTCAGAACTCATGGAGACCCAAACCCTACCTAAATTTGAGTAATAAAAAAGGGTAAAAAAGTTGATTTGGTATAGACCTTTCCAATTGACAAACTATTTTTTAAAAGAAGAGAAACTCAAATTTAAATAAACATAAATCAAAATTTAAAAGAGGGTAAAATATGACAATTGGATCTTTAAAGGAGAGTATAATCTCACCATTAAAGATTTGGGTTTAAAAAAGGGTCTTCCTTCATTTGGGTTTAAAAAATGGTTTCCTTCATTTGGTAAGGGTATGGGTTTATCATTGGCGAATGTTTTTAAGAGTTTTTTACCCTTTTTTTTTTAAAAAAAAGGCTTAAAAAAAGATAAGTATTGAAGATGGTCTTAGGCTAAAATGAAAAGAAAAGGAAAAAAGTGGCTAATTTGTTGAACTAGAAATCTACTATAGGAAAATAAATAGGGTTAGTTACAAAATACCCCCTTGAACTATGTGTCTTATTCCAATTAGCTCCATCGATTTTCAAATTAAAAAATTAACCCCCTTCATGTTCTAAAATGAGTAAGATGGCTGATGGTGTTAACTAAGATGATGAAATTCTAAAAATACCCTTGACCATGACAACTGAATTGGCGCCCAAAAAATTAACCATGGTTGGCTATGGAGCAGTTTTTTTTTTTTTTTTTATCGGAAGGTAAAATGTATTAAAAAAAAACAGGTATACACGGGTAATTACCCACAAATTGTACAATGAAGTCACATAAGACTCAGAGACAAACATTGGGGACAGAATGAACAAAACCGACTAGTTAGACAACCCTTGGGCCCCAATATGAACATTGACCAAGACCCACCCGAGGATGCGGGTGACAATTTTGAGAATGTAGGTGCAAACCTAAACATGCAAAGGGGTGGGGGAGTACAAGAACCTAGAATGTCCAATCCACGAATGCAATTTTCCCCTCCAGTTAATGAAGGGAACAACATCCACATTGAACCTCCGGCAAGGTCAATGAGGGATTTCCTTCAACCCACACGAAGCACCACACCCTTATGCACCCTCCTTCCGGTCCAAACTCACCTCTTCCTAGTTAAACTAGGGATGTTGCAACTACTTCCCACATTCCATAAAATTGAGAAGGAGAACCCCTACTTGCACATCAAGGATTTCGAGGAGATAGTTGCGACCTTCCTCACCAATCATGGTATGGAAGATATAGCTAGGCTGAAATTGTTCCCCTTTTCCCTGAGAGATAAGGCAAAAACTTGGCTTAATTCCTTGAGACCTCGACCCATAACATCTTGGAACCAAATGATCTCTGAGTTTTTAAACAATTTTTTTCCGGTGCATAATACCACCGCTCTAAAGAAACAAATTCAAAACTTTTTGGAGAAGTCCAATGAGCAATTCTACCAATGTTGGGATCGGTACAGGGAATTGCTACAATCCATTCCACACCATGACTTTAAACCATGACAATTGGTGAGTTTCTTCTATGAAGGAATCACACCGGGCCATCGACAGTTCATCGATATGATGTGTAATGGGGAGTTTTTGAACAAAGACCCCGATGAGACCTTAGATTACTTTGACACATTGGCACAAAATGCACAATTATGGGACATTAAGGATCCTATCGATGTACCAAGGTCTTCTCCTCAAGGGAGTAGTCAAACTCATGGGGGAGAGATTTATGACTTGAGGGACAGGGGAGACTTGCTTTCCAAAATTGCCAAATTTTCTAGGAAGGTTGAGAGTCTTGAAGTCAATAGGAGACACGAGATGTCTAATGTTTCAAAAATAGAGGAGTTTTGCTCAATTTGTGAGAGTGTGGAGCATTCCATATCGGATTGCCCCAACATTCCGACGCTTAAGGAAGTATACCACGAGCAAGTTCATGCCTTTAACCAAACAAGGCAATCATTCTCTCCACACTCAAACACTTACAATGCGGGTTGGAGTAATCACCCGAACTTTAGTTGGAGAAATAAGAATCCCACTCCTTATGGTTCAAATGCCTATTCACCTCCCGTGCCTCCTAGGCAAAATCAATTTCAATCCCAAGGTCAAGCGTCTAGTTCCCAATACCCTCGGCCTAGCCCGTAAGGGTATTCACAAAACCCGCCTCCACAAAATTTCTCCCAAGGTCCGCCTCCACAAAATTTTAATCAACAAGGATCATCCAATCCATCCACATATCAACCTCCTCACAAAAGAAGTTTGGAGGATTTGGTTCACTCCTTCATTCAAAGTTAGACTACCTTCAACCAAAGCCATACCACCTTTAACAATAACATCTCGGCTCAACTCACAAAAATCACCAATGCCATAGGGATATTACAGCAAGAGAAGGGAAAATTTCCCGCTCAACCCCAAGAGAACCCTAAGGGCCAACATATGATTGAGTAGTCCGAGCCCACCAAAGAGAGCTGTGAGCAACCTAAAGCGGTCACCACCCTTCGTAGTGGCAAAAAAATTGATAAGACTGTTGTGCCAAAGGTCTCACCCAAGGCCACATTGCCAAAAGAAAAAGAGACTGAGGGTGACACTGAGGGGGGTGCGGCGAGTGATGAGGTGGTTGAGAAAGAAAACTTGAGTGATGGATATGTGCATGTTTCCCCTATTCCTGCTCCTTTTCCTAATCGTTTGAAGCCACCTGTCAAGGTGGCTAATTATGCTGATATACTTGAAATGTTTAAGCAGGTGAAGATCAACATCCCACTCCTTGATGCCATAAAGCAAATTTTATCATGTGCAAAGATCTTGAAAGACTTATGAATGGTAAAGAGGAGGCTCAATGTCCACAAGAAGGCATTCCTCACCGAGCAAATGAGCTCAATCTTGAGGACGAACACCCCACCGAAGTTTAAAGACCCCGGATGCCCCACCATTGCCATAACAATCGGGAATTGCCGGGTGGAGCAAGCATTGCTTGATTTAGGTGCTAGTGTGAACCTCTTTCCGTATTCGGTGTACCAACAACTACAGCTCAAAGAATTGAAGCCTACTCCAATCACGCTTCAACTGGCGGACCGTAGTGTCTGAACACCAAGGGGAGTAGTTAAGGATGTTTTAGTGCAAGTCGATAAATTTTACTTTCCCGTTGATTTTATTGTGCTTGACACTCACCCGGTTGCAAATCTTAGCTCCCAAATCCCTATAATACTTGGAAGACCTTTTCTTGCCACATCTATTGTTGTGATTAATTGCAGGAACTGTCTTATGAATCTAGCATTTGGGAACATGACTATGGATCTCAACGTGTTCAACTTGTCCAAGCAACCGGGGGATGATGAGGAGGTGCATAAAGTAAATAGAATTGACACCTTGGCGGAAGAACACTTGGAATTGTTGGGCATGCTAAAGTTGAAAGAAGAGGGGAATGTTGATCTAGAGGAGTTTGAGGAATCGGAAAGTTTGAAAGGGGTAGAGAAATGGATCCCTACATTTGAGAAGCTCCCACACCAAGACAAGAAGATTTTCCCATCCAATGAGAAAAGGCCCAGGTTGGAATTGAAGTCATTACCTTCCCATTTGAAGCATGCATATCTTGGGGAAGATGAGACATTTCTGGTGGTAATTAGTTCAACGTTGGATGCAAAGCAAGAAGAAGAGCTCTTGGGAGTGTTGAGGAGGCATGAAGGGGCAATTGGATGGACAATTGCCGACATCAAAGGGATAAGCCCCATCATTTGCACACATCGTATTTATCTTGAGAAGGACACCAAACCGTCTCGACAACCGCAAAGAAGGTTGAACCCAATCATGAAAGATGTGGTGAGGGACGAGGTATTGAAACTACTTGACGTGGGCATCATTTTTCTGATTGTCGATAGTAAGTGGGTTAGTCCCACGCTAATAGTACCCAAGAAGTCGGGAGTCACGATTGTGGAGAATGAAGAGAATGAGCTTATTCCAACAAAGGTGATCACAGGTTGGAGAGTTTGTATTGATTACCGGAAGCTCAACCTGTGTACAAGAAAAGACAACTTCCCAATGCCATTCCTCGACCAAGTGTTGGAACGAGTAGCGGGGCATCTATTCTATTGCTTCTTGGATGGATACTCCGGCTACAATCAAATAGAAATTGCATTGGAAGACCAAGAGAAGACCACCTTCACTTGTCCCTACGGTACATTTGCTTACCGTCGCATGCCTTTTGGGCTATGTAATGCCCCTGGAACCTTTCAACGTTGCATGATGGGGATCATTAGTGACATGGTGGAGAAGATTGTTGAGGTTTTTATGGATGACTTCTCGGTCTTTGGGGATTCTTTCAGTGGGTGCTTGGAAAATTTGGAGAAATTTTTTGAGAGATGTGAAGAGAAGAGTTTAGTTTTGAACTGGGAGAAGTGTCACTTCATGGTGACACAAGGAATTATTCTCGGGCACATCATCTCAGCAAAAGGGATTGAAGTTGACAAATTAAAAGTGGAGGCCATCTCCAACCTCCCTATGCCGAGAGTCGTGAAGGATATCAGGTCGTTTCTGGGCCATGATGGATTTTACTGTCATTTCATAAAAAAATTTAGTGCATTGGCCCGACCTTTGACCAATTTATTGTCTAAGGATGTCCCATTCGAGTGGTCGGATGATTGTGAAACATCTTTTTAAAAACTCAAAAGCATGCTTGTCACACCTCCGATTATGCAACCACTCAAGTGGGATTTACCTTTTGAGCTTATGTGCAACGCAAGTGATTACGCGGTCGGTGCAGTGCTCGGTCAAAGGGAGGAGAATAGACCTTATGTAATATACTACGCTAGCAAAACCCTTAAGAAGCTTAAATGAACTATACCACCACAGAAAAGGAATTGCTAGCAGTAGTATTTGCATTAGATAAATTATGTTCTTACATCATTGGTTCACCGATAGTAGTCTATACTAATCACTCTGCTTTGAAGTATTTGTTGTCTAATCAGGATGCCAAACCGAGACTCATCAAATGGATCCTCCTACTCCAAGAGTTCAATTTAACAATCGAATACAAGAAGGGAGTGGAGAACGTGGTGGCTGACCATTTATCTCGACTGGTGGTGCAAGAGGCCGATGAGCATATTCATATCCCAGATTTCTTCCCAGATGAGCAATTACTTTCAATTCACTCCATTTGTCCATGGTATGCTGACATCTGTAACTATCTTGCAACATGACAAATACCACCACAGTGGAGCCCGGAGGATCGAAGAAGATTTATGGCAGATGTGAAGTACTTCTACTTCGACAACTCGTACCTGTTCAAGTACTACCCTGACCAAGTCATGTGGAGATGCGTACCGGAGAACGAAAAATGGGATGTCCTTGCATTCTGCCATTAAGAGGCATGCGGTGGCCACTTCTCTGCCAAGAAAACTTCAGCAAAAATTCTACAATCAGGTTTCTACTGGCCCTCTCTGATAAAAGATTGTTTTTCATTCTGTAAGGAATGTAATAGATGTCAATGTTTGGATAGTGTGACCCGAAGGAACATGATGCCCCTCTCCCCTGTACTTGTTATAGAAATATTTGATTGTTGGGGCATCGACTTCATGGGTCCCTTCCCTGTGTCGTTTGGCTATCTATACACTCTACTGGCAGTGGACTACATGTCCAAGTGGGTGGAGGCTATCCCAACCAAGACAAATGACCACCGGGTCGTGGTCAAGTTTCGCAAGGAGAACATTTTTTCGAGGTTTGGGATGCCTCGTGCATTGATAAGCGATGGTGGATCGCATTTCTGCAATAGGCCATTTGCATCGTTAATGCATAAATATGGTGTCACACATAAGGTATCCACCGCATACCACCCACAAACCAATGGCCAAGACGAGTTGGCCAATAGGGAGATCAAAAATATTTTAGAAAAGACGGTGAATCCAAATAGGAAGGATTGGTCAACTAGACTGACTGATGCCCTATGGGCTTACCGCACCACCTACAATACTGTTTTAGGCATGTCTCCCTATCGACTCGTCTATGGAAGGGCTTGTCATTTGCTAGTTGAGATGGAACACAAGGCTTATTGGACCATAAGGACTTTGAATTTCAATTTAAGGATAGTCGGAGAGCATATAAAGTTAGAATTTAATGAATTGGAAGAGATGCGAAGAGACGCGTATGAGAGCTCTAAAATTTCAAAAGAGCGGGCTAAGATCTTTCATGAAAAATCCATTGTACGGAAGTCATTCGAGCCTGGCCAAAAAGTGCTCTTATGCAACTCTCGTCTCTCCATTTTCCAAGGCAAACTCCGATCCCGTTGGGATGGTCCCTATCTTGTCAGGGTGGCCTACCCCAATGGAGTTGTCGAAGTCACAAACCCCGAGAATGGCCAGACATTCAAGGTCAATGGCCAAAGTCTTAAGCCATTTTTCGAGGATTTTGAAGGACAAAGAGTGGAGGAGGATTTGATAGATCTGGTTTATCCAGAATTCGTGGAGGAGTAACTAGTCTTTTTGCTTTTTAGTGTACAGTTGCTTTTATTTACTTACTTTATTTTTATTTCAAGTTATTTACATTCTTTTGTCGTCTAGTTTTGTTTTTCTTAGTTGCAGATATTGGTGCTTTTGTCAGAGCTCAAGTACGAGGTATTTTTTAACCCTATTCATATCTTTATAGTCTTTCAGTGCATATCATATCTTTTTGTTGCATTGAGGACAATGCATGGATCGAGTTGGGGGGAGAGGTGCACCATTTGCATGATACATCAATGCTTGTGGGAATTTTTGTGGATAATACCAATTTTTGGGGTGAAAATTCACCTTTCACTTATTTTTGTTTACTTTAGTGCAAATTATGTGAAAATTTTGAATATCTGAATGTTGATCTGTATTCCCTTATTAAGAGTGTTTGGGTTACATGATATGTTGTTTTTTGTTTTGAACCTTGAGCACATGAGCATATTATAGAAGTTAATTCTATGTGTGAGTATCACATATATATCTGCTTTTGAACTCAACCGTATGTGCTCCTTGAATGTGTAATTTTAGCAATTTACGGATTGTATTCATATTTTAGGCTTGACATAAATAGTGGAGATGAGTAAGAACCCATGAGAGCTTTAGTGCCAATCCTTTTTGGAGGAAACTTATAATTACTCAAGGAACAATTCTTAAATTTCAAATTTCTTCAATAGTCTCATTATGCTTGTTTCGGTTCGGTGCATTTATGTAGTTGATTTACTTGTATTGAATGTGCAGTGCTCTCCTATGCTTACATGGAAGTGATCTTAGGCCATTTTTGAAATTTTGAGCCTTAGCCTTGTTCTTGAGAAAATATTATCCCTAGTGCTGTGATTGAGGCTTAATTGAAATTCGTTTCTATGCCACACAATTGACCAAGCCAATGAAAAAAAAAAATATATATATATATATACCTTACATTGGTTGTTCCTAAAGCTGAATATGAGTAATCATGAAAGAAAAGGAAGTGTGGTGTGGGAACTTCAACAAAAAGGGATGAATGGAAGTGAAACTCAAGGAGTTCAGTGGAAAAAGAATGAATCCAAGAAAAGGAGGAAAAAGGGATGAGAAGAAGAAATAATGATCAAAAGAAAAGGAAAATGTTAAGGAAAATAAAGAAAAGAAACAAAGAGTGTGGTGATGGTGTAAGAATGAAAATCCCATGAAAAGGGAGGTGTTTCTGAAATAAAAGTCTTTCACTTGGAACAACCCTCTTTGTTATCCCATGTCCTTCATTTTTTTTGCCTCAATATCGCCCCAAGGCCCCATTATAACCCTTGAAGTCCTAAATGATCTACAGAAGCACGGGAGATGCATAATTTTAAAGAAAATGATGAGTTAGTCTTGCTACCCAATGCCCTAGCATTCTTTTCATAAGATTATGCCAAAGTCGCTTCATTTTCATACATGAACTTCATTACATGTGAGCACACTTTGTTTTGTACACAAGATTCTATCTCACATGTACACATGGAGTGCATGCCAGGATAACTAGAGTGTATTTCATTGTTAAAAAGTGATATTTGGTGAGTTTTGCATTGAAGCTGAATTTGGCTAGCCATTCTAATGTGAATTCTGTTGCGTAAATGCTCAAATTACTTGTCCAATCCACACGCACACGAGTTTGAAAATGAATGTGTAGGTGCATACTTTAGACTAGTATTTAAGGCTATAATGATGTTCATGTGTGCTTGGTTCGGGCAGTTGAACGACGTGTTAGGTAGCCCTATGCTTTAAGGATGGGGGAATATTGCTCAACTTTCGGTATTTGATAAGTTGTAGGAATACAATTGCTATTTGAATTCATGTTTCATATTTTGGGTATTCATTTTGGTAGTTTAAATTAGAATTCCATGTCTTATACTTTGAAAACGTCCAAATCTTAAATTATGTTGCAATTTCGGAAATGACTTTGGGCATGATCAACCAATTGTGGTCCATAAGAGTGGTTCAAGTTTTTGATAGGTTAGGTGTCCTTGAAAGGGGGTAAAAATGTTTTGGAGTGGAGGAAATTTGGATTGGATGTGAATTTTTTTAAAAAGGATTGGTTTTGCAGCAAAGGCACAACCTTCCGGAAGGTTTTTGCCCAGAAAACTAAAAACAAGGGTTTTAAGTTCGAAAATTTTGAAAAACCATTCACATTTCCAATCCACCTCTTGCTCCCAAACCCTCTCCTCTCCTCCTACTGTCTTCTAACTTCCAAATCACTCCTCCCAACTCTCAATTCTCTTACTTTCTATTGTCTAGGGTTGAATCTTAGAGCAATTTAGCCAAAAATTTCAAGTGTGCTTCACAAAAACCCTAGGTTGCCATTTTCCCCAATATGTGAGGTTTCTTTGATCTTGTTCAAATCCCTCTACTCTTGTGTGATCGCTAGGATTAATGGGATGTCTTTGGAAGGATATGAGCCAGCAGAGGGGATCTTGGTGTGGTTGTTGACTTTCATGGGTTTAGGGGCACTGTTGATTTTCATGGCCCAAACAAAGAGCACTGCCCCTGGATCTTCTCCACCCCCCTCTGGCTCTACTTCCTGAAGGGTAGAGCGAAGGACAAAGGCAAGGCATGATGCCCGGAGGTAAAGGATTGAGGAAAAGAGCGTAACTTCTGAGCGTTATGTGGATAAAGCCTCTCTTGGACCGAGGGATGAGGTGGTGAGAATTATAGAACAACGGGGGTTGAATTCGTGGTTTGAGGAGGTCAAGGGGTATCACTTCGGATTGTGTCGCAAGTTTTACCAGACGTTAGTGGTTTTTGGTGATAATGAGAGTAAATTGAGGATGAATGTGAGGGGTAAGACATTCGAGGTAACCTCGCTACAATTGCCATAGCAATGGGGTATGAGAGGCCTCCCCCGACCACCCCGGTTTACTAGGACTCTTAGAGATTATGTGGCCCTCACCTATGAGGACCCGACCACGTTCATGGGAACGACGTTGGTTGGGGGCCTCAAGCATGCATATGGGGTCATGAATAAGGTCCTCCATTATAACTTGATGCCCCGGGGTTCGGAGAAAAACCCAAACATAGAGAAGTTGGCATTACTGCATGCCTTCATGACTGGGGTTGCCTTTGATGTAGCATATTTGATTTCTTCTATGAAGGAATCAAACCGGACCATAGACAATTCATGGAGATGATGTGTAATGGCGAGTTCTTAAACAAGGACCTCGATGAGGCCCTAGACTACTTTTGTATATTGGCCCAAAATGCACAATCATGGGACATTACGGATCCCACCGATGTACCTAGGTCGTCTTCGGGTAGTAGTCAACCACAAGGGGGAGGAATATATGATTTGAGAGACTGGGAGGACTTTCTTTCCAAAATAGACAAGTTGTCTAGGAAAGTGGAGAGTCTTGAGGTCAATAGGAGACACGAGGTGTCCATTGTTTCAAAGGCTGAGGAGTTTTCCTCAATTTGTCAGAGTGTGGAGCATTCCATATCAGATTGCCCTAATATTCTGGCACTTAAGGAAGTGTACCACGAGCAAGTGCATGACTTTAACCAAACGAGGCAACCATTTTCTCTGCACTCAAACACTTACAATTCGGGTTGGAGCAATCACCCAAATTTTAGTTGGAGAAATGAGAATCCCACTCCTCATGGTTTAAATGCATACTCACCTTCTGTGCCTCCTAAGCAAAATCAATATCAAGGCCAAGGTCAAGTGTCTAGCTCAAAATACCCCTGGTCCAATCCGCAAGGGTATTCGCAAAATCCAGCCCCGCGGAATTTTTCCCAAAATGCACCCCAACAGAATTTTTCTCAACAAGCACCATCCAATCCTCCCACCTACCAACCTCTCCATAAGAGGAACTTGGAGGATGTGCTTTACAATTTCATCCAAAGCCAAACCACTTTTAACAACAATATTTCGGCTCAACTCACAAAAATTACCAATCACATAGGGCTATCACAACAGCAAAAGGGGAAATTCCTCGCTCAACCCCAGAGAACCCTAAGGGCCAACATGTGATTGAGTCGTCCGAACCCACCAAAAAGAGTTGTGAGCAACTCAAAGCGGTCACCACCCTTCGAAGTGGCAAACAAATTGATAAAACCATTGTGCCAAAAGTCTCTCCCAATGCCACATTACCATTAGAGAAAGAGACTAAGGATGACACTGAGGGGGGTGATTAGCACAAAAAATAGGACATATATTGTATGCTAATATGCCCCTTTACACTTGCTTTTGTCATGAAATTGGGGAGAAATGTGTTTAATCTTCGTATTAATGGAGTTTTGTGTGAATGCAGGTGAAATGATGTAAATGGCATGAGTTAAACCCCCATTGAAGTGGTTGAAGTCAATGAAAAAGAAGGGGGTAGCTTAAAGGATGGTTTGAAGGGTAAAGAAGCCAAGAAAATGTAAATTGGTTGAAAACCTTCCGGAAGGTTTTGTCTTGGATTTATTTTTCACTGCCAAAACCTTCCGGAAGGTTTTGTCTACTAGAGTAAAACCTTCCGGAAGGTTTTGCCTATTGGAGTGAAACCTTCCGGAACGTTTTGCCTACTGGAACAAACCTTCTGGAAGGTTTTGCCTGCTAGCTGCTTCATTTAACTGTTCGTGCACAAACCTTCCGGAAGGTTTCTGTCGACCTTCCGAAAGGTTTTGCCTAGATTGCCTAGATAGCCTGCAACTCAAGCTCTGCCATTTGGGGGTCCCACTTACACTTCTCCAACAGATCCCCTAACATCCCCTGCACGTCTAGGAGCCTCCCCTCACCTCTACTTGGACATGGATGACTTTTGCATTAATGAGATGGAGAGAGAAGAGCATGGCAAGGGAGAAAGGCTAGGCTTGCCCTAGCCTGCACCATCCCATCCCTTTCAGCCCCCATGATGGGAATCACATCACACAACATTGGGGAGAGCTCCATGGACGTTTTTGGGGAGGGCTTCTACACTATGGTGGAGAATTAGCTAGGATTACATTGAATATATATATATATATATAGAGAGAGAGAGAGTGCAAGGAAGAAGATGAATAGTGCTAGAGAGAGAAGTTAATGTTTTTCCATTTTCTTTCCATACATTGCCTTGTAATCCATTGTAAGACCTTTCTAAGCTTTGTTTGAAGTCTTGAATGCCATTTATTTCAAGTTGCTTTTAAGTTTAATCTTCTATTCAAGCTTTCACCATTAATGCATTCATGTTCTTCATTTTCTTAGTTTTAAAATGGGTATTAAATGCATTCACTTTTAGTTTATGTTTTCTTGCATTAACTTAGCTAAAATCTTCATTGCTCTGTAATTACATTAGTGTCTTTCCTTTACACATGAGTAGCTAAGTCTTTAAGTTGGCTAATCCAAGGGAGACCTCCTCTTGGGTATGCCATTTCATCTCATCTTCTTTCCTCCCCTCGGTGTACGATGGTTCGGTTTGACTGGGTTGAGTGTGGACACGGTTGTGAGTCTTTGATATCCCGTAGACTTGTCATGGGTTATGCTTGGATCCTCACTTCCATCTCGCCCCGAGCTTCCCACGAATCAATCATTCATCTATGCACCATTGGAGGAAGGTTTCGAGTTGACTTGGCATTCCCATTGGAGTGAATCTTTTGGATTAGCCAACACTTGTTTCCCATTTCATTTTCATCACAATACAACTCACAAACCAAACTTCAACAACAAAAGATTTTACACTTCGTTTTTACCACAATCACCTTCAAGACGATTCACCTCCTTCCCTGAGGAGACGACCTTGGAGTATTCTCCAAGTAAAACACGACACACAAAAGTCTTCTTGCACTTGGGAATCATTTTTGTACACACGCATTCATATTCCATTCATTTCACACCACATCATTTTCGTTTCCCATTTCTTGCATTTGAACCCGAGTGAGAGTGACACTCACCCACACATATATGTCATATACACATTGAGGGTTCTTGTGTGACAATTGGGAATACAATGAAAACCATCAGGGAGTGGGTGAGGTGAGTGAGAAGAAAAAAATGGTTGATGAAAGTGTACATGCATCCCTCATTCCTGCTCCTTTTCCTAATTGTTTGAAGCCACCCGTCAAGATGGTTAGTTATGCTCATATACTTGAAATGTTTAAGCAAGTAAGGATCAACATTCCACTCCTTGATGCCATTAAGAAAATCCCATCTTGTGCTAAGATCTTGAAGGATTTATGCACCGTGAAACGGAGACTAAACATGCATAAGAAGGCATTCCTCACCGAGCAAGTGAGCTCAATCTTGAGGACTAACACCCCACCAAAGTTCATGGACCCCGACTGTCCTACCATTGCCATCACAATAGGGAATTGCCGGGTGGAGCAATCATTGCTTGATTTGGGGGCTAGTGTCAACCTCTTGCCTTACTCGGTGTACAAGCAACTCCAGCTTGAAGAATTGAAGCCAACTTCAATTACACTTCAGTTGGTGGATCGGAGCATTCGAACACCAAAGGGAGTGGTTGAGGATGTTTTGGTTCAAGTGGATAACTTTTATTTCCCTGTTGATTTCATTGTGCTTGAGACTCACCTTGTTGCTAACCCTTGCTCCCAAATCCCTGTTATATTATGTGGACCATTTCTTGTGACCTCTAATGCTATTATCAATTGTAGGAATGGTCTCATGAAGCTTACTTTTGGGAGCATGACTATGGACTTCAATGTGTTCAATTTGAACAAACAATCGGGGGATGATGAGGAAGTACAAGAAGTTAATAGGATTGACACCTTGGTAGAGGAGCATTTGGAGTTGCTGAGCATGTTAAAATTGGGGGAGGAAGAGGGTGTTGAGCAAGAGAAGCCAGAGAGCTTGAAAGGGGTAGAAAAGTGGACCCCCTACATTTGAGAAGCTTTCGCACCAAGACAAGAAGATTTTTCCATCAAATGAGCAAAAACCCATTTTGGAATTGAAGCCACTACCATCCCATCTGAAATATGCATATCTTGGGGATGACAATACCTTCCCGGTGGTTATTAGCTCAACCTTGGATGCAAAACAAGAAGAAGACCTCTTGGAAATGTTGAGAAAACATAAGGGAGCAATTGGTTGGGCAATTGCCAACATCAAGGGGATAAGCCCCCTCATTTGCACACACCACATCTACCTTGAGGATGACTCCAAACCGTCCCGACAACCACAAAGAAGGTTGAATCCAATTATGAAGGATGTGGTAAGGGACGAGGTGCTAAAACTACTTGACATGGGCATCATTTTTCCAATTGCTGATACTAAGTGGGCTAGCCCCACGCAAGTAGTACCCAAGAAGTCGGGAGTCACCGTGGTAGAAAATGAGGATAATGAGCTTATTCCAACGAGGGTGATCATCGGGTGGAGAGTGTGCATTGATTACAGAAAGCTCAACTTATGCACAAGAAAAGACCACTTTCCATTGCCATTTCTCGACCAAGTGTTGGAAAGAGTAGCGGGACATTGATTAGTAGTTAAAATTGAAATTTTAATATGCCTTTCTAAGACTAATTATACTTTAATGGAGTTTAAATGATGACATTTCAGGACATAAATTGAACCAAGGTCCAAAGACAATGAATATCAAACACCCATGCAACATTGGCATGCCCTGGAACAAAATTGGAGAAACTTGGAACAAAGCAAGAACGTTTGAACGCCAAATAACATTCGAACATCCCCTTGAATTATTTGAGGACCAAGCTGCTGAGACATGGCATGTTACAGCAAAGAAGGAAAACACTGACGTACTTGAGTACCACGTTTGAACGCCAAATAACATTCGAACATCCCCTTGAATTATTTGAGAACCAGGCTGCTGAGACATGGCGTGTTATAGCAAAGAAGGAAAACACTGACGTACTTGAGTACCACGTTTGAACGCCAAATAACGTTCGAACGTTCTGCTGAATTATTGAAGGCTGCTGAGTGCAATGTCAAGTTGAACATAGAGTGTGGAAATGGCTCTCACAGAAGACCATTGGCCACTTGAGTGGGAAGATCAGACCCCATATGGCATTCGAACACTCATCAAGCAAAGACAGAATGAACGTTCGAACGCCATCCAACGTTTGAACGCTCATCAAGCAAAGATAGACACAACGTTCGAACGCCAGACAATGTTTTAACGTTGTCCCCAGGCAGGCTCTATAGTGGTTGATTTTCTCTCCGGACATTGGGACTTTCACTTGGACTTTGAAGGCTTTGTACTATTCCTCCACACTACCTTGCCTCCCCCTCTTTGCCTATAAATACTCCCATTGTGAGAGCTTCAAAGGGAGACTTGTTTTTGTTTTGGTAGACTTGGTTTTGGTAGTTTTAGATCAACATTTCTTAGCTTGTTTTAGTCTTAGACTTAGGTTTATATTTACTTGCATAAAGGAAGATAGTTCATCTTTTGGTTGCGAATCAACCCTCCAAAAGTGACTAGCTTTCTTCTACTTTCATTATTAGTTTCATTTGCTTCCATTGCTTGAGCTTCCTTCTTCCCTTAGAGGAGTGAAACTCTTCTACTTTTCTAGAGTTTTGCCAAAGCCGTGAAGGGTGGAATCTGATTCACTTATTCTTTGTCAAAGATCGGCTCCTCGCTTATTGTGTTTTACTTTGTAACTCCTCTACTTGGAGGGATGAGCATCACTCACTTTTCTAGCTTTACCAAAGCCATGAAGAATGAGTAGGTTCTTATTCACTCTTTAGTAAGAGGTAAAGGACATGTATAAATCATTCGGAAGTTATATATGTGCATTTCGTTTATGCTTAAATGCTTTATGTTTCACTTGCTTATTGAATGATTGACTGCATCTAGCAAAGCTAAGGTACTTTGTATAACCGTGAGCACTTTCTATAACATAGATAACTCTTGCATAGAAAGTCTCATCGGTTCAAGGCAAGTACCCCGGCTAGATCTTCATGACTACCCTTCAATCTTCACCTTTATCACGCCTTGTAGAAACACTTGTTTGTTTATAGACGGGTTGAGTCTCGGCACAGACAATTCTTGTAAACTTCTAGAAAGACATCGGAACCATGATCTTAATTCTCATAATCCACCTTTATCTTCCAATTAACTTGTTGTTGACACAGGGGTTAATTGAGTTATCAAGCATAAGTATAATAAACCGGATGATTAACTACATGTCCAGATCCTCGAACTAAAGAGTGACCTTTTACATTTAAGCTTATCTTATATTTTGTCTAAAAAAACTCTCTTGGAAAGAATCATATATTCTGTCTAGGAAATCCCATACACCACACAACTTCAAATCTCAAGGGTTACAATCATTCGGTCTCCGCTACTGCTTACCTCGAAACACCAACAATAGCTCCCTGTGGATTCGACTCCAGACTTAAACCAGATTATTACTACAGCTTGACCGCCTGCACTTGGGTGTACACATTTCAGATCAAGTCAGGCATCTCTTCTATTGCTTCTTAGATGGATACTCCGGCTAAAATCAAATCGAGATTGCATTGGAAGATCAAGAGAAGACCGTCTTCACTTGTCCCTAAGGTACCTTTGCTTACCGTTGCATGCCTTCCGGATTATGTAATGCCCCATGAACCTTTCAACGTTGCATGCTGGGAATCTTTAGTGATATGGTGGAGAAGATAGTTGAGGTGTTTATGGATGACTTCTCGGTCTTTGGGGATTCTTTCAGTGGATGCTTGGAGAATTTGGAGAGAGTTCTTGAGAGATACGAAGAGAAGAGCTTAGTATTGAATTGAGAGAAGTGTCACTTCATGGTGACGCAACGAATTTTTTTTGGGCAAATCATCTCGGCGAAGGGGATTGAAGTGGACAAATCAAAGGTTGAGGCCATTTCCAACCTCCCTACACCGAAGGTCATCAAGGATATCAGGTCGTTTCTTGGTTATGCCGGCTTTTATCGTCGTTTTATTAAAGACTTTAGTGCATTGGCCAGAACTTTGACCAATTTACAGTCTAAGGATGTCCCATTTGAGTGGTCGGATAATTGTGAGGCATCTTTTATAAAACTCAAAAGCATGCTTACCATACCTCCGATTATGCGACCACCCAAATGGGATTTACCTTTTCAGCTTATGTGCAACACAAATGATTATGTGGTCGGCGCAGTGCTCGGTCAAAGGGAAGATAAGAGACCATTGATTAGCACAAAATATTGTATATTTAACGTGCTTTTGCATCCCTGTTTTGTGCTAGCTTTTGTGGTTAAAATGAGTTGATATGCATTGTCTGTGCTATTTATGGAATGTCGGTATGGTTGCAGATAAAATGTGATAAATGGTGCTTCTTAAATCCTTCTCATATTGCTCGAGATGAATGATGATGAAAGGATGGCTTGATGATAGCTCAGGAGGCGAAGAAACCAAGAAATCAGCAAAACAAGGGAAAACTTACAGGTAGGCCATACCGGTAGGTTTCAGCTACTGGACCTGCACCTACCGCCATACCTACTGATAGGTTGAGCTTACTGGAGTAAAACCTACCGGTAGGTTTCCATTGACCTATCGGTAGGTTTTACTGAAAAGTGCCAGATTCTGAATCTCAAACTCTGCAATCTTGGGGGTCCCACCAGACATTCTCCTACCTGCCCCTGCCACTCCCAACACCATGGACATCCCTTTTACACCTCTCCTTGGACTTTTGGATGCTTGATCATTAATGAGGAAAGAGGAGAGAGAATGTGCTGGGTGTAGAGACAAGGCATGCACCAACCTTGTCCAGCCCATCCTTGTCAGCCCCTATGGATGGAGATCACATCAGAAGGTTATAGCATCACTCCATGGATGTTTTTACGAGGGGGGGGGGGATACCATTGTGCAGAGAAGCGGGAAGAGAAAAAAAAAAGGGGGGGAGATTCTAGGAAGAAGATGAATAGTGTTAGAGAGAAAAGTTGAGATTTTTATATTTTCTTCCACATATTGTCTTGTAATTTCATGTAAGAATCTCCTAAGCTTTGTTTGAAGTATTGAATGCCATTTATTTCAAGTTGCTTTTAAGTTTAATCTCCCATTCAATATTTCACCATTAATGCATTCATGTTCTTCATTTTCTTAGTTTTGAATTGGGTATTAAATGCACTCTCTTTTAGTTTATGTTTTCTTGCATTAACTTAGCTATAATATTCATTTCTTTATAATGTCTTCTCATTACATTGTTGCCTTTCCCTTAAGCATGAGTAGCTAAGCTTTTTAGTTGGCTAATCCAAGGGAGCCCTCCACTTGGGTATGCCTTTACAACTCATTTTCTTTCCTCCTCTTAGAGTACGATGGCTCGGTTTGACTGGGTTGAGGGTGGACGAGATTGTGAGTCTTTGATATCCCGTAGGCCTGGTCATGGGTTATGCTTGGATCCTCACTTCCATTTCGTCCCTAGCTTCCCACGAATCAATTGTACATCTATGCTCTACTTGAGGAAAGACTCGAGTTGTCTTGGCATCCCCATTGGAGTGAACCATTTGGATTAGCCAACACTTGTTTCCCATTCCAAATTCATCACAACACAAATCACAAACCAATTCCAAACAACAAAAGATTTTACACTTTTCTTTCACCAAAATCACCTTCTACACGATTCACATCCTTCCCCGAGGAGACGACCTTGGAATACCTCCAAGTAAAACACGACACGCAAAAGTCTTCTGGCGCTTAGGAAGCATTTTTATTCACTCACACATTTCATTTTCCACCATTCCCTTGCCCTTTCTTTTGACATTATTCCAAGGGAGAGTGACACTCCCCCCTTTCACACATATATCATACATACATTAAGGGAAGATGTTAGGAGGTTAGGAACAACAAAGGAAACATTCAAGCATTTTTGGTGCCGTTGCCGGGGAAGGCAAGCGTTGAGTCAAGAAGGTGATTTCTGGACAACGGAGGTAAGTCCCGTGATGTTCATCATGGGCTGAGGTACGTTGATCTTTGTAAATACTTTTGTTGTTTACATTTTCATTTGTAGATAGTTTTGTTATATGTGGGGTCGGGACGAACAAAACCAACTAGTTAGACAACCCTTGGGCCCCAACATTTACATTGACCAAGACCCACCCAAGGATGCGGTTGATAACTTTGAGAATGTTGGTGCCAATCCAAACATGCACCGGGGTGGGGGAGGACAAGAACCTAGAATACCCAATCCATGAATGTAATTTCCCCCTCCCAAAAATGAAGGGAACAATATCCCAATTGATCCTCCGGTGAGGTCAATGCGGGAATTTCTTCAACCAACCCGCATCACCACACCCTCATTCATCCTCTTACCAGTCCAAGCTCAGCTCTTTCAAGTTAAGCCCGGGATTTTGCAACTACTTCCTACATTCCACGGAATTGAAAAGGAAAACCCTTATTTTCACATAAAGGAATTCGAGGATATAGTTGCAACCTTCAATGCTAATTATGCTATGGAGGACATAGCTCGCTTAAAATTGTTTCCCTTATGCTTGGTGTTTTTCCTTGTTATCCCTAACCCCTAACTATCATTCCTCAAAATGTATTGTATATGGATGGATGGGAGTGTCACTCTCCCTTTTAGTAGTGTCAAAAGAAAGGGCAAGGAGATGGGAAAATGGGATGGTGGAAATGTGTTATGTGTATGAACAAAAATGCTCCCCAAGCACAAGGAGACTTTTGTGGGTCGTGTTTTACTTAGAGGTACTCCAAGGTCGTTTACACGGGGAAGGATGTAAACCAAGGGGAAGGTGATTTTGGGTGAAAGAAAGTGTAATATCTTTTGTTGTTGAAAGTTCTTTGGTGAAGTGTGTTTTGGTGAAAATGAAATGAGAAACAAACGTTGGCTAACCCAAGAGGTCACTCCAATAGGAATGACATCTCAACTCGAATCCCTCCTCCAATAAAGCATAAATGAACAATTGATTCATGGGAAGCTAGGGATAAGATGGGTGAGTATCTAAGCATAAACCGTGACTAGGCCTACGGAATATCAAAGACTCACCAATTTATCCACCCTCAACCCAGTCAAACAGAACCATTGAACTCTGAAAGAAGGGAGGAGAATGAGTTGAAATGGCATACCCAAGTGGAGGTTCCCCTTGGTTTTGCCAACTACAAGATTTTAGCTACTTATGCTTGGGATGAAATTAACAATGTAATGAGAATGCATTGCAAAGGAATGAAGTTCTTGAGTAACTAAATGCACACAAACATAAGCTATAAGTGAAAGCAATGAATACCCATTTTAAAAGTAAGAAAAAGAAGAACTTTGATGCATTGATGGTGAAAGCTTTAAAAGAGAATTAAACTTGCAATGAACTTGTAGGAACTAGCATTAATGACATTAAATGAAGCTCTAAAGATTCTTCCAGGAGATTACAAGACAATGTATTGAAGAAAATGTAAAAATCTCAATTTATCTCTCTAGAATACTATTCATCATCTTTTACCCAGACTCTCTTTCTCTCTCTATCTCTGTAGTGTGTAGTGTATTGAATGTTGAATCCTCCTGGAGTCCTCTCTCCCCCAAAAACGTCCATAGTGTGCTCCACCAGCTGAGTGATGTGATCTCCATCCATAGGTTGTCAAGAGGGATGGGCTGGATAGGGTGTTGCAAAGATAGCCTGCACACCCAGCTCCATTCTTCTTCTCTCTCCTCATTTATCATTCAAGCTTCAAAAGTCATATGGAGGGTGTTGGAGGGTTGTACAATGTGATGGAGGAGTCAGAGACAAGTGGGAGAGTGATTGGTGGGTCCCTAAAAAACGGCGGACCTGAGCTGCAGAGATTGGGGCAGGGATAGCAGACCGTACCGGTACCCCGAACTCCAGAGGCAGGATCGTACCGGTACTGCGTAGCGGTACGCTATGTTCCAGTGGCCAAACCATACCGGTACTGCGTCCCGGTATGCTTTTGCTGCTTTGTTTGATTTTTCTGATTTTTTCACTCTTGAGCCATTCTTTAGCCACTCTTTCATCCTCATTCACCTCAACTCATTTGGGAGGCTTTAAGAAGCCTCATTTAGCACCTTTTTTCTGCAAACACCAAAAATCTTCGTTAAGAACTCTAATAATACAACTCCAATCATTTAACCCCCAAAAGCAATTGAAAATAGGATGATTAGCACCTAAAATATGCAAAGTTTTGTGCTAATCACCTTCTCCCTCAGAGATAAAGCCAAATCATGGTTGTATTCCTTGCGACCTCGATCCATTACCTCTTGGGCTCAAATGCTTTCGGAGTTTTTGAATAATTTTTTTCCAATTCATAGGACCACTGCTTTAAAAAAGGAAATTCAAAACTTTTCGGAGAATCCCAATGAGCAATTCTACCAATATTGGGATCGGTACAAGGAATTACTACAATCTATTCCATATCATGGCTTTGAATCATGGCAATTGGTAAGTTTCTTCTATGAAGGAATCACACCGAGTCATAGACAATTCATTGACATTATGTGTAATGACGAGTTCTTAAACAAAGACCCCAATGAGGCCCTTGACTACTTTAGTACATTGGCCCAGAATGCACAATCTTAGGAAATTAGGGATCCCAACGCTGTACCTAGGACGTCTCCGAGTAGTAGTCAATCAAAAGGGGGAAGGATGTATGACTTGAGAGACCGGGAAGACTTGCTTTCCAAAATTACCAAATTGTCCAGGAAGGTTGAAAGTCTTGAAGTCAATAGGAGGCACGAGGTGTCAAATGTTTCAAAGATTGAGGAGGGATGCTCAATTTGTGAGAGTGTGGAGCATTCCATATCGGAGTGCCCCAACGTTCCAGCTCTTAAGGAAGTGTATCACGAGCAAGTTAATGCCTTTAACCAAACGAGGCAATTATTTTCTCTGCATTCAAACACCTACAATCCGGGTTGGAGCAATCACCCGAACTTTAGTTGGAGAAATGAGAACTCCACTCCTCATGGTTCTGATGCATACACACCCACCGTGCTCCCTAGGCAAAATTAATTTCAATCCCAAGGTCAAGCGTCTAGCTCTCAATACCCCCGGTCCAATCCACAAGGGTATTCATCAAATCCACCACCACATAATTTTTCACCGACTCAACCTCCACAAAACTTTTTCAAAGGACCATCCAACCCATCCACATACCAACCTCTTCACAAAATGAATTTGGAGGATATGGTTCATGCTTTCATTCAAATCCAAACTACCTTCAATCAAAATCAAACCGCTATAAACAATCAAAATGCCACAGCTTTTAATGACATTCGAGCCCAACTCACAAAGTTGACAAACTCCATGGGGGCATCAAAACAAGAGAAAGGGAAATTTCCCGCTTAACCCCAAGAAAACCCTAGAGGTCAACATGTTGTTGAGTCATCGGAGCCCTTAAGAGAGAGTTGTGAGCAACTCAAGGCGGTCACCACCCTTCGAAGTGGCAAGGAAATTGATAAGACCACGGTGCCAAAGATCTCACCCAAGGTCACCCTGTAAATGAAAAAGAGACCAAAGGTGACACCGAGGGGGGTGAAGTGAGTGATGAGGTAGGTGAGAAAGAAAATTGGTTGATGATAGTGTGCTAGTTTCCCCCATGGCTACTCCTTTTCCTAGTCGTTTGAAGCCACCCGTCAAGGTGGCTAATTATGCTGATATACTTGAAATGTTTAAGCAGGTAAAGATCAACATTCCACTCCTTGATGCCATTAAGCAAATTCCATCTTGTGCTAAGATCTTGAAGGATTTGTGCACCGTGAAGCGGAGACTAAATGTGCATAAGAAGGCATTCCTCGCCGAGCAAGTGAGCTCAATCTTGAGGACCAACACCCCACCCAAGTTCACAGACCCCGGTTGTCCTACCATTGCCATAACCATTGAAAATTACTGGGTGGAGCAAGCGCTCCTTGATTTGGGGGCTAGTGTGAATCTCCTTCCGTACTCGGTGTACCAACAACTTCATCTTGAGGAGTTAAAGCCTACTTCAATCACACTTCAACTGGCGGACCGTAGTGTCCGAACACCGAGGGGAGTAGTTAAGGATGTTTTAGTGCAAGTTGATAATTTTTACTTTTTTGTTGATTTTATTGTGCTTGACACTCACCTTGTTGCAAATCTTAGCTCCCAAATCCCTGTAATACTTGGTAGACCTTTCCTTGCCACATCTAATGTTGTGATTAATTGCAGGATTGGTCTTATGAAGCTTGCATTTGGGAACATGACTATGGACCTTAACATGTTCAACTTGTCCAAGCAACCGGGGGATGATGAAGAGGTGCATGAAGTCAATAGGATTGACACTTTGGCGGAAGAACACTTGGAGCTTTTGGGCATATTAAAGTTGAAAGAATAAGAGAATGTTGATCTAGAGAGAGTTGATGAGCAAGAAGACTTAGAGAGTTTGAAAGGGGTAGACAAATGGATCTCTACATTTGAGAAGCTTCCATATCAAGAAAAGAAGATATTTCCATCGGATGTACAAAAGCCCAATTTGGAGTTGAAACCACTACCATCCCATCCGAAGTATGCATATCTTGGGGAAGATGAGACATTCCCGGTGGTAATTAGTTCAACATTGGATACAAAGCAAGAAGCAGAGCTCTTGGAGGTGTTGAGGAGGCATAAAGGGGCAATTTGTTGGACAATTGCCGACATCAAAGGGATAAGCCCCATCATTTGCACACATCAGATCTATCTTGAGGAGGACGCCAAACCGTCTCGACAACCACAAAGAAGGTTGAACCCATTCATGAAAGATGTGGTGAGGGACGAGGTGTTGAAACTACTTGACGTGGGCATCATTTTTCTGATTGCTAATAGTAAGTGGATTAGCCCCACGCAAATAGTACCCAAGAAGTCGAGAGTCACTACTGTGGAGAATGAAGAGAATGAGCTTATTCCAACAAGGGTGATCATAGGTTGGAGAGTTTGTATTGATTACCAGAAGCTCTACCTGTGCATAAGGAAAGACCACTTCCCAATGCCATTTCTCGATCAAGTATTGGAACAAGTAGCGGAGCATCTATTCTATTGCTTCTTAGATGGATACTCCAGCTACAATCAAATCAAAATTGCATTGGAAGACCAAGAGAAGACCACCTTCACTTGTCCCTACGGTACCTTTGCTTACCGTCGCATGCCTTTTGGGCTATGTAATGCCCTCGGGACCTTTCAACGTTGCATGATGAGAATTTTTAGTGATATGGTGGAGAAGATTGTTGAGGTGTTTATGGATGACTTCTTAGTCTTTGGGGATTCTTTCAGTGGATGCTTGGAAAACTTGGAGAAAGTTCTTGAGAGATGCGAAGAGAAGAACTTGTCTTGAATTGGGAGAAGTGTCATTTTTTGGTGACACAAGGGATTGTTCTCGGGCACATCGTCTTGGCAAAAGGGATCGAAGTTGACAAATCAAAGGTGGAGGTCATCTCCAACCTCCTTACGCCAAGAGTCGTCAAGGATATTAGGTCGTTTCTAAGCCATGCTGGATTTTACCGTCGTTTCATTAAAAAATTTAGTGCATTGGCTCGACCTTTGACCAATTTATTTTCTAAGGATGTCTCATTCAAGTGGTCGGATGATTGTGAGGCATGTTTTACAAAACTCAAAAGCATGCTTGTCACACCTCCGATTATGCGACCACCTAAGTGGGATTTATCTTTTGAGCTTATGTGCGACGCGAGTGATTACACGGTCGGCGCAATGCTCGGTCAAAGGGAGGAGAATAGACCTTATGTAATATACTACGCTAGCAAAATGCTCAATGAAGCCCAAATGAATTACACTACCCGTTCTTACATCATTGGTTCACCGATAGTAGTCTACACTGATCACTCTGATTTGAAGTATCTGTTGTCTAAGAAGGATGCCAAACCAAGACTTATCAGGTGGATCCTCCTACTCCAAGAATTCAATCTGACAATCAAAGACAAGAAGGGAGTGGAGAACGTGGTGGCGGACCATTTATCTCAACTAGTGGTGCAAGAGGCTGATGAGAACATTCCTATCCCAAACTTCTTTCCGGATGAGCAATTGCTTTCAATTCATTATGTGTGTCCTTGGTATGCTGACATATGTAATTATCTTGCAACAGGGCAAATACCACCTAGTGGAGCCCTGAGGATCGGAGGAGATTCATGGCAGATGTGAAGTACTTCTACTTCGACAACCCATATCTGTTCAAGTATTGCCCTCACCAAGTCATGAGAAAATGTGTACCTGAGAATGAACAACGGGACATCCTTGCATTTTGCCATTCACAAGCTTGCGGTGGACTTTTTTCAGCGAAAAAGACTTCGGCTAAAATTTTCCAATCAAGTTTTTACTGGCCCTCTCTTATCAAAGATTGTGTTTCGTTTTGTAAGGGGTGCGACAGATGCCAACATTTGGGTAGTGTGACCCGAAGAAATATGATGCCCCTTTCCCCTGTGTTTGTCATAGAAATATTCGACTGTTGGGGCATTGACTTCATGGGTCCTTTCCCTATGTCATTTGGTTATTTGTACATCCTCCTGGCAGTGGACTATGTGTCCAAGTGGGTGGAGGCTATCCCGACCAAGACTAATGACCACCGAGTCATAGTCAAGTTTCTCAAAGAAAACATATTTTCAAGGTTTGGGATGCCTCGTGCAATAATAAGTGATGGTGGATCACACTTCTGTAATAGGCCATTTGCGTCTCTAATGTTCAAATATGGCGTCACTCACAAAGTATCCACTGCCTATCACCTACAAACAAATGGCCAAGCCGAGCTAGCCAATAGGGAGATCAAGAACATTCTAGAAAAAATGGTTAACTCAAATAGGAAGGATTGGTCCGATAGATTGACCGATGCCCTATGGGCTTACCGCACTGCCTTTAAAATTGTTTTGGGCGTGTCTCCCTTTCGGCTTGTCTATGGAAAGACTTGCCACCTGCCAGTCGAAATGGAACACAAGGCCTATTGGGCCATCAAGACTTTAAATTTTAATTTGAGAATGGTCGGTGATCATAGGAAGTTAGAGCTGAATGAGTTGGAAGAGATTCGACGAGATGCGTATGAGAGCTCCAAAATCTCAAAGGAACGGGCTAAAATCTTTCATGATAATTCCATCATAAGGAAATCATTTGAGCCCGGGCAAAAAATGCTCTTATACAATTCTTGCCTCTCAATTTTTCAAGGAAAATTCCGATCCCGTTGGGATGGCCCCTATCTTGTCAAGGTGGCCTACCCCAACGGAGCTGTTGAGGTGACAAACCCTGAGAATGGCCAGACATTCAAGGTCAATGGCCTAAGACTTAAGCCATTCTTTGAGGGTTTTGAAGGGCAAGAAGTTGAGGAGGAGTTGACGGATCCCGTGTATCCGAATTTGGTGGAGGAGTAGCTTATGTTTATGCTTTTTAGTGTACAGTTGCTTTTATTTACTTATGTTATTTTTATTCCATGTCACTTACTTTCTTTGGTTGTATAGTATTGATCTTCTTAGTTTCAGATATTGATGTTTTTGTCAAAGCTCAATTGCGAGGTGTTCTCTAACCCTACTTATCTTTTTACTGTCCTTCAGTGCATATCATATCTTTTTGTTGCATTGGGGACAATGCATGAATCAAGTTGAGGGGTGAGGTGCATGCTACACCAATGTTTGTGGGAATTTTTGTGGATAATACCAAATACCAATTTTTGGGGTGAAAAATTCACCGTTCACTTTTTATATAGATTTTTGGCTTACATTAGTGCAAATTATGTGAAAAATTTGAAAATTTTTGATGAAAAATATATGAATGTTGATATGTATTCCCTTATGAAGAGTGTGTGGATTAGATGATATATTGATCTTTGTTGTGAACTTTGTGCACATGAGCATACTATAGAAATTGATCCTATGCGTGAGTATCACATATGTATTGATTCTTGAATTCAACTGTATGTGACCTTTGAATGTGTAATTTCAGCAATTTATGGATTGGATTCGTGATTTAGGCTTGACATATGTAGTGGAGATGAGTAAGGACCTGTGAGAGCTTTAGTACCAATCCTTATTGGAGGGAACTTACAATTACTCAAAGAATAATTCTTCAATGTCAAATTTGTTCAATAATCTCATTATGTTTGTCTTGGCTAGGTGCATTTGGGTAGTAGACTAATGTTGCCTTGTATATGCAATGCCCTCACATGCGTATCTGGAAGTGATCTTAGGCCATCTTTGAATATTTCGAGCCTTTGCCTTATTCTTGTGAAATTTTATCCCTAGTGCCGTGATTGAGCCTAATTGAAATTCATTTCTATACCACACATTTGACCAAGCTGATGAAAAAGGAGAAATATCTACCTTACGTCGGTTGTTCCTAAAAGTTGAAAATGAGTGATTGCAAAAGTAAAGGAAGTGTGGTGTGGAAATTCGAGCAAGGGATGAATGGAAGTGAAACTCAAGGAGTTCATTAGAAAAAAGAATGAAAATTCAAGAAAAGGAATGAAAGGGGTGAGAAGAAGAAAGAATGATAAAAAGAAAAAGAAAATGATAAGGCAAATAAAGAAAAGAAACCAAGAGTGAAGTGAAGGTGTAAGAATGGAATGAAAAATCCCATAAAAAGGGAAGTGTTTTGAAATAAAAAGGCTTTCACTTGGAACAACTCTATTTGCATCCTATGTCCTTCATTTCTTTTACTTCAATATCACCCCAAGGCCCCATTATAACCCTCAAAGTCCTAAGTGATCTAGTGAAGTATGGGAGATGCATAATTTCAAAGAAAATGATGAGTTAGTCTTACCACCCAATGCCCGAGTTTTCCTTTCATGAGATTATGCCAAAGTCGCTTCATTTTCATAACATGAACTTCATTTTTGGATTACATGTGAGCATACTTTGTTTTGAGCACAAGATTCCATCTCACATGTACACATGGAGTGCATGCCAGGATAACTATAGTGTATTTCAGTGTGAGAGTGACTTTTGGTGAGTTTTGCATTGAAACTGAATTTGGCTGGCCATTCGAATGTGAATTCTATTGCATAAGTGTTCAAATTATTTGTCCAATTCACACACACACGAGTTCGGAAATAAATGTGTAGGTGCATACTTTAGACTAGTATTTTAGACTATGGTATTGCTCATGTGTGCTTAGTTCAGACATCTGAACAATTTATTATTGACTTCCATGCTTGCAGAGTAGGGGAATATGGCTCAAGTTTTTGATATTTTAAATGAATTAGGGATGCCCGTATTATTAATATTATGATTTTCATTTTGGGTGTTCATTTTGATAGTTAAGAATAGAAATTCATTCCTTGTACATTGAATGCATCAAAAGTTTAAATCACTGTGCAATTTCAGTAATAATTTGGGCATGATGGTTCGGATTGTGGTTTATAAGTGGAGTACATTTTTGGGATGGAGTAGAGGTCATAAGTAATGTGGTAAAATGTCCAGGAAGGTCCTGAGTTGGAATGGAGTGGAGAGGTGTGCTCAGCAGGATTATTTTGGCAAACAAAGCAGAAGCGTACCAGTACGGTTTGGCCTCTGGAGCATAGCGTACCGGTACGCAGTACCTGTACGGTTTTGTCTCTGGAGTTTGGGGTACCGGTACCGCGTTTCGGTACGGTCTGCTGAACCGAAAAAAAATTAGGGCTTTAAGTTAATTTTTCGGGAAACCCTTCATTTTCCACCTCTAATTACAACCCTAAACCACCCTCTCTCACTCAAAAATCTCCCAAGCCTCCAAATCACCTCATCTCTCTTTCAAATCCAAACTCATCCCTTCCTAAGCCTTGATTTTTTGCAATCCACGCTTGTGAAACCCTAGGTGCTGAATTTCTATAAGCCTCATTCCCCCTAATTTTCTCCAATCCCTTCAAGGATCTCTACATGGCTCGTAAAATGGATGTTATTCCTGAGGCCATAGACCCGATAGAGGGTCTTTTCTTGATCCTGTTTGCAATTCTCTCAATGGGGGCACTGTTGCACTGCATGGCCCTAACCAAGCGACCTGGACCCAGTTCCTCTCCACCCGAGGATTCCACTAGCCGCAAGAGAAGCGGTGAAGGGTCAAGCACAGACCCAAATGTGCAAAGGAAGAAGGCCAGGCACGAGGCACGAATCCAGTGGATTCAAGGGAAGAGTGTGACTTGTGAGGGGCACCTCGATCACCTCTCACTGACCCCAAGGCATGAGGTTGTGAAGATCGTTGAGGGACATGGCATGAGTTTTTGGTTTAGGCCCGTTGATGGGTATAATTTGTCAATGTGTAGAGAATTCTACTAGACGCTTAGGGTGGTTGTGGTGGACGGTGTGGAAATTTTGAGAGCAAATGTGCGGGGTAAAAGGTTCGATGTGACCCCCGATGCCATTGCCACTCGTCTTGGAGGATACGAGAGACCACCACCTTTCCCGCCTATCTATCCTCACAATGTCACTAGAGCCAAGACTAGAGACAAGTTCGTGGCTCTCATGTATGAGGATCCCACTCAATTCAATGGACGTTTTCAAAGTGGAGGGTTGAAGCACGTGTACGGGCTTCTGAATAAATTCCTCCATTACAATCTGCTCCCAAGGGCTTCGGAGAAGAAGCCGAATATGGAGAAGTTAGCCTTGTTAGATGCCGTCGTGTCAGGTAAAACAATCGACTTTGCACTCTTCATGTGGGAAGTAATGAAAGATTTTGCTGAAACAACGTAGCCAATGACTAATTTGTCGTACGGGAATTTGGTAACCCGGATGTGCATGCACTTCAAAGTAAAGGGCTACGTGTTTGACAAGCTCACTCCTCCCGAGACCGGGGCTATTGGCAAGGCCAGTAATAAGAAGAGAAAAGCAATGATCAAGGGAGAGCGAGCTAAGACCATGGGTTCTGATGCTAAGGCTTTCGGACCATCCTTATCCACTGGGCCATCCACAGCTGCACCAGCCCGCTCAATCCCCCAGCGTCTGGATGCACTCGAAGCATCAATGCAGGGAATGACGGCCATGCTGAGAGAGATTTTCATGCATACCTTCCCAGGGAGGCCCATCCCAGAAGCTACTGCCCCCTCTGCCTCCACAGCAGTTGAGGCTAATGATATGGAGGATGGAGATACTGAGGAGTCTGGGGAAGATGAAGGGTTTGAATAAGACGAGGCTGATGATGGGAGTGATGGAGGGAGTGATGAGTAAGAGGTTGTTGTAATTGTTGCTGTTCTTTTGGTGTTGGATTATATATCGTTAGGATGGGGTTGTAGGCTATTTTGGTTTCTTTTTGATGTCCTACTCCATGTACTCCAACTTTATAACACATTAATGGAAAACCACAGTTTCTGACTCAATCTTGTCTATGTTATTTTGTTAATTGCATTATGATTTTTTTTTTTGTTGATTGATTGAGTGAATTGTTCGTTTAAATGGATTATTGTATTCTATGCTCATTACCTTGTTTGGAAAATAAATTTTGCTAAGGGACTAGCAAAACCCAAGTTGGGGGGTGTGATTAGCACAAAACTTTGCATATTTCAGGTGCTAATCATCCTATTTTCAATTGCTTCTGGGGGTTAATTGATTGTAGTTGTATTATTATTGTGCTTAATGATGATTTTTGGTGTTCGCAGAAAAAGAGCGCTAAATGAGGCTTCTTAAAGTTTTCCCAAATGAGTTGAGGTGAATGAGAATGAAAGAGTGGCCAAAGAGTGGCTCAGGAGTGAAGAAATCAGAAAAATTAGACAAAGTAGCAGAAGCGTACTGGTACGCAGCACCGGTACGGTTTGGCCACTAGAACATAGCGTATCGTTACGCAGTACCGGTACTGTCCAGCCTCTGGAGTTCGAGGTACCGGTACCGCGTACCGGTACGGTCTGTTATCCCTGTCCCAATCTCTGCAACTCAAGTCTGCCATTTTTTAGGGACCCACCAATCATTCTCCCACTTGTCTCTGACACCTCCAGCACATGTTACCACCCCCATTTTGACTTTGAGAGCTGGAATGATAAATGAAGAGAGAGAAGAAGAAGGCAGCTGGGTGTGCAGGCTAGCTCTGCACTATCCTGTCCAGCTTGTCCCTCTTGACCCCTAAGGATTGAGGATCACATACGGGAGCCACCAGAGGACAGGAGGGACGTTTTGGGGGGAAAGAGGTCTCCAGCATTGATTATTCAGCATTAGTTAGATGGAGATACAGAGATATAGAGAGAGAGAGTCTGGTAGAAGATGATGAATAGTGTTCGAGAGAGATAAAATTGAGATTTTCACATTTTCTTCAATACATTGTCTTGTAATCTCCTGTAAGAATCTTTAGATCTTCATTTAATGTTATTAATGCTAGTTCCTACAATTTCATTGCAAGTTTAATTCTCTTTTAAAGCTTTTACCATCAATGCATCAAAGTTCTTCATTTTCTTACTTATAAAATGGGTATTCATTGCTTTCATTTATAGCTTATTTTTGTGTGCATTTAGTTACTCAAGAACTTCATTCCTTTGCAATGCATTCTCATTACATTATTAATTTCATCCAAAACATGAGTAGCTAAAAGCCTTTAGTTGGCTAAACCAAGGGGAATCTCCACTTGGGTATGACATTTCAACTCATTCTCCTCCCTTATTTCAAAGTTCAATGGTTCGGTTTGACTGGGTTGAGGGTGGATAAACTGGTGAGTCTTTGATATTCCATAGGCCTAGTCACGGTTTATGCTTAGATACTGATCCTTCTTATCCCTAGCTTCCCACGAATCAATCGTTCATTTATGCTTTGTTGGAGGAAGGATTCGAGTTGAGATGGCATTCCTATTGGAGTGACCTCTTGGGTTAGCCAACATTTGTTTCTCATTTCATTTTCACCAAAACACACTTCACCAAACAACTTTCAACAACAAAGAATTTTACACTTTCTTTCACCCAAAATCACTTCCTATTGGTTTACATCCTTCCCCGTGGAAACGACCTTGGAATACCTCCAAGTAAAACACGACCCACAAAAGTCTCCTTGCGCTTGGGGAGCATTTTTGTTCATACACATAACACATTACCACCATCTCATTTTCCCATCTCCTTGCCCTTTCTTTTGACACTCCTCAAAGGGAGTGTGACACCCCCCTCCATCCATATACAATACATTTTGAGGGAGGATATTTAGGGGTTAGGGAGAACAAGGAAAAAGACCAAGCAAGACACAGATGAGGATGTGGAGGGAGAGAGTGATTTTGATAGAGCTGATGATAGTGATGATGATGATGGAGAGGGAGATGAGAAGTAGGGTGTTGTAGTGTCTATCTCTTCTTTTTGTTTTGGATTGTACATACTTTGGGTGGGAGTCATTGGCCTTGTAGAAAAATCCTTAGGTCTTAGGCCATTTTGTCTCTTTTTGATGTCTGAATCCATGTACTCCAACCTTGGAACACATTAATGAAATACCACAATTTTTGCTCCATTTGTACCTAGTTCATTACTTTAATTGCATTATGATTTTGATATTTTGAATGTTTGATGGATGAGTTGTGGAAATGGTCTGTTTTGGTATTATACTTGTTATCTTATTTTGAAAATAAATTTTGCTAGGGACTAGAAAAACTCAAGTTGGGGGGTTTGATTAGCACAAAACATTGTATATTTAACGTGCTTTTGCATCCCTGTTTTGTGCTGGCTTTTGTGGTTAAAACGAGTTGATATGCATTGCCTGCGCTATTTATGGAATGTCAGTATGGTTGTAGATAAAAGGTGATAAATGGTGCTTCTTAAAGCCTTCTCATAGTGTTCGAGATGAATGATGATGAAAGGATGGTTTGATGATAGCTCAGGAGGCGAAGAAACCAAGAAATCAGCAAAACAAGGGAAAACCTACCGGTAGGCCATACCGGTAGGTTTCAGCTACTAGACCTGCACCTACCGATAGGTCTTACTGGAGTAAAACCTACCGGTACGTTTCCATCGACCTACCGGTAGGTTTTACTCAAAAGTAACAGATTTTGAATCTCAAGCTCTGTAATCTTGAGGGTTCCACCAGACATTCTCCTACCTACCCCTGCCACTCCCAACACCATGGACATCCCTCTTACACCTCTCCTTGGACTTTTGGATGCTTGATCATTAAAGAGGAAATAGGAAAGAGAATGTGTTGGGTGTGGAGACAAGGCCTGCACCAACCCTGTCCAGCCCATCCTTGTCAGCCCCTATGGATGGAGATCATATCAGAAGGTTATATCATCACTCCATGGACGTTTTTGTGAGGGAGGAGACCATTGTGTAGAGAGGGGGAAAAGAAAAAAAAAAGGGGGAGAGTCTAGGAAGAAGATGAATAGTGTTAGAGAGAGAAGTTGAGATTTTTGCATTTTCCTCCACACATTGTCTTGTAATTTCATGTAAGAATCTCCTCAGCTTTGTTTGAAGTATTGAATGCCATTTATTTCAAGTTGCTTTTAAGTTTAATCTCCCATTCAAGCTTTCACCATTAATGCATTCATGTTCTTCATTTTCTTAGTTTTGAATTGGGTATTAAATGCACTTTCTTTTAGTTTATGTTTTCTTGCATTAACTTAGCTATAATATTCATTTCTTTATAATTTCTTCTCATTACATTGTTGCCTTTACCTTAAGCATGAGTAGCTAATCTTTTTAGTTGGCTAATCCAAGGGATACCTCCACTTTGGTACGCCTTTACAACTTATTTTCTTTCCTCCTCTCAGAGTACGATGGCTCGGTTTGACTGGGTTGAGGGTGGACGAGATTGTGAGTCTTTGATATCCCATAGGCTTGGTCACAGGTTATGCTTGGATCCTCACTTCTATCTCGTCCCTAGCTTCCCACGAATCAATCGTACATCTATGCTCTATTGGAGGAAGGACTCGAGTTGTCTTGGCATCCCCATTGGAGTGAACCCTTCGGATTAGCCAACACTTATTTCTCATTCCAAATTCATCACAACACAAATCACAAACCAATTCCAAACAACAAAAGATTTTACACTTTTCTTTCACCAAAATCACCTTCTACACGATTCACATCCTTCCCTGAGGAGACGAACTTGGAATACCTCCAAGTAAAACACGACACGCCAAAGTCTTCTTGTGCTTGGGAAGCATTTTTTTTCACTCACACATTTCATTTTCCACCATTCCCTTTCCCTTTCCCTTTCTTTTGACATCATTCCAAGGGAGAGTGACACTCCCTCCTTTCACACATATATCATACATACATTGAGGGAAGATGTTTGGAGGTTAGGAACAACAAAGGAAACATTCAAGCAACCATATGTAATATACTATGCTAGTATGACTCTTAATGAAGCACAAATGAATTACACCACTACTAAAAAAGAGTTAGTAGATGTAGTATTTGCATTAGATAAATTTCGGTCCTACATTATTGGTTCACCTATAGTAGTCTATACCGATCACTCTGCTTTGAAGTATTTGTTGTCCAAGCATGATGCAAAATCGAGACTCATTAGGTGGATACTCCTCCTACAAGAATTTAATTTAACAATCAAAGACAAAAAAGGAGTTGAGAACGTGGTGGCGGACCATTTATCCCGACTAGTGGTGTAAGAAGCCGATGAGCACATTCTTATCCCTAATTTCTTCCCTGATGAACATTTACTTTCAATACATTCTATTTGTCCATGGTATGCTGACATATGTAACTATCTTGCAACAGGACAAATACCACCGCATTGGAGCCCGGAGGATCGAAGAAGATTTATGGCGGATGTGAAGTACTTCTACTTCGACATCCCATAACTGTTCAACTATTGCACTGACCAAGTCATGCAGAGATGTGTACCAAAAAATGAACAACGAGAAGTCCTTGCATTCTTCCATTCAGAGGCATGCGGTGACCATTTCTCTGCGAAGAAGACTTCAGCAAAAAATCTACAGTCAGGTTTTTATTGGCCCTCTCTCATAAAGGATTGTATTTCATTTTGTAAAGAATGTGATAGATGCCAACGATTGGGTAGTGTGACTCGAAGGAATATGATGCCCCTCTCTCCAGTACTTGTTATAGAGATATTTGATTGTTAGGGCATCGACTTCATGGGTCCCTTCCTTATGTCGTTTGGCTATCTATACATTCTAGTGGCAGTGGGCTATGTGTCCAAATGGGTGGAGGCTATCCCAACCAAGACCAATAACCACCGGGTCATGGTCAAATTCTTGAAAGAGAATATCTTTTTGAGGTTTGGGATGCCTCATGCTATGATAAGCGACGGGGAATCGCATTTCTGTAATAGGCCATTTGCGTCTTTGATGTATTAATATGGAGTCACACATAAGGTATCCATCGCATATCACCCACAGACAAATGGCCAAGCTGAGCTAGCCAATAGGGAGATAAAAAATATCTTAGAGAAGACGGTGAACCCAAATAGGAAAGATTGGTCATTGAGAATGATTGATGCCCTATGGGCCTACTGCACTGCCTACAAGACTGTCTTAGGCATGTCTCCCTACTAGCTTGTCTATGGAAAGGCTTGCCATTTGCCATTCAAAATGGAACACAAGGCTTATTGGGCCATAAAGACTCTAAACTTCAATTTGAGAATGGTCGGAGAGTATAGGAAGTTAGATTTGAATTAATTGGAAGAGATTATAAGATATGCGTATGAGAGCTCGAAAATTTCAAAAGAACGGGCTAAGATCTTTTATGAAAAATCCATTGTGAGGAAGTCATTTGAGCCCGGGCAAAAAGTGCTCTTATACAACTCTCGCCTCTCGATCTTTCAAGGAAAAATTCGATCCCGTTGGGATGGCCCCTATCTTGTCAAGGTGGCCTACCCCAATGGAGTCGTGGAAGTCACAAACCCTGAGGAAGGCAGGACATTCAAAGTAGTAGCTTCTTCTACAGTAGCCAACCTTCTTTTTAGGACCTGATGTAACTCCCCGACAGGGCCTCCGAAGTAGTAGTAGTAGTCATAGCAGCAGTAGCAAGAGTAGCAGTACTCGTACATTTCCCTCTATAACTATAACATCTTTCTAGAAGCGAGCGAAGGGACTAACTAGTCGTTAGGCCCGAGAGGAGCGGAAACGAAGTAGTATTGAAAGGAGTGAGTGAACGACACTCAGAAGAAAGAGCCGCTAAATAAGGAGTGCACCACTCGGGGAGTGGTGTGCTCTCGTCCTCTTCCTTGTCCATGACTTGCTTGAAAGCGAACTAAGGAAGGCAAAGACCAAACAAAAGACTGAAGGCACATAGAGGAGGTGAGAGAATGGCCAAAGACTCAAGCCATTCTTTGAGGGTTTTGAAGGACAAGGAGTGGAGGAGGATTTAACGGATCCGGTATATCTGGAATTGGTGGAGGAGTAACTAGTTTTTATGCTTTGTAGTGTACAATCATTTTTATTTACTTTACTTTTATTTATGTTACTTACTCTTTTTGTCGTATAGTTTTGTTTTTCCTAATTGCAGATGTTGGTAATTTGTCAAAAGCTCAATTGCGAGGTGTTCTCTAACCCTACTGATCTTTTTACAGTCCTTCATTGCATATCATATTTTTTTTGTTGCATTGAGGACAATGCATGAATCAAGTTGGGGGGTGAGGTGCACCATTTGCATGTTACACCAATGTTTATGGAATTTTTGTGGATAATACCAATTTTTGTGGTGAAAAATTCACCTTTCACATATCATACATATTTTTGTTTACATTAGTGCAAATTATGTGAAAATTTTGAAAATTTTTGTAAAAAAAATATCTAAATGTTGATCGGTATTCCCTTATTAAGAGTGCTTGGGTTGGATGATATGTTGCTTTTTGTTTTGAACCTTGAGCACATGAGCATATTATAGAAGTTAATCCTATGCGTAAGTATCACATTATGTGTAATTTTAGCAATTTACAGATTGGATTCATATTTTAGGTTTGACATAAATAGTGGAGATGAGTAAGGACCCATGAGAGCTTTAGCGCCAATCCTTTTTGGAGGGAACTTACATTTACTCAAGGAACAATTTTTCAATGTCAAATTTGTTCAATAATCTCATTATGTTTGTCTTGGCTAGGTGCATTTGGGTAGTAGACTAACTTTGTCTTGATATGTACAATGCCCTCCCATGCCTATCTAGAAATGATCTTAGGCCATCTTTGTTTTACTTTGAGCCGTTGACCTTTTTCTTGAGAAAATATTATCCCTAGTGTTGTGCTTGAGCCCCAATTAGAATTCGTTTCTACACCACACATTTGACCAAGCCAGTGTAAAATAATAAAAATCTACCTCACCTTGGTTGTTCCTAAAGCTGATTATGAGTGATCATAAGGAGAAAGATGTATGGTGTAGAAACTCAAACAAAAGGGGTGAATGATGTTGAAACTCAAAGAGTTGAATGGGAAAAGAATGAAAATCCAAGAAAAATGGAAAAGGGGGTGAGAAGAAGAAGAATGATCAAAAGAAAAGGAAAACGTTAAGGAAAAGAAGAAAAAGAAATAAAGAGTGTGGTGATGGGTTTGGACTAAAAATCCCATGAAACGGGAGATGTTTTTGAAATAAAGGTTTTTCACTCGGAACAACCCTCTTTGTTATCCTATATCCTTCTTTTCTGTTGCCTAAATATCACCCCCAAGGCCCCATTACAGCCCTTGAAGTCCTAAATGATCTAGAGAAGCATGGGAGATGCATACTTTTAAAGAAAAAGATGAGTTAAGTGTTACTACCCAATGCCCTTGCATTCTTTTTATGAGATTATGCCAAAGTCGCTTCATTTTCATACATGAACTTCATTTTTGGATTACATGTGAGCACACTTTGTTTTGTACACAAGATTCTATCTCACATGTACACATAGAGTGCATGCCAGGATAACTAGAGTGTGTTTCATTGTTAAGAGTGACCTTTGGTGAGTTTTGCATTGAAGCTGAATTTGGCTAGCCATTCGAATGTGAATTCTGTTGTGTAAAGGCTCAAATTACTTGTCCAATCCACACACACACGATTTTGAAAATGAATGTGTAGGTGCATACTTTACTAGTATTTGAGGCTATAATGATGCTCATGTGTGCTTAGTTCAGCCATCTGAACAATGTGTTAAATAGCTTCATGCTTGCCGAATAGGGGAATATTGCTCAAGTTTTTGATATTTGAATGAATTAGGAATGTCGTGTTGTTGAATATGTGTCTTGCATTTTGGGTATTCATTTTGATAGTTAAATATAGAAATCCATGCCTTGTGTGTTGAATGCATCAAAATTTTAAATCATATTGCAATTTCGGTAATGACTTGGGTGTTGATGGTTCAACTTGTGGTTGATAAGTGTAAAACATGTTTTGGGTGGAGGAGAGGTCATAAAGAGAGTGTTAGAATGTGTAGGGTAGGTCCTGAAATGAAGTGGAGTGGAAGTGTGTTGGACAGCAGGGGTATTTTGCAAATAAGGCAAAACCTACTGGTAGGCCATACCGGTAGGTTTTGGGCATTGGTCCTGCACCTACCGCAGACCTACCGGTATTTTTTGCTCATTGGAGTAAAACCTACCGGTAGGTTTCCATCGACCTACCGGTAGGTTTTACCCAGAATGCCAAAAATTAGGGGTTTTAATCAGATTTTTTCGGGAAACTATTCATTGTCTTCCTAATTCTCAAACCCTAAGGCATATCTCTCTCACTCAAAACACTCCCAACCTTCCAAATCCCTAACCTATTCCACAAATCTCTCAATTCTCAACCTTAGGGATGTTGATTTGGTGACTTTTAGTGAAAATTTGAAGGTTTCATCTTCTAAAACCCTAGTTTGTCCGAAAACTCTACAAGCCCTAATCTCCTCTAATCTTTTCAAAACCTCCAAGAACTTTGCAATGGCTCGCCAAGTGATGATTATCCGGGATGCTATGGACCCAATTGAGGGTTTCATCTTAGCCCTTTTTGCACTCTTGACCTTCGAGGCACTGTTGCTATGCATGGCCCGAACAAAATGCACCGGGCCAAACTCTCCACAGCCCGAGGACACAAATGCCTGCAAGAGGAGCGGGGAGGGGTCTAGTGGAGACCGGGATGAACAAAGAAAGAAGGCGAGGAATGAGGCTAGGTACCAAAGCATCCAGGAGAAGAACGTTACTTGCGAGAGGTACCTCGATCACATATCCCTTACCATAAGAAATGAGGTTGTTAGGATCATTGTTGCCCATGGGATGGCGTTTTGGTTTGAGCCTGTGGAAGGGTTCAATTTGTCTTTGTGCCGGGAATTCTACCAAAAACTCAAGGTGGTTGGTGAGGGTGAGGTCTTGAGGAAGAACGTAAGGGGTAAGATGTTTGACGTGACCCCTGCAGTGATTGCTACCCTCCTACATTACAAGAGGCCACCTCTCTCTACCCCGGTGTACCCCCATAACATCGCCAAGGTCAAGACCATCCCAGAGTTTGTGGCATTGATGTACGAGGACCTGACTCAGTTTAAGGGAACGGTCCAAGTCGGGGGCCTTAAACATTCATATGGGATTTTGAACAAGCTTCTTCATTATAACTTGCTTCCAAGGGGCGCCGAGAAGACGCCTAACATTGAAAAGCTGGCCCTTTTTGGATGTGGTAATGTCGGGAAAGGTGGTAGACTTTGCACTCTTTGTATGGGAGGTAATGAAGGACTTCGCCGAGACCCAAAAGCCTAAGGCCAATCTACCTTTTGGGAACTTGGTCACTCGGATGTGCAAGCATTTCAAAGTAAAGGATTATGCCTTTGACAAGCTCACCCCCACCCCCCCCGAGACCGGGGCTATTGGAAAGGCCAGTAGCAGCAAGAGGATGGCGATGAGGCATGGTGAGCGGGCTAGGGTTTCGAGGCCAGAATCAGAAGCCGATGGACCTTCCTCTTCTGCACCATCTGTGGAGCCTGTTTTCCCTGGGCCATCGACCTCTGCACCGGAGTGCTCAGTATCTCAGCGCCTCGATGCACTAGAGATGACAGTGCATGGGATCTCTGCCATGATGGCTGGAGAGCCCATCCCTGGTGGACCACCACCTCCTTCTGTTGGACCCTTCGCTTCTACCCCCTCAGCTTCCACTTTAGTTGAGGTGGGGGACGTGGAGGATGATGATGATAAGGAAAAGGATGAGGACTCTGAGGCTGGTGGAGATGAGGGTGAGGACGAAGATGAGGAGTAGGATGCCATGGTTTTTGTCTTTTCTTTTTTAGTGGAGTAGTACATAGCTAGGAGTGGAGTCATTGGCCTAGTAGAAGAGTCTCTAGGAATGTTAGGCCGTTTTGTCTCTTTTTGAAGTCTGACTCCATGTACTCTAACTTTGAAATATATTAATGAAATACCACAGTTTTTGTTCCATCTGTCCCAAGTTCATTTCGTTAATTACATTGTGATTTTTGTATTTTGATGGTTTGATGAATTACTTGTGTAAATGGATTGTTTCACTTTCATACGTGTTGGTTTGAAAATAAACTTTGCTAGGGACTAGCAACACTCAAGTTGGGGGGTGTGATTAGCAAAAAACATTGCATATTTTATGTACATTTACATCCCTTTTACATTTGCTTTTGCGGTTAAAATGAGCGGAATTGCAATGTTCGAGCTTTTAATGGAGTTTTGGTATGTTTACAGGAAAAGGGGTTCAAAAGGTGATTGTTAGGGCCTATCATGATGCTTGAGTTGATTGGAGATGAGGTGGAGGCTTGATGCTTGCTTGAGAGGTGGAGGAACCAAGAATTCTGCAAAACATGGAAAAACCTACTGGTAGGTTTTAGCTACTGGACCTGCACCTACCGCAAACCTACCGATAAGTTTTGCTCACTGGAATGAAACCTACCGGTAGGTTTTTATCGACCTAACGGTAGGTTTTACTGAAATAGGACAAATTCTGCATCTCAAGCTCTGCAACTTTGGGGGTCCCACCATTGGGTCTCCCACTCATCCCTGAAACTTCTTACACACAAGACACCCCCTTTTTACCCTATCTTGGACTTTTGGATGCTTGGACATAAATCAGGAGAGAGAGAATGGGTAAAGCTGGGTATGCAGGCTAGGCCTGCACTAGCCTATCCAACCCATCCCTTTCAGCCCCTTTTGAGAGGTATCACATCACACAAGCTAGGGGGCTCCATGGATGTTTTTTTGAAGGGAGATATACCATTATTCAGATTATTATACAGACACATTGTAACATAGAGAGAGAAGCTCTTAAGAAGAAGATGAATAGTGCTAGAGAGAGAAGTTGATATTTTTGCATTTTTTTTCCATACATTGTCTTGTAATTCCTTGTAAGACCTTTCTAAGCTTTATTGAATGTATTGAATGTCATTTATTACAAGCATACTTCAAGTTTAGTTGAGTATCCTAGCTTTTACCATTAATGTATTTAAGTTTTCATCCCAAAGCTTTTCAAATGGGTCTTAAATGCATTTTCCTATAATTTTATGTTTTCTTGCATTAGTTAAGTTCCAAGCTTCATTTCTTACAATGTCTCTTCATTATGTCTTTGTTCTTGCTTTCATTATGAGTAGCTAAATCTTAAGTTGGCTAATCCAAGGGAGAACTTCTCTTGGGTATGCCATTTCAACTCATTTTCATTCCCCCTCGTAGTGTACGTTGATTCAGTTTGACTGGGTTGAGTGTGGACATGGTTGTGAGTCTTTGATACACTATAGGCATTGTCACAGGGTATGCTTGGATCCTCACCTCCATTCAAGTCCCTCACTTCCAATGAATCAATCGAACATCTAGACACCATTGGTGGAAGGTTTCGAGTTGAGTTGGCATTCCCATTGGAATGAACCCTTTGGATTAGCCAACACTTGTTTCTTTCCATTTTCATCAAAAACACACTCACAAACCAAACTCAAACAACGAAAGATTTTTACACTTTTCTTTTTGTTCACCAAAAATCACCTTCAACACAATTTACCTCCTTCCCTAAGGAGACGACCTTGGAATATTTTTCCAAGTAAAACACGACATTCAAAAGCCTCCCTTTGCTTGGGGAGCACTTTTGTTCACACACACACACACATTTACATTCATCCACCACTATTTCGTTTCCCTATTTCTTGCATCATTCCGAGGGAGAGTGACACTCCCCCATCTCGATAGACCATACCCATATTAAGGGAAGATGTCCGGAGAGTAGGGAATACAACGAAAAACAACCAAGCAGTCCATGGTGTTGACACGCCAGGCAACCCTTTACATACTCGATGCAATCCTTCAGGATGCTTGGCCAATAATAGTCATATCTCCTAATGAACCAATGCATCTTAATGCCAGCCTGATGTGCGCTGCATATGCCTTCATGGCTTTTGGCCATTAACAATATAGCCTCTTCTCTGTCGATGCATCTTCACAAGAAGTCATCATGCATCCCTTTCTTATACAGCTCCCATCCATGAGTATGTAGTTAATGACCCGCCTTCTGGTTACATGCTCTACATCCCCATTTACATATTTTAGGAACTGCATGATGTCAAACCTCTAGTCTTCCACTTCCAATTCTACCATTAATTCCTCGAAATCCATCCCTCTGGCTTTCATGGATGGTAATGCCCTCTTCTGAACTCTAATTAGTTGCTCATCTATGCCTCGAGGAATCCTCAACCCTAATTCAGTTGGGCCAAGTTGTCAACCTTGACATTTAACTCCCTTGGGACCGGTTGTAATGTCACATCATCAAAGTTTGACAATAAAAACATTGTGATGGGGTGGAACAGGCATAACTCCTAGCTCTTGCACTGGAAAACTACCCGAAATTTGGTTGATGACCAATTGGGAATCACCGGTCACTTCGACCATTGATGTTCCCATTCCGAACAAAACCTCAAGGCCACTGATCAATGCCTCATACTCGGCTTGGTTGTTAGTGCATTCATATTCTAATTTGAAAGATAGTTGGGTTTCATGGCCCTAGGGTGACTCTATAATCAACCCGGCCCTCGCGGACGCTAGTGCCCGCGAACTATCGAATTTTAGTTTCCATGGCATAAGAGACACCACAGATACTCCTAACAAACCAAGTGAATCCCTTGTATCTTGTTCAACTTCTACGCAAGGGTGGTCTGCCAAGAAATCGGCCAATTCTTGGCCATTAACCGCACGCTGCGACAAATATTGAATTGAGAATTCTATCAAGGCTAAGACCCAATTTCTTATTCGACCTCTCATAATTTGCCTAGTTAACATGTACTTAATTAAATATGTTTGAGCAACAATGTACACCACAACTGAAATAATATATATTCTTAACTTTTGTGATGCAAAGTACAATGCTAAACAGAGCTTTTTTTTTTTTACCAATGGGTCTTTGATCCAATGGTACTCCTTACCTACGTAGTTGGCCATAAAAAAAAGAAAAAAATGTATAAAAAAGAAAAGAAAAAATGCATAAAAAAAGTACAATGCTAAACAAAACTTCTCAGTCGGCTTATAAAATTACTCGACCGGAGTCAAAATTCTACTTAAATAATAAATGGCATGTTCTTTGCCTGTATTATTATTCTGAGCCAACAGACATCCAATGGATTCATGAGCAACTAACAAGTATGATAACAGCGGCCTACCCTTTATAGGTGGCGTGAGGACTGGTGGGCTAGCCAAGTACTCTTTGATTTGGTGGAAGGTTTCCTGGTGCTACATTTCCCATCTGAAAGTCTTCTACACCTTTCAAATTTAGCAATGACGAGAATGCCAGCACCTTTCAGCTAATGAACACGCATCCTTTCGCTAAGGTGTCTTTCCATGTCTTGCGTCTTGATTATAATGTCGTTAACTATAATGTCATTAATGTAAACCTCTACAATCTTGCTAATCATGTCATAGAAGATGGTGTTCATGGCTCTCTGGTATGTTGCCCCCATGTTCTTCAATCCAAACGGCATAACACTCCATTCAAATGTCCCTATTGATCCAATACATCAGAAGGCGGTTTTTTGCCGATCTTCCTCAGCAATGAAGTTATGATGGTTTCCTACGTTGTCGTCCATGAACGACATAATGACATTCATGACCGCTGCATCCACTAGTTGATCGGCTAATGGCATGAAATATTTGTCTTTCGGGGTTGCTACGTTAAGGTCATGGTAGTCGCAACATACCCTGATCTTGCTAGTCTTCTTCTTGATCGACATGACATTAGATACCCATTCCACGTATTGCGCCACTTAGATGCACTTGGTCTGCAAGAGATACTCAATCTCTTCCTTTACCAGCAAGGTTACTTCTTAGGACATCACCCTCAGGGCCTATATCCATCCCTGATTGGTAGTCGATGCTCTACTAAGGCTGAATCCAACCCTTGAATTTCTTTTTAACTCTAGGCAAAACAATCCCGATATTCTCTTAGTAGTTGTATGAGCCGTGCTTGAAAATTTGGCTCCAATAGTTTGCTGACAATAGTTGTTGTGTATTGGGTGCGTTTGGTTTTCCTTTGTTGTGTACCTACAATGAAGGTATTCGATTTTTGCAAATGTCCATATTTTGTCTTGTGCCGCTTGCACGGTATGTGATGAACCGTAAAGAATACCCTGTGATCCTTGCATCTATCACCCAAGCGTATCGCATGCATGGCTCATGGGGCAGTGCCTGAATGTTGGGATACAGAACCTTATGTCGGTAATGGGGTCTTCGACCTATGTTTATCTTGACTAAGCGATCTTGTTTTGTATGAATGACGGTTGTGCCCATCTTGACTAGCTATTCATTCGGTCGGCTTCATGTGGTGCCAACGTCAAGGAGGAATGCTACCTGGTTAATCCTGCCAATAGTCATATGCTTGTCTCAAAGATTAAGCGGCCCGCCAAGGTTGACTGCAAGTAAAGGATCCTGAACCTCAATGAGGTCGTCAAACTTGGCTATGGCAACACCAATTTTGTCTAACTCAATGAACTCTCAGAAGGCAGTTTGTTTAAACTCTTCCTCCTCGCACTTCACCATGTTAATGGTGCCTTATTGTCTGTTGGCCACTTCCAATGTTGTTGCCTACTTATCTGCCAAATAAGTTCTTATCCTGATGACGCAGGCCCTTATGGACTACTTTCTTCGCTCACTATTATTGAGTTCCATCAACAACCGAGCTTTTCGTATTTCTTGCATCATTCAACCTTAATATATTTGTGGGGTGAAGGACTTCTTCATCCACCTACTGGACCTCTGTGGACTTCAAGTCAGTCTAAAACATGAATTCTTTGGGCTTCTCATACTTATCCTACCCTTAGAACTTCACAGGCCCTACCTCCTCATCGTATAGCCAAGTGTCCGCCATATGGATGTCCGCAACAAATAAGGTATTGTCTGCCTCCACTATCTCTAACTCTTCGAATTTCCACAATACCAGCTACTGGTAAAGAGTTGATAGCACGCACTCACTCAGATGGATCCAATCTCGACCCAGAAAGAGTGTTGTAGGATGTTGTCATGTCAATCACAAATAAATAAGTGATGCTGACCATGTTGCTGACGGCCAGCTCGACGGGTAAAACTCCCACTATCATGTTGATCCCTCATGTGAATCCGCTCACCATCAATTCGATGTGGACCAAATCTGCTTCCATCCTACCTAGATTCTTCATGGTGGCAATGGGTAAGATATTAGTGGTTGCTTCATTGTCCACCAAGACCCTATTGAAGGTATTCCCCTCCAGATGTGTCCAAATGTACAACGGCTTCAAGTACTATGCCATAGGCTATGTAGGTTTGCTAAATGACCATTTTGTCAGGCCGCTTACTGCTATCTGCTTGTCTTCCTTCAACTCCCGTGTTTGAACATTCTCAAGGCAACACTTCATTTGAGCTTTAGCTAGTGCAACCTCGTTTAGGAACCTTGACCCTTGAGCCTCTGTTTCCGGAACATCCACTCCAGGGATCTTGACTGTTGGACTGGTGTTTTGAAGGATGTTGGCAACAATCCAAGGGCATTGACTGACACTGAATTCCCCTGAGTGCCAAACTGGATGGAATCGCCTCCATCGCTATTGTTGTCGTCGAGACTTGATAACCCCCACGTAGGGAAATCTTCTACGGAAAGACTCCCCTGCTGCTTGATGAAAAACGTTGTTGTTTCCTAACCTCTAAAAACCATCCCTTAGAATGTGTAGTGTATGGATAAAGGGGAGTGTCACTCTCCTTTGGGATAGTGTCAAAAGAAAGGGCAAGGAGAAAGGAAAATGAGATGGTGGAAATGTGAAATGTGAATGCACAAAAAATGTGTGTGCGTGTACAAAAGTGCTCCCCGAGCGCAAGGAGACTTTCGCGGGTCGTGTTTTACTTGGTGGTATTCCAAGGTCGTTTCCACAGGGAATGAAGTAAACCAAGGGGAAGGTGATTTTGAGTAAAAGAAAGTGTAAAATCTTTGTGGTTGAAAGTTGTTTGGTGAGTGTGTGTTGATGAAAATGAAGTGAGAAAACAAATGTTGGCTAATCCAAGAGGTCCCTCCAATAGGAATACCAACTCAACTCAAATCCCTCATTCAATAGGGTATGAATGAACGATTGATTCGTGGGAAGCTAGGGATAAGATTGGTGAGTATCTAAGCATAAACTGTGACTAGGCCTACGGAATATCAAAGACTCACTAACTCATCCACCCTCAACCCAGTCAAACCAAACCATTGAACTCTGAAATAAAGAAGGAGAATGAGTTGAAATGGTATACCCAAGTGGAGGTTCCCCTTGGCTTTGCCAACTAAAAGATTTAGCTACTCATGCTTAAAATGAAATTAACTATGTAATAAGAATGCATTGCAAAGAGATGAAGTTCTTGAGTACATAAATGCAAGAAGACATAAGCTAGAAGAGAATGCATTTAAAACACATTTTTCAGCTAAGAAAATGAAGAACTTTGTTGCATTAATGGTAGAAGCTTAAAAGAGCATTAAACTAGTAATGAACTTGATGGAGAATAACATTAATGATATTAAATGAAGTTCTAAAGATTCATACAAGGGATTACAAGACAATGTATTGAAAGAAATGCAAAAATCTCACTTTATCTCTCTAGAACACTATTCATCATCTTCTCCCAGACTCTCTCTGTCTATATCTGTCTATCTGTAACTAATGTGCTCCATCCCCTGTTGGAGATCCCTTTCCCTCCAAAAACGTGCTTGGAGAGGTGCCCTAGACTCCAGAAGTGACCTCCATCTGTAAGGGTGCAGGAGGAATGGGCTGGACAGAGGGGTTGCAGAGCTGGTCTGCACACCCAGCTCCTCTTCTCTTCTCTTCTCTCTCCTCATTGATTACCTAGGCTCCAAACTTGCAATCAAGGGTGTGAAATGGGTGAATAGTGTTGTGGGCGTGTCAGGGGAGCATGGGTGGTCTGTTGGTGGGACCCTCAAAGCAGCAGACATGAGTTGCAGAGCATTTGGGCAGATCAGGCAAAGCGTACCGGTACGTCAAAATCCAGTGGCATCAGTATACCGGTACGCATACCGGTACGATGAACTCCAGTAGCCTTAGCGTACCGGTACGCGTACCGATACGGTTTGGCTGACTTCCTGATTTTCTGATTTCCTCCTCTCCTGAGCTATCCCCAAGCTACATTTTCATCCTCATTTGTCTCAAATGGTTTAGGAAGGCCTTAAGAAGCCTCATTTAGCACCTTTTAACTGCAAACACCAAATATCATCGTTAAGAACTTAATTAACCCAACTCCCATCATTTAATCTCCAAAAGCAATTAAATTAAGATGATTAGCACACAAAAATATACAAAGTTTTGTGCTAATCACCTGCCTCTTGGGCCTCCTACTCCACGTACTCCACCAACCTACACAAGTTCGCGTGGATGCGCTACTTCATGCGCTTTTGGGTTCTCAAAGCTGGTCGGTTTGTTATCACCCCACCCAACCTTATTTTCATGGGGTTTTTGATTACCCCACTTTCACCATGCTAATGATAGCGGTTTTCTGAAGAAGGTCCTAGTCGAATCTTATCTCCAGTTTACCTTTATCTCTGAAGATAAGATGTCCTTGGTTCAGGCCGTCTTGAATGGCTGCTTGACTTGATCCGTCGACCTTAATCTCCGAACACCATCCTGTAATATGTGTATGGATTATACGGATAGGTGATTGTCACTCTCCCTCAGAATGATGCAAGAAATGGGGAAAACGGGTGTGTGAATAAAATGTGTGTGTGTGTGAACAAAAGTGCTCCTCAAGCGCAGAGAGAATTTCGAGTGTCATGTTTTACTTGGAATTTGTATTCCAAGGTCGTCTCCTCAGGGAAGGAAGGTGAATTATGTTGAAGGTGATTTTGGTGAAAAAGGCAAAGTGTAAAAATCTTTGAGTCAGAGTTTTGGTGAATTGTGTTCTTGATGAAAATGAAATGGAAACAAGTGTTGGCTAATCCAAAAGGGTTATTCCAATAGGAATGGCAAAATCAACTCAAGACATTCTTCCAATGGTGCCTAAACATTCGATTGATTCGTAAGAAACGCGGGACTAAAATGGAAGTGAGGATTCAAGCATACCCCATGACAAGTCTACGGTGTATCAAGAACTCACAACCACATCCACACTCAACCTGGTCAAACCAAACCATCTTACACTACGAGGAGGAATGAAAAAGAGTTGCTTTAGCATACCCAAGATGAATTCTCCCTTGGATTAGCCAACTTAAATCTTAGCTACTCATATTTAATGCAAGAACATACAGTGTGTAAAGAGACATGGTATTGAAATGGAAGTTAAACTTGCATTAAAGTGAAGAGAAGTGAAACTACAACAATAAGTGCATTTAATACCCAACTAGAAAGCTTGAAATGTAAAACTTGAATGTAACAATGGTAAGTTGAAAGATACTTGACTAAAATTGCAATGCACTTGAAATAAATGACATTAAGTACAATAAATGAAGCTTACAAGACTCTTACAGAATATTACAAGTGAAATGGGTAGAAGAAATGCAAAAATCTAACTTCTCTCTCTAAAACTATGTCTTCCTCCTTGAGCTTCTCTCTCTACAATGCTCTACAATCTGAATAATTCTGAAGTCTTGGCTGCATTTTAGTCCATGGAGGTCCTCTCTGGTGTGTGACAGGCCTCCCATCCATAGGAGGTTGAGTTGATGCCTTTTGGCAAGCTAGGACAGGCCTAGCCTGCACTTCCCAAGCTTCCCTCTTCTCTCTCTTCCTCATTAATGCTTGGGCCTCCAAAGTCCAAGCTTAGGCAAGGGTTGGCATGTATGTGTGTAAGAGATGTTAGGGGACAAGTGGGAGAAACATAGGTGGGGCCCCCAAGTGGTAGAGCTCGAGTTGCAGGCTGTCTGGGCTTTCTGGGCAAAACCTTCCAGAAGGTCGATGCAAACCTTCCGGAAGGTTTGTGCAAGAACAGTTAAAACAACAGTCCAGTGAGCTTAACCTTGCAGGAGGTTGATGCAAATCTTCCAGTAGACAAAACCTTCCAGAAAGTTTTGGCAGTGAATAGGCAGACCAAGTACAAACCTTCTGGAAGGTTTATGGCCAAACATTCCGGAAGGTTTTCATCCAATTTGCCTTTTTCTTGGTTTTTTCACCTTCCAATCCTTCCTTTAAGCTATCCCCTCATCTTCATTGACTTCAAACACTATGATGGGAGCTTAACTCAAGCCATTTACAACTTTTCACCTACATTCACACAAAACTTCATTAAACGTTAGATTAATTGTATTTCTTTCCAAATTCACAACAAAAGCAAGTATAAAAAGGGTATAACCACATACAATATATGCAATATTTTTTGCTAATCACACCCCCCAACTTGAGCTTTGGTAGTCCCTAGCAAACTTCATTTCAAACCACAAGATATAAACTAAAACAAAATCCATTCATACAAGTAAATATCAAAACACTCAAAATGCAAAAATCACATTGCAATTAAAGAAATAGACTTGGGCAATGATAAAATGAAACATTGTGGTATTTTTTTCATTAATCATTCACAAAAGTTCAATTACAGTGGGTTAGATTTTCAAAAACAAAACGGCCCAAAATCCTAGAGGTACTTCTACTAGGCCGACAAAACTAACCATAATCAAGAAAGAAGTATGAAATTGGAGCTTGGGTGAAGTGTTTTGAAGATTGGAAGAGAGTAGAAGGAGAGGAGAGAGCTTGGGAGCTTGAGATTTGGGGGAAATATGAAGGGTTTCTAAACTTAAAATCCTCGTTTTTAGCATTCTGGGCAAGACCTTTCGGAAGGTTTTGCTTACTGCTAGGGCACCACTGTCCAGTAACGAAAACCTTTCGGAAGGCCGATGAAAACCTTCCGAAAGGTTTTGCACACTGGACAGAACCTTCCAGAAGGTTTTGCCTTTGCTGCAAAACCATTCCTTTGCTCCAAAACTCACATCCAAACCAGCTCTTTTCAACTCCAAAACATTTTAGCACCCTATCTATGATATCTAACCTACCAAAAACTTGAACCACACATATGAACCACAATTGATTGATCATGCCCAAAGTCATTTCCGAAATTGCAACATGATTTGAAATTTTGATGCTTTCAAAATACAAGACATGGAGTTCTAATTTTGACTACCAAAATGAATACCCAAAATATAAAACATAGATTCAAATCACAAGGTCATTCCTAAATCTATTCAAATATCGAAAGTTGAGCACTATTCCCTCGTCCAACAAGTATAGGGCTATATGACAACAATGTTCAAATACCCGAACTAAAAACATATGATCATCACCATGGCTTTAAATACTATTCCAGAGTATACACATACACATTCATTTTCAAAATCGTGTGTGTGAATGGACATGTAATTTAAGCATTTACACAATGGAATTCACATTCACTTTGGCTATTCAAATTAAGCTTCGATTCAATCTCACCAAGGGTGTCTCGCAACAATGAATCACACTCAAGTTATCCTGGCATGCTCTCCATGTGTATATGTGAGATGGAATCTTGTGCACAAAACAAAGTATGCTCACATATAATCCAAAAATGAAGGATGAATAATAATGAAACAACCTTGGCATAATCTCATGAGAGGGATGCTAGGGCATTGGATAGCGAAATCAACCTTTCTTTTTCTTTAGAAATATGTTATCCCCATGTTTTCTCTAGATCATTTAGGACTTTCACAGGTTATAATGGGGCCTTGGGGTGATATTGAGGCAAATGAAATGAAGGATATAGGATCACAAAGAGGGTTGTTCCGAGTGAATGACTTTTATTTCAAAAACATCTCCCTTTTCATAGGATTTTCAGTCTAACACCATAACCACACTCTTTGTTTTTTTTTTCTTTCTTTTCCTTAACATTTTCCTTTTCTTTTGTCATTCTTTTCTTCTTCTCACTCCCTTTTTCTCCTTTTCTTGGATTTTTCATTCTTTTCCGTTCAACTCTTTGAATTCAGCTTCATTCATCCCTTTTGTTAAGTTTTTGTCATACTTCTTTCTCTTTTATGATCACTCATACTCAGCTCTAGGAACAACCAATGTGAGTTATATTTTATCATTTTGCACTGGCTTGGTCAAATGTGTGGCATGGAAACGAATTTACAATTAAGGGTCAATTACGGCACTAGGGATAAAATTTTCACAAGAAAAAGGGCTAAGGCTCAAAGTAAAACAAGGATGGCCTAATATCATTTCTAGATAGGCATGGGAGAGCATTGTACATATCAAGACAAAGTCAATCAACTACCCAAATGTACCTAACTAAAATAAGCATGATGAGATTATTGAACAAATTTGAAATTTGAAGAATTGTTCCTTGAGTAAATGTAAGTTCCCTCCAACAAGGATTGGCACTAAACCTTTCATGGGTCCTTACTCATCTCCACTATTCATGTCAAGCACTAAAATGTGAAATCAATCCGTAAATTGTCAAAATTACACATTCAAGGTGCACTTAAGGTTGAGTTTAAAAGCAAACACATATGTGATACTCAAGCATATGATGAACTTCTATAATGTGCTCATGTATTCAAGGTTCAACGCAAAGATCAACATATCAACAAACCCATAACACTCTAAATAGGGGAATACATATCAACATTCAGATATTTTTCACAAAAATTTTCAATTTTTTCACATAATTTGCAACTATTGTAAACAAAAATCTGTAGGATATGTGAAAGGTGAATTTCACCACAAAAATTAGTATTATCAACAAAAAATTTCCACAAACATTGGTGTATCATACAAATGGTGCACCTCACCCCCCAACTTAATTCATGCATTATCCTCAATGCAACAAAAAAGATATGGTATGCAATGAAGGACTGTAAAAAGATGAGTAGGGTTAGAGAACACCTCGCACTTGAGCTTTGACAAAAACACCAATATCTGCAACTAGGAAAAACAACACTATACGCAAAGATAAGATAAGCAACAAAATAACTTCAAAAGTAAATGATAAAAGAAAGCAACTGTACACTAGAAACTATATGGACAGTTAATCTTCTAACAAGTCTGGGTAAACCGGATCCACCAATTCTTCCTCCACCCCTTGACCTTCAATCCCCTCAAAGAATGGCTTAAGTCTTTGGCCATTGACATTGAATGTCTTTCCATCTTCGGGGTTTGTGACTTCCACAGCTCCATTGGGGTAGGCCACCTTGACAAGATAGGGGTCATCCCAACGGAATCGGAGTTTTCCTTGAAAGATCGAGAGACGAGAATTGTATAAGAGCACTTTTTGTCCGGGCTCAAATGATTTCCTTACAATGGATTTGTCATGAAAAATCTTAGCCCTTTCTTTTGAAAATTTTGAACTCTCATACACATCTCTTTGAATCTCTTCTAATTCATTCATTTCAAGTTTTATATTCTCTCCGACCATTCTCATGTTGAAGTTCAAGGTCTTGATGGCCCAATAGGCTTTGTGCTCCATTTCAACTGGCAAATGGCAAGCCTTGCCATAGACTAGCCTATAGGGAGACATACCTAGAATGGTTTTATAGGCAATGCAGTAAGCCCATAAGGCATCGGTCAGTCTAAATGACCAATCCTTCCTATTCGGATTCACCGTTTTCTCTAGGATATTTTTTATCTCCCTATTGGCCAACTCAGCTTGGTCATTGGTTTTTGGGTGACAACCGGCAGACACCTTGTGTGTGACGTCGTACTTATGCATCAAAGACGCAATTGGCCTATTACAGAAATGCGACCCACCATCGCTTATCATTCCACGAGGCATCCCAAACCTCGAAAAGATGTTCTCTTTTAAGAACTTGACCACGACCCGGTGGTCATTATTCTTGGTTGGGATAGCCTCCACCCACTTGGACACGTAGTCCACTGCCAGCAAAATGTACAGGTAGCCAAACGACACGGGAAAGGGACCCATAAAGTCGATGCCCCAACAGTCAAATATCTCGATAACAAGTACAGGGGAGAGGGGCATCATGTTCCTTCGGGCCACACTACCCAAATGTTAGCACCTATCGCATTCTTTACAGAAAGAACCATAGTCTTTGTTTAATGAGGGCCAATAAAAACCTGATTGTAAGACCTTTGTCGAGGTCTTCTTTGAAGAGAAATGGAAAAATGCAATGACTTTTCGTTGTTCATTTTTTGGTACGCATCTCCTCATGACTTAGTCAGGGCAGTACTTGAACATGTACGGGTTGTCGAAGTAAAAGTACTTCACATCCGCCATAAACCTCCTGCTAGCCTCATGGCTCCAATGCGGCGGTATTTGTCCTGTATCAAGATAATTGCATATGTCAGCATACCAAAGACAAACAGAATGAATAGACAATAAATGCTCATCAGGAAAAAGATCAGGGATAGGAATGTGCTTATCGGGATCTTGCACCGCAAGCCAGGATAAATGGTCCGCCACCACTTTCTCAACTCCTTTTTTGTCTTTGATCGGCAAGTCAAATTCTTGGAGGAGGAGTATCCATCTAATGAGTCTTGGTTTTGCATCCTTCTTAGACAACAGATACTTCAAAGCAGAGTGATCGGTATAGACTACTATAGGTGAACCAATGATGTATGACCGAAAATTTTCCACTGCAAAAACTACAGCTAGCAACTCTTTTTCAGTGGTAGTGTAATTGATTTGTGCTTCATTAAGAGTTTTGCTAGCGTAGTATATTACATAAGATCTTTTGTCTTCCCTTTGACCGAGCATAACATTGACCGCGTAATCACTCGCATCGCACATAACCTCAAAAGGTAAGTCCCACTAGGGTGGTCGCATAATCGGAGGTGTAGTGAGCATGCTTTTGAGTTTTGTAAACGATGCCTCACAATTATCCGACCACACAAATGGGACATCCTTGGAAAGTAAATTGGTCAAGGGTTGAGCCAATGCACTAAAGTCCTTTATAAAGCGACGATAAAAACTAGCATGGCTAAGAAACGACCTGATATCTTTGATAACCTTCGGTGTGGGGCAGTTGGAAATTGCATCCACCTTTGATTTTTCAACTTCGATCCCCTTCACCGAGACGATGTGCCCGAGCACAATTCCTTGTGTCACCATGAAGTGGCACTTCTCCCAGTTAAGAACCAAACTCTTCTCCTCGCATCCCTCCAGTACTCTCTCTAAGTTCTCCAAACATCCACTAAAGGAATCTCCAAACACTAAGAAATCATCCATAAAAACTTCCACGATCTTCTCTACCATATCACTCAAAATCCCCATAACGCATCTTTGAAAAGTTCCTGGGCATTACACGACCCAAATGGCATGCGTCAATAGGATGGCAGTTTGGCTTTGAATGAAGGAATGAACCACATCCTCCAAACTCCTTTTGTGAGGAGGTTGGTATGTGGATGAATTGGATGGTCCTTGTTGATTAAAATTTTATGGAGGTGAACCTTGGGAGAAATTATGTGGAGGCGGGCTTTGTGAATACCCTTACAGATTAGACCGGTTGTATAGAGAGCTAGACGTTTTCCCTTGACCTTGGTAATGACCTTGCTTAGGAGGCATGGGGGGTGTATAGGCATTAGACCCATGAGGAGTGGGATTCTCATTTCTCCAACTAAAGTTCGGGTGATTACTCCAACCCGGATTATAAGTATTTGAGTGCGGAGAGAATGATTGCCTTGTTTGGTTAAAGACATTAACTTGCTCGTGATACACTTCCTTAAGTGCGGGAATGTTGGGGCATTCCATTATGGAATGCTCCACACTCTCACAAATCGAGCAAAACTCCTCGGTCCTTGAAACATTTGACACCTCGTGTCTCCTATTAACCTCAAGACTCTCAACTTTCCTAGACAACTTGGAAATTTTTGAAAGCAAGTCTTCCCGGTCCCTTAAGTCATACATCCCTCCCCCTTGTGATTGATTACTACCCGGGGACGACCTTGGTACATTGGTGGGATCTATAATGTCCCATGATTGTGCATTTTGGGCCAATGTACTGAAATAGTCTAGGGCCTCATCAGGGTCTTTGTTTAAGAATTCGCCATTACACATCATGTCAATGAATTGTCTATGCCCCGGTGTGATTCCTTCATAGAAGAAACTTACCAATTGCCATGATTCAAAACCATGATATGGTATGGAGTGAAGCAATTCCTTGTAGCGATCCCAACAGTGATATAATTGCTCATTGGGCTTTTCTGAAAAGTTTTGAATTTCCTTTTTTAAAGAGGTGGTTCTATGCACCGGGAAAAATTTATTCAAAAACTCTGAAAGCATTTGGGCCCAAGAGGTGATGGATCGAGGCCACAAGGAATTCAACCCTGTTTTGGCTTTGTCCTTAAGGGAAAAGGGAAACAATTTCAACCGAGCTATGTCCTCCATAGCATAGTTAGCATTGAAGGTTGCAACTATATCCTCAAATTCTTTGATGTGCAAATAAGGGTTGTGCTTTTCAATCCTGTGGAATGTAAGAAGTAGTTGCAACATCCCAGGCTTAACTAGGAAGAGATGAGCTTGGACCAGTAAGAGGATGCATGAGGGTGTGGTGCTACGTGTTGGTGGAAGGAAATCCCTCATTGACCTCGCCGGAGGATCAAGTTGGATATTGTTCCCTTCATTCATGGAAGGGGGGAATTGCATTCGTGGATTGGGCATTCTAGGTTCCTGTCCTCCCCCACCCCTTTGCATCTTTGGATTGGCACCTACACTCTTAAAATTATCACCCTCATCCTCAGGTGGGTCTTGGTCAATGTTCATGTTAGGGCCTATGAGTTGTCTAACCAATCGGTTTTGTTCGTCCTGTCCCCACATACAACAACTATCTACAAATGAAAATGTAAACAACAAAAATATATACAAAGAGCAACGTACCTCAGCCCATGATGAACATCACGAGACTTACCTCCGTTGTCCGAAAATCACCTTCTCAATTCAATGCTTGCCTTCCCCGGCAACGGCGCCAAAAATGCTTGATGGTTTTCGTTGTTGTTCCTAATCTCCTAACATCATCCCTCAATATATGTATGGTGTATGTGAGAAGGGGAGTGTCATTCTCCCTTGAAACGATGTCAAAAGAAAGGGCAACAGAATATTGTATGAATGAAGTGTAAAATGTGGGTGGTGAACAAAAGTGCTCCCCAAGCGCAGAGAGACTTTTGCATGTCGTGTTTTACTTGAAAATCATATTCCAAGGTCGTCTCCTCAGGGAAGGAGGTGAATCGTGTTGAAGGTGATTGTGATAAAAAAAAAAAGGGGGGGTAAAGTGTAAAAATATTTTGTTGTTTGAAGTTTGGTTTGTGATTGTATCTTGATGGAATTGAAATGGAAACAAGTGTTGACCAATCTGAAAGGTTCACTCCAATGGGAATGCCAAGTCAACTCGAAACCTTCCTCCAATGGTTCATGGATGCTCGATTGATTCGTGGAAAGCGAGGGACTAGATGGAAGTGAGGATCCAAGCATAACCCGTAACAAGTCTACGGGATATCAAAGACTCACAATCATGTCCACATAAAATCCAGTCAAACCGAACTATCGTACACCGAGAGGAAGAAAGAAAATGAGTTGAAATGGCATACCCAAGAGGAGGTCTCCCTTGGATTAGCCAACGTAAAGGCTTAGCTAATCATGCTTAAAGGAAAGATAATAATGTAATGGAAAGATATTATAAAGTAATGAAGAATTTAGTTAAATTAATGCACAAAAATACAAACTATAGGAGAATGCATTTAATACCCATTTGGAAGCTTGAACATGAAGAACTTAAATGCATTAATGGTAAAAGCTAGAATGAAAGACTAAACTTGAAAACCACTTGCAATAAATGACATTAAAGACTTTAAACAAAGCTTAGAAGATTCTTACAATGGATTACAAGGCAATGTATGGAAGAAAATGCAAAAATATTAACTTCTCTCTCTAGCACTATTCATCTTCTTCTTTGGACTCTCTCTCTCTATATTCAATGTAAATCTATCTAATGTTGAATAATGGAGCTTGCCCAAAATGTCCATGGAGCCATCCCCTAGCTGTGTGATGTTATCCCAATCAATAGGGGGCTGAAAGGGAATGGCTTGGACAGGCTAGTGCAGTCATAGCCTGCACACCCAGCATCTTCTCTCTTCTCTCACCTCATTAATGCCCAAAGCTCCAAAAGTCCAAGCATGAGTGTTTGAGGGGATGTCTGTGTGTAAGGCATGTCAGGGACAAATGGGAGAATGCTTGGTGGGACCACAAGGTTGCAGAGCTTGATATGCAGAATCTGGCAATTTTCAGTAAAACCTACCGGTAGGTCGATGGAAACCTACTGGTAGGTTTCACTCCAGTGGGAAAAACCTATTGGTAGGTTTGGCGGTAGGTGCAGGTCCAGTAGATAAAACCTACCGGTATGGCCTACCGGTAGGTTTTCCCTTATTTTGCTGGTTTCTTGGTTTCTTCACCTCTTGAGCTATCGTCAAGCCATCCCTTTATCTTCATTCATCTTAAACACTATGAGAAGGCTTAACAAGCATCATTTATCACCTTTTATCTGCAAACATGCCAAAATTCCATTAATAGCACAACCAATACATTTCCACTCATATTAACCAAAAAGCTAGCACAAAAAGGGATGCAAATGCACTTGGAATATGCAATATTTTGTGCTAATCACTTGCTCTACCCGAAAATTCCCTATTGTGATGGCAATAGTAGGGCAGCCGAGATCTTTGAACTTTGGTGGTGTGTTTGTCCTCAAGAGTGAGCTCACTTGCTCAGTGAGGAATGCCTTCTTGTGAACATTCAATTTCCTCTTCATTGTGGGCAAGTCCTCCAAGATCTTGGCACATGACGGGATTTGCTTTATGGCATCAAGGAGTGGAATGTTGATTTTTACCTTCTTGAACATCTCAATTATATCAGAATAGTTAGCCACCTTCATGGGTGACTTCAAACGATTGGGAAAAGGGGCCGAAATGGGGGATGCATGCACACTTTCATCAACAAATTTTTCTTTCTCACTCACCTCACCACCCTCGGAGTCACCCATAGTCTCTTTCTATAATGGCAATGTGGTATTGGGTGAGACTTTTGGCATGATAGTCTTATAAAATTGTTTGCCACTTCGAAGGGTGGTGACCGCCTTGAGTTGCTCACAACTCTCCTTTATGAGTTCGGATGAATCAATCACATGTTGGCCTTTAGGGTTCTCTCGGGGTTGAGTGGGGAATTTCCCCTTCTCTTGTTGTGATGTCCCTATGGCATTGGTCAGTTTTGTGATTTGAGCCAAAATGTTATTATTGAAGGTGGTTTGTCTTTGGATGAAATTATAAACCACATCCTCCAAATTCCTCTTATGGGGAGGTTGGTAGGTGGGAGGATTGGTCGGTCCTTGTTGACCATAACTTTGCGGAGGTGGACTTTGGGAAAAAATTTGTGGAGGTGGGTTCGGTGAATACCCTTGTGTATTGGACCGGGGTTATTGAGAGCTAGATGACTGACCTTGTCCATGGTATTAACTTTGCTTAGGAGGCATGGAGGGTGAATAATCACTAGACCCATGAGGAGTGGGATTCTCATTTCTTCAACTAAAGTTCGGGTCATTACTCCAACTCAGATTGTAAGTGTTACAGTGCGGAGAGAATGGTTATCTAGTTTGATTAAAGGCATTAACTTGCTCATGATAGACTTCCTTAAGTGCCAAAATGTTAGGGCATTCCTATATGGAATGCTCCACACTACCACAAATTGAGCAACCCTCCTCGGTCTTTGAAATATTTGACACCTCGTGTCTCCTATTGACTTCTAAATTTTTCACCTTCCAAGATAACTTGGTGATTTTAGAGAGCAAATCTTCCCGATCCCTCAAGTCATACATCCCTCCCCATGTGATTGATTACTACCTGGAGAAGACCTCGGTACATCGGTGGGATCCGTGATATCCCAAGATTATGCATTTTGCGCCAATGTACTAAAGTAGTCTAGGGCCTCATTGAGATCCTTGTTTAAGAACTCCCCATTGCACATCATGTCAGTGAATTATCGATGGCCCGGTGTAATCCCTTCGTAGAAGAAACTCACCAATTGCCATGATTCAAAATCATGATGTGGAATGGATTGTAGCAATTCCTTGTAGCGATCCCAACAGTGATAAAATTGATCATTGGGCTTTTCCGAAAAGTTTTGGATTTGGTTTTTAAGAGCGGTGGTTCTAGGCACTGGAAAAAATTTGTTCAAAAACTCAAAAAGCATTTGTGCCCAAGAATTTATAGATCGAGGCCTCAAGGAATTCAACCATGTTTTGGCTTTGTCCTTAAGGGAAAAGAGAAATAATTTCAAGCGAGCTATGTCTTTCATAGCATGATTAGTGAGGAAGGTTGTAATTATATCCTCGAATTCCTTAATGTGTAAATAAGGATTTTCTCTTTCAATTCTGTGGAATTGAGGAAGTAGTTGCAACATTCCCGACTTGACTAGGAAGGCATGAGCTTGGACCGGTAAGAGAATGCATGAGGGAGTGGTGCTACGTGTGGGTTGGAGATAATCCCGCATTGACCTCGCTGGAGGATCAATGGGGATGTTGTTCCCTTCATTCCTAAGAGGGAAATGCATTCTAGGGTTTATAATTCTAGGGTCTTGCACTCCTCCTCCCCTTGGGACATCAGCCTCCTTATTCTCAAAATTATGACTGGCATCCTCAGGTGGGTCTTGGTCAATATTCATGTTGGGGCCTAAGGGTCGCCTAACCAATCTATTTTGGTCGTCCCGTCCCCATATATAAAACAATATCTACAATTGAAAAACAAGCAAACAAAAGTATATACAAGGAACAACGTACCTCAGCCTGTGATGAGAATGCACGGGACTTACCTCCGTTGTCCGAAAATCACCTTCTTAATTTAGTGCTTTGTCTTCCTCGGCAACGGCTCCAAAAATGCTTGACTTGATCTGTCGACCTTAATCTCCGAACATTATCTCATAATATGTGTATGGTTTATACGAATAGGTGAGTGTCACACTCCCTCGGAATGATGTAAGAAATGGGGTAAATGGGTGTGTGAATGAAATGTGTGTGTGTGTGAACAAAAGTGCTCCCCAAGTGCAGAGATACTTTCGAGTGTCTTGTTTTACTTGGAATTTTTATTCCAAGGTCGTCTGCTCAGGGAAGGAATGTGAATTGTGTTGAAGGTGATTTTGGTAAAAAAGGAAAAGTGTAAAAATCTTTGAGTTTGTGTTTGGTGAATTGTGTTCTTGACGAAAATGAAATGGAAACAAGTGTTGGCTAATCCAAATGGGTCATTACAATAGGAATGTCAAATCAACTCAAGACATTCTTCCAACGGTGCCTAGACATTCGATTGATTCGTAGGAAACGCGGGACTAAAATGGAAGTGAGGATTCAAGCATACCTCATGACAAGTCTACAGTGTATCAAGAACTCACAACCACGTCCACACTCAACCTAGTCAAACCAAACCATCTTAAACTAGGAGGAGGAATGAAAAAGAGTTGATTTAGCATACCCAAGAGGAATTCTCCCTTGGATTAGCCAACTTAAAGCTTAGCTACTCATATTTAATGCAAGAACATACAATGTGTAAAGAGACATGGTATTGAAATGGAAGTTAAACTTACATTAAAGTGAAGAGAAGTGAAACTACAACAATAAGTGCATTTAATACCCAACTAAAAAGCTTGAAATGTAAAACTTGAATGTAACAATGGTAAATTGAAAGATACTTGACTAAACTTGCAATGCACTTGAAATAAATGAAATTAAGTACAATAAATGAACCTTACAAGACTCGTACAGAAGATTACAAGTGAAATGGGTAGAAGAAATGCAAAAATCTAACTTCTCTCTCTAAAATTATGTCTTCCTCCTTGAGCTTCTCTCTCTACAATACTCTACAATCTGAATAATTCTGAAGTCTTGGCTTCATTTTGGTCCATGGAGGTCCTCTCTAGTGTAAGACTAGCCTCCTATCCATAGGAGGCTAAGTTGATGGCTTTTGGCAGGCTAGGACAGGCCTAGCCTGCACTTCCCAAGCTTCCCTCTTATCTCTCTTCCTCATTAATGCTTGGGCCTCCAAAGTCCAAGCTTAGGCAAGGGGAGGCATGTATGTGTGTAAGAAATGTTAGGGGACAAGTGGGAGAAGCATAGGTGGGGCCCCCAAATGGAAGAGCTTGAGTTGCAGGCTGTCTGGGCTTTCTGGGCAAAACCTTCTGGAAGGTTTGTGCAGGAACAGTTAAAACAGCAGTCAAGTGAGCTTAACCTTCCAGAAGTTCGATGCAAATCTTCCAAAAGGTTCATTCCAGTAGACAAAACCTTCCAGAAAGTTTTGGTAGTGAATAGGCAGACCAAGTACAAACCTGCTGGAAGGTTTATGGCCAAACCTTCCGAAAGGTTTTCATACAATTTGTCTTTTTCTTGGTTTTTTCACCTTCCAATCCTTCCTTTAAGCTATCCCCTCATCTTCATTGACTTCAAACACTATGATGGGAGCTTAACTCAAGCCATTTACAACTTTTCACCTACATTCACACAAAACTTCATTAAACGTTAGATTAACTGCATTCCTTTCCAAATTCACAACAAAAGCAAGTATAAAAAGGGTATAACCACATACAATATATGCAATATTTTGTGCTAATCAATGGCATTATGGAACACCATAAAGTTAGTATTAGAATTGTTGCACATATTGTGCCATTCGCAATACTTCTTGCTCTTCAACTCCGAGGCCAATGGAATCTTGTGACCAAACGACAGTTTTGTTAGATCATTTATTCGTAATTGGCTAATTTCATGAAGTTCATTGCAAAATATCAACCACATTCATGGTGATGATGCTATCAAGTTCAAGACCCGAAATCGTCATTGAAGGGAGGAGATCAAGCATCATAGCTACATCATTCAACTTCTATATACACCTTCATGCTTAAGACAAAGGTAATGACCTACACATCTAAGATGAACCCTTAGTTATTTCAACTTAGGATGAATAGGATGAAAATGAAATTAGAAGCGATCCGATTATGACTCCTCGGTGATTTTAAAAGAAAAAAATTTCTAAAACATTTATGAGTTTTTAAAACATAGTTTAAGTCACAATTGGACCCCTCTTCGGGCAACACCCTTTAGTGCTCAAGATGACAAGTTTTTGCATGATTTTAGGCTTAAAAACATGTAGAGACCGCCCTATGCTCGCTAGCCGTCACTAGAGAGCTCTCTTGATGAGTTTGGATAAAAAGGAAAAAGGTCACGGGGGATCAACACAAGGCTCACTCTATGAGCTCGCTCGAGCGCTGCCCATGGTCACTCGAGCGGTCCCATGGTCGTTCGAGCGACGCCCATGGTCGCTCGAGTAGTACTGGTCCTTGGCTAGTTTGAGGTGTTGCTTTTAACTCCAGTGCCAACTACCCTATGACCACCCTCCCACCAATAGAGAGATCATTCGTGAATCTAAGTTTTCTTATTTACTAAGACTACCCTTATTCCGAGCCTATAAATAGGGAATGCATTTCCTAGAACAAGGTAAAATATCTAGTGAGATTTCTAAGAGAGAAAACTGTCTTTCTACCTTGAGGGCTTCCACCACAACCTAGATCCGTAAGATCCAAAGGCTACCATGATCTAACCTGATCTAAACATTAACGCGTAAATAAAACATCGGTATTTTCATAACGTAAACAATATTACACATGCATTCATCCTTCACCGAAGAGTATAAACGAACTACTCACACCTCATTGCTATAGACGAGCAAAATGAGTGAGATAATCCCATTACAATCGAAAATAAAATACAACACGTCCTTCCCCGAGGAATAGCTGAAACACTACCACTCTTGTTACCGGCTACAACACAAAAGTGGGAGGAGTTCAACCCTCCAAATAGAAAGGATAAACAAAAATGTAGAAGTAGAGAAAATTCTGGCTAAGAAGTGATTAGGGCAGGGCTCCGCTTGTTTTCTGGCTGGAACACTCTTTGAAGTCTCCCTTTCTCTATTTCTTTCCTCCTTTCTCTCCTCTCTTGCACTGGACTGAGCTCTCTTGCCATCCCCTAAAAAATGAGCTGAGGAGGGCTTTTTATATGCACCGGTAGAGGGCTGTAAGGCGGTAGACACCCTGGCTAACCAATAGGGTGCTTGTATTGCTTGAATGGACCAATGGGAGAGAAGAGAAAGTTAAGGCGGTTTAAGGACCATCCGAGCACCATCACCACCGTCTGGACGGTGGAACTTCTCTAGTTTCCTTACTTGGCAACCTCCTTGATCAACTTGTTGACTTGGTAATTGCATTTGCCTCCTCTTCTTCATTTAGCCTTTACACTTTGATCCTCCTGAATTTTCGTATTTCTGCTTGAAACCCTGAAAAATGCACAAATTACGCATTAACCCTAATACTTTATAAATTAATCATTTTAACCTAATTTACGCATACAATGAACTTGAAAACCTAATTCGTTTACGCATTATTTAGGGTTAATCACACCTCCCCTCCAGCCAAACATTACTAGTCTCTAGTAATAAAAATAAATAAAATAAACTAGATAAAATCACATTCGTAGATTTCACGATTGCATTTAACAATGACACAAGTCATTAAACCCCTAGGTGATCCCTAGTGAACGAGTTTTGTCTCGTGAAGGTTTCCAGTGAAGATACCTACAAACTTCAATGATTAGGATTTATATAATTCATATTTTTCACAAATAAAATTAAATCACCATTCCTCTTTATTGCCAAAATACTTCCCTTCCCTGATCACTGTAAGAGTAACACACATTAGTTGTAAAACTATTCCATATATTTTCAGAAAAACTTGTGTTTGTGCAAGGATTCCTTTATTTAAAAAACTCTTAAGAAATATCACCACCCTTCACTCTGCTATACAAGAATTAGCCTCGATGTCAATCATTTTCCTGGAAATCACTCAGCAAAGAATACACTCAAGTTATAGTGACTGTCACTCAAAAATTACATGTGAGGAGAATATTGTTATCAAGGAAAAGTAATAGCACATGTAGGGAAAGTAATATCACATGCAATATCTCAAAAGAAAGTTATTTGAATAAAACTGGAATTTGGCATAATCTCATGAAAGAATATTAACACTACATTAAACAACATTATCAACACTCTCTCTTTTCTGATGAATAGGCGGAAATAATACATATGCATCACCTATGGAATCAAAAAGGATTTTATTAGGGTTATAACGTGGCTAAAGGGTATTGGGTTTAAACAAACGACGTCAAAGGTATTAAAAAGCTATCATTTCTTGATTAGTGTGGCACATATGTAACACCTCGCATTTTCTTTTATATATATGTATATAGATATATAGTAAATAATTGTTGTAAAAATGTGGATATGTGGAATGATGTAAGAATGAACTATATAGATTGTAATAGTAGGAGAAATGCTAGAGATGCATATTGATTGAGAAGTTGGAGTTTCCAAGACGTTTAAATTTGGAAAGGGTGATTAGATGAATTTCTAAATATTTTTAGGTCCAAATAAGGTGTCCATTGAATCCGGAAGGTCGGACAACCTTGGGAGAGGTAATATGAGGTGTATTGGAAGTTAGAAAGTATTTTCGAGTAAAGACACATTTAAGAGAAAACTTGGGTAGAAAGGATTTTGGAAAATTCCTAGTATTTTGATCATAACTTTTTATTCTAATGTCCGTTGGCTATGAAATTTTGACAGTAGATAGCATACTTCCAGGGCTACAAAAGAGTATTTCACGAAAATTTTCCAAATCAATCTCTAAATAGGCCAAAACATCACTGGAAGTTTCAGCAGAAACTGGGATGACGTTCGAACGTGAATCGACGTTGGAACGTGAGGGAGTCCCAGTACTTTGGTGTCCGCAGAGCTCTGATGGAAATGAAAAAGTACTGGGAGCAACCAACGTTCGAAAGCCAAAGTGACGTTCGAACGTGAATCAATAATTTGCACTAGTGACGTTCGAACAGTGCAATATAAGGACATCTCCATTAGTCCCATTTCAACATTTCAAACCCTAGGAAGACTTAGAGAGGAGGAAATAAAGGGAAAACACAAGATCAAAGAAGGATTTGCACCTTGAAGAAGATCAAAACTTCAAGTTTTCAAGAACACATAGGAAGAAGAAAGGTAGGGGTTTTCTTCCATTCTTGTTCATTGATGTTAGAGTTATTATATATATATGTTTTGACTCCTAATCATATGTATTTGCTATGGGTTCATTGTTTCTTGGTTCTCTTGCAATTGTTAACATGTTTTACACAAAGTTAGGGTTGTATACCCATAAAATCCCTCTTTTGTTTGAAAAACCCTAGTTT